>CM076848.1:157643463-158843463 GCA_039519185.1 Astragalus membranaceus | reverse complement strand
AATTACATATCAACAGGGCCGTCCATGGGCCTGTGCAAGCTGTGCTACTGCACAGGGCCCCGGCCCAATACAAATATTTTAGGGCCCAAAAATACCAAAGGACAGGTTATATAAGTGTGTTTCGGAAAATATAACAAATGTCAATTTGGCCGAACGGCAAGTAGCATAGCGGATAATTGTTGGATGCCTGGGGTGATAAGTTCGATTCCCAGCATTGTTTTTTCTACAACTTATATTATATTGTTTTTGCAATGTGAAACAACATATTATATTCTATTGCTTTTTTTTTTCTACAACTTATATTATATTGTTTTTGCAATGTATTTAATTCAATCAAAAAATATATTGTTTTTAGCAAATGTTTTTCTGAATAAATATTAAAAAATTCCAAAAAAAATAATTCCAGCCTTTTAAAACTAAAATAAAAATTAAATTTACATTAACTTTTTTAAGAATATTGTGAATTTGAGTTCTTAACTGAATTTCTATTGACGAATTAAAATAGTTTTTTTAGAAGTTTAGTTTTGTTTGTAGCTATAGAATTTTCTTATTTATATTTATTTTTTATATTTAATTATTTATTATATTCGTTGATGATTTTGCCCCCCCAATAAATTAGGTATAACTCCGTTATTGAAGGGCCCAATTTTTCAAATTTGAACCGGGCCTCTCAATTGTATGGGACGGCCCTGCATATCAATACATATTTTGTAAGATGATTATTTTTATAACTATATACAATGTGGAGAGCATATAGATTTAAATTTTATTATTTGACATTTCAATCATATATTATTTATATATGATATTTTTTTTTGATAAGCAACATTTCATTAAATTGAGCACTAGGGGTGCTCAAGCCCAAACAACAGTTACAAATTGTGTAGACAATGAAGTGGATTATTCCACCAAGTGGAAATAGATAAATTGGAATTACAACTCGCTCTATAAACAAGTCAACTCCAATATAGACATTTGATGCGCCTAATGATGTGGTCAACAATTGCTTCCTCATTCTTGAAAATGATACCGTTTCGAGACAACCACAAACACTAACATGTTGTCAACCAAATCAAATGTTTTGTTTTCTTTGCTTTCATTCCTTTAACAAAATTGCTCATCCATTGAAAATGCTCCATCATAATATTGGGTGCCTCTGACTCGATGTTCAACCAACAATAAACTTTAAACCACACATCTTTTGCAGAGTAACATTCCATGAATAAATGATGAGAATCCTCACAATGAAGCCTACACAAGGGACAATTCGCATCAGCTGTATTGGTAATAACATTGTGGTGTAGAAGAGCACCGCGAGTGGGCAACGAATCACGAAACAACCGCCACCCGAATATAGATACTTTGGAAGGAGCAACACATCTCCAAATAGAATCATAAAAATTCTCTAAAACATCAACCTGTCCACTGTTATTATTGGAATTAACTAACCAATTGTAACTAGATTTAACTGTGAACAATTTAGAACGATCCATCAACCACACCGACCCGTCCATCACTTCTTTAAAGGATTTGCGATTCGTATTGTGATCTAAAATTAGTTTCGGTTTCCAAACTTGATGAACGTTCTTTGGTCTATTCTCCATAGGAACATGAGTTTGAGCGCAGTTTGCCCTTTGGAATCTAGGCAAATTTACGTGGATCTTCTCCCCTTCCACAAAGATGTTATCCAAAATAGTCGCTAATCTCTCCGCTTCTTTGACTTCGTAGAAGCGCACGAAGCCAAATCTCCTTCTGTTTGCATTTCTTCTTGCCGGAATGACTACCTCTTTCACCCAACCATGCTTAGAGAAAACTTCAAGCATGTCTCTTACCCTGCACGGCTGCACCTCTCCAGAAAATTGGAGAAGAAGAATGAAGTGCAAACCTTGTCCCCGCCATTTGCTCTGTTATAACTAGAAGCAATGTCTACTGAGCTCCTCCCTCCCCCACTCCTCCTATCATGCCTACTCCTGACCCGCTGCCAGCTTCCGTTGTCCCCCCGTCCTTCCGTTCTTCCACCACCATTCCACCACGCCTCCCCCACTGAGTGTCTCCCCGCCTCCTCTCTCTCTCCCTCTCTCTAACTTTCTCTCTCATCTCGCATTTTTGTTTATATATGATATGGATATTTCACATTAAAAGCACATTAAATATACATCAAAATAACTTGTGAACACTTATATTTCATAGATATAAATTATACAAAAAATATTATTTCTTATTATCGTTACTTTTTTCATTTATTATAATAAGAACATTAGTATCATCTTATTTCTAATTCATAAAAGTTATATTTTTTTTTACGGTGGAAACATTTCATTCATTAGCTAATAACAACATTACAAGCATTCAGAAACATAAGCAGGTGAGTTGGGACATTACATAGAAATTTAGGCCAAAGTAAAATTACATCAAGCCAAACATCTAATCCTAACAACAAAGCCAACATATACCACACATGGTTATAGGCCAAATGAGTTGAGGAGACCACAGTCTTTGAATCTATCCAGCTTTGGAACATAATTTTGACTTATGCAAGCTCGAATCGACTATAACAGATCTCGGATTGATCCAATTCAACCATAAGCATGTTAGACGCTTGCCCGCCGTAGAAGAAGATGAGATTGATGAAAAACCAAACTCCAACCTTACCTAATGCACAGAACAGAATGTTCCAGAAACCAGAATCCTGTTGAAGCATTTTCACAAACAGGACATCTGCAACAGCACTCATGCTCCGAATTTGCAACGTTGACGCCCAAAATGAACACCGCAACACGACGGAAAATCAAACACCGTACAAGACGGGAAAGCAAACAGCGTCACACGAAGATGACGAAACAAAACCAATGCTGCACTCGGACAACGAATTCAAAGAAAACATAAAATAAGACCAGATCTATGTGTTAACCACTTATTTAGGTAAAGAAATAGAAAGAAAACGATGTGAAGGGGTGATTTCAGGTCAAAAAAGAACCCAAAATCACCCCTCTTTGAAGGAAGAAGGAGAAGCAAGGTGCAGAGAGGAGAGATTGCCGACGAGAGGAAGCGAAGGAGAAAACCAGAGAGAGAAAACACAAACCATTTCATAAAAGTTATGTTGCAGTATGGTCATTATCGCTTTGTAACCAAAAAAAGTATGCTCATTATCGCTGTGCTTTTTCAATAGAGTGTGCGATGAAAAATTCTAAACACTAATGATATATACTGTAAAATTTCCGCGTGATACAATTTATGTAAAATAAAACACGTTATTTACGATATAAGTATGCACAATATGCATTGTGCTTTTTTTTAGATAAGCAAAAAATTCATTGAAGGGAGCACAAGGGGTGCCCAACCCTTACAATGGAGATATAGAAGAGGGGAGGGCCTCCTTAAAACCTCCCTGAGCGAAAACCCAATGGGAAAAAGACTCAGGAAGGAAAAATAGTACCTCGTACAACCTGCACCACAGTGGGAAAACATCAACCTAGCCCACTGTTTCTCCCCCTACTAGATTACAGATTGTTAAGGAATGTAAGTGGGTTAGACCACCATAGAGATACAGACAAAGATGAATTACAGTTGAGTTTATAAAGACACCAACTCCAAGATAAGTTCTTGATCCGGTTAACAACCCCCTCTATATTTGGTTCTTCCTCTTTGAATATGACTCTGTTCCTAGCTAGCCAAATGCTCCAACAAGTAGTTAACCAGAAGAGATGTCTCACCCGCTTTGCTTTCTTCCATGTACACCACTGGCCACAATTACTAAAGAAATCCTCCACACCCAGAGAGACATCCACGTCAACACCTAGCCAAGTACCAACAATATGCCAAACAGAACGCGCAAAACCACAAGTGATGAAAAGATGTTCGACAGACTCGCGAGAGGAATTACAAAACGAACAACCAACTTCTAGGTCGGAGTGGATGACGTTCCTATGCAACAGCTGCTCACGCACTGGTAAGGAATCTAACAGTAACCTCCACCCGAAGACTACAACCTTCGAAGGGACAATAGATTTCCATAGTCCCCCTAACAAGTGTTGATGGTTCGAAATGTTGGAAGATATGTCACTACAAGACAGCTAATGATAAAACGATTTTACCGTGAAACTCTTGGAAGTATCATGTGGCCATAGCCATGCGTCTTTCCTTCCTCTAGTCGGCTTAACTGACTGTAAAATGCTGTCCAAAATTTGGCCTTCAGCCACCCGAACCGAATCCGTGTGATGCTGCCACGGTGTAGACCACACCCAAACTTCACCATTCCAAGCACCCAAGTCAGACACCAAGAGCTGCTGCTGCCCTTCCCCATCACATAACAGCGGAAAAACTTTGAATAAAGGCTCTATGCCTAGCCATTGATCCTTCCAAAAATTAATGGAGGTTCCGTCACCAAGCCCCATCTTAATACACCACGCGAACCTTCGCCGTTCCTCAAGATAGTCATCCAACTTTACCAAGTCTCTCCACCAAATCGATCCCGAGTTCCGGCTAGATATACCTTCAGCCGAGTTATGAACAAAAGTAGTAGCATAGTCCCCATAACGATGTCTCAACAAACGGCTCCAGTAGACATTAGTATTTGTCAAAGCCCGCCATTTCCACTTAGATAGCAAAGAAATATTGAATAACTCGAGATTTTTAATACCAAGACCGCCATCCTTTTTTGCTTTGCAAATTTTATCCCAAGCAAACCCAACACATTCCCTTGTCTCCTTCTTTGATACCCCAAAGGAAATCCCTTTGAATTTTGATCATCTTCTTAATCACCACTTTCAGAGCTTTATTGAATGATAGCATGTATAGAGGAATGCTATTCAAGACATAGTTGATGAGAACAACCCGACCACCGATCGACAAGAAACGACCCTTCCACAAAGCCAAACGTTTTCTAAGCGCAGCAAGAACAGGGCTCCAAGTAACTTCCCGTCTAGGATTTGCACCAATCGGAATACCCAAAAACTTGAACGCTAAAGCTTCCGTTCTACAATAAAGGAAGACGCTAGCTCTTTCCAAAAAATCATCCTGGGTGTTGATGCCAGTTAACTTACTCTTATGGAAATTAACCTTCAAACCGGACACTAATTCGAAAGCACGAAGTAAAGACTTTATACTCCATAGATTTTCCCACGTGGCCTTGCCCAACACCATTGTGTCATCCGCGAACTGTAGAATAGAAAACCGTACCTCATTAGAAATGGTAAAGTCTTGAAAGGAACCAATCTCCACCGCTTTCCGCATTAATCCCGACAATCCTTCGGCAACGATTAGAAAGAGGAAAGGTGACAAAGGGTCCCCTTGCCTCAACCCCCTATGTGCTTTGAAGTCGTGAGTAGGGCTACCATTCACAAGAACCGACATGAAGCTATTGCACACACAAGATTTTATCCACGAAATCCATCTTTAGGGGAAACCCATACGCTGTAACATGTAGACCAATATGCATTGTACTATTATTGAGTTACAGAATATAATTTATTCAATAGCACTGCAATTTAGTAAGAATACTTTTTATAAGAAACTAGTAGGATACCTATGCATACACACGAGTGCTGTCGTGTTCTTTTTATGAATGAACTTAGACAATATTTAAATAGTCTGGACATTACTCCGTGAAAATAAAGACAATTTTAAAGTAGATAAAAAAGGAGTTTCAAATAAAAAATAGATAAATATTAAAATCTAAAAATGTAAAAGTATCATTTAAAAACAATCTGTGTATTTATCCCGTCTTTTTTATATATCAGTGCAGTGTTTTTTTATATATCAGTGTTGTTATCCCATGTTTTTTAATATATCAATGCGGCTATCCCGTATTTTTATATATATCAATGCGGTTATCCCCGTATTTTTTTATATATCAGTGCAGTTATCCCGTATTTTTTTATGTATCAGTGCAGTTATCTCATAGTTTCAATTGATTATTTGAGTTGATTAGTAGATTATAGTAGATAGTAAAAGATAGATAGTAGATTATCAATACGAAATATTTATCGCGTGTTTTTTTATATATCAGTGACAATTATTTGTCCTTTTTAAGGTATTAGTGACAAATATTTGTCACGTGTGTTTTAAATATTATTCAATTTAAATAGTCATTTGTAACACCCTAGTATCTCTAACATATAGAAATACTAAGATATACAACTCAGCATACATCAAAGATAACTTCCTATTTAATAAATTGAACACATCTAAAACTTCATTTAAAAACTCATCAATGAGTCACATAAGTCTCATACTTCCACATAAAAGTACTTAGAAACTTGAGTACAATGATTAACAACATGATAAAACCTAGTGTTCAATATTCAAAATAAGGAAGTAGCGGAAACGATATACAACTGTCAATACACAACAAGTCATGATATCGAGATACAAAAACTAGGGAAATAAAATGAAGACAAAAGTTAAGTCTTCAAGCTCTCCATAAGGCCTCATCTAACCATGCTTTCTCGCTTTTTTCTTTCCCTACGTCTCTATAAAACATCAACATATAAATGATGAGATTACAAATATCAGTGAGTTCTACCAAAACCCCTTACTCATACTCGCGGTTCATTATTATCTTTCTTTAAATCGTAGCCCAAAAGGATACTACGTGCATAAAATTTTTCCTGACATAGTACATCTCCGGCAATAACCATGCACGCCATTACCGGTGAACCTCTCCACTAACTTACGCTAGCTTCAAACATTCATGAGGTCTAGGTTCTGGGGCTCATGACTTCCCCTCCCCTAGTATACTAATTCTTCGTGGGTCGTCACCCAATCCATGACAATGAAATTACATTATATAAACAATCACTTCCGTCGCTTGAACTTACAGTTCCTTGTATTTACATGTTACATGTTCGCTCACGTGCAACTAACTTTGCGTTTTTTCCAAACTCTTATGACTTCAAAACAATTCACTTTAAACATCTTAAACATGTTCAAAAATCATGGCATTTTTAGTTTAAATTCACGGGGGATGGTTGAGGAGAAGATTAGAAGAGGTTTGGAATCAAAAGGAGTGACGAAAACGAATTTTTATTTCCGGGGACAGTAGCTTTCACACGGTCCGTGCCATAGGGGCGCACGGTGAGGATTCCTCGAAGGTTCAAAAATGGAGCCGCCACCAAAGTTTAGTTTAAGGGCAAATATTGGAAAATCCCTTTTGGAATGGATAAGGGTCCTTGAGACCAGATAAGGGTTCGGGAGTCGGTTATGCATAGGGAAGGTGTTAGCACCCCACGACATCCTTTCTAAGGAAGGTTACCTGCTAATTAGTTGTAGGAAAGAATATTAATTTTTTAAAAATGTTTAGTTTACCCTTTTATTGTGAATTGAAAAGAAAGGAGACTTAATAAAAATTTTAGTTTTTTGTGCTTGACAGGAGTGGGCCCCTGCTCCTACGTATCTCCAGGTGCGATGGAGAAATCAAAGCT
Source organism: Astragalus membranaceus (assembly GCA_039519185.1). Lineage (NCBI taxonomy): Eukaryota > Viridiplantae > Streptophyta > Magnoliopsida > Fabales > Fabaceae > Astragalus > Astragalus membranaceus. Next base: position 158,836,042 of record CM076848.1, on the reverse strand, counting down.
ACGTAGTTCTTGGTTAGAAAATGTTTATTGGTTGGTGTTTTTTAATATAGGGGTTTTAGGACTGTGTGATCTGTGTTGAAGGACCACTGGGGGTCTGAAGGAGCGTTGGGGCTCTGAAGGGCCGCTGAGGGCTGAAGGAGCGCTGGGGCTCTGAAGGACCACAGTTCACTTATCCTAAAACGATGACTAACCCGGCCGTACGACCGATTTAATCCCCTACTTTGAAAATAAGATTTTGGATTTTTCGAAATGAAAGAGATGTGTTTGTATTTTTTTTTAATTTAGAAATTATTTATTTTAAATAGGGATTTTAGGACCTGATCCGTAACGGTTCATTAGTGGCCTAAAAAGCAGCCTAACCCGACTGTACAGTCGACTTAGTCCCCTATTTATATTTTTGAAATTTTTATAAAATAATTTGTGTATTAAAAAAAATTAATGACGACACTAACAATTAATAAAGCGTAAAGTTAATAAATAAATAACTATACATATAAATAAATAAATGAATAAATAATAAATAATTATTTACATAGATAAATAAACAATATAAATAATAAATAAGTATTACATAAATAAACAGTATACATAATAAATAAATATATACAAAAATAAATAAATAAATTAAATAAATAAATGCAAAACTAACCTCTAGCTGATCAATGCGATCAACGCCAAAACGGACCGAGCAATCTGACCATATCAATCGCGAACCGGACTCCTATCTGGTCCGTTTTCACCCGAAAACCACCAAGTAAAGGACCTCAACGGCCATCCCAAAAATAACTAAAGACGGGCTTTTAATCTAACGGACTGCAAAAGCTAGTCCAAAAGAATTAAAGACAGGCTTTTAATCTAATGGGCTGCAAATGCTAGCCCAAAAGATCACTTACCCCATCAATCACCCATGTCCATAGCCTTTGCATCTTCATCTCTTTTATAGCCAAAGACTAGGTAGTTCTTGTTTCTCCCAAGCAATGTGGGACTAAAACAACATAGAAAAGCAATTTTCGTTTTTCTCAAACCGGCCTCTGTAAAAGTGTGATTTCGGATTTTTTAACCGTTGGATCATCTTTGTTTTTTGACACAAGGTTCGTGAGACATATATCTTCAATTTCACCGTTCGGATCGTTGAAAAAAGATCTGAGAAGAGAGAAATTGCATTTTGAAAGTAGCTAAAAACTAATCCCATTTTTTCTCAAATATACGCAGAAAACTTTTGTTTTTGAATTTTTTTTAATTAGCCGGACAAAATTAGGGTATGACAGCTGCCCCTCTTTCTTTATATTCCGTAGATAAACCGAAAGGTTTTCATAGTAGGAATAGAAATAAAGATAAGACAAATGCTAATTTTGTCCTCTTAGTAGAAAAGTGTAGAGTTTGAGAATTAACAGAGAACGGTTAACACTCGGGGCACCGACGAGAAAGGAATAAAGAAGGAGCACTGGGGCTCTGAAGGAGCGCTGGGGGTCTGAAGGAGCACTGGGGCTCTGAAGGACCACTGCGGGTCTGAAAGATCGATGCCCTGAAGTATCGGCATAATGATCTGAGGGTCTAATTCGCAGTCGATGCTTGGCGCATTGATTTGAATTAAACTGAAGGACCGATGGGTCTGAAGGGCTGCCTGGGCCTGATGGACCAAAATGGTCTGATGGACTGCAACTAGCTATGGTACTAATAAAACAGTCTGAGGGTGACCTACCTCGATGCGGTCGTGAGGGTCAAGATCAGATCTAGAACTGATATGTTGACCACGAAGGATGTCCACTATGTCTTAGGCAGACACAGCTAATCTGAAGGACCTCTGGGGGTCTGAAGGATTCGCCGCGCTCAGTGGCGACGTCAAGATCTGATGGTAGAGTTCGAAGCCGTCGTTTTGACGTGTTAATTCGAACTGAACTGAAGGACCAAACTGGTCTGAAGGATCTATGCTAGACTCTGTGCTAACACTGCGATCTGGTGTTTGATATAAGATTCAATGCTTGTCGTATTGACTTAAGAAGTGGAAGTATATAGGGATCGACACTTGAAGCAATAGATGTTATGTATATGACATGCATGTAATGTATGCACATGCAATGATTGATGTTTGTTAAGGTAGTGAATGAGATGTGGTGGATAATGGATGCTGAAGTTGCTGGAATAATAAAGTTGATACACCGTGCATGCGTATGCAGATAAGATGCAATTATAATGCTTAGATGTAAGTGTTGCGATGAAATGCATGTAATATTTGCGCATGGAATGATCAATATTTTGGTGGGGGTAATGAATGCAATGTGGATGATTTTTGCCTCTGTTTACTTTCTTTTTTTCTTTTATCTTTTTTTAATATATGATGTAGGTATATGAATGAATGAATGTGCAAATGTAATGCTTAGATGCAAGAGTTGTGGTAGATGCATGGCTTGATATTGGAATAAAATGTATGGTATGATTTATTGATGATGCATTTTTGCGGTTTTTGAGATGAGAAAAAGATTTTTTTTTATGCGAGAAATTGAGAGGTGGATGTTTTGGAATCATCACTTATTGGATGCATGGTTGTATGGCGGGATGATTTATGCTATGACTTTATTGATGATGCAGAAAGATTTTTGTAATGATGAGAGATGAGGCTTTTGATGCAGAAGTGAATATTTTGCGATTATCGTTCCTTGGAAAAAAATTGGATTTTATTTGAATTCAAGCTTTGTCAATCTCAAGGTTGTTATTTACAGTCACTGATGTGCAACCGTACTTGACTGTATTTATAGATTCGTTCAAGTTGTTCTTCCCTTACGGTGTCCCATGATTGCTTGAATTTTAGGTCCACAAAGTTAACAGAGTGAGTGTTCAACGTCACATTATTAACTCGTTTTCTCTCTCTTTGAAGCATTGTTTAGTAGACATGTAGAGCCGTGCAAATACGGATGACTGAATTAGTTGACTTGGTAAGACACATGATGGAATGAATGGTAGGTTTTCCCCAAAGTCATGAAAGGTAGGTTTTTCCAGCTCAAGAAATGTGAAGCTGCCCCGATTTAGACTACCCGTGAAGGTTATTGAATAGTCTGCCCCTGCCTAGTGATGACGAAACAAGGGGTGTAGGGGAGATAATGAATTGGGGATGCCATGACTTTGGAATGAAGGGTGGCAGGCAAGAGATTCTGTCTCAAACCATGACGTTTGGTGCTGCCCCAATCTTGACGAGAGCAAGGTTGCCCCGGCTGGAGTAACATTGTGAAGGGCTGTATTTAGGATAATGGGTTGAGAAGATGCATCAGCATGATTGTGTGGATGTGGATATGACAAGGGGATGAAATGGGTGTAGAGCGAATTTCCCCGACTTTAGGTGAAATGAAGAGTGATGGGATTGCACTACTTTGGAATGATATTTAAATAATTGCTTTTAGTGGGCTTATGAAAGGTAACTGAGTTAGGGTCATGAGTCTTTGAAATTGGTCGTATGGATTGGATGGGGTATATGAATGGGATGGATGCCGGACATTTTCCAAGTTCAAGAAGCATGAAAGGTGGAAGGTATGCCCCACTTTGGGATCTAGGTGATGGTCCTAGTATAAATTTTTGGTTCTCTTTTAGGTGAATCCTAAAGACTGTGACAGTCTTGAGTTTTGATGAAAACTTCACTTGGTGATCACTAAACATTGTCTTTACATCAACGCAACTTGAATGAATCTTGGAGTGCAAGCCCTTTGAGTTTTTTTTCTTTTTTCTCTTTTTTTATCCTCCTTTTTTTTATTTTTTTTTTGAGCAAATATATTGTAAATAAATAAACTTACTTGTCCTAAAATTAAATCTTTGAGAAAACGAAAACAATCAGTCATTGATCAGCATGGACTCGTTAGGGTTGTAACATGGCCAGTGGTTAGGGGTTTATGAAAGAAGGGTTTGTAATGTGGTTGCATGTTATGGGTAATGTGGTCAATGGTTATGGGCTTGTGGAGCATAGGCTCAAATGGGCTCAGAGAGGTGTTTGATGGTTTATTGATACGATGACCTTTTAAAAGATAAGCAGGTTCAAAGAAGTGTTTGAGGCCAATGATATTCGGCCTAAAGAGGTGTTTGTGGGTTTATTTGGACAAGGATATCTTCTGTGTTTGGTGATATTATGTATCAGCTCACAATTTCTACCGCTTTTGCTTTTTTTTTTGAGGATTTCTTTTTTTAATCCTCTTTTTTGAATTTCACATTTTTTGTGATCTTTTTTTTTAGTAGAGTGAGCTGATAAAAGTGACACACCATTTTTGATGTGGAATTGATCCTTGTCTAGGGTGACTGAAAGATTTTTGATTTTTTTTTGCTCAAAGGGGTAGTAAAGAACCCTTTTTTAGGATACGGGAAGACGACCAAACTTCATTTCAAATCATGATTGCTTGTTTTTTCTCAAAAATTAATTCAAGGACAAAAATTATTTATTTTTATATATCCGCTCTTTTTCTCTTTATTTCTTTTATTTGCCCTAATTTTTGCTTAGGCTGCTCTTGCGAGTTTTCAACCTAACAGGCTTATTTGATTTTTTTCGCAAAAGACTTACATCAAGGAAATACAATGTTTACAAGATATCTAGTGATCACAAATTTGCCCCAGCTTGGGGACTAAAGTGTTAGCTCATGAAATTTCAACATTGGGAACAAACCAAGTAGTCGACTAGGTACTTGTATGGAGAATATGCACCTTATGGGATGGTCGGGGTGGTATTGGACATGAACAAGGGTAGATGATAAGAAATGTATGGACACTAACTGACTCAAACAAGAGTAAATGCACATTGCATACAAGTTCACTATACGAATGCTTCACAGAGAGTTAACATAGTTAGCAACATGATAGAAGAAATTTTTGATAACACATTAGTTAACAAAGTGGACCCTTTGGATCATTTGTCATGGGACTGATGAGATGCATCGTTTTGCTGAAGAAAATTGTGAACGAGCTGCAAAATCTTTGAAAATTGAGTGTCTCGAAAACACCTTGAGTTTGCAACTGAGTTTGACCTTGTTTTGTACAGCTAAAACTTTTCCAAAGAAAAAATAATCAATTTCGTCTCATCTCTCATCCATTTTTTTGAAGAAGCAATGCTCATGTTTTTTTTATGTATGGATGAACACATGATCATGTATATGCGTGATGAAAATGCAAATGCATGAAACACGTGAATCCACGATCATTTGGAAATAAACCAATGATTCTAAATGATCTTTGAAGGAAATGCAACCTGTGAAGGATGCAAAGTTACAAACTCTCATTTTTATTGGGTGCTCAATGATGCATGACAAAGAGTGATGATATATTTTTGTTTCTTTTGTTTTGTTTTAAAACATGATGATGGATATGTACGATGAAAATGCAAATGTATGAAGTGCATGGAGGAACTGATCACTTGAAAAGACCAACGAGTTTATTCTATTATGAATGCATGATGATTTTTTCTAGTTAAAAGATTAACTATGCTCATGCAACGAGGATAAATAAATTACATGCTCCTTGTGTCCTAATGCATGAATAAACACATGGTGATAGATATGCATGATGAAAATGCAGATGCAAATGCATGAAATGCGCGCATGAATGATCACTTGGAAAGACCAATTATTCTAAATGATTTTTTTTGGGGGCAATACAGCATGTGGCTGATGCAGGGCCTCATAACTTTTGTGAAATGATGCATGCCGAAATAAGGAATGAAATGACGCATGAATGATCGATGAAACAGGGGTTTTTTTATTTATTTATTAGGATGAGTGAGATGATGTATGAATGCTATGTTTTTACATGCATCTCATGATGTTGCAAATGATGAAATGTCTACATTATTTGATGATGGTTTTTTGTGAATGGAAGTGCATGCTAAATGAGATATTCCAATGTTTATCACAATTTTTTAATCGTGCTCGTGGTTTTTTTTATTCTCTTTTTTTTAGAAAGAAAAAAAAATGCTTGAATGAACAAATGATGTTGCATGATGCAGATGCATGGAATGTGAATCATCACTTCAAAAGATTGACTATCCAAAAATGATTTAATGCAAGAAAGTGGCATTATTTTTTTATTTGGAAATGATGCATGCAAGATGACTAATGCATTCGAGGTGGTTAAGAATGAAGAGCTTTTGTTTTTATTTTTATATTTTTTTTGCACGAAGAGGAGTAATGAATATAGTATATTTTTTCTATATGAGTATGCAAGATGATGCAAGTTGGGCAAATATGTAGTGTCTTTGTTTTTTTGGATGATGATGATATGCATGTTAGTACCATGAGAACGAGATGTATATGAAAACAAGTGATTCGTTCTATGGTGATTTTTTATTTTCTAGCAAAATATAATGCCCATGATGACAGATATGTATGGAAAATGCAAATGCATGTATGCATGAAGTAATAAATGTTTGATCCTGATGCAATTATTTTTATTTTTGAAGAGGTAGTGCAACATGTATGCAGACTCTTATTTTTGATTTATTAGATGACGAATTATACAATTATAATGAAGTGATTTTTTTATTTTATTTGGGAAAAAGATACACGAATATGGAGTTGATGCATTTAAACTAGGATGGCAACATGAGGGAAAATGATGTATGAATGATATGTTTTTTTTTAAATGTAATTCATGACTTTACAAATGATGCGATGCCTACGTTGTGTAATGATGGTTTTGAATGATTATGAATAAATGTTGGTGCAGGTTAAATATGATGCTAATGTTTTTTTTTATCAAATGTTATGCTAATATTATATGGGTAAAAATTGTTTTTTTTGGTGTGCGAGGAAACAAAATGCATAACACTCGCAGCGATTTTTTTTTTAATGCGTGGAAAGGAAAGAATGATGTTTGACATGATTTACAATATTGTGTTTGTTTCTTTTTTGGAAAAGGGAAGACAGATGCATGAGCGTTGGCGAATCAACTTGCCTTTTTGGTCAGATTTATTGGAAATACGAAGGAACACATGAATGTGCATGAAATGCAGATGTATGGTTTCATTCATCTGTCGGGGAATGGCAAGTTTTTTTTTTAAAATAAAAATGATTCTGGTGGTCTGACTTTCAATTTTTTTTTTACTTTCATCCATCATTCTGTAAAATTTTTTTGTAATTCCCCGGCGGTCATGCAAAATGGGATGTTTTTATATTTATTTACGTGATATGCAAAGAAGAAAAAAATAAGAATGCATGATATAGGTTTTAAGAAAAGAAAGTAGCTCGAACAAATGAAATATGATTTTTGGTTTTTTTTTTCAAAAAAAATGGGAAGGAAATGTATCCATGCTTGTTTGAATGCGACGGGATGAAGCTCCTTTGTGTCCTAAAAAGGGTTCCTTTGAGAATAGATCTAAGATTCTTTCTACTGAGTGAACCTTTCAAAGGGTATCTCTACAAGGTCCTAATAAGGTTCCTAGAGCCAATGACCCCAGTTAAGAACGCTAATCGCGACAATAGGCAAGCTATTAGAAGTGATAGCATCCTCAAAAGGGACCAAACTCTAGGTGAGACTTTCGTAACCACCGAGCTGGACGTACATCCAGAGGGCCATTACTACGCAGTCTCGTTCTAACTTAGTTTATGCTCCAGTCCGGGTATAGGACTATTCTCACGTGTGTGCAAAAGTGTGATAGTGGAGTGTGTGAAGGAGCAAAATATCAGGAATACCCCCCAAGCTGCAAAACAAACAAACACACATACAACAATAATAGTCTTCTACCCTAGGGTTTATATACATAAAAGAATATAATTGGCAATAAAATAAAAGAATAATCACATATACAAACATAATGGTCTTCTATCCTAAGGTTTACATATCATATGAAAATAATATAATATGCAAGAATAAAAGACAAAAGGATAGGGTAAAAGTAAACATTAAATCAACAATTAATCCTACAACTAATTAGACTAGGCTTGACTCTCTAAAATATCCCCAGTGAAGTCGCCAGCTGTAGCGACCGAAAAATCCGGGTGAGGATTCCTCGAAGGTTCAAAAATGAAGCCGCCACCAAAGTTTAGTTTAAGGGCAAATATTGGAAAATCCCTTTTGGAATGGATAAGGGTCCTTGAGACCAGATAAGGGTTCGGGAGTCGGTTATGCATAGGGAAGGTGTTAGCACCCCACGACATCCTTCCTAAGGAAGGTTACCTGCTAATTAGTTTTAGGAAAGAATATTAATTTTTTAAAAATGTTTAGTTTACCCTTTTATTGTGAATTGAAAAGAAAGGAGACTTAATAAAAATTTTAGTTTTTTGTGCTTGACAGGAGTGGGCCCCTGCTCCTACGTATCTCCAGGTGCGATGGAGAAATCAAAGCTACGTAGTTCTTGGTTAGAAAATGTTTATTGGTTGGTGTTTTTTAATATAGGGGTTTTAGGACTGTGTGATCTGTGTTGAAGGACCACTGGGGGTCTGAAGGAGCGCTGGGGCTCTGAAGGGCCGCTGAGGGCTGAAGGAGCGCTGGGGCTCTGAAGGACCACAGTTCACTTATCCTAAAACGATGACTAACCCGGCCGTACGACCGATTTAATCCCCTACTTTGAAAATAAGATTTTGGATTTTTCGAAATGAAAGAGATGTGTTTGTATTTTTTTTTAATTTAGAAATTATTTATTTTAAATAGGGATTTTAGGACCTGGTCCGTAACGGTTCATTAGTGGCCTAAAAAGCAGCCTAACCCGACTGTACAGTCGACTTAGTCCCCTATTTATATTTTTGAAATTTTTATAAAATAATTTGTGTATTAAAAAAAATTAATGACGACACTAACAATTAATAAAGCGTAAAGTTAATAAATAAATAACTATACATATAAATAAATAAATGAATAAATAATAAATAATTATTTACATAGATAAATAAACAATATAAATAATAAATAAGTATTACAATCGCGAACCGGACTCCTATCTGGTCTGTTTTCACCCGAAAACCACCAAGTAAAGGACCTCAACGGCCATCCCAAAAATAACTAAAGACGGGCTTTTAATCTAACGGACTGCAAAAGCTAGTCCAAAAGAATTAAAGACAGGCTTTTAATCTAATGGGCTGCAAATGCTAGCCCAAAAGATCACTTACCCCATCAATCACCCATGTCCATAGCCTTTGCATCTTCATCTCTTTTATAGCCAAAGACTAGGTAGTTCTTGTTTCTCCCAAGCAATGTGGGACTAAAACAACATAGAAAAGCAATTTTCGTTTTTCTCAAACCGGCCTCTGTAAAAGTGTGATTTCGGATTTTTTAACCGTTGGATCATCTTTGTTTTTTGACACAAGGTTCGTGAGACATATATCTTCAATTTCACCGTTCGGATCGTTGAAAAAAGATCTGAGAAGAGAGAAATTGCATTTTGAAAGTAGCTAAAAACTAATCCCATTTTTTCTCAAACTAGCCATATTGACAATGCGATTCCGGATTCGTTAACCGTTGGATCATCGTTGTTTTTTGACACCAGGTTCATGAGACATCCATCTTCACTTCTACCGTTCGGATCGTCGAAACGAGGTCTGAGGAGAGAGAAATTGCCTTCGCAAAAGTAGAAAAAGCAACTCCCGTTTTTCTCAAACCAGCCACCGTACAAGTGCGATTCTGGATTCGTTAACCGTTGGATCATCGTTGTTTTTTGACACCAAGTTCATGAGACATCCATCTTCACTTTCACCGGTCGGATCGTCGAAATGATGTCCGAAGAGAGAGAAATCACCTTTGCAAAGTAGCTGCAGTTTTGGGTACTTGGTTTATTTTTATATTTTTGTAACTTTGGCATTCTTGGGCCAAGTCATGTACATGGACATTCTCCTTTTTTGTAATAATAATCTTTTATTGCACCTCCCCTTTTTTATTTTCTTTTGTAATTTGTATTATTTCTTATCTATTTTATTTTTTATTTTCGTTTTTTAATTAAAGATATTGTAACAAGAAAAATAAATTAAATCTACTATGTAATTTTTTGTGTTAGCATATTTTTTTATTTTTGTTTAACCACTAAAAAAAGTAATAACAACGCAAAATTAGTAAATTAGCGCAAAATGACCTATTCGAGGGATTAGGAATCAAATATACGCAGAAAACTTTTGTTTTTGAATTTTTTTTAATTAGCCGGACAAAATTAGGGTAAGACACTCACGTGCAACTAACTTTGCGTTTTTTCCAAACTCTTATGACTTCAAAACAATTCACTTTAAACATCTTAAACATGTTCAAAAATCATGGCATTTTTAGTTTAAATTCACGGGGGATGGTTGAGGAGAAGATTAGAAGAGGTTTGGAATCAAAAGGAGTGACGAAAACGAATTTTTATTTCCGGGGACAGTAGCTTTCACACGGTCCGTGCCATAGGGGCGCACGGTCCGTGCGTGTTCCAAAATTCAGTGCAGGGAACCCAACAGATGGCACACGATCCGTGCCACAGTGGTGCACGGTCCGTGTGCCTGCACCAGATTTTGAAATTCCTTTCGTTTCTTCGTTTTCACTTTTCCGTTCGTGTCCATTCGGTAACCCAATCAATTATCAAACTTGAAAAAGACATTTCACACATAATAACCAATCCAAAACAAACATCATAACAACCAATACATTGTAAGATTCATAATAAAACAATCAAATACTTTCACATACAGCACATGTGCAGAGTTTTCTGCAGTCATACGTCTACTTCGGCGAATTAATTAAAATATCAAACGACATCGGATTTATACAAACGACTACTCTTTGGAAAGATCTGTAAGTGTAGTTTAGGCATATGTTTTTTATTTTTCAATTTAAGCATCCAGTTGGTGTAGTTTATTGAAATAAGACACAGGGGTACAAAAACGAGACAGGACTTTTTGGTCAACTTGGAACCCACTTTTATTCATCAGTTCTTAATGAAATTTAGTGAAACGAGTGCCTATTTCATAAGAAATAAAGTCTATTTTCCAATGAAGCAAAAACCAACTCCAAACGATATCTGTACAGAAAGTTAGGAACAATTTGCCAAAACTATAGCCATACGGGTTTGACAATAATTCATGACAAAATTACGGTTTTTAAGACTCGAAATTTTTGAAACGAACTCGAATATCGCGAATCATTAACATGCAGGAACAACATTCAGAAAGGAGAAAATCCTAAATGGAGTAAAACTCCCCGATTGTCATGAAAATCACTAACATCCGCGAAATTGAAGCTCACCAAACGACGAAACCTCACGAACGATCCCCAAATCGACTCCTACATTCCGACAATGACCAAACTCGCTCCAAAGCTAACCCAAACGAACCAAATTCGAATTCCAGCAACTACTACCCCTTTTATATACTTCAATCTACAATGTGGATCACAAAACACTCTAAGATTGGTCTAGACTCAACATGCAAAGCTTTGAGAACTCCATTTTCTCACTTTTGAGCTTGAGGTGTGTTTATGGTAAAATGAGAAAGAGGGAAATGTAGGTGTTGGTTGTGGTATCAATGGATTGAGGGTGAGAAGCTGAATATAATGGTGTAAACATCACTCACATGCATCAAGGTTTGAGGTTGATTCCCTCCTCTTCTTCCCCCTCTCACTCTCGTGCTTCTCTCTCTCTCAAACTCTCTCTTTCTCTTTTTTCAAAAACTGAATTTGTGTGTGTTTTAGTGTGAGTGAGGGTTTTAGTGAATTGTGTAGGAGTGAGTGAGGGTAAATATAAAAGTTGAGAAATGACCATTATACCCTTGTGCTTAATTCCCTACCTAAGACCCATTTTAATCACCCAATTAATCAACAATGCACAATTCACATTACTTATAGTTATTTCAACTATCTCATATGATCAAACACGCTAAGTTACCTATTTAACTAACCAATCGAGCTATGACCTCTTGCTAATTTCGATTAAATGAAATTAGCCAAATTGTGGATGTTACAATACGGGGAACTTGAAAAATTTTGTCCTCAAAATTGATCAAGTGTCTTCCGTGTACTAAGCACAAAATTGACGGTTCGTCGATCGCTCGACTACACATAGATTTCCAACTCAAACAAAGGTAATCATGGGCATACATATATTTTATTTAAGGAGCTTAAATCGTTAAGCATTATCTGTCCACTTAGCCCCATACCAACATGTTGTGTATCAGATTGAGTTAAATGGGGGTTGGTTTCTCCGGAAGAGTAAAAATCACAAAACAGCTTTTAGTTAAAACCTTTCATTAAGTCTTTGTAAAAACGTTTTAAAATTCAATAGTGGTATCGTGATCCTTACTCGATCTAAGCTTTATACTCACCCCTACTTAATTCAATCCTACTCAACGTACGACCTTTCAGTAAAATGTGAAGTCACATTAAGGTAAAAGTATTTTAGGTTAAATTAGGGAAAAATTGGGAAGGAATTTCGCGTCGAACGGAAAGCAAGGTTGAAGTTTTTATAATTGTTGAATTTCGTTGCTCCCTTCGATTTGATTCCCTTCGCAATCCAACCTTAACTTAATCTAAGTCAACAACAAAACTTTAATCCATCATCTATCAAGCTAGTGCCAAGCATCGACTACCAAGTTAAAGACTTAACCTCTTTCAATCAAAAATACATTAGCACACTTAAGTCACACCTATCCCCACTTTAGAACCCATATGCAAAACCATAATTTCGACACAATTTACATACTCGGACCAACAAATCAAGACAACAATCACGAAAGTGGACAAAATTTCAGTATCAAGGACTCATGTGCTATACATTCATTGCCCAATCATATAGTCATATTCATATCTGTTTCTCAATGGCATACCGCAACCGATTGATTAAAATCAGTCCATTTTAATCCACTCAACACATTTAAAACAATTTCCACACAATTCATTTGATCCGGCCCTCATCTAATGAAATCCTGAAAACACTATCAATCATGCACATACTCGTGCCACTGACATAAAATCAATAAAGCACTACAAAGCAGAAACATTGCTTTGTCTTGTCTAACTGACCTGAGTCTAAAGCAATTTACTTTTAACCTTCACAAACCCGAGGTTAACAACTAGAGTCTTACCCCCGTAGTGGAGACTTGCGTAAACATAAGGGCTAAGGAATTATTTCCCTACACTGCCTACTACTTTTACTTCACATTACTAGTCACTACGTTAGCATACTCGTTCCGCATTCCACCCCTTACGGTAGTAAACTATGGAACATCTTCTTTCGGTTTTCTTAGAGACACCGCTAGTGTTTTGGGTTAGATTAGGGCACAAACGCAGTTCACAACTGACTCACAAATGGGTAAGGTTTTTATAAAAAAAATTCTTAAAAATGTTTGGATATAAAACAATTTCTCACATACCCATAGGAAACAGTTTCATCAGCTAATCCAAAATACTAGTAAGGGTACGTCTTCAACTTCCTGGGTCGGTCTTTGGAACTTAACCCTAAAACACGATAATCTTACTTGGGTGTATGGGCTTTTCGGAAACTTGTAAGTCAAACGACTTTTCCAAAACTAACTATCCTTCAGGACAACCCACGCTGAAACTCTATAATTTATATCTTCTAGGGTCTCAACTACTCAGGTACTAAGGGATTAAGAACTCTGGTATTTCTAACAAGTAGAATTACCTAAGTGTACCAACTGTAACACATTAGAGATATAAATTCCTGTTTAGATACTTAACACCACTATAAATTTTTGTTGAATAACACCAAAATAGTCTTAATCCTAAATAAGACCACAACGGTTCCTGACCATCAACTATCAGCAAGATTTAGTATTCAACACCATACAAGAAAGCGTGGAAGTAACTACATAATGTTTACATCTGATACAAACATAATGTTATGATACGAAGATAACAAGGGAAAACATAAACTTAGGCATAAAAGCTAAGTCTTCAACAACCGTCCGAGTACAACCTACTCGTGCCTCTTGGATCTCCTCTTTCCCTATTTCTCTGTAAAACAACAACATATAAACAATGAGATACAATCTCAGTGAGTTCTACCGAGACCCCTAATTACACTCTCGATTCAATTAAGAAACCTCTTTACCTTGTGGTTTAATTTATAAACCATGTGCATATTTAATTCAACATGACACCGACTGCAAATCCAGTGCAAATCCCGGTGGACCGTGCTATGACTCAGTACGACACCGACTGCAAATTCAGTTCTAGTCCCGGTGTATCGTACAACAAACTTTTTAACATAACACCGACTGCAAATCCAATGCTAATCCCGGTGAACCCCTTTACCAATAGTACTTTCCCTAATGGTATACGGGCCTAGGTTTAAGGATCATGACTTCCCCGCCTAGTATGTTAACCTCGTGGATCGTCACCCACACTCGATATAATTTATATATTCACCCGTATTGGGACGTCTTTTAAATTCGATATAATTTATATATCGTGAATCTTAGACCGGTTTAGATGAATGAATAATAATTATCCCACGTCAATTATACAATGGTAAGTTGAACATATAGTTCGTTTTATTTTCAAAGGTATATGACCTCACACGTGTTCTATTGTTCGGTTTGTCGACAGAATTTCAATTTCAAAAGTATTTAATAAAACCCCTTTGAAACATACCCAAAATTGTGGCATTATAAGCCTAATATCATTGGAAAAGGGTTAGGAAAGGATTAGAAGAGAATTGGAATCGAACGGGATCATTTCGGGCAAGTTTGTAAAATTTTGACAGAACACTGCGCACGGTCTGTGCTCCCATACGCATGGGTCGTGTGCCCTGTAATGCATTTTTGAAAAGCACGGACAGAACGAGACGCACGGTCCGTGCGCCTGAGCCGCACGGGTTGTGCGCTTTTGACAACACTGTGTTTTTATCCCGTTTTGCGTTTTTCATCGTTCCGATGAATTCCGATACCTGTTCCAGTCCAGTTCCAACATAAAAACAGTCCAAAAACATATTCAAACAACAATGATCCTCATCAAATCATCATTCATCAATCACAAACATAAACGTAAACAATTTATCGTTTATGTCTAAATACGTTAATTTTCAAATAACGGTTTTCAAAACTCAATGTCGATATTTCGAAATTCTCAATCAAAACCTAAACGTGAGTAAAACTCACCCTTGACGCGAGAACAACGGTTGAAACGAAATCCCAAACTCCTCAAAAACCCCCAAATGAACCCTAGAATCACCAATTCGCTTCCAACTTCGAATCGAGCTTCAATCCGCGTTTAATCCGCCTTAGGTTCGCTTCTAATCACACCTAAACCATCAAAATCAACTCAAATTCGAAATCACTCCACCCTAACACTTCAAATTCAAAAGTCAAAGGGGGATGAAAAATAGAAACTTTAACTCACCTAGCTTGGAGGGATGGAAGGTGTAACATCCTGGGCCCTTTTCTTACTTAGTAGGCTACCCAGCGATGCATTCATGATCTTCTCTACCCCCATGTAGAGTTTTTGCCTTCCGTGGGAATCGAACCATGTACCCTGAGGCTTAGGTACATGCTCAATGCATTCCCACTAGTAATATGTAACACCCCGATACTTCTAACATGTAGATATACCGTAATGCACAACTTAATTAATAATCAGAGGACACAAGCCCTGCTTAGATATTGAACGTACAATCTTTTTCCGAAGATAACACAAAATACTCCGGATTCATCCATCTTAGTTCCGAAATGTTACAACATCTGTAGGAATACAACTTAGATGTTCAATATCATAAACAGAAATTTAAAGCGGTTTATAAACTTATAAACAATACAAGTCATATAACCCTAACAGATAAACAGGAAAGATAACGGATAACTCCAAGGCTACACTTCTTTGGCACCATCCGCAAGCACGTCACCTACTCGTGTAGCTTACTCTTTTTCTTTCCCCGCTTCTCTGTAAAAACAACAACAATGATTGGGTGAGACAACTTGGCTCGGTGAGTTCTACCGTGCCCCCTCACTATCACTCGGTTCAATTTATCAAACCGTTGCAACATAGTTATACTTATAAGCTATTTGCGCCAATATATACCTAGCCCATTACCGACTGTGCAAAGCCCACAATCCCGGTAAATGAAGTGCTATTATATATTTTTAGGCCTTGTCAAGTAATATATAATTACAAGTGTTAGACTTTTGGCAAGTGTACCAAATGTCGCAAGTAATAAAAGAGCGGTAAGACCGGTCGTCTCCACAGGGATTGCGTGTTGTTTAACAATGGCAAAATTATCGATTCTTAGATTGTGAAAATTGATTTGCTTTGAGAATTTAGTAACGCGAAAATAACGACGGTTGTTGAAATCCTTAAAGAAAGCGATTAGGGGTCGAATCCTCTCCCCTCACCTATCTTATGAACCTTCAGCTAATCATAAATTAATTGTTTGGAATACCAGATTCAATTCACTAAATTAGGTTAAGGACAATTCCTTGCCTCAAAACCCCTTTTACCTAATTGAGTTACCCTAATTCCTTAGGTGAATCCTGCCAATTGGTAAAGCCTTGAACCCTAGAAATAAGAATTCATAAATCCAATCCCACATTCCTATGGTGATCACAAGTTTATGATCTAAAACCCCATATCAAGCATGCAACCCATATCCCTATGTGATCACATACCCTAAATCATTATAATTATCATATGTAACTATAAAGCATTAAACAAATAGGTATAGACTTATGATAAATCAAACAACTAGTTGTATTAACCATAACAAAGAATCCATAAGATAGGTTTGGGGAGAATCATCTCTCCCTAATCAAAAGAAATTAATTACACATGGTGAAAAGAGTACAACAAAAGATAAAGGAGAAGAAGCAAATAGAGAAAGCCATAGAAACCTTCAATCCTTGTTCCCAAGTGATTGGAAGACTCCAAAATCGCACCTCCAAGCTGTTCCAAACCCTAGCTGCGCTCCAATGACCAAGACCCTCGAAATTTCGCTGAAAATTCCTTAAAACCCTAATTTCGGGGGCCCATCGCGACGCGACACGATCCCATCGCGACGCGATGGTGCAGATTAGTGAAGGGTCACGACGCAAACCCTCCTGGTCGCGACGCGAGATCAGACAGAACCAATTTCTTCCATTTTCTTGCTTCCATCGCGACATGAGCCCTCCTGGTCGCGACGCGATGGTCTTCAAAAATCACTCCTCAAATTGTTTTGCACCACTGGGCAAGTGTCTGGTTCGCCAGTTGATGACACAACACTTGGAGGTCTTCTTATCACAATATGGCTCCGGAATTGAAGAAAATAGCTTACACAATGATTTCCTACTACAATACTCTAAACTAAGCTAATACCCCAGATAATGACTATATTACAATCAAACCCATGCATTTTTGGTTCTAAAAAGTAGCAACTTACATCATATGACAGAGAGTCAACAACAAGATTTTCAAACGAAACATCGACTGTGCAAAGCCCACATTCCCGATGAGTCGAGAACTTAACTTAGCATAAATCGGCTGTGCAAAGCCCACAATCCCGATAACCCACGTTAGTCCATTCCATAACGTTTCCAGGGCCTAGGGTGAGGGCTCGTGACTTCCCTTCCTAGTATACCAATTCGTCGGGTGGTCACCCAACTCGATATAATTTATATATCGTACCAGCATTGGGCCGCCTCTTAAATTCTAGATAATCAATATCTATTTTTGATCTATAATCCGTTTTGATGAATTCAAAGTTAGGCATCCGGCATTATAATCACATTATCAAGTTGGATCCACGATCCGGTTTATTATTCAAAACATGAACTCACACGCGGTCTACCTTTCAGTTTTTCTAGCAATTGTACTTTCAAAACCTTTTTCCGAAAACCAAGTTGAACACACTCAAAACGTTGATTTTATTAGGGCAATTACATCACAATTGGTTGGAAAGAAGATTAGAAGTGGTTTGGGAGTCCGGTAACAGAACCTCACGCACGGTCCGTGCCCAGGGGCGCACGACCCGTGCGTGATGCACCCAAAGCAATTCTACATTTGCGAGGTGGGCGCACGGTTCGTGCCCAGGGGCGCACGATCCGTGCGTCCTGTTCTGTTACAGAATTCAGCTCAATTCCTCTATTTCGTTTCTCCGTTCGCGCCCAAATCGATTCCCGATCTTAATCCAACCTGAAAAACAGATAAAATATACTAGGCATTCCAGACAATATTCCAATCACATTTATGTTACCAAGTGGCTTCAGTCTCAAGAGGGGGGGTGAATTGAGATTTAAAAACTTTTCAGATCTTTCAAAAACGTTTTTCCCCTTTTCAATGACTTAGATCAATTTTCGCGCAGGTTAAGTGGAAGCGAAGGAATTAGAATGTAAAGCAGTAAAGCGGTATAATAGTAAAGCAGGAAAGCAGTAAAGCACGCAGAGATTTATCCTGGTTCGGTCACCTCCTAGTGACCTACGTCCAGTCCTCACACCCTTGTGAGATTTTCCACTAACCAAAACAACAAGGCTTACAGGTGCCTTGGAAAACCTTTACAGACTTAGGCACTCTCCCCCTAGGATACCCCACCTATAGAGAGCCCTCAAATCTAATATAACAATAACAAGAGATACCCCACCCCTGTTACAATCAACTGCCCTAGAAAGATACCCCACTTCCTAGTACATGCAGCTACCCTAGAGAGATACCCCACTCCCTAGAACAAAACACAACAATTAAATAATAAACAGTTGTAAATACAGAAATACCTCTAATGTAGGCAGATATTACAACTTGAAGAATGCAACCCCAACTAACTCTTAGCAACAGATCAGCTCAGACAGACCAACGGTGCGTGACGAGCAAAAGTACAAGCGTGAAGAGTTTTCTCAAAAGTTTTCTGTTTCATGCAAATGGGTTGTGTTGTGTGTTGTGTAAAATGAATCGTGAAGCACTACCTATTTATAGGCTATGAGGAAATTATTTTTACGTTGAAAATAGTGTAGGAATCGATTCTTTGTTGAAATGTATTTGATCTAGGAATCGATTTATTTAGGTGAGGAATCGATTTATCTTTGTTTGGAAAATATGGGAAATCGATTCTTGAGTACCATGGAAAGCTAGGAATCGATTCTATACTTAGTGAAAATATGTATGAATCGATTTTCAGCTTGCCTGAGACAAGTGGGAATCGATTCTCAGTTATGTGCAAAAGATTGGGAATCGATTCTTCCCTTAAAAATTGTTTGGCTCAGAAATCGATTTATGTACTGAAAGTACATGGCCTGACAATCGATTCTACCTTTTCTAATTTACCTGAAAATCGATTTTGATATTTGTTTATGCATGAGGAAATCGATTTTGTTATTTTAAAGGTGATAAGAGTGTTTACGTAAGTATG
This sequence comes from Astragalus membranaceus, assembly GCA_039519185.1. NCBI lineage: Eukaryota > Viridiplantae > Streptophyta > Magnoliopsida > Fabales > Fabaceae > Astragalus > Astragalus membranaceus. The sequence continues at coordinate 158,816,802 of CM076848.1, read as the reverse complement.
CATGCAACTTTAAAAAACTTTGTGAGTGTGTGAGACTTTGATATACGAGCTGACCTTTGAAAGAGCTTACACTTTTTCCTAAGACACACCCAAACCCTAAGGACTACCCTTATATTTAATGACTACCCTTAAACTTGAATCTTCAGTTCTTGGCTTGCTTGTCTTGGATTGAGACTTTGAGGTTTAGCCATTTTTATTGACTTTGACCGTCAACTTTACCTTAGTCTTTTTCATCATCAAAACACATCCTGCAATATTAGTTTACCTGCAAGGTATCCACAATTTACACCATAAACGTTTGACGATTGGAATAGTCCTCGACCGCAGTGTCTTCACGCCACGCTCCAAGATATAGCTAGGATAGGGTTGGAATGATAGATCCGGTCGAAGATCGATCGTGTCAACACTCAACGGTTGATGTGGATCGGGGACATACTTCCTCAGTTGAGATACATGAAAGACACCATGAAGGTTTGATGAGGCTGGAGACAGAGCGAGGCGATAGGCAACTGGCCCAATACGCTCGATGATTTGGAATGGTTCAACATATCGAGGACTGATTTTCTTCGCTCGCAAAGCTCTCCCGGTACCTATGGTTGGAGAAACCCTCAAGAATACATGATCACCAACTTCAAATTCCAACGGTCTCCTTCGGTTGTCAGCATAGCTCTTTTACCGACTCTGAGCAACCTTCATTCTTTCTTGAATCAGTCTAATCTTCTCGGTAGTTTCACGAACCATATCGGGACTGTGAACACTCAATTTTTAACCGGCCTTTTCTTGTTCTCCAAAATAATAATAATAATAATCATAATAATAATATAATGAATAATAAACGTGTGGGGATGCACGCACACTATTGCATACGCGCGTTTAGTCTTTTACGATCTTGCACCTTATTATTCTCGTGAGTATGCGTGTTACTTTTAACAATGTACACATGTCATTATTAATCGCGTGTATGTGTCGTTTTAATTGAGTGCGGGTGTTTAGCTTCCAGTCGAGTCTAAGTGTCATTTGATAGTCGTTAGTAGCCTTGTTTTATTTCATTAGCGCTAATAAAAAGGGAGCGAATAGCACAGGAAAAAAAGTAACACGATTAAGTCCACAACTTAATAGTCAAATTTACTAGCTTGCAACTTTAAGGTCCCACTTGGAGAAGTGCTTCACCACCACACAGAGTAACTTTTCTCTATGTATAAATCCAAGTAACACTCAGAATAGAAAAAGCTCCTCAAAGGAATGAAAAAATTAATATAACTGAAGGTACATTTTACATTGAAAGAAATCATTTTTTTTACAAAAAAACAGGAGATGTAGCTTTGAGCTACATACACTGTGCGCATGCATACACCAACGGCCAAAAGAAAAAAACAAGGGTAGTAGCCTCAGTCAAGCAACAGCAGGTAAAACAAGGAGAAGAAGCCAAATTTGTTGCAGCAATAGGCCTAGGCTTCAAAGCTTCAAATGGAGGGTCTTATTCTCTATGTACATCTGCCCTGAACAAGTAACCACAAATAAAGTTTAGGCAATCAGATGGTAGTAAAACAAGTCTATTTTTGGAATGCAACAGAGGCTTGGGTGAAGAAATTTTCTGCAGAGAAAGGTTTAAGCATCAAAACATGTTTTTTTTGAGAAAATACATAATCAGAGTTTTTTAAAAAAAAATTGACCTTTCAGTACATCTATCTATGCAAATTTCGCTATAAATACTTCTTCAAAATAGTGAAAAGGGGGGAAGCAAATTTAAAAAAAAATAACTAAAGAAAGATTAGGGGTTTTCTCACTGGAATCCTCATCAGTTTAGGAAAAAGGGGAAGATTCAAAGGATAAGTAGTTAGAGGCAGCAAAGCACAAACATTTTTTTCAGAAGCTGGAAAAACAGGTTAGCTTTAAGAACAAATTGAATCTGAAGATGTAGAAAAGCATTATTTTTTCGTTTTATTTTTGAGGATAGATCCGCGGAAGTATATGTATCTCTTCTTGTTTATATTAAGAACATGTGTGAAGTAGGATAAATAACAGATATAAATAAAAAAAAAGAGTACCTCGAACACGACCACCACCACCACGGTCACCACCGTGAGCTCCGTCGCGGTCTGCCACAGTCAGCTGCGTTTTTTTTGTTCCTCAACTCTCTTCTCCCTTTTTCAATTTTCGTTACTTAGGATGTGCGGATATGAGCCTGGTATCAATCTTTTTGATGTTTCCCTTATGCTCATTTTATTAGTTTTCCAATCAACAATTGCATTTTCTAAAAAGTGGATCTGAGCACTTATGTTATTGGAACCCGTGACCCTCTTGTCAAATCTCTTACCCAAAATCTTATCACACTTTCCCTCATTTTACTTTACTGTGTTATCCTTATTTATTTTAAATCAATAATTATTATTAATATCTTAAAAAGAAAAGTGAGACTTGACCACTTTTTGGGAACCAGCAACCTTGTCAAGTCTCTGATCCCCCATCCCATCGACCCCATCCCACTCTCTCTTTTAACCTTTATTTTATCTTATTTATTATTATTATCATTCTTTATTTTCAAACCAATACATTTAGAAAAAAAAATAAAAGGAGATCGGATACTAACAGGTACTAGCGCACCCCCTTCCCCATTTTACTCCCGTTGCCTTCGTCATTCTTTATTATCATTCTTTATTATCACTCTCTCTACGTTGCTTTTTGGTTACATTTTTTTGGTTCCTTTTTTGGTTTTTTTTGTTGTATTGTTTTTTGTACTTATTTTATTCTGATAAAGTTTGTGGCCATCTTAGGTCCATCTTATAATATAAACCATAAAGAGGGTTTTGATTGAGATGTACATCTTGTCAATCTCGATTTTAGACGCTTGAGTTGTACAGCTTGGTGATCTTAAACCCCTTCAAAAAATTAGAGCCAACAACCGAAATTTTTTTAGGAAGAACTACGTAGCCTTTGATTCTCCGCTTCGGAGATACGTAGGAGCGGGGCTTCCCCGTCAAGCTAAATCAAATTAATTTTTCCTAATAAATAATCAGTTTTTCCTTTTCTTTTAACACCTATTTTCATAAAAATTATAAAAAAAAAGGGGTTTGACTGAGATGTACATCTTGTCAATCCCGGTTTAAGAGACTTTAGCTGTACGGCTTTGATCTTAAACTCCTTCAAAAAATAAAATCAACCAACCAACAAAATTTTCCAAGAAAGAACTACGTGACTCTTGAGTTCCTCATTGCACCCGAGGATACGTAGGAGCGGGGCTTTCCCGTCAAGTCAAAAATTAAATTTTCTTAAATCGGTCCCTATTCTTTTTTTTTCTAAATAATTCTTTTTACTTATTTTTTTGGGGTAAACGAATTTTCTAAACTTATTGATATGTTTGCACAATCAAATTTAGGGTAACTGTCTTAGGACAGATGTATTAGGGGTGCTGTGGAATTTAGTTTTCGCCCTTCCCTATTCATAACCGACTCCCGAATCCAATCTAGTTTACGCAGACCAAATAATTGGTTAAGATAGGTTTTTCTCAATTTTTCCTATTAAATAAATTGGGTGGCGACTCCTAAAATAATCGAATTTTGAGCCGTCTACGTCGGGATCACGGTCACGACAGATGGCGACTCCACTGGGGATTGGTGAGAGTCAAGCCGGTTTAATTTATTTGTGCAATATATTTCTGAGTTATTATTTTGTTTACCCTATGCTTAATTGTTGTATATACTCGTCTATTATGCTGCTCAAACCCTAGGGTAGAGGATTTTGAATATTGTTGCTTGGTTGTATCTTTATGATCGTTTGCAGGGGTTTCTTGGTTTTTATTAGGGTTTGAGGTTTGTATGTTCCCTTCACACACTACACATACATTGTGAGCACACACATTGCGTGGGGCTTATACCAGAGCCTAAATGGAAAACCCTTAGGTTAGAACGAGGTCGTGTAGTGGTAGTCATTTTGGATGTACATCCTGGTGTCTACCATGAATCCCTCATCTAGAGTACGATTCTCCCTTGTGGGTATTCACATTTTGGATGTACATCCTGACGTGTTTGACCGTTCTAGGAGAATACTTGGCTCTAGAGACCTGAAATCTCCATAGGTTATAGCTGCCAACCCAGTGAGTATCACAACAGAAGGTCGTAGATCCGTAGGGTTCAAAGTCCAATAGCATGGACCAACCAAATTAGGTCACAAAGGGAGCTACTCTACTCCTTACCCTACTCTTCAAAAATTTTAGCATAAACAAACCGTTTTTTTCGTGCATAGATTAACTACTCTACTCTTTTCCAAAAAATAATAAACAAAATTGTTTTCACATGCATGGTCTTATTTGTTTTCAATATCCTCACTTTTTGTTTATTTGTCCATTCAGGAAAGTTTGCCGAGGAACCTAAGTTCGGAATTGAGAAGTGAGTATCTGGGTCAAAAGAATCTGTGAGACATGGAATTGACGAATAAAACAAAGAAGACCATTCAGTTCATTCTCCGTAAGCCAGACATGACCAAGCTAAAGGCCTATGCCGCCAATCTGCCTGAAGAGTCACAGAAGATCCTTAAGGGGAGGTATGGGAACCTGTTGGAATTATTAGAGGTGGATGTTCAGACTGACGCTATATCTGCCATGGCCCAATACTATGACTCCCAATTGAGGTGCTTCACATTCTCCAACTTTCAACTAGCACCTACTCTCGAAGAGTTTTCCGTGATTGTTGGGCAACCTCTAGGGGATGCAAAACCGTACCACTTCTATGGGAGCTATCCTCGAATTAAAACTGTTGCTAAGGCCGTCCGAGTTGATGTGGGCGATATCAACAATAAAAGACCCAATGAGAAAACGCCTGAAGGGATACCAAGGGTGCGTATGGAAGAGCTAATGAACAAATTGGTGGGGTGCAAGGACTGGGAAACCCTCATAGATGTGTTGGCCCTCGCAATTTATGACTTGGTCTTATTTCCAAGTAGTGGAGACTTTGTGGGCCCTGCTGCAATTGATGTGTTTATGGCGCGCAAGTGTCGAGGGGAAAACTCGGCATTCCCAATTTTGGCTGATGTGTACCATACTCTGAGTCTCTGCCACGAGGAGAAGAAGAATAGGATTATTTGCTGCCTACCAATACTATATGTATGGTTGACGGCTCACGTATTCAAAAGAAACTTCAAGGAATGGTGCCCTATTGCTGATCTGCACAAGCTGGGCGCACAAAACTATAGTGCTCAGGAATGGAAACAGAAATTCATTCAGCTCACAGAGGATACAGTACGTTGGTTCCCGTTAGCAGCAGGTACAAAACAGGTTATCGTCAGTTGTGGTGATTTCCCAAATGTGCCACTGGTGGGAACATCAGGTTGCATCAACTACAATCCCATTTTGGCGTTAAGGCAGATGCGTTACCCGATGAGGGGCCCGCCCGCTCAGGCATCCTTACTTGACTTCAGGACTGTTCTGACAGACAAGCTTATGTTGGACAGAATTGGTAAGGCATGGAAGAAAATCACCTATGCAGGGAGCAAAGAGTTAGGAGGCACAGGTTGTGGAGCCATAGACAGTTATAAAGAATGGGTGCGAAACAGGGTAGAGGTGGTCAAGTTGCCATTCCCAAGTACGACACCTAGTCCACAACAAGAGACCGATACGGTGCTGGAGGAAAGTGATGAAATGAAAGCGATGAAAGATCGATTGGCTAGGTCGGAAGTGGAGAAGGAGGCATTGGAGATCTAACTAAAAGAATCTCGCGTCGCTCTCGGGGATCTAAAAAGAGAGTGCGACGAGAAATCTCATTCGTTGGCGCAAGCCAACAAAAAGGCCCGAACCGAGAAAGGTTCCAGGAGTCTTATAAGTGCCATGAATCAAGATCTGAGAGAGCAAGTTGCCAAGGAGGTAGAAGAAAATGGGCAGCTGAGAAAGGCCCTTAGGGAGAGGAAACAACAACTGGCCACTCTTCAGAGCCAAATAACGAAGCAAGCGGCCCACCTCGAGGAAGATCGGCGGTTCGAGGAACAAACCTACACTGATATAATTAAAGACTATCAGAAACACTTGGAAGAGAAGCACTTAGAAATGCAAAGAACCTCCAAGACCATAGAAGCTGTGGTTAAGGAGAATCGGCAATTGAAGGGCGAGTTAGTGAATCTTCAAGCCACCCAAGCAGAGAATCAGCAACGCATCCTTCGCCATGACCGAGAGCTCAAGGAAGTCATTGCTCAATACGAAGAGAAAATCCGGAAAGATCGGTTAGAGGTGAAGAGCGCAATCGGCATGTATAAGGCCACCATTGAAAGGAAAAATGAGGAACTGAGGAACTTAGAGCACTGGGCTGGGGAAAGGAGCCACTTCATGAGACTGATCAAAGCAGTACAGGTGAATTTTGTAGACACTTGGTATGAGGTCGGGCATTGGACCCACAAGTTAGGGGATGTCAGAAGAATCCCCAAGCTAGTCCGCAAGGCAGAAGCTATGGTCAACCCGCTCACCACCCCCTGAGAGGCGATCGAGCTGATAGAAGTATGCAAGAGGCTCGTGGAGGACTTCGAGGAGTTGGTCAAACAGGCCAAGAAGGATGTTGTTGTGACGGAGGTCAACATGAACGATGCTTGAATGATTGCCCCTTTTGTTATTTTGGTTATGTATTTTGAGGAACCCGTTTGTTGGGGTTTTGGATTTTGTATTTTGGATGTTGGATGTTGGATTTTGGACTCATTGTCTTGAATGTTATCGTTAATGAAGATGTTCGTTTGTTTTGATTCTCCATGAGTTCCATGTCTACGATTTATTTGAAATCTCAAACCCAAGATACTCACTTCGGATCCCAAGAACGATCCATAATGATTCCTCGGCAAATAACTGGTAACTTATTCATTTTCGCATTAAAATAACAAAACAAATTTTCTTCCCTTTGTTAAATCAGGAACTTAGCAACCATTGCGCGAGCTAATCGAAAAAAGACCAATCCAACCCGAGTCTACTTCACCAGAGCAAGAGCAAGAATGGCCGAACCGATAGAGATGTCCGGAAGGAATTTGTCCCAAGAGGTAGATGAAGTCAGGGAAAGAATAGGAGAAATGGCCGCCACCCAAACCCGAATGGAAGAGACTCTGCAGACTATAAGGGACACTATCACCCTGCTGTCAACATGGGTAATGAACACCATAGTGAGTGAAGGAGAAGGGGTCAATAACCCGCTGAATGTAGAGATTCCCCAAAGCAGGGCTTTTGACGGTCTCATTGGGATCGGGTATGAACCTGTCAGCCACAATGAGCCAGGTGGAGGAGTATTCAACGTTTATAATGGGGCAAATGACGGATGCGCATCTGTGCCGAGAGACAAGGTGAATCAATCATGGATGGACAAAATGGAGGAAAAGATCAAGGCTCTCCAGGGATCTGGCTCCTTCGGGTCCTTGGGGGTGAATGAACTCTGCCCTACTACGGATGTGGTGATCCCTCGGGACTTTAAAGTGCCAGATTTCACAAAATATGATGGGAGCACCAATCCCCTTCTGCATTTGAGGACATATTGCACCAAAATGTCAATATGGTCCAAAGATGAAAACTTTCTCATCAGTTTTTTCCACGAGAGTTTGACTGGTCCAGCATTAGAATGGTACATCCAAATGGACCACTCCAAGATTGGTTGTTGGAGGGACCTTGCTGATATCTTCATGAATCAGTACAAATTCAACATGGATATGGCTCCGACACGTGAACAACTGGGGATATTGCAGAAGAAGAACGATGAGACGTTCAAACAGTATGCCCAGAGGTGGAGGACTCTTGCTGCACAAGTTCAACCACCGCTCACCATCTCAGAGATGTGCTCATACTTCTTGGGAACCTTAGGGTCTCCCTATGTGGCGGCAATGGCTGGAGCGGTGTATAGAGACTTTGCTGATCTAATAGCTGCGGGGGAAAGAGTTGAGATGCTGATAAGAGCTGGAAAACTCCAAACGGAGCAGCCAGAAGGCGGGCAATCTAAAAAGAACTTCCCTCAAAAGAAGAAGGACCCCGAGATCAGCTTTATTCGAGCCTCACCAAATATCACTCACCAACAGCCACAATATAACCAGCCACGGCCAAATATAACCTACCCCATGAACTCAAACACAAACCCTTCACCTACACAATCTTTTCCCGTAAACAATATCCCAGGTACATTCCCCCCGCCACGTCCAAACTACCAACAGACTCGTCCAAATTACCAACAAAATCGTTCGAATTATCGCCAAGCACAACCCGACTTCCCACCATTCCCCAAACTCTCCATTACCAATACAGAACTATTCCAACAATTGGCAGATGCTCATTTGATCGCAGGAGTCCCTGTGAAAGATTGGGAGCCTCCATTTCCAGCCTGGTACAACCCAAATTTAACTTGTAAGTACCATATGGGGGCCGCAGGACACTCAATCGAGGATTGTGAGGCATTCAAATTGGCCGTAAGGAGGTTGCTAGCCCACGGGAAGCTTTGACATTCAGGAAGAGGCAGGACCAAATATTAGCAACAACCCTCTTCATAATCACGATGGAAACAGGACCGTGAGTATGATAGAAGAATATCGGATGCCTATCAAGAAGGTCCTGAAACTTCGAACCCCCATGATGGAAATATGGCAAGGATTGCACAAAGCTGGCTATGAGGTGTTGGCACCGACAAAAGAGGGCGTGAGATATGCCATGTATAATGAAGAGAGCAAATGTGTGTACCACCATGGTTGTGCAGGACACAATATTGAAGATTGTTGGGACTTCAAAGCCCGCGTTCAAAGCCTGATGTCACTGGGGGTGGTGCAAGCTAGAGGATCAATGCTTCAAGAGGAGATAAATGTCTTGGAACGTTTTGTGCTAAAAGTTCCTCCACTCAACCGGCCCGTAGCACCAGAGAAGGTTGTAATGACTATAAAGAAGCCCACACCTTTCGTTTGCAAGAACACTCATGCGGTCCCCTGGAGCTATGAGACTCGAGTGGAAATTGTGGGAGGTTTTGCTGAAAGTGAAAAGGGCAAGGACCAAGAAGTTGAGGAGTCCGTTGGCAATATTGTGAGTGTGGGCGGAATAACAAGGAGCGGGCGATACTTCGGCCCTGAAGAGTCTGAAAAGCAAAAGAAAAGCAAAGAGGTTGAAAGGGAAGAACCCTCAGAGGAGGAGTTCCTGAAAATCATGAAGCAGAGTGAGTATGATGTGACTGAGCAATTAAAGAAGACTCCAGCTCGGATCTCGATTTTGTCCCTCATCCTCTCCTCAGAAGTGCATAGGAAAGCCTTATTGAGAACATTGGAAGAATCCTTTGTAAAGCCTGATGTGACACCCCAAAACGTGGTGAACATGGTAGATCCAATGCAACGAGTCAACTTGATCACATTCGCTGATAATGAGGTACACCCCCAGGCAAGTAAAGAGCACCGAGCACTGCACATCACTTTGAAGTGTCGGGAGTTCGTGATAGCCAAAGTACTAATCGATGGTGGATCAGCTCTTAATGTCCTGCCTATGACTACTTTAGCTGCATTAGGATTAGGGGAGGGGGATTTGACGCCCCAGACCTTAATGGTTTGGGCTTTCGACGGTTCCAAAAGGAGTGTTTTGGGCGAAGTAATGCTCCCGCTCGAAATCGGTCCAAGTGTCTTTCGTGTGTTATTCCAAGTCATGACTATCGATTCAGCGTATACCATGTTATTGGGGCGTCCATGGATTCATGAAGCCGGGGCAGTACCTTCTACTCTCCACCAAAGGGTCAAGTTTGTTGAGAATAGAAACATCATCACGATTCGTGGTGAGGAGGAGATGTTGGTCTCAAAACCTATGTCTCTACCTTATGTGGATAACACCGAAGAAGAAGTAACAAATATGTGCCATAGTTTTGAGATGGATAAGCCAGAAGTTATAGAAGGAAGTTTGTCAAGGCGCAGTGTGAATCAAGTGGTGGCTCGAATAATGAGTAAAAATGGCTATGAAGAAGGGAAAGGTTTGGGTCGAAACTTACAAGGAGTTCGCATTCCCATACCCGTGAAGCAGAAGTCGGATACTTTTGGGATTGGTTATGAGGAAGACCTTGGGACAAAGCTGAAGACACCGACAACTGGTAGAGAGAAGGCTCAGACAATTCCACATTTGAGTGACAGTTTCACTGAGCCAGCAGAAGTGATCTCGCCTGAAGACACAGTTGGCGCCATGTGCCGCCTTGTGATCAATATGATGGATAAGGAGGATTCAACAGCAAGTGGCGTTATCCTCCCCGACACCGATCAGGAGTCGCTGAGCAATTGGCATGCAGAACCAGTTATTGATGTTGTTACTTTCATGTAATCGTCTTTTATTTTGCTAATTTAGCCGAATAAGGCTATCAGACTTATGTTATTTTGCTTGAGACAACAATTAAATGAATTTGCATGCATTTTCATTCATTTGTGTTTTGCTTCCTTTTTTTTTCTTTCTCAATCTCTCATCCCCCTCCCTTTATTTTATTTTTCTCTTTTTGTCGTTTATTGCTATTATGTCCCCTCCAACTTCGTTAAAACTACTCTCCAGGGATACTAATTACGCTAGAGTTTTGCCTGATTGTGAGAACGTCGAGAACCTATCATCTGATCCCCTTACGACTTCTGGTGAAGACTATTTTGAGTCGGAAGACGATGAAGAAATGGTTGATAGACTTTCTGACTTTCTGGGGCACACCGAAAAAGAGTTTGGTCTGAACGATGAGGTGGTGGAAATCATCAATATGGGGTCCGAGGAAGAGAAAAAAGAGTTGAAGTTGGTAGATAACCCTGAACGAGAAGAGATGATCGCCTTGTTCAAAGAATATCTCGATGTTTTCGCTTGGTCCTACAAAGACATGCCCGGGATTGACCCCAAAATAGCGGCACATAACATTCCTCTCTTCCCAGATGTAAAGCCAAAGAAGCAAAAGTTGAGGAAGATGCACCCTGACATGTCCTTAAAAATCAAGGAAGAAGTGACCAAACAATGGGAGGCAGGATTCTTAGAGGTCTCATTGCATCCAGAATGGGTGGCTAACATTGTCCCAGTACCCAAAAAGGATGGGAAGGTTAGGATGTGCGTGGATTATCGAGATCTGAATCAGGCTAGTCCAAAGGACAACTTCCCGCTCCCTCACATTGATCTACTGGTTGATAACACTGCTAGGAACCACCGATTCTCATTTATGGATGGTTACTCTGGATACAACCAAGTTCCCATGAATGCTGACGATAAAGAGAAGACAACGTTTATCACCTCATGGGGGACATTTTGTTATAGGGTGATGCCTTTTGGTTTAAAGAATGCTGGGGCAACGTACCAGCGCGCTATGGTTGCGCTTTTCCATGATATGATGCACAAAGAGATTGAGGTGTATGTGGACGACATGGTCGCAAAGTCTCAAGAGAAAGAAAGCCATGTTGGAGTGCTGCAGAAACTATTCGAAAGACTCAGGAAATATAAGGTGCGACTGAACCCCAACAAATGTGTATTTGGGGCATCTTCAGGGAAACTACTTGGATTCATTGTAAGTAGAGATGGTATAAGGGTGGACCCAGACAAGATAAAGTCCATTCAGGAGATGCCTGCTCCCAAAAGCGAGCGTGAAGTGAGAAGCTTTCTGGGGAGGCTCAATTACATTGCTAGGTTCATAGCCAATTTGACCAGCACATGTGAACCCATATTCAAGTTGCTAAGAAAGAACCAACCTGGAAAGTGGGATGAAAAGTGTCAAGAAGCTTTTGATAAGATAAAGAATTACTTATCAAACCCTCCTGTCCTAGCACCTCCAACACCTGGTCGGCCATTGATTTTGTACTTGACCGTGTTACCATCATCTATTGGGGCAATGCTGGGGCAACATGATGCATCAGGGAGAGAGCAAGCAGTCTACTATTTGAGTAAAAAGTTCAACGATTGTGAAACCCGCTACACAACCATCGAAAAGACGTGTTGTGCTCTAGTCTGGACTGCTAGAAGACTCCGTCAATACATGTTGTACTACACTACATGTTTGATTTCCCGATTTGATCCACTAAAGTATATATTTGAAAGCCCTCATGTGTCCTTACGGGTGTCAAAATGGCAAGTGATCCTATCAGAGTATGATATCAAGTATGTCTCGCAAAAGTCAATCAAAGGAAGCACCATCGCTGACCATCTGGCTGAAAACCCTCTCGAAGAAAAACAATCATCGGACCCAGACGGTGCGGAGAGAGGGATAATGACTGCCGACCATGGTGAAGAAACCGTAAAAACGTGGAAGATGTATTTTGACGGAGCGGTCAATATGTACGGAAATGGTGTCGGGGCAGTAGTGATTTCACCAGAAGAAAAACAATATCCTGTTGCCATCAAGTTGAGCTTTGAATGTACCAACAATATTGCCGAGTATGAGGCATGTGCTAATGGCCTACAGGTGGCAATTGACCTGGGTGTGAAAAGGTTAGATGTGTTTGGAGATTCAGCCCTCATCATTTACCAAGTAAAGGGGGAATGGCAAACCAAGGACTCAAAACTAGTACCTTATCAGAAACATCTAACCCAACTGGTGGAAAATTTTGAAGAGGTAACTTTCACTCATCTCGGGAGGGATAAGAACCAATTTGCCGATGCGTTAGCTACCCTAGCAGCAATGTTTAAGCTAAATGTCAATGCTGAGGTCCAACCCATTTGTATAGAAGTCAAGGATGAACCGGCTTATTGTGCAAACGTGGAAGAAGAAGAGGCAGACGGCGAACCGTGGTTCTACGATATAAAGTGCTACATTCAACATGGGGAGTACCCAATAGGGGCGAGTGAAGTAAACAAGAAAATAATCAGAAAGCTGGCGAGGAATTTCTTCTTGAGTGGTGAAATACTCTACAAGCGAAGTCAAGATGGTACTTTGTTAAGATGTGTAGATGCTCGAGAGGCCCAAAGGATCATGGTTGAGGTGCATGAAGGGATCTGTGGAACGCATGCAAACGGACACATGATGACCCGCAAGGTTATGAGAAGTGGTTTTTATTGGACCACCATGGAAGCAGATTGCATAGCGCATGTGAGAAAATGCCTCAAATGTCAGTTGTACGCTGATAGGATCAACGCACCTCCGTTTCCTCTGCATAACCTCACGAGCCCTTGGCCGTTTTCCATGTGGGGAATAGATGTGATTGGACCAATAAATCCAAAAGCATCAAATGGGCATCGGTTCATATTAGTAGCAATCGACTATTTCACTAAGTGGGTAGAAGCATCCTCATACGCTAGCATCTCCCAAAAGGTGTTTGCTAAGTTCCTGAAGAGAGACATCATCTGCCGATATGGGATCCCCGAAAGGATAATCACAGACAATGCTCCTAACCTCAATGGCACTGAAATACAAAGAATATGCGAAAACTTCAAGATCAAACATCACAATTCCACCCCATATAGGCCCCAAATGAATGGTGCAGTAGAGGCAGCGAATAAAAACATCAAGAAAATCATTGCCAAGATGGTGGTTAACTACAAGGATTGGCATGAGATGTTGCCTTATGCTCTACATGCTTATCGTACTAACATACGATCTAGCACTGGGGCAACACCATTTTCCTTGGTATACGGGATGGAAGCCGTGTCTCCGGTCGAAGTTGAAATACCGTCCCTAAGGGTGTTGATGGAGGCAGGATTGGAGGAGTCGGAATGGGTAAAAGCTCGATTTGAACAGTTGAATATGATTGAAGAAAAGAGATTGGCAGCTATTTGTCATGGGCAGTTGTACCAAAGTAGAATGGCCAGAGCGTTCAACAAGAGAGTTCGCCCAAGAGAATTTCAACCTGGAGACCTGGTTCTGAAGAAATTACTACCACATCAAGAAGACGCTCGTGGTAAGTGGGCACCCAACTATGATGGCCCTTACGTGGTCAAGCATACGTTTCCTGGTGGAGCCCTGGTATTACTCGACCTGGAAGGACATGAACTTCCCAGGCCAATAAACTCAGACGCTGTCAAGAAATTTTATGCCTAAAAAAAAAAAAAATCCTGCTAGATTGAAAACCCGAAAGGGCGGTCTAGGCAAAAGTTAGGGAACCAAAAGCCTGCTAGAGTGAAAACCCAAAAGGGCAGTCTAGGCAAAAATGAAGGAAAGGCATAACATGGCAGAAGAACCCACGAGCGCGCTTACACTGGGACAATATGGGTCCCATAGCTGCATCAGAATCCACTCTAGTAGTTGCATTATGGTCTTTCAAGGGGGTCAGCAAATGGTGGATCGGCCACTCATAATGGGGCAAAATTTATGTGAAAGTTTCCTACTCATGACCACATTTCTTGTTGTATTTCTGCTTCCTAGTCAATGCCAAATCAGTATTGCTTATTGTCTGTTTCTTTCTGCATTCATGTCTTTGTGCGTTCATGACTGACTCACTTAGCTTGTTTGTTCATTCTTGCATTCATGTTTAATTTGTTAACTTACATCTCAAGTAAAATGGCTAAGTCTGGCATATTTCAAGACGAGTATGTCAGTAACATTTTAATAATTGGTAAAAAAAAAAAAAAGGAAGAAAAAAAAAAGCCATAATAGAGAAAAAAAAAGAGAACAATAATAAGAACTCAGTTGACTATTGATTGGGGAGGGGAAACCCATGTCTCTCACTACAAAGGTGAGGAAACTCAAGGTTGTCTCAAGTAACTTCGCACAAGGTTCAAAAGAAGTACATTCGGTCAAAGGGACCAATGTTAGGAAAGTCTGACATTGTTTGCAAAAGCAGGGGAGGTAGGCAAAAGGTTGATGGGTCCAAGATTGTTAGCTCGCAAGCAATGATTCTAGTACTGAAACAAAGGCATTCACAAGTAAGCACGCATTTGTATTTCATGCTATTGATTCAGCTCTGACACTGTTTTACTTTCTTGCTATCGGTCTCGCCCTGGCATTGTCTTTAATTTTGTGCTATCGGTCTCGCCCTGGCATTTGTTTTTAAATTTTGTGCTATCGGTCCCGCCCTGGCATTATCTTTAATTTTCATGCTATCGGTCTCACCCTGGCATTGTCTTTAATTTTCTTGCTATCGGTCTCGCCCTGGCATTGTTTTAATTTTCTTGCTATCGGTCCCGCCCTGGCATTGTTTTAATTTTCTTGCTATCGGTCTCGCCCTGGCATTATCTTTAATTTTCATGCTATCGGTCTCGCCCTGGCATTGTCTTTAATTTTGTGCTATCGGTCTCGCCCTGGCATTGTCTTTAATTTTCTTGCTATCGGTCTCGCCCTGGCATTTGTTTTTAAATTTTGTGCTATCGGTCTCGCCCTGGCATTATCTTTAATTTTCATGCTATCGGTCTCGCCCTGGCATTGTCTTTAATTTTGTGCTATCGGTCTCGCCCTGGCATTGTCTTTAATTTTCTTGCTATCGGTCTCGCCCTGGCATTTGTTTTTAAATTTTGTGCTATCGGTCTCGCCCTGGCATCCTCCTTAAGTTTCATGCTATCGGTCTCGCCCTGGCATTGTCTATAGTTTTCTTGCTATCGGTCTCGCCCTGGCATTGTTTTAATTTTCCTGCTATCGGTCTCGCCCTGGCATTGTCTTTAATTTTCTTGCCATCGGTCTCGCCCTGGCATTGTCTATAGTTTTCTTGCTATCGGTCTCGCCCTGGCATTGTCTTTAATTTTCTTGCTATCGGTCTCGCCCTGGCATTGTTTTAATTTTCTTGCTATCGGTCTCGCCCTGGCATTGTCTTTAATTTTCTGCTATCGGTCTCACCCTGGCATCGTCTCCATTGTAATATAGCCCTTACATCGTACTTTTTAAATTTCATGGTTTTCGATTTGCCTCGACAATCGCATATTTCACCGGTTAAAATTGAGGTTCATATCCGTACTTATCTCTTACTTTGATAATACAACAAAACATGGAGAACATGGTCTTGTGTATTATATCGTAAGAGAGTAAGCACGGAGGGGCAACTGTGAACACTCAATTTTTAACCGGCCTTTTCTTGTTCTCCAAAATAATAATAATAATCATAATAATAATATAATGAATAATAAACGTGTGGGGATGCACGCACACTATTGCATACGCGCGTTTAGTCTTTTACGATCTTGCACCTTATTATTCTCGTGAGTATGCGTGTTACTTTTAACAATGTACACATGTCATTATTAATCGTGTGTATGTGTCGTTTTAATTGAGTGCGGGTGTTTAGCTTCCAGTCGAGTCTAAGTGTCATTTGATAGTCGTTAGTAGCCTTGTTTTATTTCATTAGCGCTAATAAAAAGGGAGCGAATAGCACAGGAAAAAAAGTAACACGATTAAGTCCACAACTTAATAGTCAAATTTACTAGCTTGCAACTTTAAGGTCCCACTTGGAGAAGTGCTTCACCACCACACAGAGTAACTTTTCTCTATGTATAAATCCAAGTAACACTCAGAATAGAAAAAGCTCCTCAAAGGAATGAAAAAATTAATATAACTGAAGGTACATTTTACATTGAAAGAAATCATTTTTTTTACAAAAAAACAGGAGATGTAGCTTTGAGCTACATACACTGTGCGCATGCATACACCAACGGCCAAAAGAAAAAAACAAGGGTAGTAGCCTCAGTCAAGCAACAGCAGGTAAAACAAGGAGAAGAAGCCAAATTTGTTGCAACAATAGGCCTAGGCTTCAAAGCTTCAAATGGAGGGTCTCATTCTCTATGTACATCTGCCCTGAACAAGTAACCACAAATAAAGTTTAGGCAATCAGATGGTAGTAAAACAAGTCTATTTTTGGAATGCAACAGAGGTTTGGGTGAAGAAATTTTCTGCAGAGAAAGGTTTAAGCATCAAAACATGTTTTTTTTGAGAAAATACATAATCAGAGTTTTTTAAAAAAAAATTGACCTTTCAGTACATCTATCTATGCAAATTTCGCTATAAATACTTCTTCAAAATAGTGAAAAGGGGGGAAGCAAATTTAAAAAAAATAACTAAAGAAAGATTAGGGGTTTTCTCACTGGAATCCTCATCAGTTTAGGAAAAAGGGGAAGATTCAAAGGATAAGTAGTTAGAGGCAGCAAAGCACAAACATTTTTTTCAGAAGCTGGAAAAACAGGTTAGCTTTAAGAACAAATTGAATCTGAAGATGTAGAAAAGCATTATTTTTTCGTTTTATTTTTGAGGATAGATCCGCGGAAGTATATGTATCTCTTCTTGTTTATATTAAGAACATGTGTGAAGTAGGATAAATAACAGATATAAATAAAAAAAAGAGTACCTCGAACACGACGACCACCACCACAGTCACCACCGTGAGCTCCGTCGCGGTCTGCCACAGTCAGCTGCGTTTTTTTTGTTCCTCAACTCTCTTCTCCCTTTTTCAATTTTCGTTACTTAGGATGTGCGGATATGAGCCTGGTATCAATCTTTTTGATGTTTCCCTTATGCTCATTTTATTAGTTTTCCAATCAACAATTGCATTTTCTAAAAAGTGGATCTGAGCACTTATGTTATTGGAACCCGTGACCCTCTTGTCAAATCTCTTACCCAAAATCTTATCACACTTTCCCTCATTTTACTTTACTGTGTTATCCTTATTTATTTTAAATCAATAATTATTATTAATATCTTAAAAAGAAAAGTGAGACTTGACCACTTTTTGGGAACCAGCAACCTTGTCAAGTCTCTGATCCCCCATCCCATCGACCCCATCCCACTCTCTCTTTTAACCTTTATTTTATCTTATTTATTATTATTATCATTCTTTATTTTCAAACCAATACATTTAGAAAAAAAAAATAAAAGGAGATCGGATACTAACAGGTACTAGCGCACCCCCTTCCCCATTTTACTCCCGTTGCCTTCGTCATTCTTTATTATCATTCTTTATTATCACTCTCTCTACGTTGCTTTTTGGTTACATTTTTTTGGTTCCTTTTTTGGTTTTTTTTGTTGTATTGTTTTTTGTACTTATTTTATTCTGATAAAGTTTGTGGCCATCTTAGGTCCATCTTATAATATAAACCATAAAGAGGGTTTTGATTGAGATGTACATCTTGTCAATCTCGATTTTAGACGCATGAGTTGTACAGCTTGGTGATCTTAAACCCCTTCAAAAAATTAGAGCCAACAACCGAAATTTTTTTAGGAAGAACTACGTAGCCTTTGATTCTCCGCTTCGGAGATACGTAGGAGCGGGGCTTCCCCGTCAAGCTAAATCAAATTAATTTTTCCTAATAAATAATCAGTTTTTCCTTTTCTTTTAACACCTATTTTCATAAAAATTATAAAAAAAAGGGGTTTGACTGAGATGTACATCTTGTCAATCCCGGTTTAAGAGACTTTAGCTGTACGGCTTTGATCTTAAACTCCTTCAAAAAAATAAAATCAACCAACCAACAAAATTTTCCAAGAAAGAACTACGTGACTCTTGAGTTCCTCATTGCACCCGAG
Organism: Astragalus membranaceus; assembly: GCA_039519185.1. Taxonomy (NCBI): domain Eukaryota; kingdom Viridiplantae; phylum Streptophyta; class Magnoliopsida; order Fabales; family Fabaceae; genus Astragalus; species Astragalus membranaceus. Next base: position 158,798,461 of record CM076848.1, on the reverse strand, counting down.
GATACGTAGGAGCGGGGCTTCCCCGTCAAGTCAAAAATTAAATTTTCTTAAATCGGTCCCTATTCTTTTTTTTTCTAAATAATTCTTTTTACTTATTTTTTTGGGGTAAACGAATTTTCTAAACTTATTGATATGTTTGCACAATCAAATTTAGGGTAACTGTCTTAGGACAGATGTATTAGGGGTGCTGTGGAATTTAGTTTTCGCCCTTCCCTATTCATAACCGACTCCCGAATCCAATCTAGTTTACGCAGACCAAATAATTGGTTAAGATAGGTTTTTCTCAATTTTTCCTATTAAATAAATTGGGTGGCGACTCCTAAAATAATCGAATTTTGAGCCGTCTACGTCGGGATCACGGTCACGACAGGGACCTAAAAATTTATCTTCACCAATTTCCCACCAACACAAAGGAGTTCTACACTTTCTCCCATAAAGTGCTTTGAACGGTGCCATTCAAATGCTGGAGTGGTAACTGTTGTTGTAGGAGAACTCTACTAATGGAAGATGATTCTCCCATTTTCTTCCTCTATCGAGCACACAAGCCCGAAGCATGTCCTCAAGAGTCTGAATAGTCCTCTCCGTTTGACCATCAGTCTGAGGATCATAAGCAGTGCTAACAAGCACTCTTGTTCCTAGAGCTTCATTCAATGCTTTCCAAAATCTGGAGGTGACTTAGGGTCTCGGTCTGATACAATACTGGTCGGGACTCCGTGTAATCTTATAATATTCCTTACATACTCCTCTGCTAGCTTAGAGACTTTGTAATTCGAGCGATTAGGAATAAAGTGAACGGATTTAGTCTATCGGTCCACCACTACCCAAATGGAATCATTACCGGCTTGCGACCTCGGCAAACCCATACTCCTCTGCTAGATTGTAGTTTCACATCAACCTCCTGAGCCACACGAATCTGATCTCTCAACACACTGGTGACCCAAATATGCTGTAACACTAATCGGTTCCTTTTCCGTGTCACCTTGAGATTCAAGTCTCTAAAAGACTCCAACAATGCCATCTCATAGACCATTAACTCTGCGGTGTGGAGAGACTTCCTGCTTAGAGCATCTGCCACAACATTGGCCTTTCCAGGATGATACTTCAACTCGAAGTCATAATCCTTCAGAAATTTAATCGACCTTCTCTGTCTGTTATTCAGCTCCTTCGGATCAAACAGATATTTCAAGCTCTTGTGATCATTAAAAACTTCGAAACGGGAACCATAAAGGTAATGTCTCCAAATTTTCAGCGCAAACACAATAGCTGCACACTCTAAGTCATGAGTTGGGTAATTCCGTTCATGAGTCTTCAGTTGCCTTGATGCATAGGCCACAACATGCTGATTCTGCATGAGAACACATCCTAAACCCTTCCCAGATGCGTCACTGTAGATTTGAAACCCCAGAGACGGATCCAGAAGAATCAGGATTGGAGCAGAAGTCAACCGCTCTTTCAATTCGGGAAAACACTCCTCACAATCAGTGTCCCAAGTAAACGGCTGACACTTGCGAGTCATCTGGGTAAACGGGAAGACTAACTGTGAGAATCCTTGGATAAATCTTCTGTAATAACCTGCTAATCCCAAAAAGCTTCTTACTTCTGTTACTGACGTTGGTCGCTCCCAATTTAACACAGGTTCCACTTTACTAGGATCCACTGCTACCCCCTCTTGGGAAATCACATGGCCCAAAAACTTTATTTCTGACATCCAGAAATCACACTTCGACGGCTTTGCATATAACTTCTTTTCTCGGAGTACATTCAAAACAAAGCGGAGATGTTGAGCATGCTCCTCAATTGACTTTGAATACACCAAGATATCGTCTATGAAGACAACCACAAACTGATCCAAGTAGGAATGAAAAACTCGGTTCATGTAATCCATAAAAACAGTTGGAGCATTAGTTAGTCTGAAAGGCATCACCACAAACTCGTAGTGTCCATACCTCGTACGGAAAGCGGTTTTCGGAATATCTAAGGCCTTCACTCTGATTTGATGATATCCCGATCTTAGATCAATTTTGGAGAATATTTTAGCGCCTCGAAGTTGATCAAGCAGTTCATCTATCCTTGGTAACTGATACTTGTTCTTAATGGTAATCTTGTTCAATTGACAGTAGTCGATACATAACCGCATGCTTTCGTCCTTCTTCTTGACTAGCAATACAGGAGAACCCCATGGAGAAGCACTCGGTCGAATAAACTTCTTGGAAATTAATTCCTCAAGTTGGGATTTTAATTCTTTCAATTCGAGAGGAGACATCCTATAAGGTTCTATGGATATTGGCCCTGCACCAGACGCCAAATCTATAGAGAATTCTACCTCTCGTTCCGGAGGTAAAGAGGAAACCTCCTCGGGAAAAACATCTAAGAATTCATTAACAACTTGAACAGATGATAAATCCAAACCAGCTTCAGTTGATGCAGATAAAATAACAACAAAAGCTTCCGCACCTTGGAATAGAGACTGGCTGACTGAAGTGAAAGAAATAACACCATCAGCTGCAGGCGGTGCATGTCCCACTACTTCAGAAGGAAACTCAATTGCACGATTGAAGCAGTCAATAGTAACGTGATTGGAAGTCATCCAATTCATTCCCAAAACAATCTCCATCCCCCTCATAGGCAAACAGATAAATCAACAACGAATTCCCTGCCTCCTATTGTGAGTAGACAATTAAGGCATAATGATTGGGTTCGAACACGACCCTTTGCAGCAGTACGAATTGTGATCGGTTCGGATATAGGAGATACTTCTAATCCTAACCGTTCAGCACACGCTTCGGAGATAAAACATAAGCAGCACCAGAATCATACAGTATATTAACAGTTTGATTAAAGAGAGAACCTGTACCCCTTATGAGATTATCAGCTGGTGTGATGGTTTGAGCGTCCAAAGTGTTAACTCGGGCTTGTCTTGGAGCATCAGGAGATTCCAAGAAAGCTTTCTTTGCCGGGTAATCGTTTACATAATGGCCTGCCTCCTTCCAAAAGTTACACTGATTTGGTCCAGCTTGGCATCTACCTCTGTGAATCTTCTTACAGATAGAACATTTATTAGATCTTGTAGAGTCACTTGTCTGCACTTGCTTTCCTTTATAGGAGCTACCCCTTTGTCTAGGGTTAGAAGAAGTCGATTCATTACCCCTTCGTTTTTCCTTCCAAAAATCCTTCTTCTCAGCATACATCCTCTTCAGGTCATCTTCAGCAGTGTGTGCTTGTTGCACTAAAGTGGGATAAGTGGTCATAGTATAGGAACTAAGACCTTGGTTCACATCACCACAAAGACCTTGTTTAAACATTATCATTATCATTTTCCACCAGTCATTAGGGGCATGAGTCCCCACTTCATAAAATTGAGACAATCTCTCAAACTTTGCAGCATACTCCCCAACATACATATCCCCTTGTTTCAAACTAACAAACTCCATCTGCTTAGCAAGTCTCTGGGCATCAGGGAAATAGTGGCCAAGGAACAACTCCTTAAAGCTGGCCCAATTAAGAGGTGTTCCTTGGGTTTGGAGCATTCTTCTGGGATTAGTCCACCAGGTATGTGCATGTTCATCTAGAGCGTTGGCAGCGCAAATTACTTTTTCTTCCTCAGAGCATTGCAATGTCACAAAGATTCTTTCCATTGCATCAATCCAGAAATGGGCCTTCATAGCATCGGATCCCCCTTTGAAAGTTGGGGGTTTCACTTTCAGAAACCGAAAATACATCCTGTTGGGATCCTCAGGTTGTGGTACATTGACTGGCTCATTTGGTTGTGGTTGAGGCACTTGATGCATCTGTTGCATTTGAGCCATTTGAGCCATCTGTTGTTGTTGCATTAGCATCATGTCATCATCTTCTGCTGAGTTTCGATGACATTCTGCATCCATTCCTGATGAGGATCAATAGGTGGGTTTCTCCTACCTCTTCCAGCCATGATTCTGCGAAATATGCATAAAGTATTAAGTTGATCAGGCTCAATGTCTAATAGCATACTAAGAAGAATCAGACTTAGAAGACGTAAAAGACTCTTAACATCTAAGTCTGACTAGGTCGAACTGCTCTGATACCATATGTAACACCCCCGATATTTCTAACATGTAGATATACCGTAATGCACAACTTAATTAATAATCAGAGGACACAAACCCTGCTTAGATATTGAACGTACAAACTTTTTCCGAAGATAACACAAAATACTCCGGATTCATCCATCTTAGTTCCGAAATGTTACAACCTCTGTAGGAATACAACTTAGGTGTTCAATATCATAAACAGAAATTTAAAGCGGTTTATACAACTTATAAACAATACAAGTCATATAACCCTAACAGATAAACAGGAAAGATAACGGATAACTCCAAGGCTACACTTCTTTGGCACCATCCGCAAGCACGTCACCTACTCGTATAGCTTACTCTTTTTCTTTCCCCGCTTCTCTGTAAAAACAACAACAATGATTGGGTGAGACAACTTGTCTCAGTGAGTTCTACCGTGCCCCCTCACTATCACTCGGTTCAATTTATCAAACCGTCGCAACATAGTTATACTTATAAGCTATTTGCGTAAATATATACCTAGCCCATTACCGACTGTGCAAAGCCCACAATCCCGGTAAATGAAGTGCTATTATATATTTTTAGGCCTTATCAATTAATATATAATTACAAGCTTTTCAAACGAAACATCGACTGTGCAAAGCCCACAATCCGGATGAGTCGAGAACTTAACTTAGCATAAATCGGCTGTGCAAAGCCCATAATCCCGATAACCCACGTTAGTCCATTCCATAACGTTTCCAGGGCCTAGGGTGAGGGCTCATGACTTCCCTTCCTAGTATGCCAATTCGTCGGATCGTCACCCAACTCGATATAATTTATATATCGTACCCGCATTGGGCCGCCTCTTAAATTCTAGATAATCAATATCTATTTTCGATCTATAATCCGTTTTGATGAATTCAAAGTTAGACATCCGGCATTATAATCACATTATCAAGTTGGATCCACGAACCGGTTTATTATTCAAAACATGAACTCACACGCGGTCTACCTTGCAGTTTTTCGAGCAATTGTACTTTCAAAACCTTTTTCCCAAAACCAAGTTGAACACACTCAAAACGTTGATTTTATTAGGGCAATTACATCACAATTGGTTGGAAAGAAGATTAGAAGTGGTTTGGGATCGACAGGAGCGACTAAACGAAAAATTGGAGTCCGGTAACAGAACCTCACGCACGGTCCGTGCCCAGGGGCGCACGACCCGTGCGTGATGCACCCAAAGAAATTCTACATTTGCGAGGTGGGCGCACGGTTCGTGCCCAGGGGCGCACAATCCGTGCGTCCTGTTCTGTTACAAAATTCAGCTCAATTTCTCAATTTCGTTTCTCCGTTCGCGCCCAATTCGATTCCCGATCTTAATCCAACCTGAAAAATAGATAAAATATACCAGGCATTCCAGACAATATTCCAATCACATTTAACACCATAAACATTTGTATCTCCATAAAAACCATAAAACGTATTATTTTCGAAAACGATTTCCGACTCGACACTTATTCCGAATTCAACGATTTTACCATATGACTGAAAACGAGTAAGGTTTAGAATATTCAAATTTCCCTAATCGTTAGTAAAACTCACCGATATGTCGAGCACGCGAGGAAATTCGAAGGAGCACGTACGACCCAAAACGTAAATCACACGAACACTCCCCGCGATGACGAAACCTCTCCAAGACAGCAGTACCTTCAGTCCAAATTCGAATTGAGCTGCACTACCTCTCTGAATCTTCTTCCAATTCGAAATGTGGGTTCAGATTCTCTTTTCAATCAACTCCAACTGAACATGCAACACAAACAAAGGTTCAAAACTCCATTTCCTCCACTTGGAGCTCAAATTCAAAAATGGTAAAATATGGATGAGTGAGAGTTGGGTTCAGAATGTAGGTTCATTGCGAAGAGCACGAAAAATGAAAGGGAATGATGGAGGAAAAACTTACATGCATTCAGGTTTGAAGATGGATCCTTCTCCTTCTTTCTCCTTCACTCTCTCGCCCTCCTTTCTTCTTTTTCTCAGTTTCTGTTTCTCTCTTTGATTTCTGCTTTCAGAAAATGAGCCTAAATGAGGTGGAGAGGGAGTTCAATCTGTTTGGGGCTGGGGTGAGTAAAAGGTGCGAAATGACCATAATGCCCCTCAGCTCCAAATCTTCCTTTAATTCTTTGCTTATGCCATAACTCGATGGTTAGATACTAATATCCTTTGAGCCTATGGTTATTCTTTCATTTCCATTTTCTTGACCGTCCCATACCCGAGTCACGTATTATTATACCGTTTAAATCATTAACTCGTTCCGACTTCTCATAATTCGAGTCTTTAAAAATTTAGGGATGTTACAGAGGGAGAAGCAAGGATGATGATGATGAAACTTAGGGGTGATGGTTGGTGATCTTCTTCTTCTTCTTCTTCTTCCCTTTTTCTTCTTTTTTCTTCCTTTCCTTCTTTTCTCTTCTTTTCTCTTTTTCTCTTCTCTGTTTCGTTTCCTTTCTTCTCTTCTTTCTTTTCTTTCTTTTTCTTTCTTATATATATATATATATATATATATATATATATATATATATATATATATATATATATATATATGTAAGTGGTAATATGGTCAAAGACATTGCCCTTATTCCGTATTATCCAGTTAGCGATCCTAAAACAACCAATAATTAAATTTAGCTCTCCGTAAATTTACCAATCAAGTACTATATTAATTCAATTGGGGTAACATCCAAATAATTCGGTTAATTATTTTGGGGATGTTACAAGTAGTAGTCTTCAAAAATTTTAGTTATCAATGACAAATATTAATCTCATGTTTTTTTATATATCGGTGCAGTTATCCCGTATTTTTTTATATATCAGTGCCAGGGACGAAGCCAGGACAATATTGTTGCAGGGGTGAAGATTAGACTTTTTTTTCTTTTTATAAGACTTTATTTACTTTTGAAAAATATTTGTTTACTTAATAATAAATAGAACTAAATGGATTCGGTAATGTTGAATAAAATATTTATTGTTAATAAAAAATATACATTGAATTAGTAACGTGGACTTGTAACCTTTATTATTAATTAGCATATTGAGCTATAAAAATTACATCATAAAAATGTAGTGGGGGCTAGAGCCCCTGGGGTGCACAACGTGCCTCCGTCTTTGATCAGTGCAGTTATCTCGTAGTTTCTATTGATTATTTTAGTTGATTATTAGATTATACTAGATAGTAAAAGAGAGATAGTAGATTATCAATAAGAAATATTTGTCTCAAATATTAATCTGTAGTTTAAATAGTTATTAAATCTTCTTGTTTTTTAGATAGTAGGTGTATAGTAATCTTCAAAAAATTTAATTATCAATGACAAATATTAACCCTGTGTTTTTTTATATATCAGTGTAGTTATCCCGTGTTTTTTATATATCATTCCAGTTATCTCGTAACTTCAATTGATTATTTTAGTTGATTAGTAGATTATATTTGATAGTAAAAGATAGATAGTAGATTATCAATAAGAGGTGATAGTAGATTACCAATAAGAGTGTAAACAGATTTCGGAGAGAAAAATTAAAAGTTTATGGTGATAACTTTTTCCAAAAATGTGATAGTTTTTTTTGTGTGGCTCATTTACATTTTTATAGGTAATTTTAATAGAGTAGTGTTTGTATAAATTTAGAAATTTAGTTAAAAAAACTAAAGTGAAGTGATAAGACAAAGAGAAGAATTTTGGTAAAAAAAAAGAGAAAGAGATGAATTGTTTATGAGAAAAGTAAAAGTAAAGTAAAAAGAAAAAATGAAGAAAAAGAGTGTAGGAGAAAAGTGAAAAGAAGGAAATAGAGTGCAAGAAGAATGGGAAAAAAAGGAAGAAAAATATTGTAAGAAAAAAAAGGATGAAAGAGAGGGTAATGACATTTTTACCCTTAAATTAGATATGTGTCTTGCATGTTAATAAGGGATCTAAATTGGTAATTTCATAGGAGATTTGTTTATTTAAATAGATAAATTGGTAATTTCATAGGAGATTTGTTTGTATAAATAGATATTAGAATAGATATAAGAAATACACTGGAAGCTAAATTGTAGGCACAACGAACATTACACATCAAGTGTCTAATACCCAACTTATTTAATCCACTAATCTTACCCATTAAACTCTAAATAATCATAGAAGTGCTATTTATTCATAAACATCCAATCATTTCCACAAGCAAACGTGTGTCGTTATATACATTGAATTAAATGAACCATCATTCAACGATTCAATTAAGAATAATTCCGTAATATCAAACAACGAAATTAAATAGCTCAATCTTGCTAATGATCATAGGGAATCTTCAAGTCCCCAAAATCAATTACACAACTAACCAATCATTTAACGATCAAAGTAATTATAACTACTTTGGGTGTTACACAATCACTCATACTCTCACATATTTTATTTTAAAAACTATTTCTCCCTCCTTGAATTAGTTCTTGTTCTTATTATCCTAATCCTAATTTTGATTCTGTTAACGCTTTAATTGATAATTTGTGTTAGTGCTATTTAATTAATCTATATTTTGTGTTAGTGTATTTAGTTTATTTTGATTATGTTAGTCTATTTAATTTAATTCAGTTCTTATCTTGTGAATATGTTGATTCTTTTAGTGCTATTTAATTAGTATTTAAGAACTTGTTAGTGCTATTTAATTTGTGTTTATCTAGTGCAACACGCCAACACAAGTTGTGAACCTATTAAAATCTTATTTTTGTTGCATTTTTTAACAATGTGTGTTTGAAAAAATTTGCACCACCGACCCAGTCCGTCACTAAGTATAGATATAGATAGATGTGACTATTGGCTTGTTTTATATTAAAAGCAGTGCAATAAATATGGTAAAGTTGGCATATTAAGTGCAAAAAACTTTAACTTGCTTATATTTTTCTTTTGGTAAACCAATGTATCCTCCACGATAACTGTAGACTAATCCTTCGAGGTATCTGAGATCCATTTAAGGGGTTGACCTCTCCCAACAAATGTTTTTCCATACGCACTAGTGGTGTGGCAAAATATGTGCAAGTATACACAGTCACACAAGTAATACAATGATAAGAAAGGTCGAACCCACAGGGATTGATTAAACTCTTGTATGCTTAGAGAGATATAAATATGTGCTACTACACTACTCACAAAATTTGGGGTTTTTAGTTTAAGTAAAAACAAAATGCAAGTATGTAAAATAAGATGAAGGAAATCAGTTGAGAAGGATAGTTGAGATGTCTTTACTAGATAATGCTTCTTTTGAGAGTTTCTATACTTTTAGAGATGCAGAAGCACTATGATGTAGAAGCATCAAGTGCAGTAGCATTGAGTGCAGTTGCATAAGTGTGTGCTTGTCAGCTACTTTCTTTAGAGTTTCGTTACAAGCTTCCCATGTCTGGGCTTGCTAAATAAGTTCACTCCTGCCTTTGAGGTACCCACTGTTTCACCCTAAGGACTATGTTATCCTATGTTTAGGACTTAACATGGTTTTAACACAGTTTCTTTATTAAACAAGTTAACAAAGCCTTTATTAAAACACTCACCCTTATTAGTCTTGATTTCTAGTTATAAACCATGTCTGTGTATATAACTCTACTTCTTTTAAGCGATCAACCTTAAAATAAGATGGATATAGTATAACACAAGACCAAAAATGCTATAACACTTAAAAGCATAATAACTTACTCAAAAGATCATTATAAGTTTAGAACATCTCAACTAAAGGAATTTAGCTCATGTTACTCATTATATAATAGAGAGAATCTGCAAGGAGCATAATAATATGAATCATATAAAAGATATCAATAGGGTAGAAGTTACACAGATTGATGTTCCTTTGCATGAATTCTGATTGGTGCAGAAGCACTGATTCCTTCGTCTATCTATGAAGAAGTGGAGGAAGAGGGTGTCAATTCCTTCCTCACCTTCTTACAACTAACTACTAAATAAAATGCAAGAAATAAACTACTTAAAACTGTATGAAAGCTATATAAATTTGGATGAAGAAAGGGATTGTTCTTCAAGTGCGAAGTGGAGTCTATTTATAGCCTTTGAGGTTTCCTTTGCATGAGGGTTTGCGTAGTAACTAAGTCAGCAATGTGGTGCCTAACCATGGTTACTTTCCTGCTTTGAATTTGAGAAGATAAAGTCCAGCACTCTTCTTTAAAGGAGGTCCAATGGTGGAGATCCATGTGTCTTTAGGTGTATAGCCCCTTATGATGATGTTTCATGGTGGACGCCTCCCTATGCATGTGGGCATGTGTCTCCATGTGCCCAATGACTAAGCATGATGTCACAAAACTTCTGGTGTCATGGTATGAATTGAGGTGCTTCCAAGGTGGGGGGTTATAAGCTCACAACTAGACGGTGCAGAAGCACTAAGTGCAGAAGCATCTAGTGCAGAAGCACTTTATCTTGGATGTGCCTTTAGTGTGGAAGCAATGCTGTTTTCCTGGTGCAGAAGCATGAACTGCAGCTGCACTGAGCAAACATATCAAACATACCAATATATATACAAAATGCTTAAATCATTGTGCAATCTTCTATAAAACTTATAATGTTGTTTATTTGACTAAAACTACTATATTTAATACATAATATACTTCGTTTCAGGCAGTTAGTTATGGTTAGATGTATGAATAACTCTATATAAAATAGAGTTATCACACCCCCAAACTTAAACCATTGCTTGTCCTCAAGTAATGACAAAACAAAACTAAGATTTTCATAGATTTTAAGAAGATCAGATCAGCTCATCTCTTTTCAAAAATTGCTTTCTCATTGTATGAACCTCAATTTTCAGAAATTTTTGCTTTGTGTGTCATTGATTTGCCAAATATCCAAGGTTTATCAAAACTCGTTTATGTGTGTGTGTGTGTGTGCGTTCCACTGAGATCCAATCAGTTCCCAAAACTAAGTGAGAAGTTTCTCTTTTTGCTTTTGAAAAATTTTAGATCACGTTTGGTCAAAAAACAAAGATGGTTCAAAATATAGATTAGACTAACAATATCTTCAAGACTTGGGAGGTCTTTAAGCACAACTAAGGGCTTATTTGAGCATTTCAAAACTGATGAGTCATTTGCACTTTTCTTTATTTTTGGTGGTTCTTTGGTTTTGGTGCAGAAGCACTAGGTGCAGAAGCACTACTTTTGTGTTTCTTTGGTGCAGAAGCACCTTGGTAACACTTTTTCAAGATTGATAGCATATGTTGCCCTCCTCACTGACCTCCTTATACATACTTTTTTCTTTGGTTTTTGCTTTTCTTTTCTTTTTTATTTTTTCTTTTTCTTTTTGCATTTTTATGCTTTTCTTTTTCAAACCAAATGCATTTATTTGGAAGAGGTTCAGTTTGATGATTTGGGCAAATATGGCTAGCTTGTGATATTTTGGTTCTTTTGTAGTGTTTTTGGGTAGCCTTTTGTGCCGACTTCTCTAAGTTTTTCATACTCAACCTTAGTATTCATAAAAACTCCCCCAAACTTATTTCTTTATGCTCTTCTATTTTTTTAGAAAAAATTTGTTTTTGACCTTGTTTTCTAAACTTTCCTGTTGCATTAGATAGTTTTCAAATAGCAAGGTTCTTTTTAGAAACTCAGTTTTGATGTGTCAAAGTGGTGATAAAAATTGAGGTGCTTCCAAGGTGGGGGGTTATAAGCTCACAGCTAGACGGTGCAGATGCACTAAGTGTAGAAGCATCTAGTGCAGAAGCACTAAGTGCAGAAGCTTCTAGTGCAGAAGCACTTTATCTTGGATGTGCCTTTAGAGTGGAAGCAATGCTGTTTTCCTGGTGCAGAAGTATGAACTGCAGCTGCACTGAGCAAACATATCAAACATACCAATATATATACAAAATGCTTAAATCATTGTGCAATCTTCTATTGCAGCTGCACTGAGCAAACATATCAACAACAATTTAAGCACTTGATTTGGTTGACAACCCGATGGTGTTTATGGTTGGCCCGAAATGGAGTTATTTTCAAGAATGAAGAAGCAAATATTGACTCTATTTTCAGGCGCATCAAAAGTTTTTATTGGAGCTTGCTTATCTTTAGGGCGGGTTGTAATTCTAATTTCATTATTTCCTCTTGGTGGAACAACCCACTTCATTGTCTAAACAATTTGTAATCTTGTTGTTTGGGCTTGAGCACCCCTAGTGCTCTGTTAAATGAAGTGTTGCTTATAAAAAAAACAACAATTTAAATATAGTCATTTTACTCTCATGATCACTAGTATTTTATTAAGGTCAACTATTATTGATCAATGTCGGTCACAATATCCTCATCAAAGGATAGTGGGTTAAGTGGAACAAAAATACTACTAACAATATTTAAATGGATGATGTGGATGTTTTTGGTTAAAAAAGTTGTGATTTTAAAAAATATAAAGAGAATAAGTGTAACTATTAAGAGTAGACATAAATGGTGTTTTTATTTTTTTGATTACTAAATGGAGTTTTTATTGAAATGATAAAATAATAAAAGAAATGGGAAATTTAAAAAAGACATACAAGCTTTGAAAAAAATAATGACTTCGTAGTTTTTGGGTAGAAAATATCTTTGCTTGTTGGTATTTTAAAATTTAGTGATTTACTCCTTATTTTTTTGAGTCTACGCAGTGTTTAGACCCAAAGTTTGTATTTAAATTTTATGAACAAAATATTTTATTTTTTAAAAATAAACATGAGAAGAAATGTAAATATAAATTGATTTTTTTTTGCCAATATAGATTGAATATATATAAATTCAATCCGAAAGTGTGGGTTGAGTAGAATATAAATACTACTAACCATATTCAAATGGATTGAGTATACATTTTTGGTTACGAAAACTTTGATTTTAAAAATATAAAGATAAGACGTGTAAATATAAAGAGTACACATAATTAGAGTTTTTGTATAAGTGGTAAAAATAGTAAAAGAAGCATACTAAAACCGATGCCCCAAGTGGGGGCAGCAAATAAAAAAAAAAAGACATAGAGGCTTTGAAGAAAGTAATGACTACACAATTCTTTGGGGGAAAATGTTTGTTTGTTGATATTTTTAAAGTTAGTAATTTACTTGTTATTTTTTTAGTCATCCTAGCTAGTGTTTAAACCAAAAGTTTAGATTTATTTTTTATTAAGCAAATGTTGTGTTAAAAAAAATAAACATAAGAAAAAAATGTAAATATAAATTAATTTTATTTTTGTGATTTGGTAGTGATCAAACTAAATGAATTGAATACTAGATATGTTAGGTTAAGGCAAATATGGTTCTAAAAAATATAAGGAGAAGAAGTTAATGGTAAATTGATTTTTTTAAAGTTATAAAATTGGTAAATGAAACGAGATAAAGCTGATATCCCAAAGAAGGGCCATAAAGGAAAAAAGTAAGTTAACAGTAATTTTTTATTTATTTCCCAAGGTATCCTCCCCGTCGACTAGGGAGACTAATCCTTCGAGGTACTGGAGATCTATTTAAGGGGCTGACCTCTTCCAAACAACGTCTCTCCATACACACCGGTCAGGGATCGAACCCCTGACCAAATGTTTAAGAAGCCCAAGTATCTTACCACTTGTGCCACACCCACTTGGTAAGTTAATAGTAATTTAGTAATGCAATTACTAAAGAAGAAAAAAAGAAAAATTATATTTAAAAAAAGAAAAAACATTAAAATATAAATAAAAGAAACAATAGGGTAGATTTGGCATATATAGAGATAGAGATAACAACGTAAAGATCTAGTAGTAATTAAATGATTTAACAAAGGAAATATTCAAAAGGCAAAAATTCAGCAACCTTATCTAGTTGAATAAAGTTTGAGTTCACACTATAGTTAAATTGTACTTGGATTCTCTCGTTTTCACTTTTCTTATAGGCCTATTGTAACACCCCAAAAGTAATTAAATATTTATCTAGTATTCATTTAATTAATTAAATAGGATGTGGGTGATAGAAATAATAATAATAATAATAATAATAATAATAATAATAATAATAATATGGGGTGGTTTTAATTAATTAGGGAGTGGTGGTGCTTAATTATTTAATTAGGGCTTAAGTGATGGAAGAAAGCCCATGACCCATGATCCATGAGTTAGGTGCGTATGAGAGCTAATCCTAGGGTTTAGTGATCATTAGCAAATTTTAGAAAAAGAAGAGAATTGAGAGAGCCTTGGAGAGTGAGAGGCGCGGCCAAACCCTAGGAGAGAAGAGGAGGAGTGGCGCACAAGCAAGAGGGAAAAGAAGAGAAAGGGCGTGAAGGTTCAAGGAGAGAAGAAGAATTAAGTTGGTGCCTAAGGAAGAGGAGAGGAGGGCTACGAATTTGGGTACTTGATCTAGGGGATTAAAGCTCATCTAATAAGGTAAGGGTGGGATTCTTACATCTAATGGGGTTTCATGATGGGGTTATGGGGAGTAGGCACTATATTGCCATATGCATGTTTTGTTTTGATGTTGAATTGTGTGATTGAAATCCCTCTATGATGCATTGATTGATGATAATCCTAATCGCATGCCATGTGTTTGATGCAATGTTTTTGATGCTATGGTTGATGAATCATGCGAATTTGATGATGATGTTAACAGTGGACAAGCTGATTTGATGATTAAAATATGATTGGTGAATTAATTTGGTGTTAATTGTGTAATTATGGTGTTAAAACTTACTGTTGGGGAACTCTGGACGTAGGTTCGTTCTTTCGATGTTACGTGTTTTCAGGTGGTCCAAAAATTGTGTGGTTTACTATTTTAGAAATTAGACTTATCTATCTTTAATTTGGCACTGGTTTGATTGAAATTGGAGTCGTGTGGCTCGAGATATAGGTGTCACAATTTAGGGAAATATCCTGGAGTAATTCTGTGTCTAGGTTCGGTATTTCGGTTATAACGTTTTCATCTGAGCTCCGTTTTGAATGGTTCCTGTCTCTTTGAAAACTAGATTCAATTTCCTTCGTTTGGGCACAAACCCCATGTCTTTTGGTTGAGTTTTGATCATTCTAGAGGTGCCACAAGTTAGGTCATGGTGGCTGACCCGTTTTCTGAACCCTGGTGCTTGTTTGTTGAAACTGTACTAATCGGCTCATTGTTTCGAAAAAAGAAAACCATAGTCAGGAACTAGACATTCTTAGGTTTCTGTAGAGGGGTCGTTTGTTGAAATCCGATGTCGTTTACTATTTTAACTAATTCGCCGAATTCTGGCTACCGTGTTCGCGTAGCCCAGGGTGTCGCTGTTGTTCCCAAATTTGTTTTCTAAATATCTTTTGACTCGGTTGTCCAAATTGGACGGTTCAAAATGCGTTTCGAAGCTAATTTCGGTGTCTATCCAAATATTCTGGTTTTATGCAAAAATGGATTATTTTACTGGTGGTTCTGGACTGAAGTGTTCCAGTGTCCAAATTGCAATTTTTACTCACTTTCCCTATTTTGTGTCAAATCCTAAATTGGCCTAATTGAAATTGGTGTTGGTGTGAGTGGTGGGTTGATTTGGTGAGTGTATTATGGTGTGATTGGTGGGTGAATTAATAGTTCCGGTGGGCCTATTGATTATTGGGTGTGACGAATTCCATTAATTATTTGGTGTGATGACTTTCATTAATCATTGGTGTGATATTGGCGTGTGACGGTGCATATTACGACGAGCAGAGGCTTCGGCCTATCATGAGTTATTGGCGTCAGTGTTGTGGTATCACTGAGTTGATCTTGGTTGTTGATTATTTTCTGGTGCATTGTACATAGTGTCGCATAACTCATGTGCATATTATGACGAGCAGAGGCTTCGGCCTATTACGACGAGCAGAGGCTTCGGCCTATCATGACGAGCAGAGGCTTCGGCCTATTACGACGAGCAGAGGCTTCGGCCTATTATGACGAGCAGAGGCTTCGGCCTATGGATCCACATGCATACTGCATTCATGCATATCATAACATGTGTGACGACCTTGGTGACTGTACCTTGGTGATATTTGTGTTAATGATGACTGTGATGTTTATAACTTGATGAAATTGACTGTTTTACCCTTGATGATGAGATTGACTGTTTTACCCTTGGTGTTGTAATTGATGTTTGTGATTGGTGTGGTAGACGTA
Source organism: Astragalus membranaceus (assembly GCA_039519185.1). Taxonomy (NCBI): domain Eukaryota; kingdom Viridiplantae; phylum Streptophyta; class Magnoliopsida; order Fabales; family Fabaceae; genus Astragalus; species Astragalus membranaceus. The sequence continues at coordinate 158,782,343 of CM076848.1, read as the reverse complement.
GGTGTTATACTCTAACATATTCCCTAATCATTTTATCCTATTATGTGTGAGATATCTCACCCCTTTCTGTGGTTCGTTACCCCTATGTGGTAACTTGTAGGTGTTTGCGAGGGAAGACCCTAGTCTTCCATTTGTTCGGTGTCGTCGGCTCTGATAGGTAGCACTCAGGGGGGGGGGGACGAACGTTGTTTTCTCTTTATTATCCACGTTTTCTGTTAGTTGGATTTTGTATTGTTTATGTCGACACTTAAATTGAATTTCCGCTGCGCTTTGAAAGAAAGTTATCTTTTTGAAGTACGACTAAGTTAAACTAATTTTTGAGATTCCGCTGCTTTATAAATGAAATTGGATTATGTTTTGAAAGTGGTTTTTTTTACGTTGAAGAAATTGTAGCACTCAAAAGTGATTTTGAAACTCTGATATTTTGCAAGTAAACTGCCAGGTAGATTTTGGGTGTTACACCTATTCTCTCATTTCTCTCTCTCTCTATCACTATTTTCAATCATCTTCTATCTGCTCCCACATTAATATTTTGTGATTAAAAAGGAGGGAAGGCGATGATCAAAACACTAGTAAAAACTAATAATTATTTATAAAAGAGTAAACAATCATTTTGGTTGTCTCTGAATGTGTGAAACACTATTATTATAGTCTTAGAATGTATCGAAATTACAAACACATTCTCAAGTATCTCTTTAATGAGTCTTTTTGGTGCTCAAATATATTTTTTATTGGTTATTTTGATCCTCAAATGTGTTTTTAATTGATCAATTTAATCCATAAAATTACTTAAAACGACATATTTACAATTTTAATACATTCAGGGAATATAATGACAGCGCCTAAGACGTTAATTACGAAAATGACTATTTACCCTTTATTAAAAAAATCGAACTAATACCATTCTCGAAAATAAAGGGAACTCAAGGGATGATTTGGTCATATGGTGAGACCCCAAAACAAGTGACGTACTATATATACGTGGATTTATGAAACCGAGTGAGAATTCTAAAGTTTTGAATCATTGTAAAAAAGGGGAAAAAACTTAGAAAGACATGAGAAATGGAAACACAGCCAACGAACCCGCAAGCTTCTGGACTCAAGCAAACGCTCTTCTTAGGAAGAACTTAACTTTCCAGGTAACCTAATTTCATTCTCTTATTTGATTGATTGAACAAGCATGATAGAAGATAGAATTTATGACAGATAATGATACTGTGGTAAGAGTCTCAATCTGCAACTGTGAAACTTTTGAATGCACTCTTTAAAACTTTATTTTTCAACAGTTTCTCTATTATTAGCATAAATTCATGTAAATCTCACCAAATTGTGAATTTGTCCCACCATAGAGAAAATGAAGTGCATGTTTGGAATTGGATACACTTTTGGCTCTAGAATTGATTCTAACTTGATGTTAGAATTTGTAACTTTTGCTTCCAACAATGATTTTTACTCTCAAATCTATTGTTCTACTCACTTTATACGTGAATTCATCCAAGCATAAATCACTTTACATTCAATCCGCTATCATTCAAAATAAATTTTGCAAATCAATTTATTCAAAATTGAAATCCCTATAAATTGGTGAAACCCTAGATGAATTTCAGCCAATAGTGAGAGTATTGGATAAAGAGCGTTAGATAGCGTATTGTTGACACTTCGCATGTTTTAATGACCACGCACCAAGGTTTTTTGAGCTACGACTTCAACGTTTTTGATGTTTTGACGACAGTAACATGATCGCAATTGAGGTCATATTAGCCATGTTTGACCACGTCTTCCCTAACACCTGTCATTGTTTTTCAGAAACGAAATGTGAAGACAAACATTCAATTGATCTTGTTCCCGTTCGTGCTATGCATATTGCTGGTTCTAATGCAAAATCTTCTCAATAACCAATTTGACAAGGCAAAATATAAGTGTGGATGCATATGTACCAAGACACAAGGGGAGCAGTGCTTGGAGAAGGCTTGTGGGGTTGAGTATTCAGATTTTGACCAAGTTGCTGCCTGTCCCATTCCTCACCCTCCTGAATGGCCTCCAATCTTGCAAGTGCCTGCTCCACAATACCGCGCTGTCAGAACAGATTTCCTTCCGTTTTATGATTTTCCAAATCCCTTATGCAGGACCAATGGCTCATGTCCTATCACTATGCTCGTTACTGGCAATAACCAGTCTTTTGGAGAAAGTATGTACTTAAATCATCCTTTTAAATTAATTAAATTACTTCTCTGCATCTTTCTTTTATTTGACTAACATGCTTTTCTGCTTAATTGATGGAGTTACTTCTTTATATGTCTAATGTCTTGTTAACCTTGTTTTTCCTATTTTACAGCTTTGTCAGGGAATATGATTCCGAATACCTTCAGTGTGAATACGTCCGATATTATAGGTAGTTTGGCAACAAATGTCTTGGTGAGTAATTTATTATTGAGTTTTGAAAACATTTCACTCCCTTTCCTTCCTATGTTAAATTCTATGCTCCCTTGTCATTACAGGTAAACGTGCATTACACTAGTCCATTTTAATATAATCAAACTTTTTATGTACAATTTTTCTCTCTTTTTGTCGTTTTTCTTTTTCTAATTGTTTTTCAATATCATTATCATATAGTTTTGAATCCCTATTGTCAAGTACAAAAACAATAGAACATTAAACAAAGATTTTGGGTAAAGTTTTAGAGCCAACAAAATACAATAAGCATTTAGAACTGTATTTTATTTTTCAAAGCCCAAAAATCATTAATATAGTGCACAAATTAGTTAACAATGACATTCAAAATTTTAAAGCAGCTTTTTTATTGCAAGGATTGTTTAAGTCATTCACGACCTTATAATGTTTGTTTATGTTAAAATATACTAAAATGCAATACATATTTATATCATAGTGGAGAAAAGTCTAGCTTTCAAGCTTTTCTTAGGGGAGGGCAGTGTGATTTATCATGTTCACTAGTATATGACGATTTTTGTTCTTTTTCTAGTAATTTAACTAATAAATAATTTCGTCTTGGTACCATATTGCTTTGTGCAAGTAATCTGTTTCTTACTGTATTCTTTCTTTGTGAATTCGGACGATGGGGCAACCATAAAAATCGTATAGGGGTCGGCGTCAGAGACAGAGTACACCAATTTTCTAGAACCTGCTTTCTTCTCTGATCTTCCCATTTATTATCTACAAAATCAATGTACACAAAACACTGCATTATCCATTCCTGTTCAGATATCAACCACTAGCATGCAGCAAGGTATGTTTGAGACTTGCTTGTATTTAAATGTTTCCTATAACAGGTGCGCCTGTGCTGCACACAGATATTTAATAGGTGCGCCTGTGCTGCACGCAGATATTTAATAATGAAATTCACAATCCATTGTGCTATTCCTATCTATTTCATTGTTAAAATAAAAAAGCAGATAACTAACTTGCATAATTTACAATCCATTGAATTTACTTTTTCAATTTCCAAATAGTTTATGTTTTTTCCATAATTGCAATTGATGTTTAGAATTTTGTTATTAATTCAAGTTTTTTTGTTTTCCTCTGAATCTAGAGGTGAGATGTGCTCAGGCTTTGCGTTTATGGCGCAATAGTTCTTCTGAGGTAAACAATGAGCTATATAAAGGTCATCGAAAAAGTAACCTAGAGGGAAAGATCAATGAGATAGCTGCAGGTAGATATATCATCATGTTATTATATTTTAATTAAAGTGTGGAAGGAAATACTTATTTTCATATTCTTTTGACAGGTTATGATTTTCTAAATTCGAATGAGAAAAAATTTAATGTCAGTATATGGTACAACTCAAGCTTCCAAAATGACACTGGCTTTAGTCCTATTGCATTGGCTCGGATTCCTCGTTCTGTAAATTTGGTATAAAAAAGTGTTTTTCAATTGTGCATTCTTCGTTATTATTCTGATAATTGATATAATGTTATGAAGCTGAAAATCTCAGTCTCAGCATATGACATAACTACATTACATGCTAACTTGGAGGCTTGTGGTGGTGTGAATCTACCATTTTTCTATTTTGATAAGACCAGCAATGTAACAGTAAAATAGAGAGACAAAATGGATAATAGTATAGGTATAATTCTCTTGGACTCATAGGGCCCATAAAATCATGGACTCAGCTTCTGGTTGGTTCTCTTGGCCAGTTGCTTCAACTTGTATGGTTGTATCTTCAAGTACACCAGTTCTCCCACCTCAAATTCCACTTCTCTCCTCGGCTTGTCAGCTTACTGTTTCATACGGTTCAGAGCTTTACTCAATTGTTCTCTCAACTCCTTCAATAATTCATTCCTCTCTTGAGTAAGGTGCTGCACTTCCTCAACAGAACATCTATTGTCATCCCCCCACACCAGAACTGGTGGTTTCCTCCCATATAAGGCTTCAAAAGGTGTCATTTTGAGAGAGGAATGATAACCCACAAAAATGCATCTGATTGCACGGAGATCCAACTTACTTCGGTGTTGTTTGTGAACATGGACAAAAGCAACACAACCAAACACTCGAGATTCAAGACTCTGCAAAACAGGAACATAAGGAAATCGTGAAGTCATAAACTGAACAGGACTGACATTACCCCCTGCCCATAAATGATATGGCCTAAGTACTCAATTTGAGTTTGAGCAAAGGTGCACTTCTTTCGATTTGCATACAACTGGTGTTGCCTCGGAATTTCTAACACAGTTCTCAAGTGCTCCTTATGACTCTCCATATCTCTGCTGTACACCAGAATATCGTCTAAAAATACCAGCACAAATCTCCTTAGTATAGGCCTCAATATCTTATTCATAAGAGCTTGAACAGTTGAAGGGGCATTTGTGAGCCGAAAAGGCATCACAAGGTATTCATAATGCCATTCGTGTGTCCTGAATGCTGTTTTATGTATATCCTCCTCCCTCATCCCGATCTGGTGGTAACCAGATTTTAAATCAAGTTTAGAGAACACCATGGCAACACCTATCTCATCCAACAGCTCATCTATGATAGGTATTGGGAACTTATCAGCAACAGTGTGTTTGTTCAGAGCCCTATAATCAATGCAAAACCTCCACCCTCCATCCTTCTTTTTGACTAACAAAACAGGGCTAGAGAATGGACTAATACTAGGCCTTATAATGCCAGCAGCTAACATTTCATTAACAAATTTCTCAATCTCATCTTTCTGGTAGTGTGGATCTCTGTATGGTCTGATATTAGGGATTGTAGCTCCTGGTTTGAGGGTGATAGCATGGTCCTGTTCCCTGGTGGGGGGCAAGCCCTGAGGATCCTTGAACACATCAGTAAAATGCTCCAGGATCTGGGTAATTTCAGTCTTCTCTGCATTCATCACCTGCTGTTCAGCAACAATAATAGGGCAGCAACTCAACATATAACACTCTTCTTCTTGCTGTAGGGCTTTCACCATGGCTTTAAAATAAGTTTGATGCTTGCTCAGTGATGGCTCACCCCGAATTCTGAGCTTCTGTCCTCCTACTCTCCACTTGATACTCAAGTTCTTAAAATTAGCTTTGATGTCTCCAAGACTAGCAAGCCAATCCATACCTAAAACCACCTCAGTTCCTCCCAATGTCATGAGGAAAAAATTCCGAGTGATTTCAATACCATGTACATGCAACTGCAATCCTACACACACACCATTATGGCTCAACTTCTCACCATTCCCAACTTCAATTGTGTATCGTCATCCAATTTGAGTTGCAATTCCTCCACCAACTTGTATGAAATGAAATTGGTAGATGCCCCAGAATCAATTAGAATCAACACTACTCTATCTCCAATTCTCCCCCACACCTTGAAGGATTGGTTTGAAGTCAGTCCCTCCTTGCTTTTGAGAGACAGTTGCAAGGACTTCAACTCCAACTCTTCCCTGGTCTCTTCAAACACTTCCTCTTCTTCTTCATCCTTTTCCCCCTCCTCATCATCCACTACTTCCAGCTGGTAATGCTTCAGCTTACACACATGATTACGCCCCCATCTCTCCCCACATTCAAAACAGAGCCCTTTCTTACTGAGGTCTCTCAGTTCATCAGATGTGAGTTTCCTGCCCTCACTCAGCTTCTTCTCTGTTCCTCCTCCAGTACTGGATTTGTGGTCACTTGGGCTAGCCACACTTTACCCGGACACAAATTTGGCCCTAGGTACGAAGGTTTTGCTTCAACCCGAGTCCCACCCTGATCCTCCATAACTAGGCTTCCATTTACTCCCCTCATTTCGTTCTTTCCCCGCGTCTTTGCCTTTTCTCATCGCTGCGTTCTTTTCCTCAATGAGCAACGCACGATCCATAACTTCCTGCAATCCCACCGTTTAGTATAATTTGAGCACAGCTTGAATCTCTTCCTGCAGCCCATTCAGAAAGATACTCTCAAGCATCACCCTCTCGTTTCGCTTCAACGGAGCCATTAGAAGCTCAAATTGCTCGCGATACTCCATTACAGTGCCCGTTTGTCTCACACTCAGAATCGAGCCAAGCTGGTTGCGAACTAGACCCGGTTGGAAACGACGGATCACAACTTGCTTAAAATGCTCCCAATTCGGATTTACAGTCTGCTCCTCTCACCATTGATACCAGTTGAGCGCCTTCCCCTCCAATGCGATCACCACCGCCTCCAGCATTTCTTCTTCTTCTACTCCATTAATTCTGAAGTAGCGTTCTACCTTCACCAACCATCCATAAGCCTCCTCTCCTTCGAACACTGGAATTTCCAGCTTTCTACCCTTCACACGACGTCGATGAGGAATGGGGCTCTCATTGTTTGATGATTCAGTCTCCGTCGGAGATTCCTCTCCTCCCACACCTCCATCTTCCACCGTCGCAGCGCTTCCACTACGGGGACGGGGGCGAGGACTGGGCGGGCGACCACGTCGTCGTCGTGGATGACGCTCCATCAATCGTCGTATTTCTTCCAGCTGTGCTTGGCGTTCTTGCCGGAGCTCCTCTGCCTGAGCTTCTAGTTCCAGCCTCATCGCCTGAAGCTCTTGCTCCATTTTCTCCATTCGTTCCTCCATTGTTGTCTTCTTCACCATGCTCCAAGCTCCGGTTGATCTAGAGCTTTGATACCAATGATAAGGCCAGCAATGTAACAGTAAAATAGAGAGACAAAATGGATAATAGTATAGGTATAATTCTCTGAATCAGTGTAATTACAGAGAAAGTATTAGATGACAGAAAATGAAAGGACAAACAAGTGCAGTAGCTCCAGAGTAGAGCACTGTACTCCCAAAAGCCTAGCCCAATTCTTGCCTACCTCTCTCCTACAACCCTTTTCCTTTTATTTCCTACCTCAGCTACTATGTGTGAGGGAATCTCAGAATCCACTCTCTTTCTCTCCTGCAACTCAGCAGGGTTGGTTACAAAAGTTCACTCCACTACTTAGCAACAATCCCCTTCTTACCCCTTCTAGAGAAAACCCTCCCAAACCTATTCTTTTCGCCAGGATTACCCTTTCCCACGTTCTCATCATATTTTATTAAAATATTAACTCCTGTGTTGTGATGTGAATCTACCATTTTTCTATTTTATTGAAATATTAACTTTAAAGTCAAAACACATATCTAAATTGTTAGTTCTGGAATAGATTTGAATTATATAAATTCTGAGAAAAATCTTGTGTAATCATTAGTCTGTACCAAGCTTGTGAAAAAACTTACAGTTGAAGTTGATATCTATTACTAAGATAATAAATTGTAGTGATCAAATGCTTGCAGGTATCAAATGCCTACCTTCAGTTTCTGCTGGGACCTGGTACCAAAATGTTGTTTGAGTTTGTAAAGGAAATGCCAAAACCTGAGACCTCACTTAAGTTTGATTTGGCTTCTTTACTGGGCGGTCTTTTCTTTACGTGGGTCATCCTGCAACTTTTCCCTGTAAGTGCATGAATATGCAAGGAAATATATCCATCATCTTTCTGGATATGGTTTCTTGCACACAGAACAATTGATTCAACGTCATGATCAACAACCTGACACCATTGTGTTAAAACAGAAGACATAATTTTCTACTATGTTTTTCTGAACACTTGTATTTGTTGATGCAGGTTGTCCTTACATCGCTAGTGTATGAGAGGCAACAAAAATTAAGAATAATGATGAAAATGCATGGTCTTGGTGATGGACCATATTGGATGATTTCTTATTGTTATTTTCTTGCCATATCCATTATCTACATGCTGTGTTTTGTGATATTTGGCTCAGTCATTGGTAACAATGCAACCAGCATATTGTTTTCTTGCTTTCATCTTCCATGTGGCATTTTTCTTTTTTCCATAATGCAACTTTTTTTCTTTCAGGGTTAAAATTCTTCACAATGAATGACTACAGCATCCAATTGGTGTTCTATTTCATCTACATAAATTTACAAATTTCGCTGGCATTTTTATTGGCTTCCATGTTTTCAAATGTTAAGACCGCTACAGGTTTGATAGATATGCTTTGCTTTTTGTAAATAATGGGTGTATTGATATTTTTTTATCAAGTCTATCTTTGACTATACTTCTTTTTATTCTGTTATGGCAGTAATTGCATATATAGGTGTCTTTGGAACTGGACTATTGAGTGGTTTTCTTTTTCAATTTTTTGTTGAAGATACATCATTTCCAAGTAAGTCAAAAGTCTGAGAAATGATACCCATGAACTATTTTACTATGTTATGACTAAATCGTTTTCTACTATCAAATTCAGCAATTATTTCATTTTCTACTAAGCTAAAATGATCGTTGTGTTTTGAAATTCTCTCTACTCAACATGTTGGCACATTCTAACTTTTCTTCTGGTCTGTTGATTGCCTGTGTAATTTCTTCAGGAGGGTGGATCATTGTTATGGAGTTATTTCCTGGGTTTGCATTATATCGTGGGTTATATGAATTTTCACAATCTTCTTTTAGTGGAGATGCTTTGGGGACTCATGGTATGCGGTGGGGAGATTTGAGTGATAGCACAAATGGGATGAAAGAGGTCTTGATTATCATGTTCGTGGAGTGGCTATTATTTCTTGTTTTTGCTTATTACATCGATCAAGTTATGTCATCCGGAGGATGGAAAAATCCTCTTCTTTTCTTAAAAGGATTTCAGAAAAAAGCTAGTTCGTCTTTTCGGAAGCCTAGTATCCAGAGGCAGGGATCTAAAGTTTTTGTTATGATGGAGAAACCCGATGTTCTTCAAGAGGTAAATTTTGCTTGCATTGAATATTTACGCTCATTCTTTTGTATTTCTACTGGTTTTAGAAATTGAGAAACTTTATGCCCATCAAATGTGTATTTCACAACATGTAGTGCAGCTTGGTTGTCATAAATTAGTTTCATCGCATGGATATTTCCCAATTTGAGTTTTTAGGCAACTGTCTCAGCCATATGAGTTCACAAGTTGATACTGCCTGCACTCGATTTTTTATTAGTATTCTACTTCTTGCTACGCCGAGAGATCAAGTTGTGTCCTTTGTCACAATCTTTTATTCGATAATGCTAAATGTATTGTTTTAAGGCAAAAAAGTATGATGAAAGTAAACAAAAAATTAGACTTAATTGGTTTGTACCTGAAGAACTATACGGTACAAGGTTTTTGTTTTTTTTTTTCAAATTTTATCATATTGAATAGTGTATGTCTTTGTTAAACATTTGATGCTACTTACTCTTTTTTCCGGTTTTTCTCTTTAGAGGGAGAAGGTGGAGCAGCTGCTACTTGAACCAGCTGTTAATCATTCAATTGTTTGTGATAACCTGAGAAAAGTTTATCCAGGTAGGGATGGTAACCCCGAGAAAATCGCAGTGACAGGGTTGTCGCTTGCTTTGCCTCAAGGGGAATGCTTTGGTATGCTTGGTCCAAATGGTGCTGGAAAGACTTCTTTTATCAGTATGGTGAGTTAAAGTTGATTTTCATCAGCAATTTATATGATTAGAATATTCATGCACTTCTTTTTTTGCAACTGTTCATTACCTCTAGTGAAAATATAAGTAGGTATTGAAGGATCTATTCAGTTTGCTCAGACTCACATAAGACGAAAATACGATTTCAAAATACCTTGCTAAGAGTAGCTTTTCTTTATTACCATTGAAACTTGTAATTGTCAATTTATTAATTGTTAGAGATGTATGAATTTATGTAGAGCTTTTACAATGATGCCTTTGCACTCCCATTTGTTGTTTAAAAATTAAATTATGTAGAGCTACAGAACTACTGGTTTGTTTCACTGTGTTATGAAATTCTTTTAGATTCCATTAATCCTGTGTTTTCATTTACTGGTTTTCTCCTCAATTCATAAACCATACCATCTTGTACATGCTTACAGATGATTGGTCTCACGAAGCCAACCTCTGGTACAGCATTTGTTCAAGGTCTTGACATAAGAACTGATATGGGTGGAATATATACTAGCATGGGTGTATGCCCACAGCATGAGTAAGCTGGAATTTACCCCAATTTTTTTTATTTTCTAATTTTAATTTCAAATTTTAATTTTATAACAATAGAGACATGTATATAATTTTTTTTATTTTATTATTTTAGCTTGCTATGGGAAACTTTAACAGGAAGAGAGCACCTACTCTTTTATGGAAGACTTAAAAATCTTAAAGGTTCTGCCCTAACACAAGTAGGTTGAAGGTTTGGACTTGGAAAATGTTGCTTCTTAGTGGTGTTGTACTCATTTGTTTCTTAAATTTTTACTTCAGTGAAAAATGCATGGACAAATCAAACTTTTACATTTTAAAAATGTTTAGTAATTATTCATGCCTTATTCTTAATATGACTGAAGGGTGTGGTAAAACACCATTTGAGGGGAACGGGGTGGTAAAACATTATTAGAGGAAATTAAACAACTTGTCCATGTTATTGAAGTATATTGACACAATATGATGATGCAGGTGGTGGAAGAATCTTTGAAAAGCGTAAACCTTTTTCATGGTGGGGTGGCTGATAAACATGCTGGAAAGTATAGTGGAGGAATGAAGAGGAGGCTTAGTGTTGCAATTTCATTGATTGGAGATCCTAGAGTATGTTCTGTTTTTAATTTGATCAGTTTTATAAAACTAATTTGGTTTCGAATGTTTGTGTTTTGTTTTCTTATTCGGTAAGGGTTAAATTTTGTTAAGGTTGTTTATATGGATGAGCCAAGTACTGGATTGGACCCTGCATCTAGAAAGAACTTATGGAATGTTGTCAAGCATGCAAAACAGGATCGTGCAATCATTCTTACCAGTACTCCTCTCTCTCTCTCTCTCTCTTATGGTTTTTGAAGCACATTCAAGTTGTTGGATCAGTTTATTATATTCATTGTCTACTTGCTCTAAATGAGATATAGGCTTACTACCTCAAAATAAATCCATTTCTTATTTTAGTCCCTCTTACTACTTTAAGAATGTCTTGTTATACCCTCCATAGTGTTTTCTTTCTACTTATAGATTGATAAATCATGTTTGCGTACACTTTTCAGCACATTCTATGGAAGAGGCAGAAGTCCTATGTGATCGATTAGGAATATTCGTAGATGGTAGCTTGCAGTGCATAGGAAATCCAAAAGAGGTAAATTACATTTATTAAATGATATACTTTCTAAAAAAATCATTTGCAGAAGAAATCTACTCTTACTAGCTTATTCAGTATGCACTCTCATTATTTGTTCATTTACTACCAACTGACATTTTCCCCCTTTTTTTTTGTATTTCTGCTGTTTTTTCATAATAGCTGAAAGGAAGATATGGAGAAACTTATTTGTTCACAATGACAACTTCTATCGATCATGAAATGGATGTTGAGAACTTGGTGCAGCAGCTCACCCCAAATGCTAACAAGATTTACCATATCTCTGGTACCCAGAAATTTGAGCTGCCAAAAGGCGAGGTTAGAATAGCAAATGTATTCCAAGCTGTTGAAACTGCAAAGAGAAACTTCACAGTTTCTGCTTGGGGTTTAGCTGACACCACATTGGAAGATGTTTTTGTTAAGGTTGCACGTGGAGCTCAGGCATATCACACCTTGTCATAATTGCATACACATTACACTGCTAGTCTGTACAGTTAAATATTGTTATGCGTAGAATAACCAATGTATACTAGATTGAGAGCTAAATATTGTTATGTGTAGAATAACCAATGTATACTAGATTGAGAGCCGTGCATTGTGCGGATAGTTTTTTTTTGTCATTTTTTAGATTTAAAAATTATACATGTAGGTCACAAAATCCATGCCTGTAATCATATTTTGATAGCTTGAAGAAACAATCCAAAATGGGGTGAATAAATCAGATACACTATAGCTTATCTGATTCTTTGATGTGTTGAAAAACTTGACCAATCAAATATTTTGAGATTATGAATGTTTGATCATTGTATATTCATGATGTCAAAGTCTTTTCTCCTCTCTTTAAATGTATGACCCAGAAATGACTCAGAAAATGAATCTCTCTCAGAAGAGCAGTTGCATGATAAAGAGAAGAAAAAAAAACCAATTCCTAGCAGGCAGATTCCAAAATGGATTACAGGGTATGATGGGAAATTCCTTTCTCTTTTTTCACTTTCTTCATATTCACAATCTCATCGAATCAGAAGTTTATGAATGTTTATGTGTTTGGAGACTCGCTTGCTGATGTTGGCAATAATTACTTGAGTGTTTCTCTTGCAAAGGAAATTCTTCCTCAATAAGGCATTAATTTTCCAACTAAGAAACCCAAAGGTAGGTTTAGCAGTGACAAGAATGCTGCAAATTTGATTGGTAAGTAATTCAAAACTCACTCTGTTGGTTCTTCAAGATGATAATGTTACTATGAAAATCACAAAACCATATATTGGTCCTTTGCTGTCTTCTTTTGCTTAGATATCATTATTAGCTTCTTTGGTTATGTATTTCAACATTAAACTTTGATAACAATAATTTTATTTTACCTGTTGTACACTTGTTAAAGTTGGATGATTTGTTTGTTATTAAAATCTATCTATTTTCCCATTTGTTTCATAGTATTAAGTTACACTGTCTCTATTAGCTTCGATAGTGCTGCTGCTTCATGTTTTTTCATAGGTATTAAGTAACATGGTTTCTACTTGTTTTTATGGTGGTGGTGCTGCATGTTTATGTTGCATCTTTTCACATTAGGAAGTGCTGCACCCCAAAATTTTCCCTATGGCTATATCCAAATCAATACCACTCCATACCACTGTTTTTCTGCTCCCAGAAATCATCAAAGCCAATGTTCCCAAATTCTACTTCACAACCACTAGAATTATCTTGCAGTCATCACAAATCTCAAGCCTCTTTGTTTTCCATTTTCCATATTCATCGATGTTGATTGGAATGTAATAGAAAATGTAAATAGTAATAGTGCAGATACTACTGCACCCACAATAACACACACTGCTTCAGTCAGTTACACTGACTAACTGTTAGTTAGATGAGTTTGTTAGGATTACAAACTGTATAAATATCGCAAGTTGTAACAGAAGTACACAATGAAATGAAATCAGAAATTTACAATTCACATTCTCTGGTTTCTATCATGGTATCCAGATCTACTTTCTAGCCACCACCGTGGCCATTTTCCTCCTTTTTTTGTGCTTCGCTCTCTGATTCTCAATGGTAACTAAGTCGCCGACATTGTCCATGACGTCCACTGCAGGCGCCTCATTCTCCAATTTCAACTACAAGATCACGGAGAAACTTGACGAAACGAATTACCTCATCTAGCTACAACAGGTAGAGCCAATCTTGCGTGCACATCGTCTCCACCGGTTTTGTGTTGCGCTGAAAATATTGCCGCTCTTTCTCACAGAGGAAGATCGTGCTTCTGCAAACGAGAATCCCGCCTACACGGCGTGAGAGCTCCAAGATCAATTCTTCTCTCATGGCTACAAGCCTCGTTGGCCGCTTCTCTCCTTCCAAGCGTGATTGGTTGTCGCCATTCGTGGCAACATTGGGAGCGCATTCACCAGAACTTGAACTCGAAGATCAAAGCAAAAGCCAGACAGTTACGCACAGAACTGCGTAACACAACGAAAGGTGCGAAGATGATCTTTGATTTCCTCTCAAAGATCGAATCGATCTTCGATTTGCTTATGTCCATTGTTGAATCCATTTCTACACAAGAGCAATTAGACATAATCTGTGAAGGATTACCACCAGAGTTCGAATTGTTGGTGATGCTCATCAACAGTAAGTCCGATTAGTTTGAAATTTTGAATTCAAAGAAATCAAAGCTCTGCTGCTCGCTCATGAGCATCACGTTAACTAGCAGAAGATTACACAGGAGGTCGCCTCGATTAACCTCACACAAATTGCCTCTAAAGCACCTTTGAACTCTGTGCTAGCTCTACCTACCTCCACACAACCTCAAGTTCATTACACTGCCACTCCTTCTGCATATGATTCACCGTTTAATTCCAATAGCGGTCGTGGTGGTTGATCTGGTCACAGAGGTGGTCGTGGTAGCTTTGGCCGTCATGATGCCTCAGTTTGATGTCATCGTTTCAATGCTAGTTTCATGCCTCAACTGGCTCTTCCCTGCTACACTGGCAATCCTTACCAATATGTCAGACCACCACTTCAAGCCCCTGCCTACACATTGCCTGCAACCTATCCAATCGCCAGTGCACCTCAAACCTTACTTACAAACACCTTTGCACTAGTGCCTCAAGCTTTACTTGCAAATACCTTATTGGACACAGGTGCCTCAACTCACGCAGATGGTGATACAGTGACAAGTCAACCCGTTCCTCCTCCATCTAACTTAGAAAATGTCTTTGTAGGCAATGGTCAATATTTTCCTTTTAAAGCCATCTATTCTATGTCCTTACCTTCCCTTATCAATCCTCAAGTCCAATTACACCTTAATTACACCTTAATGATATCATTCATGTCCCTTCTATGACTAAGAAATTAATTAGTGCAAGCAAATTTACTCGTGACAATGATGCCTATGTCCAATTTCACCCCTCTCATTTCCTTGTTAAATCTCAGTGGAAAACAAAAAACTAAGTTTAATAACCAAATTCCAAACATCAGATGCAAGTCTTGGGCACAGCCTATCAAGAGAGCAACATGGCAATATATATAATCCATACAATTATGCATGACAAACGTTGCAATTATGTCCATTCAATAACATATACAAGAAAATCAAATACATGGGCAAACAACATTGAATTTTTGTTTGAGAAAGATACAACAATCCTATAGCTAAACTTCCTTCCTAAAAAAGTGTTGGAATTCAAGTCTGAGTAATTAGTCCCACATCGCCTAGGAATGAGCTAAATGAATGATATATGAGAGGTGACCCATATACCCATTGCCTTGATGTTTTGGGTGGAGATGTGGTGTTCAGGTTTCTTGGTGGTTCGGTTAATTAGCTCGTTGTTGCTCCCGGTGCTCTCCAATAAAAAGTATATCATCTAGAAGACTAGAACTAGTCCACCAGTCTTAATCCCTCCAAATACAAAACAACATACCTACCTCAGTGTATTCTGAGTAACTACCCGTATTTCTTGTGCTTCTGATATTATCATATTTCTGTCATAACTCATAAATTAAACCTCCTAGACCTAGTGTTAGTCCTTTAGAATAACTTTCAACTTAAAGGAACTTTTCAACTAAGACAAGTATTCATTCTTAACTAACAGAAAAAGGTCCTGTAAGTTCATAGGTGCTTATGCAAGACCATTTTAATCTTTCTTTAGCTATAAGTGCTTGTTAAGAAGTTTATCCAAATTAGCTGCTAGCTTTATTTAAATGTTTCACCCAAAAGACAAAAACATAAACAATTTGGAAATTGAAAATAGAAATCCAATTGATTGTTAATTATGCAAGCTATTTATCTGCTTTTTTACTTTAACAATGAAATAGATAGGAATAGCACAATGGATTGTGAATTTCACTATTAAATATCAGTATGCAAAGGCACACAAATTAATCACTTTCCTGTTTTTTTTATAATCACTTTCCTGTTATCACATCTTATAGAAAACATTTAAATACAAGCAAGTCTCAGACATACCTTTCTGCATGCTAGTGGTTGATATCTGAATAGGAATGGAGAATGTAGGTCCTCCTGTGTGCATTGATTTTGTAGATAATAAATGGGAAAATGAGAGAATAAAGCAGGTTCTAGAAGATTGGTGTACTCTGTCTTTGACTCTGACCCCTATAACATTTTGATGCTTACCCCATCGACCAAATTCACAAAGAAAGAATACAGCAAGAAGCAAATTACTTACACAAAGCAATATGGTACCAAGGCGAAATTAAATTATTAGAAATAACAAAACTCATCATATTCTAGTGAAAATAAGAAATCACTCCCTCCCCTAAGAAAAGCTTGAAAGCTACACTTATGTATAAGGTGGTGAACGATTTTAAAACAATCCTTGCAGTAAAAAAACAAAAAACTGCTTTAAAATTTTGAATGTCATTGCTAACTAATTTTGTGCACTACATTAATGCTTTTTGGGCTTCGAAAGATAAAATACAGTTCAACTTGTTGTATTTTATTTGCCCTAAAACTTTCTCCAAAATGTTGGTTAGTGCCAGTAAATAGCATAGTGATCATAGGAGATGAGCTAGCGGGCCAGCAGAAGGGATTTTGAAAATCGGAAAACGGAGGAAAGTCCATACAGACAGAGCTGTATTGTGGAGCAGGCACTTGCAAGATAGGAGGCCATTCAGGAGGGTGGGGAATGGGACAAGCAGCAACTTGGTTAAAATCTGAATACTCAAACCCACAAGACAAGCTTTCTCCAAGCACTGCTCCTCTTGTGTCTTTGTACATATGCATCCACACTTATATTTTGCCTTGTCAAATTGGTTATCGAGTAGCTTTTGCAAGAGAACCAGCAATATGCATAGCACGAACGGGAACAAGGTCAATTGAATGTTTGTCTTCACATTTCGTTTCTGAAAAACAATGACAGGTTGTGGTCAAATATGGCTAATACGACCTCAATTGTGATCGTGTTGCTGTAGTCAAAACATCAAACACCATGAAGTCGTAGCTTAAAAAACCTTGGTGCGTGGTCATTAAATCATGTGAAATGTCAACAGTATTGTTGTAAACCAGTATAGTCGAAGTTTGTGTTGGCTGTCGAAGTTTTGTGTTGGCTGTCGAAGTCTCGTGTTGACTGTCAAAATTCCTTTCAGTTACGTATGTTTAATTATGTGTAATTAATTGCTGACTCTTCATATGTCATGCAGTTAGTATATATATATATGTAACACTCTCAGTGACAAATATTAATAATACAGTGTGGTGCCTATTCAGTTCCAACAAATTGGTATCAGAGCGAGTGCGAAATCTCTGGGAAACACGAGTGAAGTGTGAGTGGTGAGCAATTTGATTCTAGGGAAGGGAAACACGAGTGAAGTGTGAGTGAGTGAATTGCAGAGCGTTGATTTTACGATCGTGTTCGTGATCTTAAGGCGTGGCAATGGCGAATCTGAACAACCTTTCAACGAAGATCCCAGTTCTTGATCCCAAGAACTACGATAAGTGGACTGTGCAAATGAAGGTGGTTTTCCGGTATCAAGAAGTGCTTGATGTTGTGAAAACCGGAATACCCCAATTAGCTGCAGGAGAAGCGCTTCGTGGATGGCAAAGAAAAGACAGCAAAGCTTTATTCTTGATCCATCAAGGTGTTGATGGCGAAGCATTTGAGAAGATTTCAGAATATGAAACATCGAAGGAGCATGGGATGAGCTAGCAACAGTTTATTCTGGGGATGCATCATTGAAGCAAGTGAAACTGAATTCGCTGAGTAGGGAATTTGAACTGCTTCAGATGAACGAGAAAGAGACGATTGGGGAGTATTTCAATAGACTGACATTGATTACGAACCAAATGCGCACTAATGGAAAAACTGTGACTGATAGAAGAAAGATCGACAAAGTGTTGAGAACACTGACTCCACATTTCGACTATGTTGTAACTTCAATCGAACAATCCAAAGATTTGGATACGTTGAAGGTGGCTGAATTGCAAGGAATTCTGGAAGCAAGTGAAGCAAGAATTCATGCAAGATTGGTCAACAAGCAAGCTGAGAAAGAAAGTGAACAAGTGCTGTTGGCACAATCCCAGAACAAGAAAGGGAAAGGAAAGTGGAACAAAGGAGGTGAAGGGTCGAAGAAGAGCAATGATCTAAAGAGTGACTTCCAAAAGAGAAAAGAAGCGTGGAAAAAGAATAAAGGAGAAAGCAAGAATTATAGCAAGAGGGAGGTGCAATGATATAACTGTGAGAAATTCGGCCATTACGCAGATGAATGCAGGTCGAGGAGTACTCATGAAGAAGCACAGTTGGTCAGAAGTGAATCTGATGATGAAATGATGCTGATGGCAGAAGTCAGTGAAAGTGGCACAGATGTGGAGCAACAAGTGGCCAAACTAGTAGGTGGTGGTGAACTAGTGATGATGGCAGAATCAAGAGATAGTGATGATGATCTGTGGTATCTCGACACAGGGTGTTCAAGCCATATGACAGGCAACAAAAACTGGTTCATTGATCTAGACGAATCAGTAAAGAAATCGATAAGGTTTGGTGATAATAGAGTGATAAATGCTGAAGGGTGTGGCACAGTGAGAATCAGGAGGTATGATGGGAAAACATACCTCATCACAAATGTGCTGTACGTTCCATCAATGAAATGCAATTTGATAAGTCTAGGACAACTCCTAGAGAAGGGGTGTTCAGTTCATATGGAGGATATGAAACTGAAGCTATATGATCCTAAGAAGAGGCTGATGTTGAAAGCAACATTGAACAAGAGAAGAACTTTTAAAGTTGGTATGAATATAGTCAATGATGAATGTTTGAAGGCTGTCACCAGTGATAAAGTGTGGAGATGGCATGAGAGGTATGGGCACTTGAATTTCAGAGACCTGAAGAATCTAACTGCTCAAGGTATGGTGCATGGATTGCCTGCTTTGACGCTTCCTGTCGAAGTGTGCAAGGAATGTTGTGAGTCGAAGCAAGCCAGAAACTCCTACAACACTGAAGTGAAGATTCAATCAACCAGGAAACTTGAAGCCATTCACTCAGATGTTTGTGGGCCCTTTGAAGTGAAAACATTTGGAGGTAATAGCTATTTCGTTTCATTCATTGATGAATTTACTAGGAAAATGTGGATCTATTTACTTAGTAAGAAAAGTGAAGTGTTCGAAGTTTTCAAAAACTTCAAGTCAATGATTGAGAAGGAATCTGGATGCTGCATCAGTAGATTTAGAACTGATGGAGGTGGTGAATACACCTCCACAGAGTTCAAGAAGTTCTGCAAAGAAGAAGGAATAAGGCATGAAATCACAGCACCATACACACCACAACATAATGGTACAGCAGAGAGAAAAAACAGAACTGTACTAAATATGGTGAGGAGCATGCTGAAGAGTCGAAGCATGCCAAATCAATTCTGGGGAGAAGCAGCAACCACTGCTGTGTATATCTTAAACAGAAGCCCAACTAAGAGACTGGATAGAATGACTCCTGAACAGGCGTGGTGTGGTGAGAAACCAAGTGTGAAGCATTTGAAGGTGTTTGGGGCACTGTGTTACAGACATGTTCCAGATCAATTGAGAAAGAAATTGGATGACAAGGCTCAACCAATGGTTCTATTGGGTTATCATTCAACTGGTGCCTACAAGTTGTATGATCCAAATAGACAAAAGGTGGTGATTAGCAAGAATGTGATCTTTGAGGAATCAAAGGGATGGGAATGGAACAATTCGACAGACACAATTCGACAGAACTATAGTGTGTCGAACATCACTAACAATTCGACACAGAGTGACACTGTCGAAGCTGTGTTACTGGAACCTGTGCAGGACACACCAGTGGCAGTGACATTGAATGAGCAACAAGAGGAAGTGAATGAAGTGATGAATGAACAAGGAGGTGCAAGTGGTAGACCAAGAAGAAACAGACAACAGCCACAGAGATTGAATGATTTTCAACTATTTCCTGACAATGCCATAGCAGAAAATGGAGAATTGCTGCAAGAAGCATTACTTGCTGATTGTGAACCAATAACTGTCGAAGAAGCTCTTGAGCAGTCGAAATGGAAGCAAGCAATGATAGAAGAACTGAATTCAATCGAAAAAAATGATACTTGGGTATTGGTCGAATTGCCTAAACAGAAGAGGGTTGTCGAAGTCAAGTGGGTCTTCAAAACTAAGATCAAACCCAATGGTGAAATTGGGAAGTATAAAGCAAGATTGGTTGCAAGAGGATTTCTACAAAGGGCTGGATATGATTACAATGAAGTCTTTGCTCCCGTAGCAAGGATTGAGACAATAAGATTGATCATTGCAATAGCTAGTTTCAAAAACTGGCCTATGTATCAATTGGATGTGAAGTCTGCTTTCCTCAATGGTTACTTAGAGGAAGAAGTGTATGTTAACCAACCACCAGGATTTGTAATGAATGGTAAGGAAGAAAAGGTGTACAAATTGAAAAAAGCTCTATATGGCCTAAAACAAGCTCCACGAGCTTGGAACAAAAGGATAGATTCATTTCTATCCCAACTGAACTTTGTGAAGTGTGTAAATGAGCATGGCATTTATGTGAAGGGGTCCAATATAGAAGACTGGCTGATAGTTTGTCTATATGTGGATGATATGTTACTCACAGGAACCAGCGAGAAGGATATGGAGGAGTTCAAGAAAAACATGATGAGTGAGTTCGAAATGTCAGATATGGGCATTCTTACTTATTTCTTAGGAATCAAAATTGTTGGTGATGGAGGTGGAACCTTGCTACATCAGAAGAAATATGCTACTGATGTTCTAAGGAGATTCAATATGAGTGATTGCAATCCTGCTGCTACTCCTACAGACACAGCAGTGAAGCTGACAAGTGATGTCGAAGGAAAGGCTGTAGATTCGACACTGTACAAACAGATAGTGGGATCTCTCAGGTACCTGTGTCACACAAGGCCTAACATATCCTATAGTGTGGGACTCATAAGCAGGTTTATGGAGCAACCAAAGACCTCACATTTGGTTGCTGCAAAACGGATATTGAGATACATCAAGGGTACTGTAGATCTGGGTGTGTTCTATCCCAGAGGGAATGGAATAGACAACCAAGAAGTGTTTGGTTATTCTGATGCTGACTGGTGCGGTGACAAAGGAGATCGAAAGAGCACAGCAGCATATGTGTTCGTGTATGGAGATGCTCCAATTTCATGGAGTTCGAAGAAGGAGAGTGTGGTGGCATTATCCTCGTGTGAATCGGAGTATATAGCTGCAGCTATGGCCGCATGCCAAGCACAATGGCTCGACATGCTGTTGTGTGAGTTAAAATTGAAGAATAATGAAGCTGTCAAACTGAAAGTCGACAACAAATCTGCCATAGATTTGTCGAAACACCCAATTGCTCATGGTCGAAGCAAGCACATAGAGACCAAATTTCATTTCCTACGTGATCAAGTCGCAAAGCAGAAACTGAAGGTAGAATATTGTCGAACAGAGGACAACATAGCTGATTTGCTGACGAAACCATTGAAGATTAGCAGATTCGAAGAATTGAGGAAGCTCATTGGATTGAAGAAGGTAACTAAACTGGTTTAGGAGGTGTATTGTTGTAAACCAGTATAGTCGAAGTTTGTGTTGGCTGTCGAAGTTTTGTGTTGGCTGTCGAAGTCTCGTGTTGACTGTCAAAATTCCTTTCAGTTACGTATGTTTAATTATGTGTAATTAATTACTGACTCTTCATATGTCATGCAGTTAGTATATATATATGTAACACTCTCAGTGACAAATATTAATAATACAGTGTGGTGCCTATTCAGTTCCAACAAACAGCACACTATCTAGCGCTCTTTATCCAATACTCCGCTATTGGATGAAATTCATCTAGGGTTTCACAAATTTATAGGGATTTCGATTTTGAATAAATTGATTTTGTAAAATTGATTTTGAATGATAGAGTTAAATGTAAACTGATTTATTTATTTATTTGGTATTAAAATGTAAACTGATTTTTGGCGCCAACATTCCCCCTCACTCACTCTTTTTTTTTTCTACTCATTTTTTAAGAATAATTTAAATTTAAGAAAAAAAATTAGATCTATAAATAGATAAAGTTTGTTCCTTAATAATTGGATTGGTGAAAAATGAAAATTAATTTCCCGATAAATCATGTAAAGTGTGATGCTAGCCAATGTGTTTTAAGGTAATTTAGTGTCTAAAAAAATTAGTTGTTCAAAAGAAATAGTAATGCAAAACAGTGTGTTTTGGGGTTCTTAAGCGGTCGAAAAAAAATTAACTGTTCAAATATGCAGAGTTTGTTCTTTAGTAACCTGTTTGTTGAAAAAAAGAACTTTTATGTAATGTGATAATGACTTACTTGATTATCATTTGTTGTCTATATTTTAATGGACCAATTTCATTTCTGTCACTAACTACTTTCTTTTCATTCTATACAACATTCGTAATTTTATATTTTAAGGGTACTTTATGGTTCACTAGAAATTTTAACTATTCAAATAGCGGAAATTGATTCCTCTTTAATCAGATTAGTGAAAATGAAAATTAATTTCGCAACAAATATGTTTTAGGCTAAAGTGCTCCCGGGGTCCCTTATCTTTATTTAAAGTAACGAATTAGTCCTTTATGTTTTTTTTGTCCCAAATAAGTCCTTTATCTTTCAAATTTTTGACACATAAATCCTTTTCCGTTAACAGTGCTGATTTATGTGTCAAAAAAAAGGATTTATGTGTTAAAAATTTGAAACATAAAGGACTGATTTGGGACAGAAAAGGATTTATGTGGCAAAAATTTAAAACATAAAGGACTGATTTGGGACAAAAAAAAGATAAAGGACCAAATCGTTACTTTAAATAAAGATAAGGGACCCCAGGAGCACTTTAGCCTATGTTTTACCTTATAGTTTTCTCTTATTGGCTAAACATAACTTAGTTGTTAAAATTTGACTTCTATTACTATTAATCTAATTTTGGTCTTATAATGCTTTAAGAGACCCTAAAGCTTTGGCCCCGTGCATCGCACGGGTTTCGGTGCCAATCCTTCTCTCTCTTTTTATTTTGCACGCTCTCTTTTCTCTTCTTTTTTTTCTTCTTTCTGCCTTTTAGTGCCCCCCACTCTATTCACTTTTTTTTAATTTTCTCTTTTGCTCCTATATTAGAAATTCAGTTTGGTCAAAAAAAATTTCAGTTTAACCCCAAGGGGCTAACTAGACAGAAGTTATATCCCAGAGGTTCTTTTGGGGAGAGGTACCAATTTAATGGCTTTTTTTAACCCCCTAATAGACCTTGTACCCCCAAATTGACCAAACAGGCAGTTTTACCCCTGAATTCTCAAAAAGTTTCCGAAAATACGTGTTTAGGCATAATTCCGGAACGCATTTTTCAGAGTTTTCTGGAAATACCTCATAAGGGCATAATTCTGGAACGCATTATTTTAGGTCTTTCCGGAATTATGTCTTAAGCGATAATTCCCGAACACATTTTTCACTTCCAAAATTATTGCCTTTGAGGTATTTCCGGAAATATCTGAAAAATGCTTTCCGGAATTATCCCATAGGACATAATTCCAGAAGTTATTTTTTTTAATTTAACCTTTATTTTAATTAATTAAAAATACAGATTACATTGATTGAACAGCGGATTAGAACAACAAACTGAAACAAGCATAAGAGAAATAAACATAATTAAAATGTTCTCCTACTGTGATGGTGGAGTTAAACGACGAATGATCTCGGCGACACTCCGTGTGGTTTCCACGTACATGCATATGACTGAGACATCGAAAGGCGTCGTAGATGTCGATCATTTCTTGCAAGTAATTGTCGTTCTTCACATCGATCCATTGCGGACCAGCGAACACATCCATTATTATTCTGTTGAGGTTTGCGATAAATGATACGTTTGACCGCTCGCTCGTCACCCTCCACTTGCACCTTACTCTCTAGTTTATCTTTGAGAGAAGCGAAGGTCATGTTGTATTTAAGCCTGCATGAAATAATTTTTGGACACTGAAAATGGACATCACCATTTCTGTTGGTCATTGTGCCCTGATGGTAAAGGGCAACCAGTGTAGAATCACGAGAGTATTGGGTTGAAGGGGTGTCTATGTCCATTTTCTTGTGTGGTGTGTGAAAGAGTTGAAAGTGTGAAAGAAGTGAAACCTAATTGGGTATATTTATAGCGAAAGATCTGAAACCCTAAACAGGATTTCCACCGTTGATGAAAAGTGTAGGCAAAATCTAGACCGTTGAAAGTGTCGGCAACATCAAAGCCGTTGAAAATTGTCGGTAAAATCAGGACCGTCAAATAATAAAGCCGTGGAAAAAATACATTATAAAGTCGTGGAATAAAATATATTATCATACAATGTTTACATAATCAATCGGGGCAGTTGGTGCAATATGGGCTGGAGCTAAAGAAGTCCATAACTAAAGACGTCCAACATATGGATATAACCACGATCTAGCGTCTGGTGAAGCATAAGCAGACCACTACAAAAAAATGGTTATTAGCGACGGAAATTTCCCTCGCAAAATGACCAAAATTCGTCGCTAATGGTCATTTGCGAGGGAATTAGCGAGGGACCAGTTCCGTCGCTAAATCCCTCCTCGCTAATGGGATTAGCGAGGGAATTGAATCCCTCGCTAATTAGCGAGGGAATTTTCCCTCGCTAATTCCTCACTAATGACTGCAGTTTTTCAAAAAAAACTGACACGTGTCCAGTGCTGAATGGCTTATTTTTTTATATATATTTATTATTAATACTGTTAAAAAATTATTATATTATTAATGAATATTATATTATATTATTAATTTTGTGGTTGTGGTGGTGGGGGTGGTGGTGGTGGTGCTGGAAGGTGGAAAGAAATTCGTATAGGTGAGAGAAGAGGAATTCGTAGGTGGAGAGAGGAGTTCATGGTGGTGGTTTCGTGGGTGGTGGCGGTGGTGGCGGTGGTTGTGTGGTGGTGGTGTGGTGGAAGAAGGTGGAGAGAAGAATAGGGAAAGGGGAAATCATAAGAGAGAGAGAGAAAAAGAGAGAGAGGAAGAGGACGAGGAGCTCCGGTGGTGGTGTGGTGGTGGGTTAGGGTTTGTAGGTGAGAGAGAGAGTAGAGGAAGAGGAAGGGGAGAGTAGGCCGTAGGTTGGTTGTATGGTGGTGATGGTGGTGGTGGTGGTGGTGGTGGTGGTTGTGTGGTGGTGGAGAGTAGAGGAAGAGGAAGGGAGGAGGAAGGGTGAAGAGGAGAGAAGAAGAGTGAGGGTGTTGTGAGTGAGAAAGAAGAGTGAGGGTGTAAACGGATTTAAGTAAAAAAAAGTAAAAAAAATTGCGAGGGAATTAGCGTCGGAATTGTCCGTCGCTAATTGCTGCACATTTACCAACCCCTGCATTGAGTCCCATCATCTGAAAACTGTCAGAAATTAGCGAGGGACTGAAATTCCGTCGCTAAATACCTGCATTGAGTCCCATCATCTGAAAACTGTCAGAAATTAACGAGGGAATTAGCGGGGGACTGAAATTCCGTCGCTAATTTTCAAAATTTCCGTCGCTAATTTTTAAAATTCCGTCGCTAATTCTCAAAAAATACGACAGCCCCTATTCCCTCGCAAATTCCAGTTTTTGCGAGGGAACATTAGTCCCTCGCTAATTTCCGTCGCTAATGGGCAATTTTTTTGTAGTGGACCAAGATCGATGAACAGGAGGTAATGGACTAGTAGAGTTCAACATAACCTGGACCCAATGAATCCCATGGACAAACCTAATACCGACCAACTAGCTTTGACTAGCCACATAATTGCCTCTCAAAGGAAAGAATGTCCATGACCCACCGTCTGTAGGTGATAACGCAACCAGGGCTATGTGATACATGGTTGCTATAATGTGCTCCTTTACCATTCATGGTGGACTCGGATCGAAGAATGATAACAACAATTCTGTTGACTTTCCCAACGTCTCTCGCCCATCGTAAGAGATTATCGCGAGTAGCAAAAATTTACACAATAACCATAAACATAATTAATAACTTATAAATAATCATAAACAAGAAGACCTTTAGGGAGATATGTACCTATGTAGTGGTAAACTGGTTCGATAAATCCAGAGTAAAGGGAACCTTGCCATCAACTGCAGCCATATCTACAAAATAAAAAAATTAACTGTTAATTATAAAAATTAAAAAAAAATGAATAAGAATTCCGGAATTACGTCCCTTATACATAATTCCGGAAGGTAAAAATTTAAAATTTCTGGAATTACGTCTAAAGTGATAATTCCGGAAGACAAAAATTTTAAACTTTCCGGAATTGCATCTTTATACATAATTCCAGAAATACATTTTTTCACATAATTCCGGAAAGGCAAAAAATAAACTTTCCGGAATCATCAAAATTAGATAATTTTGGAACACATTTTTAAGGTTCTGGAATTATCCTCTTTTGGTATTTCCGGAAAACTATCGAAAAACAATTCCGGAAACTCAAATAATCAATTGAAACTATGAGATAACTGCACTGATACATAAAAAAATACGGGATACTGCACTAATATATAAAAATATATGAGGATAACTGCAATGATATATATAAAAACACAGGATAGCTGTGTTGATATATAAAAAAATACGGGATAACTACACTATAAAAAAACATTGCACTGATATATAAAAAAACACGGGATAAATGCATAGATTGTTTTTAAATGATACTTTTACATTTTTAGATTTTAATATTTATCTATTTTTTATTTGAAACTCCTTTTTATATACTCTAAATTTGTCTTTATTTTCACCGGGTAATATTCAAACTATTTAAATACTTTCTAAGTTCATTCTTATAAAAAGAACACGACAGCATCTGTGCATATGCACGGATATCCTTCTAGTTCTACAGTAAATCACAAGGGAGAGCTTAAGCAAACTCGACAAAGATCGAACTATCATTGTATAGCCTTCAGTTGAAAACCATTTCGATGAGAACTATGATTTAGGTGCAGGCCTATCGCTAGCAAAATACATAGCTGATTTACATCACCATACCTCCATCAATGGTAAAAACCTGCAATAACTCTCAAAAAGGGTTTTTTTTTTTAAAGGAAGCACGGGTAAATAACAGAAACCAAATAGGGTTTTTTTTACCCCTTATTAGACCTTGTACCCCCAATTGACCGAACAGACAATTTTACCCCTTAATTCTCAAAAAGTTTCCGAAATTACATGTTTAGGCATAACTCCGGAACGCATTTTTCAGATTTTTCCGGAAATACCTCATAAGGGCATAATTACGGAACGCAATATTATAGATCTTTCCAGAATTATGTCTTAAGAGATAATTCCGGAACACATTTTTCACTTCCAGAATTATAGCATTTGAGGTATTTCCGGAAAAATCTGAAAAATGCTTTCCGGAATTATCCCATAGGACATAATTCCGGAAGTTATTTTTTTTAATTTAACCTTTATTTTATATAATTAAAAACACGGATTACATTGATTGAAAAACGGATTACAACAACAAACAGAAACAAACATAACAGAAAGAAACATAATTAAAACGTTCGACTACTGTGATTTCCACGTGTGGTTTCCACGTACAAATGCATAGGACCGAGACATCGAAAGGCGTCGTAGATCTCGATCATGGCTTGCACGTCATCGTCGTTCTTCACATCCATTGCGGACCAGCGAACACATCCATTATCATCCCACTCGGGTTTCCGATAAATGATACGTTGATCTCTCGCTCGTCACCCTCCACTTGCACCTTACTCTCTAGTTTATCTTTGAGAGAAGCGAAGGTCATGTTGTATTTAAGCCTGCATGAAATAGGTTTTGGACATTGGAAATGGACATCACCATTTCTGTTGGTGATTGTGCCCTGATGGTAAAGGGTAGTCAGTGCGGAATCATGAGAGTATTGGGTTTAAGGGTCGATGTTCATTTTCTTGTGTGGTGTGTGAAAGAAGTTGAAAGTATGAAAGAACTGAAACCTAAATGGGTATACTTATAGCGAAAGATCTGAAACCCTAAACAGGATTTCCACCGGTGATGAAAAATGTCGGCAAAATTCTACTAGTCTCATAAGCTCCTGTATCTCAGTTCTATAACCTCTCCGGCTCGATTGGAATCTGCTGCGGGTTCTATACAGCTGCGACATAGTACTCAAGTGTTCAAAAATCACTTCTTAATTGCATCCATACTATTCTGCGCTTTAACATTCAACAACAAATGCTCTTCAACCATAGACCGCTCCTCCTTATTAAACCACCCAAAAATTGCAAGCCCGAGACACATTTTATGAGGCGCATGATTGTGTATTCCACATATAACTCTGACTTTTTAATCCCAATCTACAAATTAATCATAAGCATAATTAATAACTTATAAAGAATCATAAACAAGAAGACCTTTAGGGAGATATGTATCTCTGTAGTTGTAAATTCGTCTGATAAATCTATAGTAAAGGAAAAGTTGCCATCAGCTGTAACCATATCTATAAAATAAAAAAACTAACTGCTAATTATAAAAATTAAAAAAAACTGGAATTAAATCCCTAAGACATAATTACGGAAGGTAAAAATTTAAAATTTCTGGAATTACGTCTAAAGTGATAATTCCGGAAGGCAAAAAAATAAACTTTCCGGAATTACGTTTTTTTACATAATTCCTGAAGGCAATAAACTTTCCGGAATTACGTATTTTTACATAATTTTGGAAAGGCAAAAACTTAAACTTTCCGGAAACATCAAAATTAGATAATTCCGGAACACATTTTTCAGGTTCCGGAATTATCCTCTATACGTGTTTCCGGAAAGATAACGAAAAAATAATTCCGGTAGTAGTGATTTTTGATGAATGGATGGTATTTAAATTGGCTGTTTTTTTTGTACCCCCCCCCCTTGTACCCCATACCCCCCAAATTGACCAAACAGACCAAAATACCCCTAAAAATTTGTTAAAAAACGAAATCGTTCCTCATTCCATCATATTTCTGGAAAAAGTAAGTTTTGTTCCCTAAACTTCTCGGAAATAGACGTATTTCCGAAAAGATTTCCAGAAATACCGTTTTTGGTGGCTTCCGAAAATACCTCTTTTTAGGTATTTCTGGAATTCCCTAGAAATCAACCTTCGAGAAATACCTCCAAAAACCGTATTTCTGGAATATTTTTTTTTTGAAATTTCGTTTTAATTAATTTTTTTGGCTTTTTCAGTGGCAACCAGAATAGGAAACATAGAGCGAGGCGAGCATTCAGGAGCAGGACGAGGAGATGAGCAGATTCCTTCTGGCAGTAGGAGTAGGTTACGATTGAGGACTAGACAGGCCGGACACGCGTCTGAGCGTCAGAGGCGTGTCCGAGAGCGAGAGCAGGAGGAGGAGGCTGAGCTAGAGGCCATGCATGTAGATGAACAGACTGAGGTTGATGAGCAGGCTGAGGCTGAGGTTGCTCAGCATGATGATGAGGCTGCTGAGCAGGTTTTGTTACACCGGTTGCATGTCCACTGCGTCCAGAGACTACTACAGACGGGACAGGTAGTACTTTTAATAATTTGTTTATTTTTAACAATTCATTACTTTTAATAATTTATTAATTACTTTTATTTTTTTACAGGACCAGGGTAAGATTAAAGTTGCTTCTCATGGGGGGAAGATACTGAAGATGAGACCTCAGCAGCACCCCCCACATATAGCAGGATGGTTGCAGCAGGCTCATCTGTTTGAGCTGGACATCACACCTCTCGGCAACATCAACCACGAGCTCATATCAACTTTTGTGGAGAGGTGGCATTCTGAGACCAGCTCATTCCACATGCCGTGGGGGGAGATGACAGTGATGTTGGACGACGTGTCCGCGTTGCTCCACTTGCCGCTCACCGGCACACCATTGGCGCATCGGCCAGCTTTTGACACTGCTGATGCTATTCGGGCTGGAGTTGACCTGCTGGGCATTGACCACACAGCCTGCTGGGCAGAGTGTCAGTTCAACAGGGGATCGGCATTCCGTTTTTCTTTCTTGATGGCCGCATACACAGAGAACATCTAGCACGGCCATCTAGATCAGGCGACACGGTGCTATCTGCTACACTTGTTGGGCAGCACCATTTTTGCCGACAAGAGTCACACATCTGTCCCTGTCAATTGGGTGACTCTTATTTTTGACTTTGCCCTGTGTGGCCAGTGGGCTTGGGGTCCAGCTGCTCTAGCTATTCTCTACGAGCAGCTGAATGATGTTTGTTACTGGGAGACGTCGCAGATTGGCGGATACGTTTCTCTGCTGCAGGTAACTAATTAATTAATTATTTTTATTTCTTTTTAATTACTTTTATTTATATAATTACTTTTTTTTTTATTATTTTAGTGCTGGATATATGAGTATTTCCCCACCATCGTGGTGCAGAAAGACTTCGGTGCCAGTGAACTTCCACGTTGCAGCAGGTGGGCGAACAAGAAGTGCGATAGTATCAAGCTTCCGGAGTTTCGGCAGCTGCTGCATGACTTGCCGAGGGAGTAGGTCATATGGAGCCCCTGGGACGACCACAGACAGCACCTCCGGTTTCACAACATTTCATTATTCTGAGGTTGGCTTCTGTGGGGGGATGTCGCGGTGTCTTATATGCTAGACAGGGTCCGTTGGCAGTTTGGATATGTCCTATGTCCAGCAGATACCTGATCCACCTATTTCGGGCCCACGTCCATCTCCGAAGGTCATAGTACAGCAGCTGATGTTCTATTAGTCCCCTGCGCGGGCTTTCAGGGACAGCGGCCGACAGACACCCGTCCAGGGTGCTTGTGATGACGAGTACCTACCATGGTACTTCCAGGTGTCCATTCCCCGCTGACTCCGGCTCCGCCTTCACCTCCAGCTCTAGAGGATGTTCGCCCACTTCCCCATGAGTCCAGGGAGAGAGTAGCTAGACATATCCAGGATGCCTATGATAGTCTTTTGGCAGGCGACGACATTCTTGGGGATGTCTATGATAGTCTAGTGGCGGCTTTACAGCTTTTATACATGTAGTTGTATTATTTTTTGTATTTTTACTGTATTAATACTGATTATTATTGTTTATTAGTTTACCAAGTTGCGTTAAATTTAATTATTTCGCATAAATTTTTTTAATTTAAAAAAAAATATTTTTAAAAATATTTCGCGTAAAATATTTTTAAAAAAAATATTTTTTAAAAAAATATTTTTAAAAAATCACTGATGTGTGGTGTTGGGAATGCCACACATACAAAAGGGAAGTTTAATGCAACGTATGTATATTTTAATTGAAACTTAGGCGTGTGTACATACATGAGATCAACTATCTTGGATTAATATTGATAAAAAAAAAACTATCTTGGATTAATAGTTTTAGATTTAAATTATAGTTTTGCCCTTCATAATAGCTTTTTTTTCATTTCTCTATATTTATTTATTTTACTTTTTCTATTGTGGTTGAATTCTGTCCGAGTCGATTTATAAAAAAATACGATATTACCCGTGCATATGCACATGTATACTTCTAGATTAATTATAAAATAAGTCTTCAGCCAAAAAAAATTATAGCCCCACCAACCCTGTGTTGAAAAAAACACTGAACCTGATTAAAATTGTTATAAATACATTTATATAAATTAATTATAAAATATTTATTTATACCAATTATTTGATAATAATTTTCAAAAACTAAAATAAATGTATTAATTTTTAGAGTAAAATTTCAAATTAACTACTCACAAATTTTTGCTCCCTCTACAAATTTTGTTAAGACCGCCACTATTCTGACGAGCGAAAAAATATTTGTGGTTGTATATTAATTTTGCTGGTGGTTGACATCTGTACAGGAATGGATAATGAAGAGTTCCGTGTCCATTGATTTTGTAGATAATACTAAGGGTCTGTTTGGGAGGGGGAGTTGGGAAGGGAAGGGAGGGGAAGAGGAGGCTTGTGGGTAAGAAACTCCTTGTTTGGGAGGTCAAAAAAATTAGGGAAAGGTTTGAGGGTTTTTTATCAGCCCTCCTAAACCCTCATTAGGGCCCATTTTCGCATTCCCCCAAATTAAGAGGTTTTAGAGGGTTTTGGGTAAGTTACCCGTAATTACTCTGCTAGGGTTTAGGGTCTTTGTTCCCATCTAGGGTTTTGTTTCCTCAAAGGAAGCAAGGTATTTTGGTGGTGCAGTGATTCATTCATCTCTGTTATCCCCCATTAATGCTTGCATTCACCAACATTTCATTTATCCCACCAAACACTTCATTAATATCCTCGCCCTTTACCCTCGCCCGTTATCCAACCACCTCATTCAAATCTCTTCACTGCAAAATTATAATCATTAAATGAGAAACAAAATCTTATCATTCTTTTGTTAAAACTACTTCACAGTTGTTAATACTATTTCACATTAACTTCAACCTTAACAACCATTCCAACCTATGTTTACAGCCATCTAACCAGTATCATCACCTTTACAAAATGAATACAAGAACCAAAACCCTAGAAAGTTACAAACAGTAGTTTTTAACCCATTACAACATTTTTAAGTAAACCCTAGAATCTCGCGATTACAGAAGCACTACAATCATTTCCTTTCAATCTCCAATACTGGGAAACTACGATCTGTCAAGCGTAGTTTCTGCATCTCAGCTAAACAGGAAATAAATCCAGAAACAAACTGTTAAGAGGAGTAACAACAGTCATGGCATCTAGCTCACGTCAGAATCCGTTCAAGGAAAGGGAGAACATTGAAGAGCTTACTGAAATGCTGATACCTGCGAACACAAACAGTGAAGATTTGTCAAAAAGAACCCTGGTAGGGCAGCTGCACACCAATAGAGCACTAAATAGAGCAATAACAAAGGGAATAATTACTAAAGCATGGTCAGCATACCACAACCTACAAATCTCAGAGCTTGGTAAGAACAAATTCTTATTCACCTTTGAACATGTAAAAGACTGTAAAGATGTTGTAGATAGGGCTCCATGGTACTTCATGAATCATTTAATGTGTCTTCAATATTGGAACCCAGCTATAACAATGGATGAGATTAT
Organism: Astragalus membranaceus; assembly: GCA_039519185.1. NCBI lineage: Eukaryota > Viridiplantae > Streptophyta > Magnoliopsida > Fabales > Fabaceae > Astragalus > Astragalus membranaceus. The sequence continues at coordinate 158,749,386 of CM076848.1, read as the reverse complement.
CTTTGACTGGAATCCATTTTGGGTTCAAATACATAATCTCCCAATGGAATATCTGAACTGTGACAATGGGAAAACAATACTTCAGAAGATAGGAAAAGTTCTGCTTGTGGAGGAATCAATCTTGGAAGGGAGAGTCCTAAGAACCTTCCTTAGAGGAAGGGTGGCTATTGATGTTACCAAACCAATCCCTGCTGCTGTTGGATCCCAAGGAAAAACTTACCAAAAGTCTGGGCTCATTACAAATATGAAAGAATACAAGACCTATGTTTTAACTGTGGCTGTATTGGGCATGAGCAGAAGTATTGCAAGGTGTCTAGATTGATGTCTCCCTACCGTAGCTCTATTCCTAAATATAGCCAAGCAATACAAGCCTAACCCTCAAAGACCATTAAAGCTGTTTTAAGAGAGCATAAACAGAACTATGGTGACTCTACAAAAAATACAGCTTATAAGTTCCAGAAGAGAAGTGATGAAGATGAGAACCCAAACAGTAATCAGGTTTTCCAACAAACAGGGGAGGAAGATGAGGATGTAGTAAGAGAAAAGGCTAGAAGAGCATGGGCTGAAATGATAGCAAATTGCACAGATGGTACAGGAGCAGTGTCTAGCAATCTATTTAAACATCCAGTAGAAGAAAACAAGAGGACGCTTCAAGCTGAAACTATGGTGGCAGAGTATCAAGGCCCAGATGATCCTATGCCATACGAAGCTTACCTCTCTGAAGAGGAGTTGGCTGAGTTTAGATACCTCCAAAAGCAATATCTACTTCATCACACTCCTCATGAGAGACTAGTTTAGATACACCAAGCCCAGATGAAGGTCAAAAATGATCTACAAAAGAGAAGACAGAAATTTCATCAGCTTGAGGTGGAGCAGCAAAAAGCTCGTGATCAAGAGGTAGAAAGAATAATGCAATCTGTGAGAGTGCAGTTAGGTAAAGCTACACCTATGCAACTCAATAATCCAAATCTAGAGGAAGAGGTAGCAGATAACATCAGGTTAATTACTCAGAACAATAATCCCAACTTACATTTCAAGATGATGGATGGGGAATATCGCAGTACAGAGCAGCAATTCGTCAATGCCTACTGTGGAACTTGGAGAGATCCTCCTAAGCTCATCCAACAGGACTCTCAAAATTACTTTGTAGAATATCCACCAGAAGGAGACTCTCAATCTGACAAGAACCTGCAGTTACATCAAGAGGAGGAAAGCAGCTTGGCTTTAATACTAGTGAGTGGAATGAAATTAAAGAATAAGAGAGAACATGTGATCAACCAAAAAGAAGTAGCTCAAAGATTAAAGAAGGCGAGAACTGGAATTCAAATCAATGAACCAAATCAAGAACATCAAATGGTAAACTCTGCAAATCAATCTTTTTTCTTATCTGAGGCTGAGGAGGCGGGCCATCCCATGCCCCCTACCTCCAAATGACTTGTGTGAGTTGGAATTGTCGAGGATTGGCGGCGTCCTCGACAAATAGAGAGCTAAAGAGCCTCATCAGTGACTACAAGCCGGCCATCATATTCCTTATGGAAACCAGAGCCCATAAGGATCGTGTAGAAAGAGTAAAAAGAAAGTTTAGATACCAACAGGTATTTTGTGTAGAATCACAAGGAATATCAGGAGGACTCTGCCTTCTATGGAATGATTACTTTGAATTGCAAATTCTAGACTCATGTTCCAACTATATTCATACAGCAATTAAAGAAAGAAGATCAGGGCATTGTTTTCAGATGACGTTCATCTATGGAAATCCAACATTTGCTAACAGAAGATATCTGTGGGCTAAGATTGCAAGACCCAAACCCCTAAATAATGATCCTTGGTGTTGTATAGGGGACTTCAACGAGATGACTAACACTGCTGAAAAGGATGGATTGACTGGGGTGGAACCTATTAGAATGAGACTTTTTAATGAATTTCTTGAAGAAGCTGGCCTTATGGATCTGAAACTGCAGGGGTGTAAATTTACATGGTTTAGCAATCCAAGAGATGGATTTGTTACAAGGCAAAAGATTGATAGAGTGATAGCTAACTGGTCTCTGAGAAACATTTATGCACATGCTCTTGCTACAGCCCTTCCCATTCTTAGCTCAGATCATTCACCTGTTGTCTTTAAACTTAAGCCTCCTATTCTCAGTGGTAGATCCTTCAAATATGAAGCGTTTTGGGAGGAGACTGAAGATTGTAGAATGGAAGTAACAAAAGGTTGGGACACTAATGCTCTTCTTGATCCTTGGCAGAACTGGGATAAGAGAGTAAAAAAGTGCACGTCTCACCTTAAGCAGTGGCATCAGAAAGTTTCAAAAATGCTGCCAAGGAAATCAAATTTCTGTCCTCAAAGATAGAGCTGGAACTGAACAAACCTCACTCTTCAACTAACTGGGAATGGGTGCAGTTTGCTAGAAAAGAAGTGGATAGATTATGGAAACAGGAAGAGACCTACTGGGGTCAGAGATCTAGGATCAAGTGGCTGAATTGGGGTGATAACAATACTAAATTCTTTCATGCTTCAACAGTGCAAAGAAGAGACAGAAATAAGCTTCTTAGGATTAAAAACTCTTCGGATCAGTGGGTGGAGGGCCAAACTGAAGTGATGGATGGTGTGTGGGAGTTCTACAATGAGCTATACTCCTATGAATCTCCCTCTAATATTGATCAATGCCTGACTGTTATTCCCAATCTAGTCACTGCAGAAATGAATCTGGCTTTAACAAGACCGGTGAATTTTAAGGAAGTGGAGGATTATGTTTTTGACCTTGGAGCATATAAAGCACCAGGCCCTGATGGCCTAAATGGTCTATTCTTTCAAAAAAACTGGTCTACTATCAAGGAGGATGTCTTTCAAGCTGTATTTGAATTTTTTTACTAAAGGCAAGCTAGGAGAGAATATTAATTTAACTAATGTGGCTTTAATTCCTAAAGTTCCTATCCCTGATTCTATATCTCAATTAAGGCCAATCAGTTGCTGCTCTTTCTTGTATAAAGTTATTGCTAAGGTAATAGTTGCTAGACTAAAGCCCATTATGAGCAAAATCATCTCTCCTCAACAAAGTGCCTTTGTTGGAGGAAGGTTAATTCAAGACAACTTGATTGTAGCACATGAGGCTTTCCATTTCCTCAAGAAAAAACAGGGTGTTGGTGGTAAAGGTATTGCTATCAAGCTAGATATGAACAAGGCCTATGACAGAGTCAACTGGGAATTCCTTCAGTCAGTTCTTCTAACCTTTGGTTTTGATTATAATTGGGTCAAGACAATTATGACCTTGATTAACACAGTATCATACTCTTACCAGATTAATGGCTTCTCATCTAGGCAGGTTTACCCTAAAAGGGGTGTGAGACAGGGAGATCCACTTTCTCCATATCTCTTCATATTAGTCTTTGATGTGCTCTCAAGGCTGATAACAAAAGCTTCAGATTGTGGTGATTTTCAAGGAATTAAGCTAGCAGCAACAGCTCCAAACCTAACTCATCTGTTCTTTGTTGATGATGCAATCCTTTTCTCAAAGGATAGTACAGAGAATGTGTTCCAACTAATTAAGATCCTTAATCTTTTCACAAGTGCATCAGGTCAGAAAATTAATCTTACAAAATCTGGAATAATTTGTGGTGCTCAAGTCACTACTCAGATTAGGGATAGAGTCTCCACCATTTCAAACATCCCCATTTGGACAAATCCTGGCTTCTATCTTGGAGTCCCAGCTGAATGGGGAGGCTCAAAGGTTCAAATCTTGAACTGGCTTAAGGACAAAGTGATTAGCAAGTTGGAGGGTTGGAAAGGAAACCTTCTAAATCAAGCTGGCAAAGAAGTGTTAATTAAAGCAGTAATTCAAGCAATCCCAAGCTACATTATGTCTATCTTATCTCTTCCAAAAACCTTCTGTGACTCTTTGACTGCAATTGTAGCTAATTTCTGGTGGAAAGCTAATGGTAAGTATAGTGGAATTCACTGGAAGAGGTTTGAATCTCTATGTCTCCCAAAAGATAAGAGCGGGTTGGGCTTCAAAGACTTCAATAAACTGAATACTGCCCTATTGTCTAAGCAAGTCTGGAGATTGGCTCAAGATCAAGCATCTTATTGGGCTTCAACTCTAAAGGCTATCTATTTTCCTAACTGTTCTTATTGGGAAGCATCAAACAGTAGGGGTGCATCTTGGGTTTGGCAGAGTCTGTCTCAAGGGAGAGACTTTATAAGGAACAATAGTAGGTGGAATGTTGGGTCAGGGAATCAAATCAGCATAGCCAATGATAATTGGTTGAGTTCCGGTACCAAAGCTACATTGAAAGGTAATGCAGCAGCAACGTCAGTGTCTGATCTAATTGATTCAAATAGGAGATGGGATTTCAACCTTCTTCGGTTGAATCTCACTCCTGAAAGTGCAATTGAAGCTGTAAAAACTCCTATCTCGTGGTCTTCACCTTCTGACTCTATTATTTGGCCACATAATAAGGATGGGACTTACTCAACAAAGTCTGGTTACAGGGCAATTATGGATTCATCTCCTCCTATCTTCACAGGACCATCAACTTCTACCAATATATCTGAAGACTTGTGGAAACTTATCTGGTCAGCTAAAGTTCCTAACAAAATCAAGCATTTTGTGTGGAAAATCTGTCATAATATTCTACCTACAAGAGAGAACTTGTGCAAAAAAAGAATTCATGTTCCTAGGAATTGCCCAATTTGTATGAAGGAAATAGAAACAACTGAACATATCTTCCTCCTTTGTCCTTGGACAAAACCTCTGTGGTTTGGACTACAAGTTGTCAAACCTCCCTCTCCTATAGGTCTGTCCTCTATCAGCTTATGGATCCTAGAAGAATTGGTTTCTCCATTGTCTACAACTCCTCACCTGTCAACTTGGATTTTCTTCTCTCTATGGTCTATTTGGAAGGCAAGAAATGATATGGTCTTCAACAATAAACTCCCTAGTCCTATTAATAGTCTTCATATAATTAAAACTCAATGTCTTGAGTTTCTGGCAGCTACAACAATGATCAAGAATGGGGGTGAACAAGCTAATATTGTAAGTCCTAACCGTAATCAGGCTACTCCAGTGAAATGGACTCCACCTCAAGAGTCTTTTATCAAAGTGAATTGTGATGCAGCATTTGATAAGGCATCAGGGAAAGGGTTTACCGGAGTTATATGCAGGGATTATCAAGGTAAACTTCTTACTGCTGCATCAAGCCGATTCTTTGCGAATTCTGCTCTGGTAGCTGAAGCGGTCAGTCTCAAAGAAGCAGTCTCTTTAGCAGCTAACTTAAATCTTCAACAGGTTATCTTTGAATCAGATAACCAAACCTTAATTGAAGTTTGCAACACTAAATCAGTTCGAAGAGAAATTTAAGGAGTAATTGAAGACATCAACTCTTTTAGATCAGATCTGCAAAGTTCGAACTTTACCTAGACAAAAAGGGAAGGAAACAACTGTGCACATGTTCTAGCTTCACTAGCTCGAGACAATCTTCTTCATGGATCGTGGTTACTTCGCCCCCCTTTGCTTCTTCGTCGAGCGCTAGTTTCTGATGCGCAAGCCCTTTGGAAATAAAGACTGATCTGTTTCTCTGTTTCTTCTTCTCTTCATCGATCTAATGGCGCTGTTCGTTCTCCTGTGTTGAGAATGAGAATGATCAGGTCTCGTTTCTTCGAAGGCTGAAGGCATGAAGTCTAGGATTATTTTGCTTAATTTGGGTGTTGTTGTATCGAGTCAATCATTATGTTTTTGCCTAGTATAGTATTGTACTACTACTGTTGTATTTTTCCTCTTATCGGTCTGTGGTGTTTCTTTGCTTTTGGTGATCCCAAAACAAGCCCACTCCCTCTTTGGTGTCTCGTTGTTCCATTTTGGTCTATGGTTTGGGCCTGGCCCATATCTTCATTGAAATATAAATCATAGCTCTATTGACCAAAAAAAAAAAGAGGGTTTTGGGTATGAATTCACAAAATTGCCCTCACTTAAACGCACAAATTCCAAAAATACTCAACCCTAATTTCAGAACCATTCTCTCGATCACCCTCTCTATTCTCTACAAAAGTGAGACCCAGTCAGAGGAGGTTCTAACATACATAAGTCAAAAAGCATTCCATTATTAAAATACAAAGTGAGACCCAGTCACGTGATAAACTTTCATCATGAGGTTTCAAATCATAGTTTTTTACTCTTTTTCTTTTTCACTTTAGAGAGCGTTAGAAAAAAATAGGGAGTCCAAGAGAGAAAAGAAAAAAGGTTGCGGAAGAATAATTGTTACAATAATTGCTAGCTTGCTTAAAAAAAAAAGAACAATAATTGTTCCTCTACATCACTTTTTCCCATCACTCTTTCCCCACCGTCTCTCTCATTTTCTCTTTGGCTCAATAAAAAAGCTTGCATTGCATTGGCACCAAAACCAGCATCATTTCAGGGATAATTGAATGGCATCTACATCCATCCCAACCCCAAGATGGGATGTTTTCTTGAGTTTTAGGGGTGAAGACACTCGTAAAGGTTTCACAGATCATCTTTTTGCTGCACTGGAAAGAAGGGGGATCAAAACATTCAAGGATGATCATGATCTTGAAAGGGGAGGAGTGATATCAATGGAACTCATAAAAGCCATTGAAGAGTCCATGTTTGCAATCATCATTCTCTCACCCAACTATGCTTCCTCCACTTGGTGTTTGGATGAGCTCCAAAAGATTGTTGAGTGTAACAAGACTTTTGGTCAAACAATTTTTCCAATCTTCTATGGTGTAGATCCATCAGATGTGAGACATCAAAGGGGAAGCTTTGCCAAAGCTTTTAGAAAACATGAAGACAATTGGTCAAAAAAAAGAAAACATGAAGAAAATTTCAGAGATAATATAACTAAAGTGGACACATGGAAAAATGCCTTAAGAGAAATTGCAGGTTATTCTGGCTGGGACTCAAAGGGTTGGTAAGTAGTTCTATCATCATTCAGTCTTTGTTCTATATTTTTAGCACATGTGAGCTAATTAGAGTTAGGAATAGAGAAAAATAACAATTATAGTATGGTCCAAACCATTTAGCCAACCGAGTATAACAATCAATTATAGTATATTGCTGCTCATCTAGCAACATATGCTTGTTAGTACAAGGTTTATGTTTCCTAGATTTCCAAATATATAAATTGATAACTTGTTTGTTTTTACTATCTGTTGCTAAATTGACTTGTGGTTTAATAAAAGTCTCCTTCTTTTCCCCTCTCTCTATACAGGAATGAGGCAGCACTAGTCGAAACAATTGTCGATGATATACAGAAAAAATTGATTCCTAAATTGCCATCTTTCACAAATAATCTTGTTGGGATTGATTCAAGGATAAAGGAAGTATATTCACTCCTAGGAATGGGGTTGAACGATGTTCGCTTCATAGGCATATGGGGTATGGGAGGCATTGGAAAGACAACTATTGCTAGATTAGTTTATGAAGCAATGAAAGAGGAATTCAAATTCAACGATAGTTGCTTTCTGGCTGACATTAGAGAGGTTTCTAAGACAAAGGGTTTATTTCACATCCAAAGGGAACTTCTTCTTCATCTTAATATAAGAAGCAGTGAATTCTATAATGTCCATGATGGGAAAAAGATAGTAGCAAACTCCTTATGTAACAAAAAGGTTCTTCTTGTTCTTGATGATGTAAGTGAGTTAAGCCAATTGGAGAATTTAGCTGAGAACCAAGAATGGTTTGGTCCAGGAAGCCGAATCATAATCACAAGCAGAGATAAACACCTGCTAATGACACATGGAGTTCATGGAGTTTATGAGGCTAAAGGCTTAGTAGAAACTGAAGCACTTAAGCTCCTCTGTTTGAAAGCTTTTAAGCAAGATCAACCCGAAGAAGAGTATTCAAATTTGTGTAAAGAAGTGGTTGAATATACAGGAGGCCTTCCATTGGCACTTAAGGTATTGGGTTCTCATCTTCATGGAAGACCTGTTGAGGATTGGCATAGTGCTTTAAAACAAATAAAAAGTGTTCTAGACTCCCAAATCTTAGATACACTGAAAATAAGTTATGACAGTTTAGAACCTATGCAGAAAAAGCTGTTTCTAGATATTGCCTGTTTCTTCAAAGGGTGGGAAAAAGATGAAGTGGTGGATATATTAGAAAGTTGTGGTGATCATCCTAAAATTGGAATTGCCATTTTGATTGAAAGATCTTTGGTAACTGTAGATAGAGAGTACAATAGGTTCGGTGTATTTGAAAGAGAACAGTATCGGTATCGGTTGGGGATGCATGATTTGCTTGAAGAAATGGGCAGGTATATTGTATATCAAGAATCTCATGATCCTGGCAGACGTAGTAGGTTGTGGTCTCAAAATGACATTGATCAAGTATTGACAAAAAATAAGGTATGTTTTTTTGGTGTTAAATACATAAATGTGGCACCGCAATGCAAACTGAGTGATGCAATGAAAGGAATGTTTTTTTTCTCATAAGAAGAATGCTTTTTTTCCCTTTAAGTTTGTGCTTTAAGTCTTTAACTCATTTTGTTTATTTTATTTGACATTCTGGTTTTCTAGGGAACCGATAAAATTCAAGGCATAGGTTTGACATTCTGGTTTTCTAGTGAAGCACGCTGGAGCACTGAAGCCTTCTCAAAGACAAGTCAGCTATGGTTTCTCATGTTAAGTGGCGTGACACTTCCCCTTGGCCTCAAGTGCCTTCCTAGCTCACTAAAAGTTCTTGATTGGTATCGATGTCCTTTGAAGACCCTGCCACCCACTCATCAACTGGATGAAATTGTTTACCTCCATATGAGTTTTAGCAAAATAGAACAACTTTGGCATGGGACTCAGGTAAAGACTATTTATCAAGAACTCTTTCCAAACTATGCTTTTGACATTAATTCATTATTGTAATAGCTCTTGAACTTAATTGTATTTTTCACAATATTAATTTTAATCAGTGTTTTGGGAAGCTGAAGTCCATCAAATTGAGTTTTTCTGAGTCTCTAAAGCAATCCCCAGATTTTGCGGCGGTTCCAAATCTCGAATCATTGAATCTTGAATATTGTAAAAGCTTAACTGAGGTTCATCCTTCCCTTCTACACCACAAGAAACTTGTTATATTGAATTTCCAATGCTGCGAAAGGCTAAAAGCTCTTCCATGTAAAATGGAGATGAGTTCCTTGAAGGAGCTAGATCTTTCTTTTTGCTCTAAATTTGAATATCTTCCAGAGTTTGGGGAATGCATGGAACATCTATCAAAGCTTTCTTTAAATGGGACTGCTTTAACTAAACTTCCCCCTTCACTGGGATGTCTTGTTGGCCTTACTAATTTGAATTTGGAGCATTGCAAGAATCTTGTTTGCCTTCCAGATACCATAAGTAAATTGAACTCCCTCTTAATTCTGGATGTTTATGGCTGCTACAATCTCACTAGCTTGTCAGAGGGTTTAAAGGAAATGAAGTGTTTGAAGGGCTACCTTGACTTACCTCTTCTCTGACATTAAGGTAACCTTCTTTGATCCGTATAATGTTCTCCTAAGTGAAACTGATATTGAAGAGAAGCTACCTTATCTGGAAAACCTTAAAATAATATCATTTGCTGAGTTCTCCGACAAAAGGGCAGTGCGGGATTACAAGGCTCAAAGAATGTCGAAGGGAGTCGGACCCCTATTGATAATGCCCGAGTCGGACCCCTATCTGGAAAACCTTAAAATAATATCATTTACTGTTGTTGTCCAGAATGCCCCGTAATAGGGCGTGTTTTAATTAATAATTATAGGCGGTTATTGGATAGTTATTGCCTTGTATTAAATTAGGAAACTGTTTTAGAAAATAGTTATCTTGTCATTTGGAATAGATCGAGGCTTGGGAGAACCAGAGACTCTCATGCGTTCTCTAAGGTTTATTCTTGTGATTTGTGTGTGAATTGGCTTGTAATATACATAATCTGTCATCGATAATCAGTTTCTGGTTGTGTTTAAATGATAAAACCAACCCCAAACCCCATATTTCATAATTATCCTATATTGATGTCCACTTTGCTATGTTAGAGTTGTTAGTTAATAGTAAACTATTATTAAGGTGTACACATGATTAGAAATTGACCAATCGAGTAACAATTTTCTTAAAGTGAACTATCAAAAATTGGACTTCTATGTGAATTCTAGAAACAGGGGAGATGCCAAAATAATTTACTCTAAAATTCATTATCTATTCAAAGCTAGGGAAGAATCTATCTCTTGATCTTAAAAGGGGAAGGGGAAAAGCTAAAGAACTATATTTTATACAACGTATACATGTAAAAAATTTCATCCTGATTTCATAAGCCACACAAAAGAATAGAGGAAAATCAATTGGGTCGTGTTAGCTATAACCCAATTAAATGAGAAATTCAGAAATGAATGAATCGTACCATAAAAATGCGTATACACTGTATTGTTTTATCCTAATAATAATGATGTTCTTTTCTTGAAGATCACTGTGAAGAAAGGTGTTGTATCCCAATTTTGTCCGATCCTTTTCACAATCATTGCTACGAGAAAAGTTTTTCAGGCTCATTCGATGCTGTCTCGTTTTAATTCGGGCCAACGCTTAGTACTTTGTTCAATCGGGCCGAAATGCCTTTTTGTCTGATTGGGCCCATACTTGCGTGGTTGGTTTGTATTTCTACGATTCGCGCCTGTTTAGTAATATGGGCCTATGTGTTGCTATTGGACCTATGTTAGTAGTTTGTCTAGATTGGACTTGATTTTAGAAATTTTTTGTAATTGGGCCTTATTTTAGTCATTTGTCTAATTGGGCCTATGTTTAGTCTTTTGATTGGGCTTGGCCCAATTTAGTCATTTTCTTCCATTTTGACCAAAAACAATAAAATTGTCCATAGTCCAAATAACAGTTTACAGTTATCACAAATATAATTAAAAATCAACAAAAATTAATTTACAAATATTTACAATAATCCAAAAAATCTAAAAAAAATACAAAATAAATTAAAAAAGTCACAAAGATCAGATTTGCAGTTTCGGCTGCTTCTCCTCAATCCAAAGCAAGAAACAATAGCTGAACCCTAGCCCTTTCCATGCTCACCAAGTACCCACCTCCTCCAACCCAAGCCCAAAACCTGCAAAATAGGAAACAAAAGATGGAGAAGGATCAAAAATTCAATTCAAAACCCTAATTTTTGCCTATATAATCAAGCCTGATACACACAGAAAAAACACAAAGAAATTCAGAACCAAAATATTAGGGTTTTCACACTGAAACCCTGACGATAAAGCAATAAAAATCCAGAGGTAGGAGCAGTCAGTGGCAGCAGAGATAAACAAAGGAGTCAGTAGCAGCAGTAAGCAAAAGGAGACTAATTCAGTAGCTGGAATACGGGTTGGTGTTCCTTTCTATTTCAAAAACACAAACAAACATGTAGGTGTAGGTGTAGGTGTAGGTGTAGGTGTAATCTGTTAGTTTCTCAGATGTTCATATGGCATCTGCAAGCATGTTTGTTTTTTTATTGTCCTTAGTCATATCTGTATATATACGCATCTTCTGAATAGATTAAGTTGAAAAAATTTAGGACTCAATTAGGATTTTAATTTAGTATTAGGAACAGGTTAATGTTTGTTTTATCATGAACAAATTAAAGCGTCTAGAAAACGAGGTTAGGGTTAAAAACAAAAATTGAAACAGATTAGAGACAAAACTAGGGTTCTGTCAATTCGTTTTAGAGAAAAGAAATTAGGCAAAGATTTTAACTAAAAATTAGGGTTTAGATTTCCGTTTTTCAGGAAAAGGAAAAGATCAGAAACCAGGAAAATAGGTAAAGGCAGAAATCAAAACAGAGAAATAGAAGATAAAAAAGAGACAAAAAAACGAGTCAGAGTCGTACCAGCTTCGACAACCGTAGACGGTGGTCGTCCTCCCCAACCGTGCCGTCACTGTCAGTGAACACTGTCAATCCCTCCGTCTCCGTCACAAACCTCCCACTGTCAATCCCACCGTCTCTCTCCACGAACCCTTGCCCCCTCTCTCGCCGGAAATCTCGCGCCTTCTCTCTCTTTCCCCATTTTGTTTGTTGCGGCGCATCATGGATGGAAAGGAGAAGGAAAATTAGGTTTAGGTTAAAATGAAGAGGGCTCTTATATCCCTCAGGTTTTGTTTTATTTTTTTTACTATTCAGATTACTAAATACACCCCTGTGTTTCATCACTGTAACCCCCACTGGAAGCCCACATTCTCGCAGGCCAGTTCACAAAAACGAACTGGGCTGCTGCTTTCCACACCTCCCTTTTTAAAAATACAAACCCCTGCAGCTAATGACAACCCATTTTACCACTACACCCCTTTTTTCGTTCCTTTTCTCCTTTTTTTCTATAAATAAATAATTTCTTTCACAAATCCATTTTTTTCCTTTCCTATGAAATTAGATATTCCTTTTTTCAAAATATATAAATAGGGGTCTAAGTCGACTGTACAGTCGGGTTAGTCTACTTTTTAGGTCACTAATGAACCGTTACGGATCATGTCCTAAAATCCCTATTTAAAACAAAAAATTCCTAAATTAAAATAAACACAAACACATTTCTTTCCACAAATCAAATTTTCAAAATAGGGGATTAAGTCGGCCGTACGACCGGGTTAGTCAGCGTTCTAGGACGAGTGAGCCGCACGACTCAATAGTCTAAAAACCCCTATTTTAATAAAATCAAACCACCACACATCAAACCATTTTCCAAACTTCAAAAAATCCATTTTCAAAATAGGGGACTAAGTCGACTGTACAGTCGGGTTAGTCATTGTTCTAGGGCAAATGCGCTGTACAGCTCCATAATCCTAAAACCCCTATATTAAAAAACACCAACCAACAAATTTTTTCTACCCAAGAACTACGTAGCTTTGATTTCTCCATCGCACCTGGAGATACGTAGGAGCAGGGGCCCACTCCTGTCAAGCACAAAAAACTAAAATTTTTATTAAGCACAAAAAACACCAACCAACAAACTTTTTCTACCCAAGAACTAAAATTTGTATGTATGTTTCTTTGTTTTGCAGCTTGGGGGGTATTCTTAATATTTTTCTCCTTCACATACTCCACTATCACACTCTTGCACACACGTGAGAATAGTCCTGTGCCCGGACTGGAGAATAACCTAAGTTAGAACGAGACTGCGTAGTGATGGCCTACTGGATGTGCGTCCTGTTGGGTGGTCATGAAAGTTTCACCTAGAGTTTGGTCCCTCTTGAGAATGCTGGCACTCCTAATAGCTTGCCTATTGTTGTGATCAGTGTTCTTAACCGGGGTCGTTGGCTCTAGGAACCTTATGTAGGACTCTTTAGAGCTATTGTTTGAAAGGTTCACTCAATAGACAAGCCCTAGACCTATTCTCTAAGGAACTCTAGTAGGACACAAAGGAGCCTCATACCCCTGCATTCAAACAAGCACGGATACATTTTCTGGTTTTTTTTTTCCAAAAAAAAATATATAATAAAAAAAAAAGAAATTATGTTATGTCGGCAAATTATTTTTAGCATACCTCATGCATTTTTCCTTTTTGCGTGGCATAAATTTTCCTTTTTTACATCAACATTTCATGCATTTCTATGACCGCCAGGGAATTGTAAGGTTTTATTTCCGACAAGATGGATCAAACATTAAGGCAAACCATACATTTGAAAATCAAGCAACCGAACCTAAGTAGTCTGCGAGACCTAAGTAATAAAATGGCGCCATGGCTTCGTGACTCCTTCACCGCCAAGTATGGGAATCTTTTAAGTCTTCTGAATATCAATGTACAAGTCAAAGCTCTCACTGCATTGGGCCAGTATTATGATCCACCGTTACGGTGTTTCACCTTTCAAGACTATCAGCTGGCCCCGACCTTAGAAGAGTTTGAAAAAATATTATGCTTCCCTCCAGAGAACAAAAAGCCGTACTGATATGTGGAAAATTATCCTATAGCCGAAAAACTGTCTGAAATATTAAAAGTTCCAACATCAGACTTGGCCAAGAAGGTAATTGTAAAGAAGGGGGTAGAAGGTTTGACAAGGTGGTACTTGGAGAAAGAAACCTCATTCTGGGCTGGTAAAGAAAATTGGGCTACATTAATGGACGTCTTCGCTCTCATCATCTATGGGGTCGTTCTATTCCCAAATGACGACGGCTATATTGATTACACTGCGACGGATGTTTTCTTAGCATTCAAACTCCGAGGACAAAATCCCTCCTCAGTTGTTCTTGCTGACGTGTATTACACTATTCATGAAGGTCACAAAAAACGATCAGGCTTGATCCTCTATTGTTTGCCTGTATTGTATCGCTGGTTCACCTCTCACATCTTCAAAAGAAATCATCGTATAGAGGTCAGGGGCAACACAGAATGGGCCCAATACATCGCCGGCCTCAAAGGAAGTGACATTTCCTGGTATTCTCGAGACCAAAATATAGAAGAAATTGTCTATCAGTGTGGTGATTTCCCAAATGTCCCCCTCATAGGGACTAAAGGCTGCATTAACTACAATCCCGCCATTGCTTTGAGGCAGTTGGGTTATCCTATGATGAATCCACCCCCAGAAGAATCTTTATTCTCATTTATGCTAGAGAAGAGGGGTTCGGAAGATCTTGATATGCTAAGAAAGATTTGTCGGGCCTGACGCAAAATATCCAGAAAAGGTCGTGAACTAGGACCCAGAGGTATTGATGCCAAAGAAAGTTACATTCAGTGGGTCAAATCTAGAGCCCAAGAAGTTGGACTACCATTCCGTCTGGCAGCTCCGGTCACCCCCGAGGTCCCTCCGCCTATCCCTATACTCGATGAAGATCTAGAAAGACTCCAAGTCGCCTTGTCCAAAGCAGAACAAGAAAAGGTAGAGTTGCAAGCTAAATTAGAGAAAGTGCTCCAAGAGAATGCTGATTTGCAACGAGAAAGTGCCATCAAAAGAAAGCGCCTTGCTGAATGCGATGAAAGGGAGCGGGTCGGGAAAGAAAAAATGCGCCGCTTGCAAGAAAGTCTCATGGGTGCAAATGAAGAGCTTAAAGTGCGCAACCGAGAGAGAGACCAGGCTATAGACAATGCATATGTAAACAGTTGACGAAGTCTGCAGTGATTGAGAGAACACTACGAAGCCAACTCGAAGATATGAAACCTCGACTAGAGGGAATGACTGCTGAATGTGAGAATAGGCTGGTAATTGAAAGAAAGGCCAGAGAGGTGATACAAAAGAAGCTTGAGGAGTATCAGGAAGCTTTGCAGGAAGAATGCAAGAAAACCATCGACCTGAAGGCCTATGCTGAATATCAAGACAAGATCTATGATGACCTTAACAAGGAACATGTGTTTTTGAAAGAGCATTAGGTGAAGCTGAATGACGACTATGAGTATTGGAGGAACAAATTCTCACAGTTAGCTGAGCTAGCAAATGAAGCTGTCAGAGAGGTTCCCAGACACCTAATAGCAGCGGACTTTGCCAGGGATAAAGACATGCCAATCGAGATTACAAGATTCATTGCTTTTTGTAAACGTCTTGGTATTGTGTTAAAAATTAAAGGACGTTACCCTGGTTTCATGGAAAAAGATGTAGTCCGCCAGTTTGCTTGATTCTTTTTTAATAAAAGACTCGTTTGTTCTGTTTTGAATTTTGAATCTATTTTGTGTCGAATAGAAACTTACAATTCTCCTGGCGTAACACGAAAGCATACATTTGCATTCCATGCATATTCATTCATTCATTCATTCACGTACTTACGTCGGAAAAACTTGAAAAAAACAGACTGAAAGGGCAAGCTGGTTCATCAACATCGCTACCAGACTCGTTCTCAAGCAAAGAAAATGGCCGAAGAGGTTAATCAGGCTCTGAGAGAAGACATTGCAAAGCTGAAGGATCAAATGAGCGAGATGATGGTATTGAAAGATCAAATGGCCGAGCTCATGAAATTCCTCGAGAGAAGAAATGCAGACGAAAATGCCTCGGCGGGGAATACTGAGAACAATGCTTCGAGCCTTCCTCCTCCTCCCAGCTCCGAGACTCCATACACCGTTGGAGTGAATGTCCAGGGCTACCAATGGCCCCCTTACAGTCTCCCATCTGGTTATTCTCCTCCTACCATGGAGGTCATCTCAGAGTAGGGACCTTCGGGAGTCGATGGACCTTCAGCTCAAAATACAAATGCAGAAATACCGCGAGCTCACTTCTCAAGTCCTGCGACCGCACCACAGGTCATTCCACAGGGTTATACTCCGTCACCAGTAGTAATTCATCATGCCCCTACTCCCAATTCGCACATCTTGAATGCGAACTCCGCTGCAATGCCAATGGTTCCTCCCCAGTACAACATGAGAGGACCCACTCATAACTACTCAATGGAGGACTCTCAGCCCAAGGATAAATATCAAATGCTCGAAGAGCGCCTGAGAGCAATCGAAGGATCCAATGTCGGTGCAACGGACGTGTACGACCTATGTCTTGTCCCAAATGTGGTCATCCCTCCTAAATTCAAGGTGCCAGACTTCGACAAATATAGAGGGTCAACCTGTCCAGCAAGCCATTTGACCATGTACTGCAGGAAAATGGCGGCATTCGCACATGATGAGAAGCTGCTCATCCATTACATTCAAGACAGCCTAGCTGGGTCAGCTTCGAGTTGGTACATGCAGTTAGAACGTGCGCACGTCCGATGTTGGAAAGACCTAGTAGACGCTTTTCTAAAGCACTATAAGTACAACACTGATATGGCGCCCGATAGGACACAGCTGCAGAATATGGCAAAACGAGATAACGAGTCCTTTAAGGAATACGCTCAACGCTGGAGAGGGTTAGCAGCACAGGTAGTACCACCTTTGCTGGAAAAAGAAATGGTATCAATGATCATGGATACTTTGCAGTCGCCCTTCTGCGACAGATTGGTAGGGAGTGTATCCTCGAGCTTCTCGGATATGATCATCATAGGGGAGAGGTTAGAGAATGGTTTAAGGAATGGAAAGATTGCACACAGCTTCACCGGAACCAATAGCCAGAAAAAGCCTTTCGCTGGTTTTCCCAAAAGAAAAGAGGGGAAAACTAACGCAATCACTGGATCCGGAAAACCCTCCTATAATAAACCGCCACAAACCTACCAATTCCCTACTCAAACACCACCAGCCTCACCTCACCAAACCATTCCCAGCTACTGACCACAAAATTACCCAGAGAGAAAGCCCGTTAGTTTTGACCCAATACCCATGTCATACACAGACCTGTTCAACCATCTTGTCGGTCACAACCTAATAACTCCCCGTCCGATCAGACCTCTTCAGCCTCCTTTCCCCAAAGGCTACGACTCGAATGCTACCTGTGGGTTCCACGCTGGAGCGGCCAGCCATTCCACTGAAAATTGCAAAGGTTTGAAATATGTGGTACAAGGCCTGATTGAATCCAAATGGTTGAATTTCGAAGAAGACGGCCCAAATGTTGCCACTAACCCTCTACCAGGGCACGAGAACTCCTCTGTTAATGCTGTTGAAAATTTTGAAGGAGAGTTCTTAACCAGAAAGGTGGAAGATATCAGTACACCTCTAGACACTATCCATGCTGAATTGTGCCACTTCGGAGTTGTCATGAAGGGATGCGTTGGAAAAGATTCATTTACTAACCCTCGCTGTGCCGGGACATGCGAAGCGTTCAAGCCGGTCCTACAAGACCTACTGGACCGACATATAATACAAGTGGATTTTCAAAAGAGGGAGGACCAGGTGTCGACTCTCCTATCGAGCAATGGCCAGAACAAGGATACCCGGAAGCCGCTAGAGATCCGCTATACTAAGGACTCGAAGTTGTCCCTGGGTATGCCTAAACCAATCACTATTCAAGTGCCAACTCCTTTCTCCTACAGGGACGCCAAAGCAGTCCCATGGAATTACAGCATGAAAGTTCAAGTGAAAGGTCCTTAGAACAGCCCTGATGTCATTAACATCTCAGGGGTTAGTGGAATCACTCGTAGTGGGCGTATCTATACCCCCGAAAGACTCGACGGAGGGAAATCAAGAGAAGAAGAAGAAAGAGTCCGCAAGGGCAAAGACAAAGAAGTAGAACTTGTTGATAAGAATGCAGGCCAAAAGACACATCTGAACAGGAAGCCGGTGAATTCCTGAAACTTATGAGGCAGAGTGAGTATAAGGTGGTTGATTAGCTGAATCAGACCCTGCCAAGATATCTCTGTTATCATTATTGCTCAGCTCAGAAGCTCATCGTGCGGCATTAATGAAGGTACTGAACGAGGCTTATGTCACTCACGATATCACAGTGGGTCAGTTTGATGGGATCGTTGGGAACATTGTTGCAAGTAACTACCTTACCTTTACTGATGACGAGATTCCAACCGAAGGGAGAGGGCACAATAGGGCCTTGCACATCTCCATGAAATGCGGAGAATACTCACTTGCTCAAGTGCTCATTGACAATGGATCATCCTTGAATGTGTTACCCAAATCGACCATGGAAAAGTTGCACGTGGATTGTTCATACATGAGACCCAGCTCTATATTGGTCAGGGCCTTTGATGGATCAAAAGGGAAGTCATCGGAGAGATGGAGTTACGTGTACAGGTAGGTCCAGAAGTCTTCGTAGTGACCTTCCAGATAATGGATATCACTCCATCTTACAGTTGTCTTTTGGGAAGACCATGGATACATTCTGTCGGGGCTGTCCCCTCCTCTCTACATCAAAGGCTTAAGTTCATAGTGAACAATAAGCTAGTAGTTATTTTCGGTGAAGAGGAAATGCTAGTGAATAGGTCGTCTGCTGCCCGCTGCATTGAGGCTGCCGAAGAATCGCTTGAGACTGCCTTCCAAGCATTAGAAATTGCAAATGCCACCTCTGTGAGGGGAGGAATCCTTCCACTGAAGCCTAAGCTGTCTAAGACTGCCTTAATGATTGCTAAAGTCATGATAGGCAAAGGTTACCAAGATGGAAGCGGCCTAGGGAGGACTGAACAAGGAATACTGACACCGATACAATTGCAGGGGAACAAAAACACACGTGGGATAGGATACTGGCCTGGTCGCGCTGACAAGAGAAGAATAGCTGAGGAAAAGAAGGAGCGGAGGTTAGCCAAGCTTGAAGGTAGAGAGGCAAGCATGAAAAAGATCATCATCGGCGACATCAAGTTAAACTTTCAGAGCGCGGGAATGCTGAATCCAAATCAGATTGCAGCCATTGAAGATGATCTAAATGCTGAAGATGGCGTCGTCAGTCTTGTGCGCCCTTGTCCTGCAAGTGAAAGGCTTAATAATTGGGAGATCGTTGACTTCCCAGTAGTTTTTAGTCCAAAATAATTGGCACACATGTTTTCTTTTCAGTATCAGTATTAATGAAACGTTATTTTGAATTCTCCAACAAATTTTCGTTTTCCTTTTTCTCTTTTCATTTGTTTTTTTCCTTTATTTTATTCGTTTTTCATTCCGTCAATTTCCGCTAAATGCAGATCTAAAAAAATTATCTTTGAAAATAACGACACCGATAACTCATGCTGTAACTTTGACCACCCAATTAATCAAACTGAGGAAGATGTTTAAGATAATTGGGAAACCCCTCCAGAGTTGATGAAAATGATGGAACAAGAGGATAAGCTGATTCAGCCCCACGAGGAATCGACTGAAACGATTAACTTGGGCACAAAAGAAGATAAGAGAGAGGTCAAAATCGGCACCACAATGAAAGACAGCGAACGGGAGAAACTGTTACGACTTTTATTCGAATATGCCGACATCTTCGCATGGACATATCAAGATATGCCCGAACTAGACACCGACATAGTCGAACACAAAATGCCAGTGAAACCCGAATGCCCACCGATAAAACAGAAATTAAGAAGAATGAAACTGGAGATGTCACTGAATATCCGAGATGAGGTTAAGAAGCAATTCGATGCTGGGTTCTTAGTAGTAGTCAAATACCTTCAATGGGTAGCCAACATTGTTCCAGTTCCAAATAAAGATGGGAAGGTTCGGATGTGTGTCGATTATCGAGATTTGAACAGAGCCAGCCCTAAAGATGATTTTCCTTTGCCTCACATTGATCTCCTGGTAGATAGCACAACACAACACTCTCTTTTCTCCTTCATGGATGGATATTCCGGGTATAACCAAATCAAGATGGCCCCTTAGGATATGGAGAAAACCACCTTCATCACTCTCTAGGGTACCTTCTGTTACAAAGTAATGCCATTCAGACCGAAGAATGCTGGTGCAACTTACCAAAGGGCAATGGTAGCGTTATTCCATGATATGATGCGTAAAGAAATAGAGGTCTACGTGGACGACATGATTGCAAAATCCAAGACTGATGAAGAGCATGTTGTCAATCTGCAAAAACTCTTCGAGCGTCTGAGGAAGTTCAAACTCAGATTAAATCCTGCCAAATGCACTTTCGGTGTAAAATCAGGAAAGCTCTTGGGTTTCATAGTCAGTCAAAGGGGAATAGAAGTAGATCCAGTCAAAGTACGAGCAATTCTTGAAATGCCGGCGCCTAAAAACGAGAAAGAGGTTTGTGGATTCTTGGGAAGATTGAATTACATTTCCAGATTCATATCTCAATTAACATCCACTTGTGATCCTATCTTCAAATTATTGTGCAAGAACCAAGAAACAAAGTGGAATGATAACTGCCAAGAAGCCTTTGAGAAGATCAAGAGGTATCTCCAAAATGCACCAGTCCTAATGCCACCGGTATCTGGCAGACCTCTCATCTTGTACTTAACAGTGCTAGACAAATCAATGGGTTGTGTGCTGGGGCAACATGACGAGTCCGGAAGGAAAGAGCATGCCATTTACTATCTAAGCAAGAAGTTCACTGAATGCGAGACAAGATACTCGTTGTTGGAAAAAACATGTTGTGCTTTGGCCTGGGCTGCACGCCGTCTGAGGCAGTATATGCTAAGCCATACTACTTGGTTGGTATCTAAAATGGACCCAATCAAATACATCTTTGAAAAACCTGCACTCACAGGGAGAATTGCTCGCTGGTAAATGCTGCTATCTGAATACGACATCTTGTACGTCACTCAAAAAGCAATCAAAGGTAGTGCATTGGCTGAATACTTGGCGCACCAACCCATTGAGGATTACCAATCAATGCAATGTGATTTCCCCAATGAAGATATAATGGCTCTATTCGGAGAAGGAAAATCTCCAGACGACGAAAGGTGGAGAATGTCATTTGATGGCGCTTCCAATCTATGGGGTCATGGGGTCGGAGCTGTATTGATTTCCCCAGATAACCGCTTCATACCATGTACTGCTAGATTGAGTTTCTATTGCACCAATAACATCGCATAATATGAAGCGTGTATTCTGGGCATCCAAGCGGCCCTCGAGTGGAAAGTTAAAAGACTCGATGTATATGGAGACTCGGCCTTGGTCATTTACCAAATAAAAGGTGACTGGGAGACTAGAGATTCCAAGTTGATCCCCTATCGCGATCACGTCCAAATGATGATCGAACAGTTCGATGAGATCACATTCCACCATTTCCCTCGTGAAGAAAATCAGTTGGCAGACGTCTTAGCAACTTTGTCATCAATGTTCAATATCAATGACAATAAGAGTCTGACATTCATCCGAATTCAACATCGAGATCTGCCGGCACATCACTGTATGGAAATTGAAGAAGGACCTGACAGTAAACCTTGGTATTACGATATCAAGAATTATATAATAAGCGGAGAATACCCTCCTGGTACCACAAAAAATGATAAGAGAACGCTTAGGAGATTGTCAATGGGTTTCTTCCTAAATGGGGAAGTACTTTATAAAAGAAATCACGATATGGTCCTCCTCCGATTATTGGCAAAAGAGGAAGCAAAAAGGATTATGAAAGACATCCACGAAGGCTCGTTCGACACTCATTCTAATGGGCATACAATGGCAAGAAAGATATTGAGGGCTGGCTACTACTGGTTGTCAATGGAGACCGATTGCTTTAACTATGTGAGGAAGTGCCACAAATGTCAAATCTATGCTAATAACATTCATGTGCCGCCAGCTTCTTTGAACGTCTTAGCAGCACCATGGCCGTTCTCAATGTGGGGCATGGATGTTATCGGTCCTATTGAACCTAAAGCATCGAACGGTCATCGCTTCATCCTGGTTGCTATTGATTATTTCACCAAGTGGGTCGAAGCCGCTTCTTATACCAGCGTAAAGAAATCTGTGGTTGTGAAGTTCATAAAAAGAGACTTGGTCTGCCGTTACAGCCTTCCAAATAAGATCATCACAGATAACGCGACCAACCTGAATAACAAAATGATGAAAGAGTTGTGTGAGGACTTCAAAATTCCGCACCATTACTCTTCTCCATACCGTCGAAGCGACAAATAAGAATATAAAGAAGATCGTGAAAAAAATGGTGGTGACATTCAAAGATTGGCATGAAAAGCTTCCCTTCGCCCTGCACAGGTACCGAACCTCAGTTCGCATGTCAACAGGGGCAACTCCATTTTCGCTAGTATACGGGATGGAAGCAGTTCTTCCCATCGAAGTTGAAATACCCTCTCTGCGAGTGCTAATGGAAACAAAATTAGAAGAAGCAGAATGGGTTCAATCTCGTCTGGATTAGTTGAATTTCATTGAGGAAAAGAGAGTAGTCGCTCTGTGCCATGGGCAGTTGTACCAGAAAAGAATGAGGAAAGCTTTCGAGAAGAATGTTCGTCCTCGACAGTTTCAGGAAGGAGACCTAGTGCTCAAGAAAATCCTGCCTATCCAAAAAGACTCACGTGGGAAATGGACCCCTAATTATGAAGGACCTTATGTGGTGAAGAAAGAATTCTCTGGAGGGGCATTAATCCTCACAAAAATGGACGGTGATGACCTCCCACTCCCAGTGAACTTAGATGCAGTCAAGAAGTACTATGCCTAAAAGAAATATATGGAAAAAAGAGAAAGATGATCCAAGCAAAAATGAGCTCGCTAGGTTGAAAACCCAAAAGGGCGGCCTAGGAAAAAATCAGAGCGACCCGATGGATTGAAAACTCTAAAGAGCGATCCAAGCAAAAATTAGGGTCAGAAAGTTGGACTTTGAACAGATACTAAGGATGCAAAGAATTAGGGTCAGAAAGCTGAATGATGAGTGGTCACGTTTATGTGTATGGGCAATCGACGCCGTTACTCCAAGGATGCAAAGAATTAAGAGATCTGTTCTTCCTTTTTCTTTCTTTTTTTAGTTTAAAAACTCTCAAAGTAATTTCCGGTCAGTGTAACCTTCCGCGCACCTGGCTTCCATCTGAATATTAAACCTTGGTTTTTTAGTTTAAAGCTCTCAATGTAATTTCCGGCCAGTGTGGCCTTCTGCGCACTTGGCCTCCATTTGAATATTAAACACTTGCTTCGCCTCCTTGTTCCCTATTTGCTTTAAAATGATGTTTTATGATAAATGATACTGAATTGCAAAGCATGTGCATAATCGAGAGCATTACGATCATTACGAAATTTCTAAAAATTATGGAAAGGAGATAATCTCTCATAAATAAAACTTGCAAAAAGAACAAATACATGCATGATCACTTCAAACAAAGGATCGTAATAGCCCGCGCTTCAATCTGGCAATGCCATTACTCGGGGCGACCTTCATATCTCACACCGGAAGTCCCACGAGTTGATGAGACCAGTAAAAAGAAAGCCAAATAAAAAGAAAAGCAAAAAAGAAGCAAAGAAAAGAAAAAAGAAAAAAGAAAAGAGAAAGCAAGAGTACACCATTCCATATTTCATTCATCATCCCACTCAGCATCAATCATACAGATGCATACATTGCATGCATGTCATATGCATAACAGCTGTTGCGTACCGACCTCAAGTGTCGATCCTTTCAGCTTTTAAACGCGACAAGCGTTGATCCTAACTCAGCAAACCAGATCGTAATGTTAGCACCGAGTCTAACGTCGATCCTTCAGACCCCCAGTGGTCCTTCAGAGCCCCAGCGTTCCTTCAGACCTCCATAGGTCCATCATTCCAGATCGCACGTCGGCATCGAGCACCGACGGATTATCCGACCTTAGGTCCTTCAGACTAGCTGCGTCAGCCTAAGACATAGTGGACGTCATTCGTGATCAGTTCTAGACCTGATCTTATTAACGGCCGCTCGAAAAAGGCCACCCCGGACCCCAGCAGTCCTTCAAAGCCCCAGTGCTCCTTCAGACCCCAAGTGGTCCTTCAGGGCATAGGCAACCCCTTGGAGCCCCGGTGCTCCCTTAGAGCCCAAGTGCTCTTCCAGAGCCCCAGTGCTCCTCCAGATCCCCAGTGATCATTTCTTTATTGTTCTCGGTTAACACGCCAAGTTTTAATCGTCCCTCATTTCCCTAACTCATCTTCCCCCTAAGCGGACAAAATTAGCGTCTATTCTAACTTTATTTTTATTTCTACTACGAAAATTTGAAAACCATTCACCTTTTCCAGTAAAATATAAATAAAGAGGGGTAGCTGTTGTACCCCAATTTTGTTCGATTCTTTTTCGCAATCATTGCTACGAGAAAAGTTTTTCAGGCTCATTCGATGCTGTCTCGTTTTAATTCGGGCCAACTTTTAGTACTTTGTTCAATCGGGCCGAAGTGCCTTTTTGTCTGATTGGGCCCATACTTGCGTGGCTGGTTTGTATTTCTACGATTCGCGCCTGTCGAGTAATATGGGCCTATGTGTTGCTATTGGACCTATGTTAGTAATTTGTCTACATTCGACCTGATTTTAGAAAATTGTTGTAATTGGGCCTTATTTTAGTCATTTGTCTAATTGGGCCTATGTTTAGTCTTTTGATTGGGCTTGGCCCAATTTAATCATTTTCTTCCATTTTGACCAAAAACAATAAAATTGTCCATAGTCCAAATAACAGTTTACAGATATCACAAATATAATTAAAAATCAACAAAAATTAATTTACAAATATTTACAAAAATCCAAAAAATTTAAAAAAAATACAAAATAAGTTAAAAAGTCACAAAGATCAGATTTACAGTTTTGGATGCTTCTCCTCAATCCAAAGCAAGAAACAATAGCTGAACCCTAGCCCTTTCCTTGCTCACCAAGTACCCACCTCCTCCAACCCAAGCCCAAAACCTGCAAAATAGGAAACAAAAGATGGAGAAGGATAAAAAATTCAATTCAAAACCCTAATTTTTGCCTATATAATCAAGCCTGATACACACAGAAAAGACACCAAAATTCACACAGAAAAAACACAAAG
Source organism: Astragalus membranaceus (assembly GCA_039519185.1). Taxonomy (NCBI): domain Eukaryota; kingdom Viridiplantae; phylum Streptophyta; class Magnoliopsida; order Fabales; family Fabaceae; genus Astragalus; species Astragalus membranaceus. Next base: position 158,724,236 of record CM076848.1, on the reverse strand, counting down.
AAATTCAGAAACAAAATATTAGGGTTTTCACACTGAAACCGTAACGCTAAAGCAATAAAAATCCAGAGGTAGGAGCAGTCAGTGGCAGCAGAGATAAACAAATGAGTCAGTAGCAGCAGTAAGCAAAAGGAGACTAATTCAGTAGCTAGAATACAGGTTGGAGTTCCTTTCTATTTCAAAAACACAAAAAAACATGTAGGTGTAGGTGTAATCTGTTAGTTTCTCAGATGTTCATATGGCAACTGCAAGCATGTTTGTTTTTTTTAGTGTCGTTAGTCATATCTGTATATATATACGCATCTTCTGAATAGATTAAGTTGAAAAAATTTAGGACTGAATTAGGATTTTAATTTAGTATTAGGTTAAAATTAGGTTTAGGTTAAAATGAAGAGGGCTCTTATATCCCTCAGGTTTTGTTTTATTTTTATTTTAGTATTCAGATTACTAAATACACCCCTGTGTTTCATCGCTGTAACCCCCACGGGAAGCCCACATTCTCGCAGTCCAGTTCACAAAAACGAACTAGGGCTGCTGCTTTCCACACCTCCCTTTTTAAAAATACAAACCCCTGCAGCTAATGACAACCCATTTTACCACTACACCCCTTTTTTCGTTCCTATTTTCTTTTTTTTCTACAGATAAATAATTTCTTTCACATATCCATTTTTTTTTCCTTTCCTATGAAAATAGATATTCCTTTTTTCAAAAAATATAAATAGGGGACTAAGTCCACTGTACAGTCGGGGTTAGTCTGCTTTTTAGGTCACTAATGAACCGTTACGGATCATGTCCTAAAATCCCTATTTAAAACAAACAATTCCTAAATTAAAATAAACACAAACACATTTCTTTCCACAAATCAAATTTTCAAAATAGAGGATTAAGTCGGCCGGGTTAGTCAGCGTTCTAGGACGAGTGAGCCGTACGGCTCAGTAGTCCTTAAACGCCTATTTTAATAAAATTAAACCACCACACATCAAACCATTTTCCAAACTTCAAAAACTCCATTTTCAAAGTAGGGGACTAAGTCGACTGTACAGTCGGGTTAGTCATCGTTCTAGGGCGAATAAGCTGTACAGCTCAATAATCCTAAAACCCCTATATTAAAAAACACCAACCTACAAACTTTTTCTACCCAAGAACTACGTAGCTTTGATTTCTCCATCGCACCTGGAGATACGTAGGAGCAGGGGCCCACTCCTGTCAAGCACAAAAAACTAAAATATTTATTAAGTTTTTTTTTTCTTTTTGATTCAAAGTAAAAGGGTAAAATAAACATTTTAAAAGTTAACTTTCTTTTTATACAACTAATTAGCAGGTAACCTTCCTTAGGAAGGATGTCGTGGGGTGCTAATACCTTCCTCACGCATAACCGACTCCCGAACCCTAATCTGGTCTCAAGGACCATTATCCATTCAAAAGGGATTTACTAATGTTTGCCCTTATAATTAAACATTGGTGGCAGCTTCATTTTTGAACCTTTGAGGAATCCTCACCCGGAATTTTCGGTCGCTACAAAAGGCATTATTGACCACTGGGGAAAATGTTTGAGTAGTCCACCCCCTCAAGTTGGGTGAAACCCCTGGCCACTAAACGAGCTTTGTACCTCTCAATAGAACCATCAGCCTTATGTTTGATTTCGTATACCCACTTGCAGCCTATAGGATGCTTTCCAGGAGGTAAATCAGTGCTAACCCAAGTGGAATTCATGGCAACAACTTGAATTTCTTGTTGCATAGCATGAATCCAACATTGATGCTTGGAAGCTTGAGCAAAAGTCTTAGGTTCAACAGGAGTGCTAAGAGCTGCAATGAAGGTTCTATGGGAAGAAGAAAGATTATCATATGAGATATAATCAAACAATGGATGTGAAATACCTGAGGGTGAGTTTCCAACAGAGGAGACAAACCATACCACAGTGAAAATCTTGCAGATAAGAGGGTTTGGTTTTGACTCTGGTGGAGACTCTTAAGGGTGCAGGATGGTCAATGGCTAAGGGTGGGATCTCAGGATTAGTGGTAGGGGAAGATGAGAAGGCAAGACTCTGTGTTGAGATGAGGTGGTGTTGGAGGGAGTAGCATAAGCAACTGGTGGGGAAACAGAACTGGCAAATAGGTCAGTGAAGGCAACTTTTGAAGGAGGAATGGGCTGTGGAGTAGGTGAGGTGATTGTTGAGGAGGGATAGGGAAAGATGTTTTCATAAAAGGAGACATTTCTAGATAGGAATATCTCATGATTGCGGAGGTCAAAGAGAATATAGCCTACACCTTGGGAGTGCCCAATGTGAATACATTCTCTTGCTCTAGGAAGGAATTTGGTTCTATGTGCAGTAAGGGTAGTAGCATAGCAGAGAGACCCAAAAACTGATAGGGGACAGGTCAGGGGTTTTGTTGTATAGGAGATAGTAAGGAGAGTTGGAGTTAAGTGTGGTGGAAGGGAGACGATTAATGATATGGATGGCATGACATATGGCAAAGTCCCAAAATTGGATAGGGAGATGAGATTGAAACATAAAGGAGCGAGCAACATTTAGAATGTGCTGGTGCTTACGTTCAACAATGCCATTTGGTTGAGGGGTTTCTACACAAGATTTTTGGTGAGCAATACCCTTAGAGAGGTAAAACTCAGGGATGGCAAACTCAACACCATTATCAAACCTAATAACCTTGATATTGACATTGAATTGAGTGAGAACAAAAGCAACAAATTGTATGAGAAGATTTCTAGTTTCAGCTTTGGTTCTCATGAGTTTTATCCAAGTAAATCTAGACCTATCATCCACAATTGTTAAAAAATACTTGTTTCCATTCATAGATAGGGTGGCAAAGGGACCCCATATGTCAACATGAATCATGTCAAAATTGTGAAGTGAAGGTGAATTGTAAATAGGGAAAACAAGTTTCTTTTGCTTTGAAAAAAGACAAGTATCACAATTTTCATTTGAAATTGAAGGCATATTACAATGTAGTTTCTGTATAAGGTGGTAACATGTGGTGGATGGGTGTCCTAAAATATTATGCCAAATGTCTATATTGACAGAAGAAACAGAAACATTGTTACAATGGATGGGACTAGACTTAGCTGAAAAAGATAAGGGTGAGATCTTCATTGTGTACAACTTTCCATCTCTTCTAGCATGGCCAGTCACTCTCTTGGAGGGGATATCTTGTAACACAGTAGAGTCACCATCAAATATGGTTTTACAATTGATATTGTCAGCAAGTTGTACAACAGAAATGATGTTGGAATTGAAATCAGGCACATAATAGACATCATATAGAGTAATGGTTGGAGTGAGGAAAATTGTGCCCTTATAATGTGTGTATCTGGTGTCTCCAGAAGGAAAAGTAATGAGAATATGCTTGATAGCATAAAATGTGGAAAATAACTCAATACAAGAGCATATGTGATCAGTAGCACCAGTGTCAACAAGCCAAGTAACAAGCCAAGCAACAAGAGAAGGACCTGAAGGAGCAGAGTGCACATTGTTAACACTGACCATGTTTGCTGAAGCTGTGGCAGTGGGAGGTGTAGCAGGAAGCAACAACAATAGGCCCTGAAGTTGTTCTGCAGTGATACTCACAGGTGAAGAAGTTGTCAAGGAAACATCAGGTGAATCTTCTACAACAACATTGTTGATAGCCTTCTTGTTGCTGTTGAAGCCAGGGGGATAACAGTGTTTCATCAAACAAGTTTCCACTGTGTGATTTGTACGATTGCAGTAGGTGCAGAGGCGATTGCCATGTCGAGGAGGTGGTTTCCCTCTACCACGAGCCATAGTAATAGGAGCAACAGTTTGCACATGTGCAACAGAGATATCTGGTGCAATAAGAGCCTAATTTGTCGTTTTTGTTAAAGAATCATGGCATTGGCTTTCGCTAGAGGAGGAAAAGGCTCCATAAGCAGAATTTGAGAGCGCACAGAAGCAAAGTTGTCATTCAATCCTTGAAGAAATGACACAACAACATCACGCTCACGATAATCAAGCACTGTCTTCGCAACATTACAACAACAAGTGCCAGGCGGGGCAAGACAAGCAGGAATCAGAGTGCGAATTGCGGATCGGAAGTGGCAGGGCGAACAATCGAACCGTCAACGAATGGAAATTTGTTCTTCATTTCCAACTCCATAGTCATAGCTTGAATCCTGCAGTGGTAATTTGGACCTTCGAGAACAGGAGTGACGAGAACGAGAGAAGGATTCTCGTTAGGGTGAATGTAGTAAGGATCTGAGTAATCCTTTGGTTTGGAGGATTTCCGGTGAGGAGTTTGCAGAGAAGACTGATTGGATTGATCAGAGTCGTCGGAAGAGGAAGAAGACGCCATGGAAAACAACGGCGAAATCGCAGAGAAGGTGAGATTTGGGGAAAAATGGTCATGCAGTTACGCAAGAGAAAAAAGAGTGTTTGGAGAGAGAATTATCAACTGATATCATGGAATTAGAAGAAAAAAAATTATGAACTTCACCCTCTCTTTCTCGCGAGCTTTCTCTACAAACATTCCCTTCTCTCTCCCCAGCCCCTCTCTCTCTTGGAAGAAAAACCATACCTGTTTTTCACCTCTCTTCATCGCAATGTTCTATGCGATGCACTCCCTCTGAATCTTGATCCAAATTCTGTTTGCCGCTTCAAAATGCTGCATCAACTTCTTCTCTGGATCTCGATTCATTCTCAGATTCATTATTAGAATCTTGTTTCGGTTTCCTTCTTGCTGTGATTTTGCTAGTTGGGAATCGCTATTTTTCCTTTTTCGGTTTTGAATCTTCTTGCTCTTGAATCTTCCTGATTCTGGATTGTGACTTAGATCGGCCTTCGTTTTCAATTTAGATTCCCTTTCATCCGTTTCTGAATCCGAAATTGGTCATTTCATCTCTGAAATCGCTCTTAATTTTTCTCTCCCTTCCTTCCTTGCAAATCGCTGTAACCGTTTCTTCTCTCTACTTGTGATTGCATTTTTTTGGTTTCCTCTTCTCCTCAAACCATTGCATTTCACTTCTCCGTTTCTTGTTGCGATTCGTGTTCTTGATTCGCTTCTGTTTTTGATTTGCAATTGCAATCTCAGATTCTCGAGGTTTCCCTAAATCGATTCCATTATTGATTGATTCTGATTCAGTTCTTGATTTCTGTCTTGAACTACTGAAACTTTGTTTTATTTTGCCTTTCATGCGATTTCATGGATCTTCTCTGATTTACAATCGCGTTCTTGTTTCGAATAGCGTTTTCCAGTTTTCTCTGTTGTCACTTGGAATCACGTTTTCTGCTCTTGATTTGAATCCCGTTTTCTGTTCTTGATTCGTCCTCTCTGAGTCAATCACATGCCTAAATCGATTTCAGTTTTGGTTGCAATTTTCCCTAAATTTTCAGTTCTGGACGTTGTCCACGATTTTCCTCTTTCCTTGCTTGAATGCTTCTGTGACCTCAATTCTTCTCTCTCACCTTCGTGTTTCCTTTCTTCAACACAAAAAAAAAAGAAAACAAAAACGGTTGTGTTTCTCTGAATTGTATTGCGTCAAAAGCGACTTCAATTCATTTTGTACGACTTCTGAATCGAGATCGGGTTCTGCAAGTTGCTGGTTGATTTGGATTATTATCACTGATTCCTTGACCTAGCATTGATCACTGATTGTTGATGGTTTACCTGTTACTGATTGTTGCTTATTATTGTTACTGGATTTGTGGATTTCTTGATTGCTTGTTAGCATTTATGGCGACTTCGGCTTCCACAACATCCGTTCCTGCAGCACAGATATATCAAGGGATGTCTAGGCAAAGAGAAAGAGTTCAAAAGGATTCATTTACCTCATGCCAATTGCCTCCAAAGATCAGTTGGTTGATATTTACACCAAGGTTCTTCTCACATTTCCTAGTTTTTTATAGTCTTCTCTTCAAGCTGAACATTATAGATACTCACGATCCAGCTTGAAGGGGGCTGTTCGAATAGGCAATATTTTATTGTATTGCTCAATTTGTTGCTTATTATCGTAATTAGTCTAGCTAGTTAGGTAGACTTAGTCCGGTAGCTTAGTTGTTATTAGTTAGTCCGGTATCCTACCAATATTATACATAGAGAATCCACGATGATGTCAACATGTTGCATCGTTTCCAAAGTGCGAAATGCGAATCGGAAGTGGCAGGGCGAACAATCGAACCGTCAACGAATGGAAATTTGTTCTTCATTTCCAATGCCATAGCAATAGCTTGACTCCAGCAGTGGTAATTTGGACCTTCGAGAACAGAAGTGACGAGAACGAGAGAAGGATTCTCGTTAGGGTGAATGTAGTAAGGATCTGAGTAATCCTTTGGTTTGGAGGATTTCCGGCGAGGAGTTTGCAGAGAAGACTGTTTGGATTGATCGGAGGCGTCGGAAGAGGAAGAAGACGCCATGGAAGACGACGGCGAAATCATAGAGAAGGTGAGATTTGGGGAAAAACGGTTACGCGGTTTCGCAGGAGAAAAGGGAGTGTTTGGAAAGAGATTTGTCAACTTGAAATTACTTTTCGGATAGTCCAGCCCCGGTGCCTCCTATCCCCGCATATCCTTTCATATGTTTTTTTTGATTGCTTTGTTTTTTGGGTGCCTTTGTCATGTCTTTTGCAGGTGGTACCCTCATCCATTAAACTCGGTGTCTGTCGTGTCATCTCTCTCTCTCAAGTCAACATTTTGGAGTATAGAAATTATGACTCTAAAGCTATAGAATCAGGTAAAGGAAAGAATGGGTTCGGGATTAATATACATAGCAGCATCTCGGTATCAACTCTTTTAGGAGTGCAAGTAGCTTCTTAATTTATCCGTGGTTTGTTGTCTGGCCAGCTGGCCAGTTGTGGTGTGAGAATTGGTGGTGTGGTATCAAGGGGTGCTGGTGTTGGCCATGTGCAGCGGCACTTTGGTGTCAAACCTGTTTGTGGTTGTCTTGAGCAGCCTACACTTTCTGTTTGGTATTTTGTTCACAGCTGGACGTGGTGACTGTCTTGTTTGAATGCTCGAATCGGATTGTTGCCGGATCGAGAATACCTCGAGGCCTCGTGCATTTGTTAATAATGTTAGTTTGGTGTGCAAATTCTGGCCTGCTATTAAAGGTTAAAGCACTTGGGTGGTGTTTGAATTAAGTCTGTAGTTGGATTTAGTTAGGGAGGTTACAATCAGAAGCTCATGTCCATTATTCTTGACATGTGTGGTGTTGTTATGGTGGCTGCATGATTTACAAGAAGATCAAGGGGTGCATTTAGCTCTATTTATTAGATATGGCAGCCTTCTATAATATAATGCTGGTCTTCGGTTCAATGGGAGTGGCTCATAACTGTTCTTGCGAGCTATTTTTAGTATTACAGATCTGTTTTTATTTTGCTTTCCATTTCTCTAGTTCTATGTTGTATTAGCTACTCTCTCTTGGTGTCTTCTTTGTGGTGGTTATCCCATATTGGGATCCTTTGGTTGTATCTAAAGACAATTGGTGTATTTCTTCTAGTTTTGTTCTCCGAGCAAGTGATTTTATTGGGCTCTCTACAATCCTTCATAGAAGGTGGGTAGTAGTGCATATATGATGCTGGAACTAGACCCCATCAATAAATCATTTAATTATAAAAAAAAACACGGACGCAGCTAATTAAAAGAGATAACCTTTGGAGTTTTTTTAAAAAGAACTATTTTTTTAAAAAAAAATGAGACCATAGAGAACGATTTATAATCGTTGGCTAAAAGTTTAAACCGATAATCGTGCCTTCTATTTTTAGACTACGGTTTATATACGTTGTTGATAAAAAAGTAAACAAAATATTTGATCTAGCAACAGATCAAAAAAACATTGCTGATTGTTAATGGTCCGGGTATGAGAGTGGGGATGCTGAGTTTGGATGTCCAGATGAGTTTGATGAGAAAAAAGATGATCCAGTTCACTTCTAAGGGTTCATCGAATCTCTAATTTTTCAGTTTTGAGATTTGAGTAAAATATAAAAACAAGTTTTTAATTAGGGTTAAATATGTTTTTAGTCCCTACAAAATCGGCTCCTTCTAAGTTTAGTCCCTACATTAATGAAATAGGCGTTTTGGTCCTTACATTTTTTTTCCGTTTTCATTAATAGTCCATTCGTTAAATCCATCTGATTAGGCTTTTTTTATTTAGGGTAAAATATGTTTTTGGTCCCTACAAAATTGGGTCATTCTAAGTTTAGTCCCTACATTAACGAAATAGGTGTTTTGGTCCCTATCTTTTTAATAGCCACGTCACATTTCTGTTGACTGATCAGATGGATTTAACGACAGGGACTATTAATGAAAACGGAAAAAAATGTAGGGACCAAAACGCCTATTTCGTTAATGTAGGGACTAAAGACGAAAACCCAAATTTTATAGGGACTAAAAACATATTTAACCCTTTTAATTATAGAGAGGGTTCTTTTTTATAAGCAATAATATCATTAAGGGAGCACTAGGGGTGCTCGAACCCAAACAACAAGGGATAATTACACATTGTTTAGGTACAAAAGAGAATTATTCCACCAAGTGGTAATAGATAAATTAGAAATGCCCCCCCTCTATAGACAAACCAGCTCCAAGATAAACTCTTAATGAGAGTGAAAACTGAGCCGATGTTTGCTTCCTCGTTTCTAAAAACATGTCCATTACCGGACAGCCATATGCACCAGCAGGTAGTGATCCAAACAGGAATTTTTGTATTTCTTGGCCTTCCTCCCATTGCAAAGATTGCCCAGCCCACACAAGTGATCGATCAAATTCAATCCTTCTAACTGGTGCACCCCCAACCAAACACTAACACGAGACTTGTTCTGGAGTCAACCAGAGGGTCCCATTTGCAAAACCAGGAGGTGCGCTTAGCAAGTCATATGGATCAGCCCGACCGATTCAGCCCATATCCACCTCATGCGAGCCCAACATGCTTGGATGGTCATGATCGACTCTACCCATCCAACGATCCACGAGAGGGCACGATTTCCTATAAATACAGGCAAACTTTGCCCTAAAAAAGGTTCAATCTCTAATCCTTAGTACCTTCACTCATATATTCGATATACGGACTTGAGCGTCGGAGTGGCTTGCAGGTACCCCCAGGGCGCTCACTGACCTACTGCCACGACAGCAAGGGACCTACCAACAGCAGTCTACCAAAAAATGCTCGGTACAGAACATTGGCGACCACAGTGGGAGTTTTCTATCCTTCACATCATCACTACTCGAACTTTTCTCTTGCTGATCCATGGCTCCCAGGGGCAGACCCCGGGTTCAGAGCATTGCCATACCCGCACCCCGACCGGAGGGTACCCCCGAGGGCAACGTCTTGACTATACAGGACGAGGGCACCAGTCAACCTGCCCAGCCCTCTAACGTGAATCAGCTTTTGGACCTCCTAACCAATCCCACTGAAGCTATGATCGAACAGGAAGCAGGACTGAGGGAGATTGAAAGGTGTGTGACCGCCCTACCAGAGCAACCTCCACTCAGCAGGGGGACAGATCCTCCAACGACGGTGACCTCGAGGCGCCACCGGTCCCCACCTCGGAGACATCATGTCCACCGCTCTCCCCCAAGGCGAAGGAACGTGCATCGCTCTCCCCCCAGGCAACACAGGCATGGGGAATCAGGCTCACCCCCAGGGACTTATCGGCCTCATGACACCCACTCCAGCACCTCCTCACACGCGTCCCCTGACACTCATGAGAGGTCAAGGAGCTGGGTCGTCACCCGCAGAAGGCACCACCGGGATTCTCCATCGAGGAGATCCCTGTAACACCCCATTTCTACCCGGCGAAATAATGCAAAAATGTCAGAGTTCATAAAAATCTTTTTCAACCAACAATGGAGTGCCACATTTGCTTCGTGAAGACAACAAACAATATTAATTCGCTTTTGAAAACAGTTATATAACACTTTTGGATGAACCAGTAAAACAACGTTTTAGTCCTCCAAATAATTCATCTTCGTAATTACGCAGCGGATTCACAACAAGTCAATTAAAATCATCGTTGTGTCTTAACAACTCAAGACAGCTCAGAAAACATCAAAATAGCAACAACCAGCTTAAAGCTCCAACAACGAAATAACAAAGCAAATAACATTAAAACGTGTGTTCATTCCCCTCGAGTGTTACATATCAGAGCGACGACACCGACTCGATCAAACAAAGGTGAACTGCCTTCATTCGGAATTACCCGCAAGTTACCAACATTGGGGTAACATTCAAACAGAAGGGGTGAGATATCGCACTATATAATCGGATACATGAAAAGCAATATATAATTCAGGTCAATTCGTCACTTAACAACAGTCAAAATCACCTCAATCACACAAGTATGCACATAATGCGAAATGTGACTCAACTGAGGGCCACCGCCCTATAATGCATGTGGTACCATAATTCAAGCCCGTAAATAGAGGCATCAACATCGCAACATCGTCGTCGTCGTTTGAGCATAGCTCCATCGTAAAAATATGCTATGCATGCGACACTATGTAAATACACAAACAATGACAACGGTTACATAGCAACGCAACAACATCGAAAAGCAACAGTGGCCATAGGCCTACAACACATCACCTGCCAATGAATAGAGGCAAATTTGTCTTCGTACAACGTCGTCGTCAACAATTTACAACTTAGCAATTTTCAACATTTTAGCAACATTGCAATAATTTAGCACTTTCAACATTTTGGCAACATCGCAATAATCACATACTCAACATCATTTTAAATAACAATCGCAAAATTCACATTTGGGCAGCCATACTTGGCGCCCACTGCGCCAAGCAACACAATTGGCAGCCAAACTGGCTCCCATGGCGCCCATGGCGCCCAGCAGCACAACGGGCAGCCAAACTGGCGCCCATGGCGCCCAGCAGCGCAACACAGCACAAGGCAGCCTGATTTTGGCGCCCATGGCGCCCCTGCGCCAGACACAGCACGAGGCAGCCAGATTTTGGCGCCCATGGCGCCCCGGCGCCAGAACACAGCAAGCAACAACAGCAACCGGGCAGCCAACCTTGGCGCCCATGCGCCCAGAACCAGCAACGGGCAGCCAGACATTGGCGCCCTTGGCACCCAGTGCGCCAGACACACGCAACAACAGCAACACAGGGCAGCACACTTGGCGCCCTTGGCGCCCATGCGCCCAGAACCAGCAACGGGCAGCCAGACATTGGCGCCCTTGGCTCCCATGCGCCAGAACAACACACCAAACAGCAACTGGGCAGCCACCACATTGGCGCCCTTGGCGCCCCTGCGCCAGAACAACATAGAAAACAACAACTTGGCAGCCAGGTTTTTGGCGCCCTTGGCTCCCCTGCGCCAGGAACCTGCAAGACAGCATCACAACATAGCAGGATGGCGCCCATGGCGCCCAGCACAGTTTCAGGAACGGCGCCCATGGCGCCCAGGCAACAACACACGCACAGAGTTTGGCTCCCAGGAAGGCGCCCAGCCACAGCAACAGGAACATTGGCGCCCATGGCGCCCTATGGACAGAATTTTTGGTTCAAATCATCAACAAGCAAGATCAATCATCAACAAGCAAGATCAATCATCATCAATCGTGTCCAATCATTATCAATCATGCTCACTCATCATCAAATCACATTCATTCATCATCAATCAAATTCAATTCCTACAACTAGGGTTTTCTAACTTAATCACCTAGGGTTCCATTGACCTTTCTACATAGAGCCATTCATACACCCAATAATAGAGATAGAACCCCACCCTTACCTTAGCCTTGAAGAATTCGAAACCTTGCCCTAGCCTTCTCCTTTTCTTCGCCGCGCCTCCTCTCTTCTCTTCTCTCTAGTTCTATTTTTTTTTGTTCCTTCTAAATGAGCAAAACCCTAAATAATGCCTATTTATACTTAGCTAATTTTCACGGGCTTTTTCCTTAGCTAATGCGACTTAATCATGGGCCTCACTAATACTCCTCATTTTAATAAACCCAACCCCAACAGTAGGTCCACACATACTAGCATTATTATTATTTTTATTATTTTTCTACCAATTAATTTCCCAAACAATTCAATTAAATAATTAATTAAATTTTAGGGCATTACAATCCCCCGAGCAACGCAGATGTCAAGAGCTGGGCTATGAAAACACCTCCCCCCGAAACTCAAGAGAGTTTTCGGAGGAGGGACCGTTTACGAGAAGGGTAGACGAATGCTAAATCCCAAGGGCCTTGGAAAAGCGGCCAAATCTCAAGATGTACGGCGGGACTGGAGATCCGGACGGTCATCTGGCTCACTTTTCCCTAATGATGCGCTACAGGGGCGCCAGAGAACCCGTCCATTGCAAAATCTTCCCCCTCACTCTCGAGGGTTCCGCATTAGAGTGGTTCCAAGAGCTGAGGCCAAACTCCATATCCTCATGGGGGCAGCTGGCGAGAATGTTCATGGCGCGTTTCACTGCCTCACGGCTAAAGCCCAAATCCGAAGAAGTACTGAGAGCCGTCAGGCAGCAAAACCACGAGACACTGAGGGAGTATATTGAGCGCTTCAATAAGGAAGCTTCGGCCGTTCGAAGTTTGGAGGACAGGCAAAGGTTATTCTGGTTGAAAGACGGGTTGAAAAAGGAAAGTTTGTTCCAGGTCGACATAGGCATCAACAAGCCTAGGAACTTGGGCGAGTTCCTTCGAAGATCCCAGAAATACATGAACTATGAGGAGGATGATATGGCTTACCGCGAGGCAGCCAAGGCAGGGGACGACAGGGAAGTCACCCAGGAGGTACGCCGGCAAAAGGTAACAGGAGGCGTACACCGTGAGGGATGCACCCCAAGACTCTCAAGTCTTACCCACCTCGTCACCTTAAGGGCGCAAATCCTGACTGAATGTGCCAACGCTGAATTCAAAGACATCAAGAGGCCAGGGCCCTCGATAAAATGGTGCCGCTACCATCAAGCGGAGTCCACGACACCAATGGCTGCCGAGTGCTGAAGGAAGATATTGAGGAGCTGATCCAGAAAGGAAAGTTGTCACAGTACGTGAAGAAGGAGGGGGAGCCGAATGGCTCGCGCAAAAGAGCCTGATCCCCCGAAGGTAGATACAGGTCCCCTAGGAAGGGGAAGGCCCCAGTCGGCGAGGGGAAGGGAAGTGTAGTAGTTATCATCTTCAAAGACCTGCTGCAAGTGCTGAATATCTCCCCCGATGACCTGACTCCATACTGAGCAGGGGACCTAACCGGGTTTAATGGATCGAAGACTAAGCCACTCGGCCACCGAGAGCTAATGGTCACCTACGGAAACCCCGACGGTAAACCGCCGTTGTTCAAAATTGTGAAAACACCCTTCCTGGTCCTCGCGTGCAAGTCGGTCTACCAGTGCATCATTGGGAGGCCCACGTTGGGGAACTTGGAGGCAGTCACCTCAACGGTCCATCTGAAAATGAAGTTATACACTCTGGAGAGTGAGGCGGTGACCCTCCAGGCGGATTTGGGAGCAGTACGCAGATGTTTCTACATGAGCTTTAAAGATGAGAAGGAGACCGCCGAGCTAAGAAGCTCGGGTAAGGGGTCAGAGAAGAAGCTGAGGTGAATCTGACAGACTGGGATGCCAGAAGTGACTCAAGTAGTGAAGAAGAAGCGGAAAGCCAACCCAAAACCAAGGGGACAAAAAAGGATGTGAAGAAGTTCAAGCCGGATGGAGAATGTACTCACCTCCTTGAGGAGGTTAAAAAGAAGCTCACCATCCACCCGAGGGAGAACGAGGACCCATTCCTCTATTCCGCATCTGGCTCATAGTTCCAATACTTAGAACGTTTTCTTTAAAGCAGTTGGTTGTTTAAGTTTAACACGTCTACTTTAAGAAGTTGGTTGTTTAGGTTTAACACGTCAAAACAATTTACAACACGCGTGCGAATGAATTAAACCTTACTATTTACGGTTCAAGATATTGTTTCGCAAATCACAGTTTTTGCTCTAGCACCTTAGAAAAAACCAAGAGAAACTGGCGCCCAGCACAGAAGCAACCAGCGCCCAGGAGTGCGCCTATAAGGAGCAGCCAGCGCCCAGTAGGGCGCCTGGCAAGAGGTGGTCTGAAAGCCAAGTCCCGACTCAAACAACAGGGGACCAGGCAACCAGGCAGAATCAAGGCACGAGTCGACCTACTCGGTTCACGAAGCGGCTATCAAGAGACATCGCAATCTCTGATGGGTGAGTTAAGTTCGGATAGATTCTGATAAACTCCTATCAGAGTCCCTAGATGGGCGAAGCGGCATCGCAAATGTCGCAACCTCTAATGGGCGAGTTAAATTCGGATAGATTCTGATAAACTCCTGTTAGAGACCTAAGGGGCGAAGCGACATATCGAAAAGGTCGCAACCTCTGATGGGTGAGTTAAGTTCGGATAGATTCTGATAAACTCCTGTCAGAGTCCCTAGATGGGCGAAGCGGCATCGCAAATGCGCAACCTCTAATGGGTGAGTTAAATTCGGATAGATTTTGATAAACTCCTGTTAGAGACATAAGGCGCGAAGCGGCATATCGAAAAGGTCACAACCTTTGATGGGTGAGTTAAGTTCGGATAGATTCTGATAAACTCCTGTCAGAGTCCCTATATGGGCGAAGCGGCATCGCAAATGTCGCAACCTCAAATGGGTGAGTTAAATTCAGATAGATTCTGATAAACTCCTGTTAGAGACCTAAGGCGCGAAGCGGCATATCGAAAAGGTCGCAACCTCTAATGGGTGAGTTAAGTTCGGATCAATTCTGATAAACTCCTGTCAGAGTCCCTAGATGGGCGAAGCGGCATCACAAATGTCGCAACCTCTAGTGGGGAATTTAAATCGGATCGATTCTGATAAACTCCTGACAGAGATAACATTGCCACGAGACGATAAGAGGTGATACGTTCAGAAGCGTGAAAAATAAGCAAGACAAAGGAAACATGGATATAACGTAAAATCATCAGTCAAGCTCCATAAAGCAAACGTACAACGAAATCCAACAGGACAAAAAGAAATTACAAGTCAAGAACAACTGAACTTCTAGAAGAAATAGTCAGGGGGCAATGACGTCGAAATCAACCATGTTGGAACGATATCTAACAATCCTCCCATCTACGTCCTCATGGTCAAACCGAAAGATGCTCGACTCAAGAACTGCATCCGGGTACATGCACTGAACATGACCTATCGCTTTATTGTAGGCAGCATAGGAGAAGTCCATGGCTTGCCCGGCCATCTCCCGCACCCTTTCCTCGGCCGCATCATTCTGTTTCTTCATACTGTCCAACTCAGATTGGAGCTCCTCCATTTGCTTCTTATAATGGCCAGCAGCGTCTCTTGCCCGACGAGCAGATTCCAGCGCTTCATGTAAATCCACCTGAAGCCGGCTTATATCCAAGAGAAGCTGATCCCTTTCCTCGATCACCCCTACGCAAAGAGAGAAACAAACACGACAAAGTTTAAAACCAACACCACCAGCGCCCATGAGGGCACCTAGCAAAGCACCTCTAAGAAAGCAGCCAACGCCCATGAGGGCGCCAGACAGGGCACCAAGGTCAAAACAGGCGGCGCCCATGAGGGCGCCTGGCAGGGGTGGTGGCCCGTGCAGGTTTAATGAATACCGTAAGAAATGACTCAAGAGAATTACCTGAACGAGATTTACACTTCTTTTCAGTTTCCCACTTCGCATGCAGGCCTTCCCCAATTTTAACCATGTGTGCGGCAAGTGCGAAAGGATGCTCACAGAAATGATCACGCTCTTCAGGAGAGAAGATAATTTCACCCTCTTCGTCAGCAGGGGAGGAAGCCCAACCGGGGAGGGACAATCAGCAGAAGGAGGTCCCTGAGCACAACTTCTCTGGCGCTTGGACTTACTCTGAGTCCCCTGGGTGCTGGAGTCGACTAGAACCTTCGGCACCCCGGAGATGTCCCTTCTAGCACGGCTTGGCGCTCCTAAGCTGAGGCGAAGTTCCACAGAGGGACGCGCATGGGCAGATATAGCAGGAACCGGGCTCTTGACCTCGGTAGGTTCGGCATCTAAAGGTCTCCTCCGTCCGGCCAAAGAGGCCAATTCATTAAAAGAGAGTGGAGCGGCCAGCTTATCTGCAAAACAACTAAGTAGCGAATCAGCAACATAAGTAAATAATTTATCAAAAGAGAAAACAAAGATACATCAAGACCTAACAAGCAACCTAAGAGCTTGGCAGCTTTAGGAACCGTGGAAGCCTTGGACAGCTCACTACACAAAAACTTTTGTGGCACAGTGGACAAGCCACCGACGATCTTCCTCAGCATGCTCAATGTCCTCTGCTCAGGATCAGATAACGCAGATGGGAGGACGCGATAAGACCGAGAGGTCCGGTCAGCATCGACATTACACCACCCAAGGCGAAACTTATCCCGAACCAAACGCCCTTGTTCATCAAAGAAGCCCATGCTGTCGACGGCTTTCTCACTAGAGGGAACGAGGTAAAAATACTTGAATCTCCAATCATGCTGGTTATCTGAGTACACTTGAAAGAAAGCATAGTTTGTCCGACATTTCAAATGCACAAACTCATAACGAATGACGCCATCCGAAGTATCTCGACGACGCTGCACCTTGAAGATAACCATAAAAACCCTCAAGCTGCATCTTCTTTGAAGAACTCTCATCACCAGCTCGAAACACTTCACAAAACACCACGAATTTGGGTGGAGCTGAGAGGGAGCTATCTTAAGGTGATTCATAACCTCCAGTTGAAAGGGTGTAAAGAATGGGGAAACCCGCACCTTGTAAACCACATTGTGAAACATCATGAATTTTCTACCGTCGGGGCATTTGCACACCCTATCTTGCAGACAGCGGGGAGGCTCTTTTTTCTGGAAGGTAGACGCTCCTGGCGAAACAAACAACACGAGCAACCCAGTCATAACTAAAACCACCAATCTCCACCACTTCATGCTCAAGCGGCAGATCATCATCAGAAGAAGTATCAACAAAGCCAAGGGCGCCAGCCCCCTCCGAAGGCACGGCATCACCAGTCCCCTCTTCAAAGTCACCAGCTTCACTCTTAGCAAGGTGAGCGGTAGGGTGCATCCGAGCCGTCTTCTTTGTCCTTGCCATCTCTCAACCTACGGGACAGGGGGAAGAACAAGCAGTCACGAGACAGACAGGAAAACTTAGAGACAACCCCCCTCCCCCGAGGTTGGAGACTTTGCAAGACAAGACATGCTCAAAAGAATAAAGAAGCTAGAAAGATAAACGGAAAGTCCGCCCGGAAGTTACCTCAGTAAATTAGAAGCCGCAAAGACTCGCAGGAACGTCAATGGATAATAGTAAGAGCAACTCCCCTCGGCACCAAGCAAGCCCTGAAAATTCATAGGTAAGAAGGCAGGTTAAGAGTCAGGAGGAACGGCAAAAATAAAACGGAGTGCCAAGCACACGTCCACACAAAACCAGCGTCCATGAGGTCTCCTGGCAGGGCGCCAAAGAAGACAGCCAGCGCCCATAGGGGCGCCTGGCAGGGCGCCAATGAGGCAGCCAGCGCCCATGAGGGCGCCAGTCAAGGCAGCCAGCACCCATGAGGGCGCCTGGAAGGGCGCCAGTCAGGAGCAGCCAGCGCCCAAGAGGGCGCCTGGCAGGGCGCTAATATGAAGCAACCAGCGCCCATGAGGGTGCCTGGCAGGAGGGCACTGTCAACAACGTAAATAAACGGTAACAAACAACAAATACTTATCAGGAAGAAAAGACGTTGAAACAAGTGGACTCTACTCTCTCCTCTTCTTTTTAAGGAGGCACTAGGTTGGTGACTTGGTCCCTACTCCTTCCTCCTCCTTGAAGTAGGCGCTAGGGTTAACAATTACTTGGCCCCTACTCCTTTCTACCTTCCAAGAAAGCGCTCCAATGATGGATTGGTCCCTACTCCTTCACGAAATTTTAAAATAAGAAAATGTTGACCACAAGACAAATACCCGCCAATTTATAGGAGTTAGCGTTTCGCGCAACACCACGGATCTGGCAGATCAACTTGGCCCATATCCACTACGTACAAGCCCAACACGCCTGTCACCTTAAGACGTGCTCAAACACAAAAAAACAAAAAAGTAAAGTGCCAAGCACACGTCTGCACAAATCGACACCCAAGAGGGCGCCTGGCAAGGAGGGCGCCCATGAGGGCGCCTGGCAGAAGCAACCAGCGCCCATGAGGGCGCCTGGCAGGACCAGGAGGGCACCCATGGGGGCGCTTGGCAGAAGCAACCAGCGCCCATGAGGGCGTAAGGCAGGACCAGGAGGGGGCCCATGGGGGCGTCTGGCAGAAGCAACCAGCTCCCATGAGGGCGCCTGGCAGAAGCAACCAGCGCCCATGAGGGCGCCTGGCAGGACCAGGAGGGCGCCCATGGGGGCGCCTGGCAGAAGCAACCAGCGCCCATGAGGGCGCCTGGCAGGAGCAACCAGCGCCCAGCAGAGGGGCACCTGGCAGGGGGCAGTCTGAAAGCAAATCCTTCGCAACAGGGTGGTCAGCACTATGCAGTAAGACACCCACGAGAGCACCGAACCTTGTCTCGCAAAATCTGCTCCACGATAAGCCATCCAGCACACGCATGCAGGGAACAACACCCAAGGCACCCAGGAGGGCGCCAACTCTCAAAAACAAACAAGCACTTGGGAAGGCGTCCACGAGGGCACCAGCATCAGGATGTCTTAGCACCTTGGCCCAAGGCGCCCAAGAGGGCACCAACATCAGGGGGCATGGCACAGGCCGCCCAATAGGGCGCCAATCTCAGAGCATCCTGGCACGAGGCGCCCAAGAGGGCGCCAACCTCAGAGCACTTGGCACAAGGCGACGCCAACATCAGGATACGTCACCCTAGCTTGGTGTCGGGCACAAGGATTACACTGAAGGAGGTGTGAGTCACGGTCGCAACAAAATGATCTCATATGACCCGACAAGACAGACAAAGCAACACTTAGAAAAAATTTCTCCTATGACAGAACACGGTTGTTACAAAGGCAGTTTCCCGCATAACCTCATAGATCCGGCAAACCGACGAAAATCCTTTAAGCCAAGGCCATCCTTCGGAATAATCTCGGCTTGGGGGGCAACTGTTCTGGAGTCAACCAGAGGGTCCCATTAGCAAAACCAGGAGGTGCGCTTAGCAAGTCATATGGATCAGCCCGACCGATTCAGCCCATATCCACCTCATGCGAGCCCAACATGCTTGGACGGTCAAGATCGACTCTACCCATCCAACGATCCACGAGAGGACACGATTTCCTATAAATACAGGCAAACTTTTCCCTAAAAAGGTTCAATCTCTAATCCTTAGTACCTTCACTCATATATTCGATATACCGACTTGAGCGTCGGAGTGGCTTGCAGGTACCCCCCCGGGCGCTCACTGACCTACTGCCATGACAGCAAGGGACCTACCAACAGCAGTCTACCAAAAAGCTGCTCGGTACAGAACAAGACTAAATATCTTTAGCGAAAGTACATTCCAAAAACAAATGTTTAGTGTCCTCACGATGTTGCAAACAAAACGGACACACGAAAGAGGAGATCCCTCGTAGGCAACGAATCACGAAGTAAACGCCAACCAAAAATGGTTACCTTAGAAGGAGTTATGGTTTTCCACAATTTCTTTAGAACACCATTAATGTCACTCCTACCTCTATCAACAACATCAGATGCGATCAAGAAAGTGTAACAAGAGCTCATCGAAAAATTTTAGAGGCATCCAAGACGGGCTCTGAATAGACATCCAAGGCTCCATCCAGTGCCAATTATCACCGATCCACGCTCCAATATCTGCAACCGAAACTGGTTTTTGAAAGGTGAGTGGGGTTCTCTTTTTTTTAATTGAAATGGTTACTTGGTATTCAAACATGTAAATTTAATAAATAGTTGTCATGTCACGTCTCTTAAAAACATACATTAGCTTCTCACAAGCCTAAGTTTGCCTTTGGTCAACATTTCACAATTTGGCAAAATAGGGGAACTAAAATTGCATTAAAAAAATAGGGGGACTAAAATTGTATATTGATGATAATAGGGAGCAATGTTGTCAAACTCGAGAGTCTACATAAACTCGTGGAGCATAGGTAGACTCGACTCGTAGACTCGACTCACAAACTCGTAAGAGTCTACCTACTATCAAAGAAACCTATAAAGAGCATCAATACATGATATATTATAGGTTAGCACAACAATAGTTCAATATTTCAACTACACAATAGCAAAGTAGCAAACCATGATATTAAAGTGTGTTAGTGCATTTGATAAAAAAAGTGTTAGTGCATTATTATTAGATAAGATCATACTACATTAATGACTAAATTATACATAAATTCATAAAAACACAAGTTCTTAAAATGAAAAAATTCGAAAAAAGAGCTAATTTGACTCGATGCTCATAATGTTTAGTTAAATACTTTATTGGAATATTCAAAAAAAAACTACTTTATTGGGTAGTTGAATAAAACAAAATAAAAATATTATTTAAAATGTAAAAGTAACTTTATAAATCCAATATATACTACAGAAAATAGGTAATTCAGCCTAAGTAGCTATCAATATTGACCAGTAATTTACATTTTATGGTCTAATCCAAAGTAAAATTGTAGACTCGTAAACTCGCAGTAAAATTGAGCGTTTACCGATTCTCAGAGTTTACTTAAACTCGTACGAGTTTACGAAAAAATAGAGTTTACCTGCTAGTTGAATCGTTTTTGTGATCTAGACCCGTAGACTTGTGAACTCGTAAGATATCATTCATTATTAGCTTCTCTGGTTATGTATTTCACTATTAAACTTTGAGAACAATAATATTATTTTACTTGTTGTACACTTGTTAAAGTTGGATGATTTGTCAATTAACTATTTAAGAAAAGAATGGGTTGATAAAATTACTAATTTGCCCTTTTAATATTTTTCTTTGTTGGTGGCAAATTTGGAAATTGATTTTTATTGTATCTCATATTTTATTTTTGTGTGTCCCACTTTCTCACATCATCTTTTAAATTTTTTTATCTCACATTTAAAACTCACTTTTTTTATCTCTCTCACTCTTATCTTTCTCAATTTTCTCTCTATCTCTCCCATCTCTACCCCCCTCTCTCTATCTCTCTTCACATTTTACTTTTTTATTCTCTCTACTATCTATTTAATCAAAGTACTAATCATCAACTATGTATTTATCAACTATCAACTATTGATTTAATGAAACAACTAATCATGAACTATCTATTTAATCAACTCAATCATTACCAAAAATACCAAACTAACCTTGTCTAAAATATTGGACGGAAAAGTATCTTTACTATTTTTTTTTTGACAAAAAAAGTATCTTTACTATTATAAATGGATATTTTGACTTTTTTTATAAATCTTTTTCTATCTTTCTTTTGAGTTTTAACGGGTAAATATTACATGTTGTTGATATAATTTCATTATTTTTGACTTCTTACGGGGAAATGTAACGCGTTGTCGATATAATCATTTTTTGAGCCGCGACAAGAAAGTACTAGATATTGTCGGAAAAAACTATTTTCAATATTTAAGTTTCAGCTGGTAAACATTATATGTTGTTGCTATTATTTCATTTAATTTTTTATGGTGAAACATTACACATTATCAGAATAATTATTTTATATTTTGCATTTGATTCAACGGGAAAAATGTACATATTGTTATTATAATTTTTTGACTAATAAAATGTATTTTGTAAAGATCAAAAATGTCAAATGAAGAAAATATTCTAAACTTGTAAAAATTCACTTCTTAAAAACTTGAAATATTTATTGTAATTGAATTCTGTCTAAATCTATTTATACAAAGAATATGATATTACCCGTGCGTATGCACGGGTATACTTCTAGTTTGTTATTAAAATCTATCTATTTTCCCATTTGTTTCATAGTATTGAGTTACACTGTCTCTATTACCATCAATGGTGCTGTTGTTGAATGTTAACTATGCTCAGTAATTTTAAGTCCCACTTCACTTTTCTATGAACTGCAACAACATACACAATATATATGTTATTTTTGAAGTATTTGAAATAACTATGCTCTAAAAGGTTTAAAATTTAGAGTAAAATTCTCCGACCTCTCCTCTTTTGCATTTGTTACAAAATCATCCTCTATTTCTAAAACCAACCCGAAACCCCATTTTTTTTTATAATTACCCTATATTTATGTATGTTAGACTTCTACGTGAATTATAGAAACAGGAGAGATGCCAAAGTAATATACATGTAAAAAATTTCATCTTGATTTCATAAGACACAAAAGAATAGAGGAAATTCGATTGGGTCTTGTTAGCTGGCATCTCTTCCCCACATTATAACCTAATTAAATGAGAAATTCAGAAATGAATGAATCATACCATAAAAATGCGTGTACACTGTATTGTTTTATCCCAATGATCAACAAAATTTATTTGTAATTTTTGTTTGCAGGGGTTTTGGTTTATGTCCCCCCTTGCTTTTTGTATTTTTGCTTTTTATTCTTTAATGAAATAGGGGGGAGTACTCTTTCCTTCTTGGTGTTTTTATCCCTAAGGAGGGTTTTGCATCAGAAGGTTTTAACGAGGCTCCTTTCCTTTTTGTTTAAAAAAAAAGACAAACTAACAACAAATTTTATATGCTTCATGGACCATTCTTAATGCCCCCTCTTCAAAAAAGCCTTCCTTGATGAACTCTTCGAAAACACAATTCCTGGTCATAAATGACAGAGATTCTATGCTTCGGATCAAGATTTAGTTCTCCCTTAATAAACTTAGAGATTCTGGCCTTTCCAAGTTCCATAAGGAAATAACAATTGACAACCTGTCCTTCATATGGAGGAAAAACAATTCTCCCTTGTGTACAACACAAAGAGAATTTTGTAGTATGTGCCTGTTCTGTACCGAGCAACTTTTTGGTCGGTTGCTGTTGGTAAGTCTCTTGCTGCCCTGGCAGGAGATCAGTGAGCGCCCGAGGGGGGGGGGGGGGTACCTGCAAGCCACTCCGACGCTCAAGTCAGTATATCGATTATATGAGTGAAGGTACTAAGGATTAGAGATTGAACAGTTTTTAGGGCAAAGTTTGCATGTATTTATAGGAAATCGTGCCATCTCGTGGATCGTTGGATGGGTAGAGTCAATCTTGACCGTCCAAGCATGTTGGGCTTGCGTGAGGTGGACATAGGCTGGATTGATTGGGCTAATCCATTCCAATTGCTGAATGCACCTCCTGGTTTTGCTGATGGGACCCCTCGGTCCACTCCAGAATAGTGCCTTACATTGTTTGTGAAGTCATTCTTCGAACCACGTGAGTGCACCACAACATTCACAACTAAAATTTGGCTCTCCAATATTCCAATAAGTTGAGGGAAGTTCTTATAAACTGAGAGTGAAAAAAAACATGACCATAAAAATCAACACACAATAAGTACTCATTAAAATTAAATTATAAATAAAACAATAATAAATATTTACCTCTATCATTTGTAAATAAGAAAACATTCGAAAAAGGCAGATTTGTAGGAGCAGCATGTAGTAGGGAAAAGAATGGATTAACAACAAATGAATAAACAGAGAGAAAATATTACCACACCCATAAATAAAACAGCATGCAAAACCACATACATCGTGGGTTTGATCTTGGCCTAAGTATGTATTTTCTAGAAGGAAGACCCCTCTAAAGACAGAAGAATCAGGAGAAGAACCACGATGAGTGGATGACGGTTGTACCCTAAACCAACATTAACCCTAACCTAATAACCCCTAAACTACTTCAACATGTGTGTTGCAACTAATGGAAACACAAGAAAAATAATTATGATCCAAGAAATTGCCAAAAATCCCCATAACATGTTATTCTTTATCTTCATTTCCTGTTGCACCCTCTTTACTTCCTTTAATTCAGCCTCATTTTTCTTCAATTGGGCAACATTGCTTTTCAATTCAGCAACTTTGTTCTTCAAGTCATCAACCTTTTTCATGAAGGACCAAATTAACTCCTTGGCTCTAGCAGTCCTCTCTTCATCATACGAGTCAAAGAAACTACATTGGTCTTCACCAAATTTCTGAAAAATGAAAGGTAGGAGATTAAAATAGACATAAAAAGAAAGAACGGTGTAATGGGTAGAGAAATCGCACCTCAAATAACCCACATCCATAAAACCTACGTCCAGGGTTCTTTTTTGTCCAACCAGTCGTCAATGGACTTTCCTCTCCATAGTGGTAGCGATTAGGTCTTCTCAAAGAAGACCCATGTGACGAAACGAAATACTGACACATAGGGTCTAGGTCGCGAAGGGAGAGGAATCGATTCTAGGGGATTTGGGGCTTTGGACGACGAATGAGGCTGGGTTTGGGGTTAGGTTAGTGAATTCAATGGATGAATGTATCGAAGAAGAAGAAGATTCTGAAAGGAACGATGCGCTAAGTTCTGAAATTGATTTTCTTTATGTTTTATATTATATATTATAAATAATTATTATAATAAAAATTACAAACAATTATTAAAATAAAAATAATAAAGCTAAACTTAAATCCACGTGGCATGCTGCGTGTCATGCCAGGTAGGATAAGTCATTGACAAGTCACCGTCAATTTTGACCAGATTAGTGAGGGACTATCGATTTTACAAATTGGGAAATTAGGGGGACCAAAATTGTGAAATTAAAACTTAGGGGACCAAAATCGTAATTTGGTGAAAATAGGGGGACCAAAACTGTAATTATTCCTAAACTTTTTTTTGACAATTATTAGTGGTTAAATTGAGCATCAAATTGTAATGAAAAAAATTAATGTGAAAAGATAGGTTCAAATTGAATAGAATTAAAAAAAGATAAATATTAAAAGCTATGATAAGATTGTATTAAAGAGAGATAATTGAATTAAAAAAATATTAAAAGATAGTATTATTTTTGAAGAGGGAGAGAGAGAATTGAATTGAAATAAAAAATTAAATGTGAAAAGCTAAATTGAAATTGAATTGAAGAGGGAGAGAGAGAGAGAGAGAGAGAGAGAGAGAGAGAGAGAGAGAGAGAGAGAGAGAGAGAGAGAGAGAGAGAGAGAGAGAGAGAGAGAGAGAATTGAACTGAAATAAAAAATTAAATGTGAAAAGCTAGATGGAAATTGAATTGAAGAGAGAAAGGGAATCTGAGAATTTGAGAAAGGAGAATGATTGATAAGGAGAGAGAAAATGATTGAAATGAAAAGAAAGAATAAAAAAATAAAAAGTGTCTAATTTTGTAAATTTGCTAGCATATGATTTTATGATATTGTGCTGATGATGATAATGGTTAAATTTTTTTTACAATTATTGGTGGTTAAATTGAGGGTCAAATTGTAATGAAAAAAGTTAATGTGAAAAGATAGATTCAAATTGAATTGAATTGAATTAAAAAAAAAAGATAAATATTAAAAGCTATGATAAGATTGTATTAAAGAGAGATAATTGAATTAAAAAAATATTAAAAGCTAGAATGAGAAAATTTGGGAAAGAGTGAATGATGGTTGAGGAGAGAGAAAATGATTGAAATGAAAAGAAATGAGAGAATTTGGGAATGAATGAATGATTGATAAGAAGAGCGAAAATGATTCAAATGAAAAGAAAGAATAAAAAAGTATGTTAATAAAAGTAAGTGCATAAAAGTACAATAATGCCCCTAAAATTGTGAGGTGGCAAATATGAAAAGTGTATAATTTTATAATTACGAAAATTGAACTGGAGCACTAGGACGACCTCGGTGTCCCACGTAGCTCAAGTCACTAGGTCAACAAAGGCCAAATAAAATAGGATAAGTATGATGTCAATCTGAAACCAATTACGTTGGAGGGATATTTTGATCACGATGACATAAAATATTTCGGATAACTGGTTAATAGAGGGTGTTTACTTATAAGATTGTATTAAGGGGTTGCTAAAACACATTAAAAATAATGTACTTGATCCCGTTACATGTCATGAAATTGTTTTTGAAAATGGTAATGGAAATTATTGCACTATTTTGTTTGCTAACGCAACATGGAAAGCTTACACAGTAGGTGTTGAGCTTTTGCTTCGTCCCCTTTTTGCTTGTTCTCTCGCTTCTCCCTCCCTCTCCTCTACTGCAAAACAAAAAGACAAAGGTTAAATTTCTTTATGAAATTTCAGAGTTAATCATTCAAAGAATGGAGGTAATATGTGTATCCACTATTAAACGTAACACCAATTTTTCGGGTCCAACTATAACCCGAGAAATGAAAGGGCCAATCACATCAAGCTTTTGTAAAGAAAGTGGATGAGTACAACTTAATTAAGAAACAGGGAGTCAAATTGGAAAGTAAAGGGATTCTGGAGGGAACAACCAAATTTTTGAAATGGAAAGCATCTATAGATGCACATTTTGTACAACAATAGGGCTCAGCGCTCTCTATTTTAAACTCTTTCCGTGTCAAAATCAACCCTAGGAAAGCTCAAGATATTATTCAAGTTGATTGGAAAGCCCCTCTGTGTGGTTGGTTCAAATGTAACCCTGATGGTGCTTCTCAAGGCTCTCCGGGGCGTTCTTCTTGTGGTGGGATTTTTCGTGACTTTAAGGCCTCTATTGTTGACTGTTTCGCGTCTTTTATTGGCAATGGCACTGCCCTTGATTCTGAGCTTTTGTCAGCCATGATACCTATTGAGACTGCTTATGATAAGGGCTGGCGTAAGATCTGGCTAGAATGCGATTCCTCTTTTGTTGTTGCTGCTTTAAGATAGATGGAAGTTGTAGTTGCTAGTTACCGAGATACTTCAAAATAAATAGATTCTTAAGAGCACTTGAAGTCATTTTATAAGTTCTGACTCTAGCACCGGTGAAGGGAATTTGCTGAAATGAACAATAAGCTTTATTGCCTGCTTAGTGTGCTTGGAAGTCTAAACAAACATTCCTTCTCCCACATGTTGAAATTGACAATGCCTCACCAACTTCCTTTCATAAAACAATGTTTCCTTCACAATATTGTATAAATCCAATCACCCCCATGTGAAGAAAAACAGCCAGCTAAATGGAGAGACCGATAACCAAAAAAGGTCTCTCAAGAGAGATAATCAAAGATTATACAGTATTTAACACCTAACATAGTCACTTACCTCAATTGTTATTCAAAAAATCATCAATTGGGTTGTAAAAAACCTTTATAAATCTATACCTATATATAAAGGGAATTCCCTTTTGTAACTACTTTTGGTGTCTCACTTTCATTATTCCAACTTTGCCCCTGCTAATTACTTCTTTCAATCTGCGCTTAACACTAAAGAGAGCCGGTTAATTATTTTTTCAAAACTGCAATCTGGTTACCTCAAGGCAGGCTCAAACGTTCAAAACTCACGGACTGAATAACCACACACACTACAATGTCTTTCTCACAATGGCTGTCTATATTTTTGAACAGTCCCTTTTGCCTCCTAATTCTTCCTTATAACTACCCGTTTTCTTCCAAAGTTTCTGCATCTCTTCGTAAGTACCTTTCTTAATTTCCATGTTTTTGTTTTCCTTATAGCATCTATGATTATATTTAATGGACAACCCAATTAATGGAGGGTAGCTTTTGTCCGACGGTCATCATCAACTAAATAGAAGGATACACTAAAACTCATTACTCAGCCGTACGTTCACTACAAGAAAAATGCTTTTTAGAGACGAATTTTAGAGATGGAAGTTTTTTCCTCGCTAATAGTGACGACTTTAGAGACGAATTGTCCGATTAAGTTGGTGAATAAATATTTTCTTTTTTAGCGACGAATTTAGTAATGAAATTGTCCCTCGCTAATGGATTCGTCACAAATTCCCTCACAAAAGAAAATGAAAATTGTTAGCGAGGGATTTTGAGAAGGAAATGAATCCCTCACTAATAGCGAGGAAAGGAATCCCTCACTAATAGCGAGGAATAACTAATCCGTCTCTAACCAAAAATTCAATGAAAATTGTTAGCGAGAGATTTTGAGAAGGAAATAAATCTCTCACTAATAGAGAGGAAAGACCCTCGCCAATAGCGAGGAATACCAATTCCGTCGCTAACCAAAAATAGTTTGCCTACCCAATACCCAATGAGCGCGCTCACTACTTTTCAGTTCCCTTCCCTCACCACTCTTTCAAAACCTAATCGAACCCTTCACTCTCTCTCCACTCTCTGTAACCACCGCCACTCACCACACCAAATCGAACCCTCACCACACCAAATCGAACCCTCACCTCCACTCACCAAACCAAATCGAACCCTCTTTTTTCTGTAAGGGGGAGAAAGGGAGTGAGGGGCAAGCGATAGAAAGAGAGAGCTATCAGAGAGAGAGAGAGCGAAACGGAGAGAGGTGCGAGAGGGAAGTGGAAAGGACAACTTCGAAGCCAACCTCGGTGGTGTCCAAGGCTAGAGGAAAAGCAAGAATCACTTAGGTTAAGTCATTTTTCGCCGTTAAAACTCTCTCTTTGCAAGTGATCTCTCGAAGATGGCTCCTCCTAGTGGTAACGCTACCATTTTCCCTTTCAATCTATGATACCTTGTTCTTAATTCCTCATAAATTTTTAGTTAACTAAACTATGTTATTGATTTTGTTTTATCATATTGGATTTCCAAAGTGATTGTTCAATTGAGTAGAAATTTCATAATTTTTTGCGGATGTTTATTTGTTTTAATTGCTTTAATTTGTTAAAATCAAATGAATTTACAGTAATATGTTCAACGGAATGATTTTTATTGGTTGTTGATGAACTACGGTGTTTGAAGAGTTTTGATTTTATTGGTAGTTTATAATGCTCAGAAATTTTGGTGTTTATTGTTTATGTTTTTTGTTGGCAAAAGTGTTTTTAAATTTGATGTGTTTGCATTTATTTTGCTTCAAGGGATGTCATCTGTTGGTTGTTGATGAACTGTAGTGTTTGAAGGTTTTTGCTATGTTTGAATTTGTGTAGGTCGTGGTGGTTCTGGTGGAGGGTTTAGGGGAAGAGGTGATGGTGGAAGAGGTGGTGGAGGAAGAGGTTTTGGAGGAAGAGGAGGAGGAGATAGAGGTACTCCTTTCAAGCCTAGAGGTGGTGGTAGAGGAGGTGCCAGAGGAGGCCGTGGTGGAGGCAGAGGTGGTCGTGGTGGTGGAATGAAGGGTGGGAGCAGAGTTGTTGTTGAGCCTCACAGAAATGAGGCAGAGGTGGTGGTGGAATGAAGGGTGGGAGCAGAGCTGGTGAAGCTGTTTACAATGAGAAGAGAATTTCAGTGTCGAAAGAAGATGGAACAAAAGAAGAGTATAGAATTTGGAACCCTTTCCGTTCAATGTTGGCCGATGTTGTCCTTGGTGGTGTTGACAACATATGGATTGTAAGCAGCTACATTCTTTTATAATATTTGTTGTTCCATGAAATTGTCCTACAAATAATGTATATTAACATCTATCGACGTTTTGTTACTTTGTCTGGTGAAGAAACCTGGTGCCAGAGTCCTTTACCTAGGTGCTTCTTCTGGAACCACTGTGTCCCATGTATCTGACATTGTTGGTCCAGTAAGTTCTAACTCCAGTTTGTGTTTGCATAATTTTTCAATATTGGGTGTGAAAGGCTGATTATAATATGCTGTCTTTATGTAGACAGGAGTTGTCTATGCAGTAGAGTTCTCTCACAGAAGTGGTCGTGACTTGGTTAACATGGCGAAGAAGCGTACTAATGTTATTCCCATTATTGAAGATGCTAGACATCCAGCCAAGTACAGAATGTTAGTTGGCATGGTAGATGACCAAGAAGGAGATCCACGAAGCTGCGCATCAGGGCCGGCCACAGCGAGATTTCTGAAAATCGATCCACGATAGAGTTGCTCCTGTCTATTGATTCTGGATACTTTCTCTTTCTGGTTTTAACCATCTCACGTGAGTACTCAACTTAAAATTAGTTACATCATGTATCCCTTTGTTCTCATTGGCAGCTATGTCATAAACATGTGCAACTTTCTCTTGGATACCTATATTGATTAACAAGATATGTTGCTGAGAGCTTAATGAATAAAAGAGGTATAACTATGTCCCTCTTTATGTATCTAACTGATCTTTCAAGTTTGTTGGTCTATGTAAAGAAATTATTTTTATTGCTAGATTTTCTTAGTGCTTCTAACTAGCTGGGGACTCTGCAATGCATATTGTTATGTGGAGTTTGCTCAAATTTCTATGATCCCACTTTGGAACTAGTGCTAGGGTGTTATCAGCAAGTACTAATATTAGTGTTATGGTTCCATAAGAATTTTTTATCATCCCGGATTACCACCTTAAAAAAACGAATATGTATTTAAAAGGAACATGTAGGAGAACTAATGAGATGCTGCTGTTTTTCATGTTTCTAAATTGATTTCCATACGGTTTTTGGTTAGAATGCTAGAGGTCTTCGAATTTAAGAATGGCTTATAAAGTTTATAGGGTGTTTTAGGATTTAAGAATTAAATTTTGGCTTAAGGTTATGTATCTTTGATTTGTTACGAAGAACATTGGTATAATTCTCATTCTTCAAAGTTTAAATTCCAATTTTCTTTAGCTTTGGTATTTCCATCTGTTATTGCTAAATAATGTTTCTTTTGTTTATGTAAACAGAGAACCCAACTCTTTTACTGACGAATTAGCTAAGGAATGCATTCTCAACTGTGATAGTTGGATCTATTTGATTGAGGATCTGTGAGATTTCTGTTCAAATATAGGTGTGGTATAAGTTGTCTTTTGATGATGTGTGTGGATGCTGATGGACATTCTGTCGTGCATTCAATCCCTACTCCACTGATGCTGCTTGGGATAAGATTTTGTCAGCAAACTGTTAGGGCACAAATCAGATGTTGGTATTGTTCACTAAATCTATTCTTGTTTCAAAATTTAATTGTATAACTACTTATTGTATGTGCTTGATTTAGGAATTGAGGGATGGGCAAAAATACAGCATAGGAGAAATGTATACAATTGCTCACAAAAAGAATGATGGGTCTTTTGTTAACGAAGAGGCTAGACAAAAAGATGTAAGTATAATGTTATCTATGTATCTTTCTATAATTATGTATACTTTATTTTATTAGTTTTGCATAATGAAGGTTGTGCTACAAACTATTTGCAGAATTTAAATGAGTTTTTCTATATACATAGGCTGTATATATGTGCAACTGACTATTTGTTCTGCTTTCTGAAATTGTTATCATCTGTAGTTG
Organism: Astragalus membranaceus; assembly: GCA_039519185.1. Lineage (NCBI taxonomy): Eukaryota > Viridiplantae > Streptophyta > Magnoliopsida > Fabales > Fabaceae > Astragalus > Astragalus membranaceus. The sequence goes on along the minus strand of CM076848.1, from coordinate 158,693,154 downwards.
AATTTATGAAAATGCCAAGTGGAGTTATTACTTGAGATAGATTATTTTTCCATTCATGCATCCTTACCAAATGTTGAGTTTATGAAAATGCCAAGTGGAGTTATTAATTCTTTATGCATTACTGCTAAATTGTCTGAAGCATTCTTGCTCTTCATTTGCAGGATCAGCTGCAGAATGAACTCCAGAATAATTCTGAAAAAGAGGCATTTGTGAGAGTTTTTGGAAAGTACAGCCAAAAACATACGGTAGTAAATGGTCAGAAATTGCAAAGATTCTTCCTGGAAGGTACTTATCTGATACTATTATTCAAGCATTTTGACCAGCACTCCAACAATATATGCTTCAAAACATGCATAAATACTTATTAGATGTTTCTAGAAAAAATGTGAGAACTAATGTAGGCACACATTATTTGTAATAAAGTATGCATCACGTCACTAAAATTTCAACTTACTACATCATGCATCATGTTAGTTATAACTATTGCGGTTATGCTTCTTGGGCTTGTGGTTAATGCCTAAAACTTGAAATCTGATTCCATGGCCTAATGGATAGGGCACTGGTCTACGGAACCAGAGATTCTGGGTTTGATCCCCAGTGGAGTCGTTTTTAATCCAATTAAAAAAGATGTAGTACTTTTAAGAATTTTGATTGATTCTGGGTTCGATTCCATGAATTTTTTGTGTTTGTAGTACTTTTAAGTTTGGTGATGGATTTTTCCCTCTCTATTAGTGACGAAAAAATTCCCTTTCTATTAGAGAGGGAAAAATCCATCACTAATAGAGAGGGAAAAATCCGTCACTATTAGAGAGGGAAAAATCCGTCCCTAATAGAGAGGGATTTTTCCCTTTCTATTAGCGACGGATTTTCAAAATCCCTCGCTAAATATTTAGTGACGCCAAAATTTGTTACGGATTATAAGTCGTCGCTAATTCCCCCGCTAAACCAATTAGTGACAGATTTTGGCCGTCTCTAATTTTAGTTTTTTTAGTGTTGGTTCTTTCTTTCTTACATGACGTGACAACAGACTCGAAATTTCAAGCTTTCACGAAGGTTTCACATATATCAACTTAGTACATATGACTCTGTCAAGGTATCAACTTCGCAAGACTTCATTTATGTGTCTTAGAACATTTTTCAATTTCTCATGGTTTGTTTTGAATTTTCAAATGAAGCATCTCATATTGTAAATTTTGTAGAATCTGACCGATCTTACCCTGCATATATACATATACATATATAAATATATCGGTACCTATATATAAATGGTGCTTATTTGTGCATCAATGATGAAACAACATTGACAAGTAAGGGGTTACGAATTAAGAAGGGGGATAGGCAAAGAATGGAATCATAGATTACGACCATTGATAGATGCAATTTGTAAAATAAAGTGGAGGGAAGGGAGATTGATGAGTAGATACCCAAAGAAGATAAAGCAAAGTGAACATGGAGACCAGTAGTTTCTTTGTTTGATAGTCACTGCAGCAAATAGCTTTGTTCTTTTTTTGGGTCTTCTATTGCTTGAACTACGAACTTCATTATTTGTTACTAAGGCTGTTCATTTAAACCAAAAAACTGAACTGAACTGCCAAACCGAACTGAACCGAACCAAAATTAACTAAATTTTTGCTAATAGTTTAGAACTGAACTGTTAAGACAGTTCGATCGAACTGAACCGAACTGTCTTAGCAGTTCGACGAACTGAACTGAACTGTCTTAATAGTTCGGTTCGGCAGTTCGAGCTCGAACCGAACTGTTTTAAATTTTAATTTTTTTTTTCGAATTCTTGAGCCCAAAAAAAAAAGTTCGAAAAAAAGTTCAAAATTTAAACAGTTCGGTTCGAGCTCGAACTGCCGAACCGAACTATTAAGACAGTTCAGTTCGGTTCGTCGAACTGCTAAGACAGTTCGGTTCAGTTCGGTCGAACTGTCTTAACAGTTCAGTTCAGTTCGGTGCAGTTCACCTTTAGAACTGAACCATGAACAACCCTATTTGTTACGTCTTCTGAGTTTTGACTGGACTTGGTTTGGGATGGAGGAGGCAAAGGAAAAATTAGTGTGACATGTAATTTCTTACCCCTTTTTAAATTTTGTTGTCATATATGTATATCTGAATAACTCATCATTTTCTGGGATTATTTTATGTTTGATAATAATCTAATTGAATCCATGACAAATAAAGGATCTAACTAAGTGTACTTCTTGAATCAAAAATAGCAAATAAGATAAAAATAGAAAGGGGAAGAAACATACAAATGGATTAGGTAAGAAGATGGAGAAATCGTCACATCCAAGAGGATGATAAGATCAGCGTAGAATCACTACAAGAGTAAGAGGCTCTTGATAAGACTCAAATTTGGTTCTAAGAAGAACCCTAGAGAAACATTTTCTAATCTCAGAATTCTATTACATCAAAGGCTTCTAAAATGAGGCAACAAAAGTTGTTTAAATACTTAGGGTTGTAGCTAAACTACTGATAGGCCGCAAGTGCACGGTCTTGTCGCGTAATAAAAGAGTTATCCATCCACAGGGAGAGCCTAGGTGATTACCAATTTAATTTTCCAAAGTTGATTAACTGAAAAGAAAGTCTTTTTAGAAAGAAGGAATGTTTTTGTTGATGTTTTAAAGATAAAAAGAGACTTGGGGTATTAGTTTCATCGAAATGATAAGGTTTCCGTTATTAATCCTTTCGACTATTTCCCAGTTTAAAGAACGATATATTTTTTAAGACAAGGCGACGGTTGTAGCAAGAGTTTCCTTTCGAAATACAAACGCGTGTTCTAAACTAATTATCAAGCCTATTTTCATGGTTGATTATTATTAGAACCCATTAAGCAAAGACCTTTTTGTGTCTCAATAAAACCAAAACTATTTTCATGTGTTGATTTTATTGTCTAATTTCATAGATCCAACAACCACACTTCCCTTTTTGGTACATCGTGTGGTGTTTTGAAATAATAATGAAAGTGATGAAATTAGATTTAAAAATACAAAGAGATTAAGGTGGAGAATAGCCTCGAGAATTAATTAGTAGGAAGCCATCATTTGATGGTTGCCAAAAACCCCAAGGCTAAGGAAGTCTACTCACTCATGATCATTGTAGACAAAAGAGGAGAAGAGGAAGATTTTCTAAATTGCAAGAATTGTAAAGAAAGCGATAAGTGCGAAATGTGTAAATGAGTTAGGAATTAGATGTTAAAATGGCAAGAAAATAAATGTTAGGAATTGAGAAAATTGCAAAATTATAAATAGCGGAATTGTAAATGACAAGAAAGTAAATTGCTTAAAAAGTAAATTGCAAGGAATTTAAATGACTTGGAAAATAAAGGAGCAAGAAAATAAAAGGGCAAGAAAAGTAAAGGGCAAGAATTAAAAGAGCAAGAAAATAAATGGGCAAGAAAAGTAAAGAGCAAGAATTAATAGAGCAAGAAAATAAATGGGCAAGAAAAGTAAAGAGCAAGAATTAAAAGCGCAAGAAAATAAATGGGCAAGAAAAGTAAAGAGCAAAAATTAAAAGAGCAAGAAAATAAATGGGCAAGAAAAGTAAAGAGCAAGAATTAAAAGTGCAAGAAAGTAAAAGAGCAAGAATCATAAAGAAAATGAAGAGTAAATTGAAGTCATGAATCTTAGAGAGTTTATTGAGAGTGATTTTCTCACAAAATTCAAGTGTCCTTACAAGTGAGGATCAAGGTCCTATTTATAGGAAAATATGAGGGAAGGGGCAAAATGGCCATTTCAAGTTTTGGCAAAGATAGCCATCAACAAGTGGACAAAGCAAGTTGGCAAGGATAGCCATCAACAAGTGGTCAAAGCACTTTGAGTGGAGGGGCAAAATGGTCAAAAAGTGAAAAAATCAAGTTGGCAAAGATGGCCATCAACAAGTGGCCGCAGCCAAAATTGACTGCTTTTTGGCGCCCTTGGCGCCCTTCACGGCTTGTCTTGCGCCAGTCCTGCGCCAGTCTTGCGCCAATTGTGCTGCTCCTTGGCGCCCTGGGTGCCCTGTCCTGCGCCAGTCCTACGCCAGTCCTGTGCCAGTTGTGCTGCTTGGCGCCCTTGGCGCCCTGTGCTGCGCCAGTTTTGCTCCTTGGCGCCCTGTGCTGCGTCAGTTTTGCTCGTTGGCGCCCTTGGGGCCCTGTGCTGCGCCAGTTTTGCTCCTTGGCGCCCTTGGGGCCCTGTGCTGCGCCAGTTTTGCTCCTTGGCGCCAGTTTTGCTCCTTGGCGCCCTTGGGGCCCTGTGCAGCGCCAGTTTTGCTCCTTGGCGCCAGTTTTGTCTCAAAAATTGTTCCTCCTCAAATATTTTCTTTGTTCTTCATTTTAGCTCATATTTTCTCTTTTGCTTCAAAATAAAACCTGAAAATAAAAAGTAAAAATTTGTAGTAAAATAGCTCAAAAATATAGTTAAAATACCAAATAAACCTAATAAAAATAACTATTAAAAAGACTCTAAAAATAGACTTATCAAACTCCCCTATACTTGAACCTTTGCTTGTCCTCAAGCAAAAACAGTGTAAATCTTTAGGTCAATTCTGAAGGAAAATTATTTTCACATCGAAACCTTAAGTGAACTGTGGGGCAATTCTAAGACTTTGGTTTGAGAAATATTATCTGGGCTTCTTGTGGAATTGGGAGACAATTTTAAAGTATCAATGCTCTAGAGAGGATATCAATGTCATTATAGAACCGGTTCCCCAGCATTCTTAAGCTTGGGTCCTCCATTTACTAAGACCGGGTCTCAAAGGAGGGTCTTTATACGTTGGGTATTCAAGCATTTTTCTTTTCTTTTTGATTTTATATGCTAACCATTCATTTTGACATTTAAAATGCACCAATTTTTGCATTTTGAATTGGTTTTGCATATATATATATATATATATATATTTCTTTGCTTTGCTTGATACCCCAACTCAGACGTTTTTCTCCAGTAACCGCGCATCCAGTGAATGTCACCAAGAGAACCAGGTTACTAGTTTCTCTTTAGTCCTTCTAATTGTATTAGCAACTGAAAACGGTCTCAATAGTGTGTGTGTGAAAAAGCCCTAGAAATAGAAATCGAACCATGATACAATTTTATTGTTCCCAACCAGTCCACCTAGATGATTGCTAATGAAAAATTGAAAAATTATTTTTGTCCAGAAAAGGCTTATCTAAAACATGCTCAGGGTTCACAAAGTTTCATCATGGAGGGAGCAGATACAACTCAAAGTACAAAAAGATAAAAACTTAGCAAAGCAATAAAGACATACCCAATAAAAGCAATAAAATACCCCCCATGCTTGGACTAGGCATTGTCCTCAATGATTTTTCAAATAAAACAACATAAAAGAGGTTAGGATAGCTCACCGAATCACAGCTGCCCGGGCGGGAGACCCTGGTTGATTTTGAAATGATGCATTTAGGGTTTGGAGCATATCTGTCACGTGCTCCAATTTTTCTAACCGTGAGCTTTTTTTTTTTGTTAAAGACGAATCGAAAAAATACATTAAGCCGTGGGTTGCCTCCCACGCAGCGCTCTTTTAACGTCACTAACTTGACGATCAAAATTTCAATTGGGATCATGCAGAACTAAACTAGTTCCTTTCTCAATTGGGTCACCAATTAAATAATTTTTCAACCTTTGACCATTGACTTTAAACGATCCGGTTATCTCGCTCCAGATCTCTACAGATCCGAAGGGGTAAACCTTACGGATTTCAAAAGGACCGTACCATCTTGATTTTAATTTTCCTGGGAAAATTTTTAGCCTGGAATTAAACAATAACACCAGGTCACCTTCCTTGAATTCTCTGCGAAGGATACGCTTATCATGCCAATTTTTTGTTCTTTCTTTGTAAAGTTTGGCATTCTCATAAGCATCCATTCTCAGTTCTTCCAATTCGTTTAGTTGGAGTTTTCTTTTTTCTCTGGCTAATTCCATGTTCAGGTTAAGGCGTTTAATTGCCCAGTAAGCTTTGTGCTCTAGTTCAACCGGAAGGTGGCAAGACTTCCCATAAATTAATTTGAAAGGAGTCATTCCTATGGGAGTTTTGTACGCAGTCCGATAAGCCCAGAGAGCATCATCAAGCTTTACCGACCAGTCTTTTCTTGAGGTGGAAACAGTTTTTTCTAAAATACTTTTAATTTCTCTGTTCGATACCTCAACCTGACCACTAGTTTGAGGGTGGTAAGGCGTTGCAATTTTGTGCCTTACACCAAACTTTTGCAGTAACATTTCAAAATGTTTTGAGATGAAATGGGATCCTCCGTCGCTTATGACAACACGAGGGACCCCGAATCTTGGAAAAATTATTTTTTTGAAAAGTTTTATGACTACCTTTGCATCGTTTGTAGGAGAAGCAATGGCTTCGATCCATTTTGACACATAGTCAACAGCTACCAGAATATATTGGTTTCCAAAAGAAGATGGAAATGGTCCCATGAAATCGACACCCCAGACGTCAAAAATTTCAACCTCTAAGATATTATTTAAGGGCATTTCATTTCTTTTCGAAATATTTCCGGTGCGTTGACACTGGTCGCATTTAGAAACGAATTGATGCTTGTCTTTAAAAAGGGACGGCCAATAAAAACCAGATTGTAGAATTTTTGTAGCAGTTTTTGAAGAACTGGCATGGCCGCCATAGGAAGAAGAATGACAATGGTATAGAATGTTACTTACCTCTTCTTCCGGAATGCATCTTCTGAACACCCCATCTGCTCCTCTTTTAAAAAGCAGTGGCTCGTCCCAGTAATACTGTTTAAGATCATGGAAGAATTTCTTCTTCTGCTGATAATTTAAATCTGGGGGGAGTACTCTTGCTGCAAGGTAGTTTACAAAATCTGCATACCATGGTGCTTCAGTTTTGACCAATGAGAAGAGTTGATCATCCAAAAATGTATCATTAAGTGGTAACTCTTCTTCTGTTGTTCCTTGTAGGCGGGACAAATGATCAGCCACAACATTTTCAACGCCTTTTTTATCCCTTATTTCAAGATCAAATTCTTGTAGGAGTAAAACCCATCGGATCAATCTCGGCTTAGCATCTTTTTTGTTTAATAAATATTTTATGACCGAGTGATCAGTATAAATGATGATTTTTGAACCTACCAAATATGATCGAAACTTATCAATGGCAAAAACTTCCGCCAATAATTCTTTTTCAGTTGTGGCGTAATTCATTTGTGCCTCGTCTAAGGTCCCGCGCTTGCATAGTATAGGGCATGCAATTTTTTTTCCTTTCTTTGCCCCAGGACTGCCCCAACTGCATAGTCGCTTGCATCGCACATTATCTCGAACGGAAGATTCCAGTCCGATGGCTGTATGATTGGGGCAGTAACCAAAGCCTTTTTCAACCTGTCAAAAGCTTCAAGGCAAAGATCATTAAAAATAAATGCTGCATCCTTAAGGAGGAGACTTGTCATGGGTTTTGAAATTTTTGAGAAGTCTTTTATGAACCGGCGGTAGAAACCCGCATGGCCTAAAAAGCTTCTCACCTCTTTTACTGAGGTGGGAGGTAGCATTTTTTCAATCACCTCAATTTTTGCACGATCTACCTCAATACCTCTATTAGAAATTAAGTGTCCTAGGACAATTCCTTCATTAACCATGAAATGACACTTTTCCCAGTTTAGAACTAGGTTCACCTTCTCACACCTCTCTAAGACTTTTTCCAGATTGGCTAAACATTTTTCAAAATTTGAGCCATGGACGGAAAAATCATCCATAAACACTTCCATTATGTTTTCAACAAAGTCTGAGAATATGGACATCATACACCTTTGGAAGGTAGCAGGAGCATTACATAGACCAAAAGGCATCCTTCTATAGGCATAAGTGCCAAAAGGACATGTGAAAGTTGTTTTTTCCTGGTCGCTAGGGTGGATGGGAATTTGGAAAAATCCCGAATAACCATCCAAATAGCAGAAATGTGAGTGCTGTGCTAACCTTTCTAGCATTTGATCAATGAACGGGAGAGGGAAGTGATCTTTCCGGGTAGCTTTGTTAAGGTTTCTGTAATCAATACACATTCTCCATCCCGTAATTGTCCTTGTGGAAATGCATTCATCCTTTTCATTTTTAATAACTGTTAGGCCTCCCTTCTTAGGTACTACTTGAACAGGACTAACCCACTTACTATCGGAAATAGGATATATTATCCCAGCATCAAGGATTTTTAAAACTTCCTTTTTAACAACCTCTTTCATGTTTGGGTTTAATCTTCTTTGATGCTCGATAGAAGGTTTATAGTCCTCTTCCAGTAGTATTCTGTGTATGCAGATTGATGGATTTATTCCTTTAATGTCCTCAATAGTATACCCTATGGCTTTGGGATACTTTTTAAGAACATTAAGCAATTTTTCAGTCTCATTTTGTTTTAGATCTGCATTTACAATTACTGGAAAAGTAGAATTAGGGCCAAGAAACTCATACCTGAGAGATGCTGGTAAGGGCTTCAGTTCTATTTTTGGTGCTTCTTTTGCGAGAGGTCGAGGTTTTCCCTCACCCAAAGTTTCAGTACCCAATTTTTGTGATGGTGGATTCTCATCTAAAAGTTTTATGTAGAATTGGGTTTCCTCTGCTGCATTTGTATCTGTGTTGCCTAAAAGGCAATCTTCCAAACTATCTTGTGAAGATGATGCTAAGAGCAGTCTCGCACGCAATAGTCTACAATATCAATCCTGCAGCATGAGTCCTTTACAGACTGACTCCTCATTAAATTTGAAACTTCAAACTCAACCTTTTCATCCCCCACGTTAAAAACCAACTTACCATTTTTAATGTCAATTATTGCCCCTGCAGTAGCTAAAAAAGGCCTCCCTAGAAGAATAGGAATTTGGGAGTCTTCTTCAATTTCCATTACAACAAAATCCACTGGTATAAAAGTTTGCCCTACCTTGATAGGGACATCCTCTAAGATTCCAGTGGGGTATTTAACGGAACGATCTGCCAACTGTATTATCATTTTTGTGGGTTTAAGTTCACCTATCCCTAGTCTTTTGCAAAGAGAAAGAGGCATCAAACTTACGCTGGCTCCTAGATCGCACATTGCTCTGTTTATAGTTTCACTTCCAATTACACAAGGTATGGAAAAACTACCTGGATCTTTGAGCTTTTGTGGCAGCTTGTTCTGGATAATTGCATTACATTCTTCTGTTAATGCAATCGTCTCATAGTCGTCTATTTTTCTTTTCTTGGATAAAATTTCTTTCAAAAATTTAGAATAATACGGCATTTGAGACAATGCATCAGTGAAAGGAACGTTAATGTAAAGCTTTTTAAGCAAGTCGACAAACCTTTTGAATTGCTCGTCAAGTTTGTTTTTTGCAAATCTTTGGGGAAAAGGAATGGGTGGTTTGTATGGTGGTGGGGGGATGTGTGGTTCTTCTCTTTCTTTTTCTGGTTCTTTCTCTTTTTCTTTCTCTTCTTGCTCACATGGTAAATTATGTTTTTCACTCACAATTTTTTCTTGGTTTGCTCTTGGTTCCTCTAATTGTTTTCCGCTTCTAAGGGTGACGGCATTTATTTGGCCATTTGGATTTTGTTCTGGTTGCCCAGGAAATACCCCCGAAGACTTAGAGGATGAAGCCACCTGTGTTGCCACTTGAGTTATTTGATTTTCAAGCATTTTATTATGAGTGGCAATAGAGTCGACTTTTGATACTAATTTGATAAGTGTGTCATTCAAATAACCAGTTTTATTTTTAAATTCTTCATTTTGTTTTGTTTGAGATGACACAAATTTTTCCATCAAAAATTCCAAGTTCGACTTTTGCGGGTTGTTTTGTGGGTTGTTAAAAACCCTTTGATTTTGAAAACCAGGAGGTGGTCTAGGTGCTGGATTGGGTGGAGGATTTTTATAAGAAAAATTTGGATGATTTCTCCACCCAGGATTATAAGTATTTGAAAACGGATCTTCTTTTTTTAGCATAGTTAACATGCTCATTTCCAGTACTAGATGCCTCAAGCTGGCATTCAGCTCCAATATGGCCAACAACCCCACATAATTCACATGGTGGAGTAGTAGGAGAAAAAGTTTGTGAGACGGCACTTACATTTAATTTTTCAAATTTTTGAAAAAGTGCGTCCACTTTTGAGGCAAGATGATCAACAGTAGATATTTCATACTTACCTGGCTCTTTTGATGATGCTAGTTTATCTATTATGGCTCGCTCACTTGCCCATTTACAATGGTTTTGAGCCATATCTTCAATGAGTGCATAAGCTTCAGTAAAATTTTTGTTCATCAAAGCTCCACCTGCAGCTGCATCAACGAGCCATTTCTCTAGTCCATGATGGGGGCATAGCCTTAACATTTCTTTGAAACGTTCCCAAGCATCATAAAGAGATTCCCCGTCGTTTTGAGAAAATCGAGTAATTTGACTTCTCATTTGAGCTGTTTTACTTGAGGGAAAGAACCTAGTAAGAAAAGCTTGTTTTAATTGGCCCCAGCTGGTAATGGATTCCGAAGGCAAAGAATGTAGCCATGCTCTTGCTCTATCCCTTAATGAAAAAGGGAAGAGCTTTAGTCTTATGGCATCTTGAGGTACCCCGTTTAATTTGAGAGTTCCACAGTATTCCAAAAAAATTGAAATATGAAGATTTGGGTCCTCCGTGGGAGAATCAGAGAATTGGTTTTGTTGAACCATTGAAAGCAGAGATGATTTGAGTTCAAAATTATTTGCTTCCACATTTGGATGTACAATGACAGCCGATGGCTCTGCTGAAGGTGTTGCGTACTCTTTGAGAGCACGATTTTCATTAGCCGACATTTGGTTATCGGGAATTTCTCTCCCCCTTCTATGTAAGAACCTTTCGATTTCGGGAATTTGTTGAACAGTTTCTCCGAAACTTCAGGTTCTTCGCATTCGAGGGACAAGAGAAGAACAAGTAACAATAAAGAAAATAAAACTTCAGTCTAACCGGTTTCAAAAAACATAATTAATATCACTGCCTCCCCGACAACGGCGCCAAAAACTTGATAGGCCGCAAGTGCACAGTCTTGTCGCGTAATAAAAGAGTTATCGATCCACAGGGAGAGCCTAGGTGATTACCAATTTAATTTTCCAAAGTTGATTAACTGAAAAGAAAGTCTTTTTAGAAAGAATGAATGTTTTTGTTGATGTTTTAAAGATAAAAAGAGACTTGGGGTATTAGTTTCATCGAAATGATAAGGTTTCCGTTATTAATCCTTTCGACTATTTCCCAGTTTAAAGAACGATATATTTTTTAAGACAAGGCGACGGTTGTAGCAAGAGTTTCCTTTCGAAATACAAACGCGTGTTCTAAACTAATTATCAAGCCTATTTTCATGGTTGATTATTTTTAGAACCCATTAAGCAAAGACCTTTTTGTGTCTCAATAAAACCAAAACTATTTTCATGTGTTGATTTTATTGTCTAATTTCATAGATCCAACAACCACACTTCCCCTTTCGGTACATCGTGTGGTGTTTTGAAATAATAATGAAAAGTGATGAAATTAGATTTAAAAATACAAAGCGATTAAGGTGGAGAATAGTCTCGGGAATTAATTAGTAGGAAACCATCATTTGATGGTTGCCAAAAACCCCAAGGCTAAGGAAGTCTACTCACTCATGATCATTGTAGACAAAAGAGGAGAATAGGAAGATTTTGTAAATTGCAAGAATTGTAAAGAAAGCGATAAGTGCGAAATGTGTAAATGAGTTAGGAACTAGATGTTAAAATGGCAAGAAAATAAATGTTAGGAATTGAGAAAATTGCAAAATTATAAATAGTGGAATTGTAAATGACATGAAAGTAAATTGCTTAAAAAGTAAATTGCAAGGAATTTAAATGACTTGGAAAATAAAAGAGCAAGAAAATAAAAGGGCAAGAAAAGTAAAGAGCAAGAATTAAAAGAGCAAGAAAATAAATGGGCAAGAAAAGTAAAGAGCAAGAATTAAAAGGGCAAGAAAGTAAAAGAGCAAGAATCATAAAGAACATGAAGAGTAAATTGAAGTCATGAATCTTAGAGAGTTTATTGAGAGTGATTTTCTCACAAAATTCAAGTGTCCTTACAAGTGAGGATCAAGGTCCTATTTATAGGAAAATATGAGGGAAGGGGCAAAATGGTCATTTCAAGTTTTGACAAAGATAGCCATCAACAAGTGGACAAAGCAAGTTGGCAAGGATAGCCATCAAGAAGTGGTCAAAGCACTTTGAGTGGAGGGGCAAAATGGTTAGAAAAAGTGAAAAAATCAAGTTGGCAAAGATGGCCATCAACAAGTGGCCGCAGCTAAAATTGACTGCTTTTTGGCGCCCTTGGCGCCCATGGCGCCCTTGGCGCCCTGTCCAGCGCCAGTCCTGCGCCAGTCCTGCGCCAGTTGTGTTGCTCCTTGGCGCCCTGGGTGCCCTGTCTTGCGCCAGTCCTGCGCCAGTTGTGCTGCTTGGCGCCCTGTGCTGCGCCAGTTTTGCTCCTTGGCGTCCTTGGCACCCTGTGCTGCGCCAGTTTTGCTCTTTGGCCCCCTTGGGGCCCTTGGGGCCCTGTGCTGCGCCAGTTTTGCTCCTTGGCGCCCTTGGGGCCCTATGCTGCGCCAGTTTTGCTCCTTGGCGCCAGTTTTGCTCCTTGGCACCCTTGGGGCCTTGTGCTGCGCCAGTTTTGCTCCTTGGCGCCAGTTTTGTCTCAAAAATTGTTCCTCCTCAAATATTTTCTTTATTCTTCATTTTAGCTCATATTTTCTCTTTTGCTTCGAAATAAAACCTGAAAATAAAAAGTAAACATTTGTAGTAAAATAGCTCAAAAATATAGTTAAAATACCAAATAAACCTAATAAAAATAACTATTAAAAAGACTCTAAAAATAGACTTATCAACTACACACCTTACACACCATGGTGCCAATTAATTGCTTACGTGGCACGTCAATTAATCTTCCCCACATCAATTTAAGCATAGTCTCGTTTAGGTAGAGGTAAGAATTCATGAAGAGGCAAACTTAAACATACCAATCTGAGGTAGACATTGCATTGTCATTGGTAACAGATGGCGAAGCTGGAGGCTGAGAATCTCGTTTGATTGAATTTGGAAGTTTCTAGTGAAGCACAATTACTTGCATGCAATGATGGAAGTTCTGGTAACTGCTGAAGCTTTTCGCACCAATTAAGGCTAAGATATTGAAGCTATGGAAGTTTTGAAATGCTACTTGGTGTCCTAACAAAATTGTTGCCAGTGAGATCTAATTCAACCCAAGGAAGGAAATTGCCACTGGCAATGAATCTTCCGATTGAATCCACTGGGAATTTTTTGACTCTCTTTGAATTTAAGCCATGTAAGGCTGAGAAAATGTGTATTAATTGAATCGGGCATTACCAATAGGGGTCCGACTCTCTTCGACTTTCTTTGAGGAATGTAAACCAACACTGCCCTTTCACATTTATAGCCAACTAATGATAATATTTTGAGGTTTTTCAGTTAAGGTAGCTTCTCTTCAATAACAGTTTCACTTAAATTAAGTTAGAAGTTTGCATAGGATAAGCTTGTTAGATGCACACGATTAGAGCTGGTATAAAAACCAGATCTGTAACTGTATCTCAGACAGTGAAACAGAAATAGAAATGAAACTGTTAGTATTTTAATAGTGAATAGTAGAGAAAGATAGTTGGGATAGTACAGAAATATAAATATACTAACCGTTCTTGAAATAGCAATTGTATTGCACTCCTTGATTGATTTACAAAGAAGCACACTAGCTTATATTTATAGGCTCCATTCCACCGCCTCTCATATGGCAATGACATATTTTAATATTATTGGAATAGTCTGGATCATATACTCTAGTAAAAACAAGAAGCTATTAGAACAATCTAGTACCTATACTCTAGTGTTAATCTTTGAAGTTTCTAGAAATTTGTAACATAATTCAACACTCCTCCTTGATATAAATTTCGCTAACTCCAAGCATCATTCGTAATTGCTCAAATCTTGGTCTTGGTAGTGCCTTTGTCAATATGTACGCAATTTGGTCTTCTGTTGTACAATACTCGAGCTGTATCTGCTTAGTTATCTTTGCTTCTCTAATAAAGTGATATTTGATTGCTATATGTTTGGTTCGGTGACGATGGACCGGATTCTTCGCCATTGCTATTGCCAACTTGTTGTCGCAGTAGATTGTGGTTGGGTGATCTTGTTGTTCACCCTTATCTTCAAGTATTCTCTGAAGCCATGTAGCTTGACTTGTTGCTTCAGCCGCTGCCACGTACTCGGCCTTTGCTGTTGATTGTGCAACAGTTGCTTGCTTCTTAGACGCCCAAGAGAAAAATCCTGATCCTAGTGAGAATGCATAACCTGATGTACTTTTCATGTCTTCAATAGAAACTGCCCAATCACTGTCGTTGTTGCCAAGCAATCTTGAGTTGGTCGTGGTTTTGTACCATATACCAAACTCCTTTGTGCCTTGTAGATATCTTAGAACTCTTTTTCCTGCTCCATAGTTAACTTACTTGGCTTCTGCATGAATCTTGATAGTAGACTAGTAGCATACATGATGTCTGGTCGTGTAGCTGTACGATATAATAGGCTCCCGATTAAACTTCTATAGCGTGATGCATCAGCTTTTAGCGCTCCGTCTTCCTTTTGTAACTTTTCATTTGTCACGAGGGAGGAGTAGCTACTGGCTTGCATTCGTTCATGTTGAACTTCCTCAATAGTGCTTCGGTGTATTTCTTCTGAAAGATGAATATCCCTTCTTTTTGATGTTTTACTTCTATACCGAGGAAGTAGTTCATCAAGCCAAGATCGGTCATTTAGAATGTCTTCATCATGTCTTCTTTGAATTTAGCCACCATTTTAGCACTGTTTCCTGTGTAGATTAGATCATCTACATACAAGGAGACAATGAGAGTATCATGCTGACCTTGGGTCTTGACATATAGTGTCGGCTCACTCTTGCTCCTCCTGAATCCTTGATCGATGAAGTATTTATTAATTCGACTATACCATGCTCGAGGAGCATGCTGGAGACCATATAGAGCTTTTCTTAGTCTCAGCACCTTATCTTCGTTTCCTTTGCTGACGAAGCCGTGTGGTTGCTCAGCATAAACCTCCTCTTCTAGGACTCTATTTAGAAATGCTGGCATCTAGTTGATAAATGCTCCACTCTTTTTGTGCTGCAAGAGCTATTAAAGCTCTTATTGTATCTAGACGAGCAACTGGGGTAAATGCCTCATTGTAGTCGACTCCAGGTTGCTGCGAGTAGCCCTTTGCTACAAGCCTAGCCTTGTGCTTTTGTATTGAGCCATCAGGGTTCAACTTTGTCTTATAATCCCATTTGACTCTTGTGATATATTTATCTTTCGGGCAGTCTACTAGCTCTCATGTTTTATTCTTCTCAATTGATTTTATCTCATCTTCCATTGCTTTGACCCATACTTCTTGCCTTGATGCCACTTCATAGTTTTCAGGCTCAAGTATGGCCAAATTGCAAGTTTCATATATGTCCGCCAGAGATCTTACTTGTCTCGGAGTAGATTATGGTGAGGAATCTTGTTGAAGAGAAGGCGAATGAGGCATACCTGAACTCTCTGCTACTTCTTCAACTTCTTCTTGAGGTTGTACTGGAAGGGAAATGTTGTTTCTCTCGATTTTTTCTTTATCCCAATTCCAAGCGGCAGCTTCATCAACTTCAACATCTCGGCTAATAATGAGTTTCTTTGTTTGTAACACTACAAGAAAAATTGGACTTTTCGGTGGACAAAATCCGCCGGAAAAACCAAAAATCCGCCGAAAATGTGGACTTTCCGGCGGATTTGTTGGACTTTCCGGCGGATTTTTGCGCCGGTAGACAGCTCGTGGCAAAAGGTTTCCGCCGGATTATTCGCCGGAACTTTCCGGCGGATTTTGTGGCGCCGAAAAATCCGCCGGAAGTTTCCGGCGATTATCCGTCGGAAAACCCCAGAAAAATTCGCATGGTTTATCCGCCGAAAAGTCCAAAAATCCGCCGGAAATTGCCGGCGGAGTATCCGCCAGAAGTTTTCGACGGATAATCCGCCGGAAGTTTTCGACGGATAATCCGCCGGAAGTTTTCGACGGATAATCCGCCGGAAGTTTTCGGCGGATAATCCGCCGGAAAACGCTAGAAAAAATTTGTATGGTTTATCCGCCGGAAAGTCCACAAATCCGCCGGAAAAACCCAGTTTTTTTTTAAAATTAATTATTTCTAAAAAATAAATATTTTTTTTTTTAAAAATCGTTTTCTTTAAAAAATTAGTATTATTTTATTAAAAACTTTAATTGATTACTTTATTTAAAAGTTTGATTATTGATAAAAAAAATAAAATTTAATAATTAATTAATTTACTATTTAAAAAAATAAAAATTAGAAATGAAAATTAATCATTAATTTAAATAAATATCCATACAACAAAAAAAATATCCATACAATAAAAAAAATATCTATACAACAAAATAAAATAATCCAAAGCTACTGGGGTGGCTGCTGGGGTGGCTGCTAGTCTAACTCATCACCATGATAATAGGTATCAGATGTAAGAAAAGCAGTAATCGAATCCATATTAAGATCGATGTCGGGCCGCTGGGGTGACTTCTGCTGGGGCTGTTGGTATGGCTGAGGTGCATACTGCTGAGAATACTGGGGTGCATACTGCTGCTGAGGCCACTGCTGAAATGCACCACCGTAATGCTGTTGCGGCTGCTGCAGCTGGTAGGATGGGATATTTGATGAGGATGACCTCGAGTGCTGAGACAGCATCAGCTGATCCTGCAAAAACTTAAAGCGCTCCTCCATGCGCTGCTGAGCTATCCTAGCCTGCTCCGCCATGCGCTGCTCAGCTATCCTAGCCTGCTCCTCGATGCGCTCCTCAGTTATCCTGGTTTTCTCCCGAAGCGCCGCCACTTCCCGATCACTTTGCTCCTGCCGCTCGGCAAACTGACGCTGGGCCTCGCTCAGTTGCCGCGTCAATTCCGTAACAGCATTCAACTCACCAGCATTGGGAACGTAAGAGCGAGCAGTACTCGGAGATCCAGAAGATTGTGAAGTTGATAGACTCGAAATAATGCTTGTTCGAAAAGCAGCCGGTCCAATACCACCTGATCCTACCATACGATTACTCTTTTGGGGACCAACTGCTCTCTCCCAAATATCACGAGCTACTCTAGCCTCCTCCTCTGGATCGATACCAGCTGCCCCACTGCTCTGTTGGGACTCATGGTACCCAGTCAGCCCACCCTGGAAGCTCTCCTGAAAAAAATAACCCAACAAATAAATAACTATAGCAAAAGTAGTTTTAATATAATATTCCTCGCCCGATATAAAGATTAATATAAATAATAAACATTAATATATAATTGTAAAAGTAGTTTTACCTGAATATTCCTCCTGCAAAGTCACCAGTGTCCTCCCGCATATGAAGGTAGCGATGCAACTCAAGCAAAGTGATTGCCCTTTGTTCCCTTGCCTCCTATATATACATATATACATATTATTAATTAATACACATGAAAATGACTAGTTAATTATAAATAATTAATTAATCAAGTAATAAGGTAATAAATTTACCAAACGCCTGTGATGCGTTGCAGTATTAACACTCCCCCCTGTGTTTGTGCAGCAACCTTTTTCAGAAGCTCGGTTCTTCTTGGCTTTCTCACAAAAATTCCTAAATTCTGGTGTCTGCCAGTACTCCTGTAACCCAGTCCAAGTTGAGTCTTCCATATAAGATGGCTTCGCATTCTTACCGCGCGCCTCCCGCAGTAATTCAGAATAGCGATGGGAAAATCTCTTATGGAAGATTCTCTCAACTTCCCTTTGCTGCTCTGGTAACCATGTACATTTTTCCTATTTAAGAAATTTACAATAATGTTGTTAATTATAAGACAAATTAATTAATCAAGTCAATAAGATATACACCAATTAAATTAATCAAGTCAATAAGATATACACAAATTAATTAATTATTTCGTAGAACAACTTACCAAAAATGAATTTAACATCCTCCCAATTGCCTCTGTATCTTTTCTAATAGCTGTCCAATTCTTCCAGCTGCTGGTGAAATTCTCCTTGATTGTTTTCGTGATGGCGGTAGCTGTAGCCTTCGAAGGAAGAAATCTGCATTAAAAAAAGATGAATTTTATTACACCAAATTATATAAGTTATATAAAAGGCAACAAAAATAAATTAATAAATAATAATATATATACTTACGAATCACCAGCAGTCTCTAATATGATACGCCCATCAGGTGTATACCTGACCAACTCACGGTCAACAGTGAATGTGCGCACCTCATCTGCATCAACATCTGTCGGGGCTAAGCCCTCAGTAGCAGCAGGAATCACTGGGTCCCCTGCAGTACTAGTACTACCACCCTCAGACCCAGGTGGTGGCAAATATCCGCCACCAGCAACAACAACACGAGCAGGCTGAACACGACGCCCTAGGCGAGTAGAAGTCTTCCGCCTGCTAGTGCTGGCGGCATCTGTAACGCCCCAAATATTTAATTAATTATTTAATTGATTTATTTAATGATTAAGTGTGTGAATTGTTGAAGTTGGGAATTATTAGTATAGTTGCTACGTTGACTTTTATTTAATTAATTGGTTGATTAAGCCTAGAAAATAATATTAGAGTAATAATATTACTTATTATTGTATGGGCCTATTTTTATGTAGAAATAAGTAATATAAGGGGGTGTGAAGAGTGGCCCATAAGGCTAATTAGAACAAAAATAAAGAGAAGTATAAAAGGATTAGAATTAGGTTAAGTTGTCATAAGCTGAAAGAAAAATAAGGATTAGAGAAAACCTAGAAGCAAGGAGAGAAGGGGGCTGCGCATCTTGGTGAGAAATAGAGAGGGGGCTGCGCATTCTTGCATCCAAGAAGGGAGGTGACTGCGAAATCTTCAAAACCCAGGTAAGGGTGGGGTTCTAACTCTATAATAGGGTATATGAAGGACTTTATGTAGGGAATTAGGAGATCCTATGTTTGTTTAATGATTGATTCTATTTGTTTAATCTTTGAAAATCTATTGATGATATTCGAAATTACTGAAATTGATGAATGATTGATTCCAATTTTGTTGCTAAACTCATTGTTTGGGGTGATCTGGGTATAGGTTCGGTTATACAGTAACTGGGAACAATCTAGTGGTCCAAAAATTATGTGGTTTACCTTTTTAGAAACTAGACTTAATGCTTGTTAATTTGGCACTAGTTTGGTTGCATTTGGAGTTGTATAGCTCGAGTTATAGGTGTCACAAGTTAGGTTAAAATTCTGGAAACAATCTGGATATAGGTTCGGTATTTCGTGTATAACGTTTTCGTTTGAACTCATTTTTGAATGATTCTTGATTCATTGAAAACGACACTCAGTTTGTTTCGGGTTAGGCTCAAGTCCCATGTCATTTGACTGAGTTTTGATAATTTTAGAGGTGTCACAAGCTAGGTCATGGTGGCTGTCCTGTTTTCTGAACCTTGTTGCTTATTTACTGAAACTGTACGAATTGGACCACTATTTTGCAAAATAACAATTATAGTCAGGAACTAGACATTCTTAGCTTTCCATAGAGGGGTCATTTGCTAAGTTTCGATACCGTTTGATAGGTTAATTAATTCACCGAAGTAGAGGTATGTTTGATGGAAATTTGCCCTGTTGTTGTTGCTGCTGTTTGCTGTTTGCTGTTGTTGTTTGCATGTTTGCTGTTGTTGGGCGCATAGGGCGCCATGTTTGCTGTTGTTGGGCGCTTTAGGTGCATTAGACCCCGGTTGGCTAATTGTTGATTACGTTGTCAATTATTAATTGTTAAATTGTTGAAAAGATTAATTGTTGGTTAAGTGGTTAAATTGGTCAATTGCTAATTGTTGGTAAAGTGTTGAATTGCTAGTTGACAATTGTTGGTTAAGTCGTTGATTTGTATTTTGTTGAGGGTACCGCTGATGGCCCATTTGTATTTTGTTGGGGGTACCGCTGATGGCCCATTTGTATTTTGTTGAGGGTACCGTTGATGGCCCATTGTATTTTGTTGAGGGTACCGCTGATGGCCCATTTGCATTTTGATGAGTGGTTATGTTGATGATTCGTGATGATTACAGTTATTTGATTTATGTGAAGTGATGAATTGAGATGTCCTTATTCTGATATATATTGTTTTTCATATGTTCTATTATATGGTTTGATATCTCACCCCTTCTGTTTGAATGTTACCCTCCTGTTGGTAACGTGCAGGTAATCACGAAGGAAGGCTGTGTACCTTCATTAGTTCGAGTCAGAGTCGTCGCTCTGATACGTAGCACTCGGGGGATGAACGCATATTATTACTATTTTATTTTGTTATCGTATTGTCTGAATTTTGATGTTGGTTGTCCCTGTTTTATGAGTTGTCTTAAGTTGGATAAAGAGGCCGTGATTATTTTGAGTTAAAACCTTTTTGAGAATTCCCCTGCGCAGTAATGGAAGTTGACTTATTTTTAAAGTGCTCTGTATCTGTTTTTATCAATGACTTAACTATGTTCATTTTGTGGTTTTAGTCGGAAAATGTACATCCATTTGTTTTTGAAAACTCTAATTTTTATTATTAAATTGCCGGGTAGAAATGGGTGTTACATTAGTGGTATCAGAGCTGTTTCGGTCTGTCCGACCAAGTTGTCTAGTTGTTGTGTCATTTGACGATCGAGTATTGTCATTTAGTTCTAACTATTGTTTGTGTTGTAGTGATAAGTTAAGAGGTACATGCTTTATTAATAGTATTCCTCTAACTTCTATTATTGATACCGGTGCTACTTATTAGAGCTGGAAAGCCAGATGCGGGAATCTTATCCCGAGTTGTTCGAATCAGGTAAATTTTCGAGGAAGAAAATATTCTAAGTGGGGGAGAGTTGTAACGCCCCAAATATTTAATTAATTATTTAATTAATTATTTGGCACTAGTTTGGTTGCATTTGGAGTTGTATAGCTCGAGTTATAGGTGTCACAAGTTAGGTTAAAATTCTGGAAACAATCTGGATATAGGTTCGGTATTTCGTGTATAACGTTTTCATTTGAACTCCTTTTTGAATGATTCTTGATTCATTGAAAACGACACTCAATTTTTTTCGGGTTAGGCTCAAGTCCCATGTCATTTGACTGAGTTTTGATAATTTTAGAGGTGTCACAAGCTAGGTCATGGTGGCTGTCCTGATTTCTGAACCTTGTTGCTTATTTACTGAAACTGTACGAATTGGACCATTATTTTGCAAAATAACAATTATAGTCAGGAACTAGACATTCTTAGCTTTCCATAGAGGGGTCATTTACTAAGTTTCGATACCGTTTGATAGGTTAATTAATTCACCGAAGTAGAGGTATGTTTGATGGAAATTTGCCCTGTTGTTGTTGCTGCTGTTTGCTGTTTGCTGTTGCTGTTTGCTGTTATTGTTTGCATGTTTGCTGTTGCTGGCCACATAGGGCGCCATGTTTGCTGTTATTGGGCGCTTTAGGTGCATTAGACCCCGGTTGGCTAATTGTTGATTACGTTGTCAATTATTAATTGTTAAATTGTTGAAAAGATTAATTGTTGGTTAAGTGGTTAAATTGGTCAATTGCTAATTGTTGGTAAAGTGTTGAATTGCTAGTTGACAATTGTTGGTTAAGTCGTTGATTTGTATTTTGTTGAGGGTACCAATGATGGCCCATTTGTATTTTGTTGAGGGTACTGTAACACCCCTTTTCTACCCGGTAATTATTTAATAAAATCAGAGTTTCAAAAATTTATTTCATACTTCGAAAAGAGATGTCACACATTCATCGTTAAATAAAACATCTCATACGATATAAATAACTTTGTCAAAATTACATCACCACGCAGCGGAATAGAAATAAGTCTTCAAAACATAAAAACATAACGTCCTGAATGGACTCCAAACAAATAAAATATAACAACCAAAGCTTAGCGTTTATCCCCCCTTGAGTGTTACAGATCAAAGCAAAGGACACTGACGACACCGACTCAGAATAGCGAAGGTACCTAAGCCTTCACTCGCAATCACCTGCACGTTACCGCATAGGGGTAACATTCAAACAGAAGGGGTGAGATATCTTCAATATAATAGCGTAAAATGATAGGAAATATGCTAGAATATGGCAACTATATCTACCACTCCAATACATACATCTAATCTTAAACACATGTCAGATAGTAAACACCACAATCAGTCACCAAATGTCATGACAATGCATGAATGCAACCCACACCAACGGGCATATGCATGTGGTACCAAATCACCAAAAATTTTGCCTGTAAATAGAGGCGTCACCAAAATTGAGAGCTTTCACACCCGGCTCACCAATTCACCAAAAATTGAGCTTTCACACCAGGCTCACTAGTTTTAGAAAATTTGAGCTTTCACACCTAGATCCAAGACCAAAGGCCTTCACCAAAATAAATGCACATGCTGTATGCGACACCATGAATGCACACAGACAATCATCCAAAATAGTCACAATGTGACACACCACAATTATTCACCAATATCACCAAAGTTGAGCTTTCACACCTAGCTCCGACACCGAAACACCAAATTACCCGAGACAACAGAACACCAAGATTTGGAGCCTTCACACCTAGCTCCGAAAACACCAAAGTTTGAGCCTTCACACCTAGCTCCGACAACACCAAAGTTTGAGCCTTCACACCTAGCTCAAACCGCACCAAGACACCAATAGGACAACAATTTCCAAAACATTTGAGACGTGATGATTTTTCCCAACACCGGAGACAAGCGACAATTTTCCAAAACATTTGGGGCCACGACAATTTTTCCAAAGTATTTGAGACATGACAACTTTCTTTTTAAAACATCACCATTTAACGACTACACCAATGGTTAACAATTTTTCCAGAAAAATGGACTACTTTGCCTCAAATTAAAATATTCAGTTAGGCCTCTGAATAAGCTTTCCAAAACATTTTGAAACGTCTAAATCGGACTCCCGAGTCAAAAGATATGTCAAAAACAAAACCGGGAAAAAATTGAGGAACATCCTGAAAATGGCGCCCAGTGCCTGGGCGCCTGGCAACACAAAAACGCAACATGGAAGGATATGGCGCCCAGGGAGGCGCCCAGCAGGCAACACAGCAGGATTTGGCGCCCTTGGCGCCCAGACAGCAGGGAACACAGCCAGGAACGCAACATAGCACAGGAAACACACCCAGACACGGCGCCCAGGCACTGGGCGCCTAAAACAGCAACACACAGAAAAACGCAACACACCCAGGATGTGGCGCCCATGGCGCCCATGGTGCCCCTGCGCCAAGACACAGCAACACACACTGGCACACGCACACACCCACCAGACACGGCGCCCATACACAGGGCGCCAAAAACAGCAACATGAAACTACGCAACATGGTCAGGCACGGCGCCCAGGCACAGGGCGCCAAAAACAGTTTCTAGGACAACGGCGCCCATGGCCCCTAGGGTTCAATAATTTCGTCAATTCACCAATTCAAATCACCAATCCTTAATCACCAATGTCAATCATCATAATTTGTCAATCACAACACCAAACAACCATTTTATCGAACACCTAACATGCAATTAGGACTAACAACAATGAATCACCAATTTCTTTGAGTCACAACAATCACCACCAAGACAATTTCAATCCAACCATAATTATAATTCAACTAACACCAAATCAACATCAAAAATCAATCAAGGGTATTATAGAACCTATCCCCACATAACCCCATCATGAAACCCTATTATAAGGAAGAACCCCACCCTTACCTTATAGTAGGAGAGCACCAATTCTCTTGATCAAGTCACCAACAGAACCTCAGCAACACAGCTCCTCTCTGCTCCCTTGAATTCGCAAAACCCTCATTCTTCTCCTCTCTTGCGCGCCGAACCTCTTCTCTTCTCCTCTCTCTATTTCGCGACCTCTCTCTCTTTTTCTCAACCAATTCGCAACAATGAGCTAAACCCTAGCCTAGGTGCTTCACCTATGCGCCTAGCTAGTGGGCTTGGATCACGGGCTTTCCTCCAGCTTAAGCCCGATCACTACCGCCATCCTCTAATATTCAATTACACACCTCTTAATCCAACGCTAATATAATTACACCAACTAAAATAAATAAATAAATAATTGATTACCTAAATATTTAATTAAATAATTTAATTAAATATTTGGGCGTTACAGGTACCGCTGATGGCCCATTTGTATTTTGTTGAGGGTACCGCTGATGGCCCATTTGTATTTTGTTGAGGGTACCGCTGATGGCCCATTTGTAGTTTGATGAGGGTACCGCTGATGGCCCATTTGTATTTTGTTGAGGGTACCGCTGATGGCCCATTGTATTTTGTTGAGGGTACAGCTGATGGCTCATTTGCATTTTGATGAGTGGTTATGTTGATGATTCGTGATGATTGCAGTTATTTGATTTCTGTGAAGTGATGAATTGAGATGTCCTGGTTCTGATATATATTGTTTTTCATATGTTCCATTATATGGTTTGATATCTCACCCCTTCTGTTTGAATGTTACCCTCCTCTTGGTAACGTGCAGGTAATCACAAAGGAAGGCTGTGTACCTTCATTAGTTCGAGTCAGTGTCGTCGCTCTGATACGTAGCACTCGGGGGGGATGAACGCATATTATTACTATTTTATTTTGTTATCCTATTGTCTGAATTTTGATGTTGGTTGTCGCTGTTTTATGAGTTGTCTTAAGTTGGATAAAGAGGTCGTGATTATTTTGAGTTAAAACCTTTTTGAGAATTCCGCTGCGCAGTAATGGAAGTTGACTTATTTTTAAAGTGCTCTGTATCTGTTTTTACCAATGACTTAACTATGTTCATTTTGTGGTTTTAGTCGGAAAATGTACATCCATTTGTTTTTAAAAACTCTGATTTTTATTATTAAATTGCCGGGTAGAAATGGGTGTTACAGCATCACCCGTGTCGACAGGTGGAGGACCATATGTCTCGTCATCAGATCCTGAGTGAGATGCCATGACTGTATCTAGATAGACATATATACATTTAAACAAACAAACATACACTAAACAAGGTTAACATAAACATACTAAACAAAAATATATAAACATACTAATTAAACAAACATAGTTATACAAACATAAATTACATACTAATTAAAAATAGGTTATATAACATATATTGTTGAAACATAAATAACTAATTGGAATCTCATTCATTCTCAAAATCATCATCATCAGAGGAGTGAATTCTTGATACACCAATGTGGTTTGTTGCATCTTCATCAGCACCTTCTTCGTCATCAACTTCATCGCCGGTGTTTGGCTCATCACATAAACGAGTCATGGGTTCAACTTCAATCACTTCATTTACATTAGACATCTCTTCCATTTGATATGGCACATCTTCCACCGTGTCATCATTTGTCTCAATGCGACTTCTTGGTTTTGTTTTAATTGTGACACACCAACCACGCCTATCAGTCCGCGTTGATGGATAAGTTCATATATGCGTTGAACCACACCATAACAATCATCTTCACCTCCTCCAGTGACACCCTTCATGCACACACCACTATTGACTGTCTCTCTACCCTGTGTCCATTCATTGGGGTGAAATTTGTATCCATTGACAAAGTATGTGTGCCATTCTTTAACACATCTTCGAGGACCGTCAGATATGTTCCTCAAGTGTTGGTTGGTAGGAGTTGGCGGGAGGGCATAAACATGTTGCCTAAACCACGTTGGAAAATGTGCATTAATATGAGCAGAAGATTGTTGCTCACTTAAGTCCTCTGATGACAAGAATTCCCTAAAAAGAAATAATTAATTGTTACACATTTTTCTACTTCATATTAACTAATTAAGATCGATAGTTTATAATGTTGAGGAACATACTCATTAAATGGTTGCACCTCAGTACAGTTTATCAACACATGAACATGTGCTGAACTTAACTCTTCATCTGTTAGCCAGTGAATTGACTCTTTCCCAGATGGATGACCGGGTAGACAAAAGACAGACAAAGCTAAATGATGTCTAGGCCATTCAGATCCATTTCATTTCGGCTGCTTCCAGGAGCAAACTCATTCTTGAAATAATAAGAACAAAAATGTGTTGTTTCACGGTGTAAGTAAGAAGAACATATCGTTCCTTCAACTCTAGCTTTGTTCTTCACCGATATTTTTGAAACACCCATGAACCTAGAGAAAATGATATTAATTAACATAATAATCATATATTTTAAACTTGTTTCTTATATGGAGTGAAAATTAACCGACCTTTCAAACGGATACATCCATCTGTATTGGACAGGTCCGCCAAGTTTAGCTTCATATGCGAGATGCACCGGTAGATGCTCCATAGAATCCAAGAAACCGGGCGGAAATACTCTCTCCAACTTGCATAAGATAAGTGGGATGTCTTGTTCCATTTTTGAAAGATCATCAGCTTTTAGCGTTGCTGAACACAAATTCTTAAAGTATTGACTTATTTCAATGAGCGGATTCAAAACGTGTGTTGGCAACGAACTAAAAGCGATAGGAAGTAAGCACTCCATGAATACATGACAATCATGACTCTTCATCCCATGCAACCTCCCATTATCCACATCCGCACATCTAGATAAATTGGAAGAATAATTGTCTGGCATTTTCAACTCTTTTATCCACTGATAAACTGCTTTCGCTTGTTCGGTAGATAAAGTATAATTGGCCTTGGGTTTCAGAGTCCTAGTACCTTGCTCAACCAACAACAAATCCTTTCGTCTACAGTAATGATCTATATCCTTCCTAGCTTTCTCATTGTCTTTCGTTTTTCCTTTCACGTTCATGACAGTGTTAAACATGTTGTCAAAAAAAATTTTCTCTATATACATGACATCGAGATTGTGTCTCAATAGATTATCTTTCCAATAGGGAAGTTCCCAAAAAATACTTTTTTTTCTTCCAATTGTGCCATTGTCCATAGCCATCTGGACTAGAAACAACACCCGCTACGACTTCCACAGGAGGGATATCCCTAACACTATTCCAAACTTCCTCTGGTGTCAACTTACGAGGAGGTCCAGCTATTTCAACATTTCCCTTGATGAACGCATATTTCTGCTTTCTAAATGGGTAATCCATAGGTAAGAACCTACGGTGCGAGTCAAACCATGAAGTTTTTCTTCTGTATTTAAGACTAAAAGCCTTTGTGTCAACCATGCAAATCGGACACGCCATCTTACCATGTGTGCCCCATCCATACAACATTCCATAGGCAGGGAAGTCATTAATGGTCCACATCAAAGCCGCCCTCATCACAAAATTCTGTTTGCGTGCTGCATCATAAATTAAAACACCATTCCACAACCTTTTTAGGTCATCAATCAAAGGTTGCAAATATATGTCAATACCAGCTGTTGGATTACTTGGCCCCGGAATAATAGAATTTAAAAACATGTATGGTTTAGACATACACATTTCTGGAGGAAAGCTGTATGGGGTAACAATAACTGGCCAACAAGAATACGGTGTTGTCGAGGCTTGAATATATGGTGTGAAACCATCAGAGCATAAACCAAGCCGAACATTGCGTGGATCACTGGCAAAATCTGGATGAACACGATCAAAATGCTTCCAAGCTTCACCATCAGATGAGTGACGTAATTCACCAGAATTATTTCTATTTTGATGGTGCCACGTCATTTTACCCGCGGTCTCCATTGAAGTAAACATCCTCTGTAGCCTTGGTATAAGCGGCAGATAGAACATTGCTTTTCGTGGAACCGGTGTGCCTCTGCTCATCCCTTTCCTATGGACACGATAGCGTGACTCTCCACACAACTTGCATTCCGACAACTCTCCATCATTTATGCCAAACTCATTGTCATAATAGAGCATGCAACCAGACACACAACAATCAATTCTTTTAGATTTTAAGCCAAGCTTTGATACCAGTCTTTTAGCTTCATAATAACTTTGCGGCAAAAGCCCTCTAATGGGGGTTGCATCCAACATCATTTTGGTCATATATACCATGCACAACTCAGCAACATTAAATTGAGACTTAAGACCCAACAACCGAACACACATTGATAATTTTGAGTCTTTAGATCCTTCAAATAATGGTTTATTTGTCTCACTCAAATACATGTAAAACCTTTGAGCTTCCTCATTTGGAACTTCTTCAGCATCATATTCCGGTTCTTCAAAATCCAAATTTACTCCAACAGCGTTAGATATCATTCCCTGATAAACATCTAACGGTTGTATAATTTGGCCTCCAGATGTCCTAGTCGCTGGATAACTACTTGATGTGGGAGCTACTACTTCAACCGGAACATTAACCGCAGGAACTGCAGCTACCCCTGGTCCTAGTTCCCCGTGACGACTCCATATCCAATAATTTTCGCCTAAACCCATTATTGTACAAATCAACTCTAACTTCGTCTTCATTTTTTATAACTCGAAACGAACATTTCAAGCACGGACATCTAATCCCGCCTTGTCGCTTTAAACCGGATCTTCCAGGAAACAATCGATCATACATCCAACTACGATCCATAATTTCAAGATCTATGTACTACACTACAACGTAAATGAAATAAACTATCAAATAAACTATCAATTACCAGCAACACAATGAATTTTTATAAGACAATATCTGTTAATAAACTTTATAAATGAACTTAATAAATAAGTTTTTTCAATATAAATTATTTTGTATCATTATTGCAAACAAAATTTGTAACAAAATTTTACTATAAATAGTGAAGTAATTAATATTTTATTAATTTTAATATTGTACCAAAAAAGTAACAGAACTTTATTATATAATTTTTAAGGACGAACAAATTCTGATGGTGGTGTTAATAAGCGTTATTAAAAATCACCAAGGACTAAAAGAAAAAATACAAATTTTACGGTGACCACAAGTTGGTAAAAATTTGGTAGACACTAAAAACAAAAAATCCATATATATATATATATATATATATATATTGATATATTAATTACTTTGATAACTAACCGTAGTGAAGAGAAGGCTCTGACTTGAAGCTTATCCCGAACTCAAACAAAGAGGAAAGAGGAGGAACCCAAACAATACCTAAACAAACAACACCACAATTAGTAACAAACTCATATTATAAAATAATTCAAAAACTAAAAATATTAACTAAAGTTACAAACATACCTTATATCGAAGAAATTTGTCAACGAGAGGAAGAGATTAGGGAGAAGTGGATAAGGGATTGGTAGAGAGAAAGAGATTTAGTAGAGAGAAGATAGATTGGTAGAGGTGTGAAGAAGAAGTGGAGAAGAGATTTATATAGAGAAACGAAAATCAACGGTCAAAATGCGAATCCCCCGGAAATGCCATTTCCGGCGGATTTTTGAAATTCCAAATTGGCGGTTTCAGGCTTTTCTGGCGGATTTTTATCCGCCGCAAACTTACCGGCGGAATTTAGGGCCTTTCCGGCGGATTTATACACCGCAAGTGTTTTCGGCGGATTTCGAGGCATTTCCGGCGGATTTTGATTTTTTTTTTTTTTAAAAAAATTTCGTAAACGCATATCCGCCGGAAACACCCAAATATCCGCCGGAAATACCCAAATATCCGCCGGAAATAACCAAATTCAATATTCGCTATTTAATTAGTGTCGGGAAGATCTTGACCGTTAATGAGTGTCGACACTAATCACTATTGACTATTCAATAATCACACTGCACTATTCACTATTTAGTGTCGGCAATATCTTAATCGTTAATTTAGTGTCGGCAAGATCTTGACCGTTAATTAGTGTCGACGCTAATCACTATTCATTATTCATTAATATAAAATTTATTTATACCGGATATGTTGTTGTATTATTATGAGTATTATGGTTTTTTATTATTTTTTATCCTTTATATATTTAATAAAAATATTAAATAATATATTTACGGGTAAAATATGTTTTTAGTCCCTACAAAATTGGCTCCTTCTAAGTTTAGTCCCTACATTAACGAAATAGGCGTTTTGGTCCCTACATTTTTTTCCGTTTTCATTAATAGTCCCTGTCGTTAAATCCATCTGATTAGGCTTTTTTTATTTAGGGTAAAATATGTTTTTGGTCCCTACAAAATTGGGTCATTCTAAGTTTAGTACCTACATTAACGAAATAGGTGTTTTGGTCCCTATCTTTTTTTGCTGTAACAGCCACGTGTAACAGCCACGTTACATTTCTGTTGCCTAATCAGATGGATTTAACGACAGGGACTATTAATGAAAACGGAAAAAAATGTAGGGACCAAAACGCCTATTTCGTTAATGTAGGGACTAAACTTAGAAGGAGCCGATTTTGTAGGGACTAAAAACATATTTTACCCTATATTTAATTAATTCCGGTTGAACCCCCGATTCAAACGGTTGAACCCAAGAACCCCTGAACCGCTACCTCTTCCGGTTCAATGTCCGGTCCAATTTTGATTACCTTGCTCTAAATAGAAAGTTTGAGGAACTCCAAGGACCTGTTGTTAAGTTGGAGGATGATACGAAACATTTGATGTGTGTAAATGTCTACACTCATCAAACGTTCGACATCATCCCCTAACTTAACAAGAGAGGAATTCGTAGGGGAGGTTCATGACAATGTTACTTTTAACGAAAAAGATGAAGGGGATGTTAATGACAATGTGGAAGTTTCTTTACAAAGAAATGGAGAAATACGCCACTCTCTTTGAGCCGCTGCCGACAATGCTCAAGAGAGTGGCGTATGTCTCTGTTTCTTTGAAGAGAATGAGAGTATCGATAGAGGTGTGAAGAAGAAGACGTGGAGAAGAGATTTATATAGAGGAAACGAAAATCAACGGTCAAAAGGAGAATCCGCCGGAAATTTCCGGCGGATTTTTGAAATTCAAAACTGTCGCTTCCAGGCTTTTCCGACAGATTTTTATCCGCCGCAAACTTATCGGCGGACTTTAGGGACGTTCCGGCGGATTTATCCGTCGCAAACATTTCCGCCGGATTTTGATTTTTTTTTAAAAAATAAAATAAAATTTCGTAAACCAGATCCGCCGGAAATACCTCGAAATCCGCCGAAAATGTTTGCGGCGGATAAATCCCCTGGAAAGTCCCTAATTCTGCTGGTAAGTTTGCGGCGGATACAATCCGCCAGAAAGTTTGCGGCGGATAAAAATCCGCCGGAAAGTCCAGGCCGGTAAAACTGATTATTCTTGTAGTGTAAGTTGTAAACTCGATATCCTTTTGATTGTGTACTATATCCCAAGAAGATGCCTCGAACCGTCTTGTCTTCTAACTTGTGTCTCTTTTGTTCTAGGACATGAATGTAGAAAATTGATCCAAAGACCCTTAGATGTCTAGCAGAAGGTTTCTGCCCACTCCAAGCTTCAATAGGAGTCTTGTCTTGGACTGCTTGAGTTGGGCATCTATTGATTATGTAGACAGCAGAATAAACTGCTTCAACCCAAAAGGTGTTTGGTAATCGTTTCTCCTTTAGCATCGATCTAGCCATCTCCAGGACCGTGCGATTTCTTCTTTCAGATACTCCCTTTTGTTGAGGAGAATATGCGACTGTAAGTTGTCTTTCGATGCCTTCATCCTCACAGAATTTATCAAACTCGTGGGATTTGTACCCTTTGCCGCGATCAGTCGTGAGCCTCTTTATGTGTTTGCCACTTTGCTTTTCGACAAGGGCCTTGAACTTCTTGAATATTCCAAAGACTTCTGATTTTTCCTTGATGAAATTAAAAACAAGTCATTCTAAAAAAGTCATCGATGAAGAGGATGAAATACCTGTTGTTGTCGAGTGATGGCGTCCTCATCGGTCCACAAACGTCTGTGTGGATGAGCGCTCTAGCACATCTTTAGCCCTCCATGCATTGCTTGTTGAAAATGATAATCTGTGTTGTTTTCCTAGAAGACATCCTTCACATGCTCCATTATCTTCTTTGAGGCATGGTAGATCCCTCATCATATTCTTCTGATATAACAACTTTAAGGCTTTAGAGTTGAGGTGGCCGATGGGATCACGACAAGTGTACCGGATCGTTGCAAGTAATAGTAGGGAAAGACCGAGTGTCGAACTCAAGGACTATGACTAATTATCAGTTTAACAATTTAACTTCTAAATTGAAAAGGTACTAAGTTGAATTTGTTTGACAGGAAATTAAAGTGATAAAGCTATAAATATTTTTAGTGATTTTAATTTATAACGATAACGAGAACACAAGTGTGAATTTGTATGAGATAAAAAGCGTTGGGGACGAGCTTCAATTTACTTCACTCTTATATCTAACGAATCAAACTTGTTATTGAACTTATGTTATGAGCTACGATCAAATTGTTATAAATATTCTAATCCTAATTCCTTAGGTAAGAGAACCTTTATTTCTAATGAAAATCCCTAATTGTTGCCAAGTGGCTTCAGTCTCAAGAAGGGGGGTGAATTGAGATTTAAAAACCTTTGATAACTTTCGAAAACGTTTTTCCCCTTTTCAATGACTTAAATAAAGCAATAAAGCAATACGTCCAGTCCTCACGCCCTTGTGAGATTTTCCACTAACCAAAACAACAAGGCTTACAGGTGCCTTGGAAAACCTTTACAGACTCAGGCACTCTTCTACTAGGATACCCCACCTATAAAGAGCCCTCAAATATATTACAACAATAACAAGAGATACCCCACCCCTATTACAACCAGCTGCCCCAGAAAGATACCCCACTTCCTAGTACAAACAGCTACCCTAGAGAGATACCCCACTCCCTAGTACAAAATACAACAAATAAACAATAACAAATTTAAAGACCGAAATACCTCTAATGTAGGCAGATAATACAACATGAAGAATGCAACCCCAACTAACTCTTGCAAAAGATCAGCTCAGACGGACCAGCGGTGCGAGAAGAGCAAAAATAAAATATGAAGAGTTTTTCTAAAATGAATTCGTGAAATGGGTTGTGTCGGAAATGAACACCATGAGGCCTCTATTTATAGGCTATGAGAAAAAGAAGTTTACGTTGAAAATAATGTAATAATCGATTATATGCTAAAATATATTGGATCTGGGAATCGATTCTTATGAGTGACTTCTTTTAAGTGAGAATCGATTTTGCTTTACTTGAGAAAGAGTAACAATCGATTCTTATGATTCAGGAGGGCTAGAAATCGATTTCATACTTAGTGGAATAATGTATGAATCGATTCTTGGCTTGCCTAAGATGTGTAGGAATCGATTTTCAGCTTAGTAGAAAAAGGTATGAATCGATTCTTCGCTTTAAAAAATATTTGCTTAGGAATCGATTATGCAAGGAAAAGGAAAAGATGTGAAATCGATTCTTTTATTTTTGGAAACAGTGTGAATCAAATATATGCTTGTATGAATCGATTATATGCATTCTTGATGACCTAAAAATCGATTTCAGTGGATGTTTATAGAAGATGCAAATCTAGTTTTAGCTTTCAAAAATACTTTTTATGTTTACGTGAGTATGCATGTATTTTGAAAACTTGTGAGAGTGTGTGAGACTTTGAGAGGCGAGCTGACCTTCGAAAGAGCTTACACTTTTTCCTAAGACACACCCAAACCCTAAGGACTACCCTTATATCTAAGGACTACCCTTAAACTTGAATCTTCAATTCTTGAGCTTGATTGTCTTGGATTGTGACTTTGATGTTTTGTCACTTTCATTAACTTTGGCCATCAACTTTGGCTTTGTCTTTTTCATCATCAAAACCTGACCTGCAATATTAGGTTACCTGCAATACAAGGTATCCACACTAATTCCTTAGGTGACCTTAAAGAGAAATAAGCAGTAATAACAACAATTATCCTATGATTCTGAATACCAATGACTATTCCTAGACTAGAGATAAACAGATTTCAATTCTCAAGCATATGTAATTCAAACTTCCATTCATAATCACATATCATAAATCATCCTAAGAGTGATCAAATCCTAGAAAGCATTAAGAACAGAGATCGAAACATAAATCATAACATTCATTCAAATAACAGAGATTTAATCCAAAAACATAAGATATTCATAAATTGTTGCTCATCCCCAACAGCGGGAAGTTTAGCTAGACATAGAAATAGAGATAACAAGAGAAAAGATCAAACTAGAGGGAGAAGCTGACAACATTGATGCTCCAATGACTTGTTCCCAAGCTTGAATCATCAACGGAGGTCAGCGGAGTGCGAATCCTTGCCGTCACGGACTTCAGAGCGCAAAATGAGACTGTTCCCAATGATCAGAATGACCTAAAATTCGAGTTACGAGCTTAAATATGAGCTGGGTAAGTGACCCATCGCCAGGCGACCCGTAGAAAAACAGCGCCCAGGAGAACCATCGCCTGGCGAGCAGAATCCATCGCCACGCTACCCGAAGCAAATCATCGACCAGAACTCAGCCATCATCCCCTGGCGAGCTAGTCCCCTCGCCAGGCGACCAGAAGTGAAAATTTTCCTTTTTTTGTATCTGCTGAACCGCTAGGTAAGCTCCTGTCATAGCTAGGCTATGGACAAAAAAACACACGAATTAAAGGTACCAAGTATCTCAAAAACACGTAAACAAAAACCAAATTTAATCTAAAAACTAACAAACAAAAATCAAACTATTACGATCTTAAAAGACACTATAATTGAGAAAAATTTAAGAAAAACTAATTAAAAACTAGTCAAACTATACATACAATGCAGAGCAATCACAACCCCAAACTTAAGTCTTTGCTTGTCCTCAAGCACCAATTCACATCAGGCATTGGGTTAGAATCGAAACACAAGTTCAACAAATGAATTTCCACAAATCACCATTATTCAGGCATTCCATAACACTGTGCATTCAAGAAACCAAACTTCCCAAAACTCTTGCTAGCAAGCAAACCAAGCTAAAGCAACAAAAATAACATTGGCAGCCAATCATCAACATCAACCCTCTCCTCTCACTCTCACCAATTCACTCTTAAGTGTATATAGGGTAATGCGCTCAAATCACAATACACACACACACACACACACACACACACACACACACACACACACACACACACACACACACACACACACACATATATATATATATATATATATATATATATATATATATATCCTACCATAGGCTTGAATAAAGTTCTAAGAAAAACAATCACACACAAATACCACACATATCATGAGGACTTTATAAAGGTTGTAATGGGGCTTGGGTCAGGGTGGATAACTTTTGGAATCTAGGCTTTCTTGATTGGAATTGAGAAATGCATTAGTCACTCTAGATCCTCTCCTTACTCATCAAACTTCTTCAAAGGATTTGTCCACAAGAAAAAATTGTCCTGGTTCACTTAAATCATATCATTACTCACTAAACCTCTTCAAAAGAATTACCCACATGAAAAAGTTGTCCTTGTTATCTTTTTTATTTATTTTTTTAAACTTCTTTTTTCTTTGCTTTTTTTTCTTCTATTTTTTTTTGAACTTTTTGGTACTTTTGGTACACTCACCCCCAAGCTTAGAATAATTGTTTGTCCTCAAACAACCCCAAACTTAATTCTTAGTTAGGAATCCAAAATGACAACACATCCCTCAATTCCAAACAAGTGGGACACTTGGTTTTTCAGTTAATGGCTTGTAATCGGAGTTATAAACAACAACAAAAAAGGATTGAAGGCTCAAATGGGCTGCTCAAAGGTCAAAATTTAAGGGTAGACCTTTTAAAGCTCTAGCTACCAAGAAAACATAAGTCCTCAATCATGTATGTATGTGTATATGTGATGCAAAAGCAATCAAAAACTAAGTTCAAGTTCTGAAGAAATACACATGCACGGACACTCACAAATCAAGGAATTAAGTGTTTAGGCTCAAAAGCTCACAGACTGTGAGAGAGTCAAAGTAATGAAATGAATGCCCAAAGTTTTCTTGTTACCATGCTTAGTTTGCTGAGAATCAGATTTCTTAGGATAGTTGGGTGCTCATCATGCACATGTTAACTTAACTTATTAAATGGTGATATGTAAGGAATTCAAATGCAAACAAGTGTTCAAACAAAATCACCCAACAACCCTCAAAGTCATTAATCAACAAAGTCAACAAAACACAGTACGAGACTTAAATAGAAAGGACAGTACAAATAAAATTAAGTAAAATAAAATGAAATTGAGAAGAGATAGAACACTCCCTCGCATGAGTTGCCTCCCATGAAGCGCTTATTTATTGTCCTAAGCTTGACGTTGAGGTGATTCACTAATTTGGCTCAGGTGGAGGACTCTGCTTCTCAGGTGCCTCATTTAGTGCTCCTTGGGTACTTTTTCTTTTATGCTTAAGTTTCCTCTTCCTACAAGTTGTATGAGGAGACTAGAACAGAGGATCCCCTGACATAGCCACAACTTCTTTTTCCTTAGTGTCACCCCCTTTTTCAAAATCTTTTGATACAACAAGTGAATTCTCAAGAAGTGAGTGGAGGTCTTGATCATGAATCTTTTTCAATTATGGGATCAAGCACCTCAATACGGTAACACCCTTCTTTTCCCTTTTTAGGTTCCATGGACTTGAGCACATTGAAAGTCACGACTTCATCTTGGACTTTCAATGTCATAGTTCCATCCGCCACATCAATTACAACTCTACCGGTAGCTAGGAAGGGTCTTCCCAAAATCAATGGAATGTCATTGTCTTCTTCCATGTCAAGAACCACAAAATCCACTAGAAAGATGAATTTGTCAATTTTCACAAGGACATCTTCGACTACACCATATGGATATTTCACTGAGCGGTCAGCCAGATGCAGAGTCATCATGGTATTTTTTATCTGACCAATACCCAACTTTTCGAAAATGGAGAGTGGCATTAGGTTGATACTTGCTCCCAAATCACACAGTGCTTTTCCAAAAGTTCTATCCCCAATAGTGCAAGGAATAGAGAAACTTCCGGGATCTTTGAGTTTTTGTGGAAGCTTCCTTTGCAAAATTGCACTGCACTCCTCGGTTTGCATGACCGTCTCCTCATCCACGATCCTCCTCTTCTTTGAAAGGATATCTTTCATAAATTTTGCATATTTGGGCATCTGTTCAAGAGCTTCTGCAAAATGAATGTTAATTTGTAAATTTTTGAAAACATCTAAAAACTTACCAAAATGATTTTCATCTTGCTCTTTCTTCAATCTTTGAGGGTAAGGTAGCTTGATGACTGGCTTTCGAAGCTTAGAGTCATCTTGCACAGTAGTATCCTCTTGAACCTTAGAAGGTTCATCAACACCCGCAAACTACTTCACATTTTGCTCCTTCTTCAGTCTTTGGGGGAAAGGTAGCTTAATAATTGGTTTTGGCAATTTTAGCTTCTCTTTTACATTAGAATTCTCACCAACACCCACATGAGTTTTGTCACTAGGCTCAATCACTTCTTCTGGACTCTTATTTGCTACAACTTCAATTGTTTTGCCACTCTGTGTGGTTATAGCATTCACTGTTTCACCACCCCTTGGATTAGGAATAGTGTCACTTGGAAGAGATCCCGGAGGTCTTTGTACAACTTGCTTGGCCAGTTGGCCCACTTGAGTCTCTAGATTTCTGATGGATGCCTCTTGATTTTTAGAACTAGCTTCTATACTTTAATTTGAAACCTGCTCTTGTTTCCTCCATGAATGAAGAAGTTTGTGCAGCTAGTCTCTCAACTGCAATCTCCCAATCTGCTTTCTTTTGAGGAGTGTTTTGGCTTTGCCCTTGATCCTTCCAAGAGAAATTCAGATGACTCCCCTACCCCGGATTGTAGGTGTTGGAATATGGATTATTTTTGACAAAAAATATCTTCTCTTGGACTGCTAGGGGATGTTCACAGTCTTGGTTAGAATGTGAACCTTCACAGTAGTCACACTACAAACTTGTCACAACATTTACTTGAGCAGAATGGTGTTGCACAGAATTCAACTTTTGAGCTTCCATTCCCTTTTTCAGTTCTTCCGACTCTTGAGTGATTATCTTCTGTTGAGCCAACCCGGTAGTTTGAGCATCTAAGTCAAAGAGACCTCTTTTAGATGTACCTCCTCCATCATGAGCCGCCAAGTAATCATTTGAAACCAGAGCTTCAATTATTTGTCATGCTTCTACTGCGGTCTTGAAATTCAAAGAACCACCTGCTGAGGCATCAAGCATCATCCTAGCATTCGGTCTCAACCCAGTACAAAAGATTTGCATTTGCTGATGGTCATCAAAACCATGATTCGGGCAAGCCTTCAATGTGATCTTGAATCTTTTGTAAGTCTCATAGAGTGACTCACCCTCTTTTTGCTCAAAACTATTGATTTCTCCCCTCTTCTTAATGAACATGGAATGAGGGAAAAATTGTTCAAGAAATTTGTCTTCAAGATCATTCCATGTAGTGATGCTACCTCCGCGTTGCGAATCAAACCACTCTTTGGCTTCATCCTTTAGAGAGAAGGGAAAAAGCCTCAGTTTCTTAGCTTCATCAGTATTACCATCCACTTTCACTGTTTCACATAGTTGTGCAAAATTGGTGAGATGCTTGTTTGCATCTTCACATGGTCTTCCACCAAATTGCATCTCCCTTAATTCACGAAACAATCCTGGATTGATCTTAAACCTATTCACGGTTACCGGTTGATGAGCAATGGGTTACCTCTGTCTATTTGTGTCACGATTCCCATAGTCTCCAAGAGTATGTCTCACTGGTGGGTCAGCCATATCTTCAGTCACAGGAATCTCAAATACAATCTATACTTCTCTTACTGCTTCTTTTTCTTGGAGTTTCCTTTCTCTTGTAGCCTTTTGATTAGCCTTTGCAGTCTTTTCAATTTCTGGATCAAAGACAAGGTCAACTGAGGCAGTGCCTCGCATAAACAAACTTAGAGCAAAAGTAAGTGATTAAGAGGTAAAAATAAAAAAAAATGGAAAAAATTAAAATTCAATCAAGAACTTAAAAATTAAGCTGATAAAAATTTGGCAGTCCCCGGCAACGGCCCCAAAAACATGATGGGATCACGACAAGTGTACCGGATGATTGCAAGTAATAGTATGGAAAGACCGAGTGTCGAACCCAGGGACTGCGGTTAATTATCAGTTTAACAATTTAACTTCTAAATTGAAAAGGTACTAAGTTGAATTTGTTTGACAGGAAATTAAAGTGATAAAGCTATAAATATTTCTAGTGATTTTAATTTATAACGATAACAAGAACACAAGTGTGAATTTGTATGAATTAAAAAGCGTTGGGGACGAGCTTCAATTTACTTCACTCTTATATCTAACAAATCAAACTTGTTATTGAACTTATGTTATGAGCTACGATCAAATTGTTATAAATATTCTAACCATAATTCCTTAGGTAAGAGAACCTTTATTCCTAATGAAAATCCCTAATTCCTTAGGTGACATTAAAGAGAAATAAGCAGTAATAACAACAATTATCCTATGATTCTGAACACCAATGACTATTCCTAGACTAGAGATAAACAGATTTCAATTCTCAAGCATATGTAATTCAAACTTCCATTCATAATCACATATCATAAATCATTCAAAGAGTGATTAAATCCTAGAAAGCATTAAGAACAGAGATTGAAACATAAATCATAACATTCATTCAAATAACAGAGGTTTAATCCAAAAACATAAGATATTCATAAATTGTTGCTCATCCCCAACAACGGGAAGATTAGCTAGACAAAGAAATAGAGATAACAAGAGAAAAGATCAAACTAGAGGGAGAAGCCGACAACATTGACGCTCCAATGACTTGTTCCCAAGCTTGAAACATCAACAGAGGTCAGTGGAGTGCGAATCCTTGCCGTCACGGACTTCAGAGCGCAAAACGAGACAGTTCCCAACGATCAGAATGACCTAAAATTTGAGTTACAGGCTTAAATATGAGCTGCGTAAGTGACCCATCGCCAGGCGAGCAGGATCCATCGCCAGGCGACCTGAACAAAAACAAGGAGTTTTTAGCACCATCTCCTGGCGAGCAGAACCCATCACCAGGCGACCCGTAGAAAAACAGCACCCAGGAGAACCATCGCCTGGCGAGCAGAATCCATCGCCAGGCTACCCGAAGCAAATCAGCGGCCAGAACTCAGCCACCATTGCCTGGCGAGCTAGTCCCCTCGCCAGGCGACCAGAAATGAAATTTTCCTTTTTTGTATCTGCTGAACCGCTAGGTAAGCTCTTGTCATAGCTATGCTAAGGACAACAAAAACACACGAATTAAAGGTACCAAGTATCTCAGAAACACGTAAACAAAAACCAAATTCAATCTAAAAACTAACAAACAAAAATCAAACTATTACGATCTTAAAACACACTATAATTGAGAAAAACTTAAGTAAAACTAATTAAAAACTAGTCAAACTATACATATAATGCAGAGCAATCAGTGGCCAAACCTCCGATGCCACAGCCATGAATCATCAACTTGCACCTTCATGGCAATGTTGGTAGTATATTTAAAATTTATCGTGAAGCTTCTGTTCCTCGTCTCCATCTTTACTTGAGCTATCTCAGCTTTTTTATTATTGTTATCATAGATTGTGCATTTATCTCCTTCAAAATGAAGGACATAGCTTTTCTCCATCATTTGACCGATGCTCAAGAGATTTTCTTTAAGATTGGGAACTAGTAAGACATCTTTAATGAGCCGCGTACCTTTCTTTGTCTCCACCATGACAGTGCCTTTGCCTTTTGATTCCACGGTAGTACCATTCCCTAACTGGACCTTGGATTTGACAGAGTCATCAATTTCCTTGAAGATGCTCTCATCTTTAGCCATGTGGTTGCTGCAACCACTATCTAAGTACCAGGTTCCTTCCTTGTCATCATTGGAATCTTGGGTAGCTTATAAGAGATGTTCCTCGCTGTCATGCTTAGTCTTGTCACTCTGATCATGTTCTTCGACAAAATTTGCTTGATGTATATTTTTACTGTAGCAGTTCTTCTCCACGTGCCCAAATTTCTTACAATGTCGATATTGTAGCTTTCCACGCCATCGACAGTCTTTCTCGGCATGATTTGTCCTTTTTCAGATGCCACATGGAGGATATTCAACTTGATTTTTCTTTGAGAAATTTCTAGAATTCTCTTTATTTCTAGAATTTTCTCCACTACTCTTATTTCCTCTATATCCTTTATTTTGAGACCGTAATTTAAGCTTAGATTGAAAGGCATTTTCTACAGATTCATTATCATGCCTACTCAATCTTTGCTCAAAAGCTTCAAGAGAGCTCATTAGTTTTGTCAAAGATAAATTTGACAGATTTATTGTTTGCTCAATCGTCGTCACGATTGGGTCATACTTACGGGGAATAGAAATTAAAATTTTCTCAACAATTCTTTTGTCGAGAATATTTTCCCCGTTGAGAAACAATTTCTTTTATCTTTGTATAATAGTCTTGTACGATCTCAGACTCCTTCATACTTAATAATTCAAACTTACGCCTTAGACTTTGGAGTTTGACGGCACGTACCTTAGCGGTTCCTTGAAACTCCTCCTGTAGTGTGTGACACCCGCTACCCCGTTTGGAAAACGACGTAAATAAAAGAATTAATAAAAATTACGTCTTTGTAAAAACTTTGAGTCAAACGAAATAGCAAGTATCACCAACAAATGCGGAAATACAAATAAACCAAATAACAAAATAAAGTAAAAACCCCATGGAACCCCTGTGTCACATGTCTCAGAGATTTTACCAATTATTACAACTTTTAAAAACAAACAACAATACAACTAGAAACTAACATTCTTCATCATCACGAACTACTCCTCAACGTCCACGTCGATAGGCTCATCACCTAAACGTGTACAATGGCACACGAGTAGCCACAAAGAAGAGTGAGAAAATCACATAATTAGGAAACAGTCAACAGTAGTGGATACAACTTTCATAACAAACATGCACATACAATCCTTAACTAATCTTCAGTTAATCCTAGTGTCGTGACCTCACGTACGGTCCTAGGACTACAAGCATCAACAACAACAACAACATGATTAGGATACATTGCCAGATATTGCCTTACAATCATCAACAACAACAACAACTATAGGACCAGGATACCTTGCCTGAACGGGATACCTTGCCCGATAACGCCCTACGACGGACAACAATAGGATCGGGATACCTTGCCCAATAATGCCCTACAAGAAACAACAGGACCGGAATAGCCCGAACGGGATACCTTGCCCGATAATGCCCTGAAGAACAACAAGGAGAGGACTATGAGGACACACATGGACTTAATCAGGCGCGATATCTCACAACGACAACGACAAGAACGAGTACGGCTCGCCCATACTGCAGCGAGTCCTTGCCCATACTGCGACAAGGTTCCTTAAACATCATCATCATCAACTTCCCTAAGAACTCCCAAGTCCGGGGGTATCATCAACAACTAGGGGGTCACTATAGTCATCATCTCCAGTCATACTATTACCCAAGTTCCCGCTAACTCTATATAATAACGTCATCCTTATATTCATATGTAGTCATTTTGACTCAATGCCTCTAATCCCAACTTCACCCGTTATTTGATATTTCCTAAGGCTCCTATGACTCTTATAGTCTCAATCATCATCTATGGTCAAGGTTACCTGCAACTAGCTTAGGAAGGGTCAAACATCATGCAAAACCTTCTTACAATAGTCCTAATCCATTAACAGCTTCGTCTTGTTCAACTAATAGGCTTCAAAAGGTCTGTTAGGTAATCTTAATAGTTCTAATCCATTCACAAATTAATCTTAATCAGTTAAGAGACTCTAAATTGTATCTTAGATATTTCCCATTGCTCTATTCAACTAAAAACATCAACTTAATCAATTGTCGTCGTCGTATATGACAATAAATCATTATAAGTCATTATTAATCTAAATTTAGCCATCAAAATGTTTAGAGACCTCAATATCAAAAACTTAGCCTTATGTTCTACATTCTAACATTGCTTATTAATTTAGAGGAAAACTACACCATGAGTTCATCTTTAGTTTCCAACCTGTGAGCTATCTAACCATATAATTTCAACATCAACTATATCAAATATCCAATAAGGTCACTAACAATCATATCTCTTCTAAGGAGGTTAGCCCAAAGAGACTCAATACCATCGATATGGTCTCTAATCATCATCAACAATAGTTATGACAACAATAACAAACATAACAAGAACAACAAGCATAACATGTTCCAAAAACAACACATAGCACATTATAATAGAGTCCTTGCTATAACCAAATTATAGAATAAAATATATAAAACCCATTGCTCATACAATGGTTCACACCCAAATATATTGTCGGCGTAAGACATAGGGATCATGGGACATCCCAGTTATGTCAATTGCATCCTAAACTACCATGTTCCCTAGTTATCATCCCCCCTCTTCTTACCTCAAATCCAAGCGAGATGTTCCAAAGCGAAAACGGAAACTCAAGTCCTCCAAACATAATTATATCACTCTTATATCAGCCCCTTGATGATCTCGGAAGTCAGGATTAACAAAAGAGAAAGCTATGGTATTAGATATTTGCCTGTAGGGACTAAAATGATGAAAAAGCTAAGCTTAGGAACCTACCACGAAATTCTGACCTGAAAGTCTGAAAACATATTTCTATAGTGTTATGGACGTCACTACGAGCGTGTAGCTTCAAACAGCACATGATTCTCACACCGGAAGCAAAAGATATGTCAAAAACACGTTCTTACGGTTTATAAAACTAAGAGAAATGAGTTGAATATGAAGAACATATACTTACCACGAATTTATACTTAGAAACAGCATAGGAGAGGATCTTTAGATAATTTAAATGTTCATCAAGATCGAAAGAATGAACGAACTGTGAATTCTCTTGAGTTGTGCTCAACAGTAATGAAAAACGGGTTAAGAATGACGAGCAACGGGACCCATTTTTGAAATGTCTTGGTTTGAGAATATAATAGGATAGAATGAAAGTATTCTTTTCGGTGAGTACAAAGAAAGTCTCGGTTTTTCAAGATGACAACCGATGTGGCCAAAAGTGAAACCGGAAGTTGCAATCATGGTAAAATAAGTTGTTT
Source organism: Astragalus membranaceus (assembly GCA_039519185.1). Classification (NCBI taxonomy): domain Eukaryota; kingdom Viridiplantae; phylum Streptophyta; class Magnoliopsida; order Fabales; family Fabaceae; genus Astragalus; species Astragalus membranaceus. The sequence goes on along the minus strand of CM076848.1, from coordinate 158,649,207 downwards.
TTCAACTTCACCAAAATAATAAAACTAGTACCTTTTCCCGAAGGTTTCGATGAGGGAAATCCAAACGACGACTGTAGTGACTGGAATCACGAAAATACCCAACGAAATACGGTGTAATTTTTGTCTCTGATGATCGAAATAATTACATAAACGGATTCAGTAGGTGATTTTGTATAGGAATGTGAAGTTTAGTAATTTTTGGTGATCAACTGAGAGAGAACAGAGACTGAGAAGAAAAAGAATGAATTTGTATAGGAATGAATTTGATACCTGTCTGTGGCTGCTGCACAAGAAGAAGAAAGCAACCGAGGAAGAATGAGGAAAGCAACGTAGGGTTTTAACTTATGTTCAGGGGGTGTACGAATTAAATCCAGGGGTGTGAACAGTAAAGTAAGAATTAAACTAGATGGTGGGTATTTTTATAAACTAAGAAATGAGCTTCATTACAAAAAAGGCCTAAATCTCTTCTACACTCACAAATAAACATATTATAATTTTGAAAGTCATAATAATAATAATAATAATAATAATAATAATAATAATAATAATAATAATAATAATAATAATAATAATAATAATAATAATAATAATAATAGTTACAACAACTACCAAGATAATATTAATAATAATAATAATAATAATAATAATAATAATAATAATAATAATAATAATAATAATAATAATAATAATAATAACACCATTAATACTTCATATTACCAAAATGCATCAAACAATAGAAACATTATCTTATTAATATCATATAAAAATACAATTAAATGTCAATAAAGTATATTTTAATAATTCAAAGAAACATAATACCGTAAATTCATTAAACTTATAATTTGAAATAATATTAATAACTCATGACTAAGATTTTAAAATAAAATAATACTGTTATGAAATTGATCCAAACAAGAGTAAGATATAACCATTATAATAAACTGTAGATGAAGAAGAAATAGAAGAAGAGAATGAGAGAAGAAAAGAGCATTTTCATTCTACTCTTGAAGGTGTCATTTACATTGCCATATAAGTCCTATTTATAGGATACAAATCTTGTAACTTACAAGCACAGAGTTAAGAGAAATAAAAATGAGTTAAAGCTCTTTACTCATGGGAGTTACAGAGTATCCTAGTAAGATGAAAGGACTAAGGAGAGATTGACATCCACCAATTATTCATAACACTCTCCCTTGGATGTCCATTGAGGATATGCCTCATTAAAACTTTTAAAATGTGGTTAAGGCCTAACTCAGCCCCACAAAACCGGCTTGTAAGGTGAGGGATGCCTCCCACTTATAAACTCATTTTCAGGCCATATCACATCCAATGTGGGACTCTTAACACACACCCCTCACGCCCAGGACTAGACAACTGGAGCATGACCCGAGTGGCCCGATAGCGGGTGGCCCAACAGATCTTGGATTGGCTTTGATACCATCTTAAAATGTGGTTAAGGCCTAACTCAACCCCACAAAACCGGCTTGTAAGGTGAGGGATGCCTCCCACTTATAAACTCATTTTCAGGCCATATCACATCCAATGTGGGACTCTTAACAAAAACCTTACTAAGAAAAAACCCAGTGGGAAAAATTCTTAGTGAAGGAAAAAGAGTACAATATCCTTTATGTGGGGAACTGCCTCATTAAAAACCTTTCGTGGAAAAACCCAATGGGACAAAACCACGACAAGGAAAAAAGAGTACAGTTTTCTCCCCCTGTTTGAAGAATCTCTTAAGAATATACATTTAGATTTTCTCCCTTTGATGCATATGAAGCAATATACTTCGTAATATATCCTCCTTTCAATTGAGATTCATAGTTGGTATTATCTTCGGGGTTTCTTCCTTGAATTGTTGGTATTCGAACATGATATGAGGATGTGATAACTATAGATTGTTATGTAGATCATGATGATGCCTCAATGTCGCCATATGTAAATAATCATATACTTCAGAACTGGCTTGGTCTGGACCAGAAAAATATCTTGTATCAGCATGGTTAATTTGGTTGGTGATAAATATCTTATATCATGTATCTGCATGGTTAATCAATCATAAAAATATAAAATAAATATATCTCACTTTGTTCTAATGCATTTTGGTTGGTCATAAATTATATCTCACTAATATGTATCAAATAATATTATCACATCAATCCATATGACATCTAGTAATATGCGTGCACTAATTTAAAGTCTTCTAGACCGGGATATTTGATATCTTCTTGAGACACACATTATGTACTCAATAGAGATATAAGTTATCATGATTCAATTAGCTAATTGATCGATCTGCAGGTCGAGACAAAACTTTGTTTAGGAGAAATATTTATTTAAGACATTTCTCTATATTTTCAATCCTTCTAGAATCTTCTATTTAGAGATCAACCAGAGAGGTTCAACCTCCAAATCCATCAAATATAATTTGAGGTCCTTCATATCAAACTCTTTCTTTAAGTAATTTAAAATATGCATTGAGATGATTATACCACATGTGTGTAGATAATATTATCCCATGGAGGGATTATTTCAATTGGAGTAATCATCTCAAGAGTCCAAACAGTCAATCTCGAAAAATTAGATCCTTCTGGGATCCTCATATAACCATGACTATCAAATAAGTCATACAAAAAGTTGTAACACATCCATCGTTGTATTTAAGCCTTTCAAAATTACTTGCATTCACTACAGGTGAATTTATTTTCGAAATCAAATGTTAAGTTTGTGCGAATACTTTAGAACATCGAGTCTAACTAGATTCACATCTTCGGCTGTATAGACTATAGGTCGGAAAAATATTTTTCATTCCAAAGCAAGTTTAATTTCGCTTCAATTGCATTTTCCTATTTTGGTCAATCATTGCTTTGTTTAAATTCTTAATAGACTTTGGTCCATGATCCTCTTCATCATTTATCATATTTAGCGCTACATTATACAAACACAAAATTGTCAACGTTGACTTTGTTTTGGTTCCATCAAATTTCATTATTGACATAATTTATTGAGATCTCATTTCCACAAATTTCAGGTACCTGATCAGTTCTTCTAGAACTTGAAAATAAATTATGTCAAATTACTCGTTAGGAGTTTCCATATCCTCTTTTGGGCCATATTGCTTTTAAGCTCATTTCCTTGTTCTAAGGTTTTTATTCTTTGGAACCGACTAAACCACATGCTTCATGCGTGGTTAAGATTCATTTGCAACGTCTGAGTGTCCAACAGGGACATTAATTTTATTTGCGTATTGCAGCTGGTGAATAATTTACAAATTAAATTTTGCAAATGAATTATTCTTTGAACTTCTGGTTCACATTGGTTTATAAGAGGATCAAGATAAGATAATAATAATTTATTTCAACTAATACTAACTTCCAGCTGCTTATCTCTCCCCCTAATGTTGGAAAAACTAATTCATCAAAATGATAATTAGCTGATTAAGCTATAAATACATCTCTGGCTATTGGCTCAACATACTTTATGATGGATGGAGATTAATATACTCATATATTCCCAACATTCTTTAAGGATCCATCAAAAATATCTTAGATAGAGAATATTAAGTCATTGACCAAAAATCAATTGTAAAGGGGAGAACTTACAAATATATGTTAACTTATTGGCTTGATGCGTATCAATGTGTAACACCCCGGTATTTTTGTTTAGTAAAAATACCCAAGCGTGCCATCCCTAGAACATCAGAGATATATTTCCTGCTTAGACACTGAATATCACTATAATTTTTCGCTGAATATAAACCAAACAGTCATATTTACAAACAAGACAATACGGTTCTCAGACCATAAACCATCAGCAACTATAGTATTCAGTACATTGTGTTGCAGTACATAGACAACAAAAAGGAAACATAAACTTAAGTATGAAAGCTAAGTCATCAGCAGTCGCCCGAGCTCAACCTACTCGTGCCTCTGTGGTCCTCTCTTTCCCTGTTTCTCTATAAAACAACAACATATAAGCAGTGAGATACAATCTCAGTGAGTTCTACCGAGACCCCTACTAACACTCTCGGGTTAATTATGAAACCATTTTAAATTAACACGACACTGACTGCAAATCCAGTGCTAAACCCGGTGAACCGTATTCTAGGACTTTATTCCATTCGTGGTTTAATTATAACCACGTGCATTTTAATTCAACACGACACCGACTGCAAATCCAGTGCTAATCCCGGTGAACCGTGTTATGTCTCAGTACGACACCGGCGGCAAATCCTGTGCTAATCCCGGTGAACCGTACAACAAAACTTTTAACATAACACCAACTTCAAATACTGTGCTAATCCCGGTGTATCGTACAGTACGACACTGACTGCAAATCCTGTGCTAATCCCGGTGAACCGTACAACAAAACTTTTAACATAACACCGACTGCAAATCCTGTGCTAATCCCGGTGAACCCCCTTACCAATAGCATTTTTCCTAATGGCACGGAGTCTAGGGTAAAGGATCATGACTGCCACGCCTAGTATGTTAACATCATGGGTCGTCACCCAAACTCGATATATATATATATATATATATATATATATATATATATATATATCTACTATCATATGAACCCATAGATCATTTACATTAGACCTTTATTTGAGCATTTAGTTCGCATCATAAACAAATTCTACGCTTGCTCTCGCATACTAACTTGCCGCTTTTAAAACCAATTTATGACTTCAAAAACAGTTCATTTTACAAGTATATTTTGTGTTCGCTCCTGTATACTATTTTACGGTTTTTCGAATAAAACATAACTTTGCAAACCATTATAAAAACCTTTGAAACATATTCAAAATCATGGCATTATAAGCCTAATATCATTGGAAAAGGGTTAGGAAAGGATTAAAAGAGGATTGGAATAGATCGGGATCGTTTCTGGCAAGTTTGGAAAATTTGGACAGAACCCTGCGCACGGTCTGTGCTCCTATACGCACGGATCGTGCTCCCTGTAAAACGTTTTTGAAAAATAGAAACAGAACGGGGCGCACGGTCCGTGCTCCTGGGACGCACTGGTCGTGCTCATTTGACAGCACTCTATTTTTACCCCGTTTTCGCATTTTTCATCGTTCCGGTCAAATCCGATACCTGTTCCAGTCCAGTCTCAACATAAAAACGGTCCAAAAACATATCTAAACAACATTGATCACCATCAAATCATCGTTCATCAATCACAAACACAAACGTAAACAATTTTATCGTTTATGTCAAAATACGCTAGTTTTTCAAATATCGGTATTTAAGACTCAAATTCGACACTTCGAAATTCTCAATCAAAACCTAAACGTGAGTAAAACTCACCCTTGAAGCGAGAGTTGATACCGAGCCGAAATCGCCGAGACTTCAAAATCCCAAAACGGAACCCTATAATCACCAATCCGCTTCAAACTTCGATTTGAGCTTTAAATCGCTTTGAATCTTCCTTGGCTTCGTTCCTAATCATGTTTCAATCATAAATACCGTTCGCCAATCCATGATTTCGATCAATCCCTCGCCAAAACCCTAAAATTCGAATTCAATCAAGTAGGGGGAAAAATGGGTGAGAGGTTACCTAGTTTTTGGAGGGCAACAATGGAGGTGAGATGATGATGATGAACTTTGGGGCTTGGGTTCCACTTCTTCTTCTTTCTCCTTTCTTCTTTCCTCTTCTTCTTTTCCTCTTCTCTTTCTCTTCTCTTCCTCTGTTTCAAGCTTCCTTTCTTTCTTTCTTAATTCTCTTTTCTTTCTTTTCTTTTATATTAAGTGGTAATGTGGTCAAATGACCACATTGCCCTTAATCTCTAATTTCGTTTCTAAACCGTCCTTGATCCGTATTAACCGGTTAACGATCCTAAGACAACCAATAATAAACTTTAGCACTCAATAATTTTACCAATCAAGTACTAAAATAATTCAATTGGGTTAACATCCAAATAATTCGATTAATTATTTTGAAGATGTTACATTCTCCCTAACTTGAAAGAATTTTGTCCTCAAAATTGAACAAAACATACCTCAAGAGATTAGATACGGATATCGAGTCCGCATATCGTCCACCAATTCCCACGTAGCTTCCTCATCGGAAAAACCATCCTATAATGCCCTACCTGTGCCAATTGTCGGTGACAGTCTCAAAAATACATGATCACCCGACTCAAACTCTAGCGGCCTTCTTCTTTTATCGGCATAGCTCTTTTGCCTACTCTGCGCAACTTTCATTCTTTCTCTGATTTGCCGGATCTTCTCAGTAGTTTCATGAATCATCTCAGGCCCTAACAATCGGTTCTCGCTGACTTCCCACCAACACAATGGAGTTCTACATTTCCTCCCATACAAAGCTTCAAATGGTGCCATTCCTATGTTGGAATGATAACTGTTGTTGTAAGCGAATTCCACTTCATTCCGTTATCGAGCACGGAAGCCCGAAGCATATCTTCTAAAGTTTGGATAGTTCTCTCGGTCTGACCATCTGTCTGCGGTGATAAGCGGTACTAGCAAATAACTTAGTTCCCAAGGCTTCTTTCAAAGCTTTCCAAAATCGAGAAGTGAACTTCGGATCTCGATCCGACACAATGCTGGTAGGAACCCCATGTAACCTCACTATGTTCCTCAGGTATTCCTCAGCTAACTTGGATACTTTGCTATTCGAACGAACTAGAATAAAGTGAGCTGACTTAGTTAACCGATCCACAACTACCCAAATGGAGTCGTTACCGGCTTGGGACCTTGGCAACGCCATGATAAAGTCCATAGAAATGTCTTCCCATTTCCATACGGGCACTTCAAGTGGCCGCAACAGACCAGCAGGCTTCTGGTGTTCTATCTTAACCTTTTGACAAGTCAAGCATTGAGATACGAATTCAGCAATTTCTAACTTCATTCTCTGCCACCAGTACATCTGCTTCAAATCTCTATACATCTTGGTGGACCTAGGATGTACAGAAAATAAACTTCAGTGTGCTTCCTCTAGCACTTGCCTTTTAATATCTTCATCATCTGGCACACAGATCCTACCGTTAAAACAAATAACTCCATCACTATCTTCAGTGAAATCTGGCAACACTTTTTGTGATTGTATCTTCACATCAACCTCCTGTAGTAACCGGCTAGACCCAGAAAACTTCTTATTTCAGTGACTGACGTTGGTCGTTCCTAGTTCAATACAGCTTCCACCTTACTGGGATCCACCGCGACTCCCGATTGAGAAATCACGTGTCCCAAAAACTTCACTTCAGGCATCCAGAAGTCACACTTCGACGACTTTGCATTCAATTTCTTTTCTCGGAGTACATTCAGAACAATGCGGAGATGTTGAACATGCTCCTCAATGGTCTTAGAGTACACCAATATATCATCAATGAAAACTACAACAAACTGATCTAGGTAAGTGTGGAAAACTCGATTCATGTAATCCATGAATACCACTGGAGCATTAGTCAAACCGAAGGGCATCACTACGAATTCGTAATGTCCATACCTCGTACAGAAGGCTGTCTTCGGGATATCTAAGGCTCTAACTTTGATTTGATGATAGCCCGATCTCAGATCAATTCTAGAAAACACCACCGCTCCGATAAGTTGATCAAGCAAATCATCTATCCTTGGCAAGGGATATTTGTTCTTGATCGTCACTTTGTTCAATTGTCGGTAATCAATACACAACCTCATGCTTCCGTCCTTTTTCTTAACTAACAACACCGGAGCACCCCATGGAGAAGCGCTCGGTCGAATGAACCTCTTTGAGATCAACTCTTCAAGTTGAGACTTCAATTCCTTTAATTATAAAGGAGACATTCTATAAGGTGCAATAGATATTGATCCTGTGCCAGGAACCAACTCTATAGAAAACTCTACCTCTCGGTCAGGAGGTACAGAAGAGACCTCATCCGGAAAAACATCTAGAAATTCATTCACCACTTGTACAGATGACAAATCTAAACCCTTTTCAGTGGATGCAGATAACATAATAATATACGCTTCCGCACCTTTGAATAATGATTGGCTCGCTGAGGTGAAAGAGATAACTGCTTCGGAATTTGCCTGTGTCAATCCCACAGATTCGGAGGCGAAGCTAATTGTTCGATCGGCACAGTTTATTATTACATGATTTGCAGCTGTCCAATCCATACCCAGAACAATGTCCATACTCCTCATAGGCAAGAAAATAAATTTCACAACAAAATTTCTGTCCCCTATGACAAGTAGACAATTTTCACACAATGATTGGGTCTGGACCCGACCCTTGGCAGCCGTTAAAATAGTTATCGGCTCGGATAGCTCAGATAATGCTAGTCCCAACCGATCTACACATGCTTGTGCTATACAACAATGGGTTGCACCGGAATCATATAATATATTGACTGAGTTATTGAAAAGAGATCTCGTACCCCTCAGTAAGTTGTCATTATGTGTGATGGTCCGAGCATCCAGAGTGTTGATTCTCCCCTGACTAGGAGCATTGGGTGCTCGTTGGAAGTTTAGTGGCCCTCCTCATTACAATGATAGCACCGAGTAGTTCTTTGTTGACAATCACCACTATGATGCCTTCCACAAGTTCTACAATTCCTGTACTGTGCAGAATCAGACGATTGCACCTGCTTCCCTTTATAATCGCTTCCCTTGTCTGAGTTATGCCTGGGACCCATCTGAGAGTTAGATGACCCAGTGCTCTTCTTATTCTGATGGAACGCCTTTCTGCTTGCATACAATCTTGCCAAATCACTTTCGGCAATATAGGCTTGTTGTACCATGGCTGCGTAGTTGCTCCTCGGAAAAGAACTTAGGGTTTGTGTAATATCCTCTCTCAGCCCATACTTGTACCTGTCAGTTTTCCATCGGTCATTGGGAGCATATCCAGCTAAACCGAAGAATTGATACAGCTCTTCAAATTTAGCCGTGTATTGGCCCACGGTCAAACCTCCCTGTGTGAGAGCCAAAAACTCATTCTCTTTATCAAACCTCATAGCAGTGGGAAAGAATTGTTCCAGAAAGGTTCTCCTAAAGTTCTCCCAAGTCTGGGGAGTTTCCATGGTCTCCATCATGGCTCTAGCATTAGTCCACCAGTTATTGGCCTCTCCCTTCAGCATATGGGATGCCAATCTCAGCTTATCTTCATCTGTCACTTGCATTGTGAGAAAAATCTTTTCAGCGTCATCCAGCCAATGTTGTGCTTTCATGACATCAGGCCCACCTCGGAACTCGGAGGGTTTCATCTTCAAGAATTCTGTGAAGACCCTTCTTGGGGTCACTTGTGGCTCATGAGCTTGTTGCTGCTGAGCATTTTGCTGCCGTGTCAGTTGTTGTTGATGCATAAGCATCATATCCTGCATCATTTTCTGTTGAGTCTCAATCACATTTTGCATCCAGTCAAAATGTGGATCAGCAGGGGGAGGAACTCCTCTACCTCTTCTGGCCATGATTCTGCAAAATATGCACAAAGTATTAAGTTGATCAAGCTCAATGTCTAATAGCATACTAAGAAAATCACGACTGAAGTAAGTAAAAGACTCTAATAGCTAAGTCCGACTAGGTCGAACCGCTCTGATACCAACTGTAACACCCCCGGTGTTTTTATTTAGTAAAAATACCCAAGCGTGCCATCCCTAGAACATTAGAGATATATTTCCTGCTTAGAAACTGAATATCACTATAATTTTTCGCTGAATATAAACCAAACAGTCTTATTTACAAACAAGATAATACGGTTCTCAGACCATAAACAATTAGCAACTATAGTATTCAGTATCATACAAGAAAGCGGAAGAAAGATATAACACTAAAGACATAGTGTTGCAGTACATAGACAACAAAAGGGAAACATAAACTTAAGCATGAAAGCTAAGTCATCAACAGTCGCCCGAGCTCAACCTACTCGTGCCTCTGTGGTCCTCTCTTTCCCTGTTTCGTTGTAAAACAACAACATATAAACAATGAGATACAATCTCAGTGAGTTCTACCGAGACCCCTACTAACACTCTCGGTTTAATTATGAAACCTTTTTAAATTAACACGACACCGACTGCAAATCCAGTGCTAAACCTGGTGAACCGTATTCTAGGACTTTATTCCATTCGTGGTTTAATTATAACCACGTGCATTTTAATTCAACACGACACCGACTGCAAATCCAGCGCTAATCCCGGTCAACCGTGTTATGTCTCAGTACGACATCGACTGCAAATCCTGTGCTAATCCCGGTGAACCCCCTTACCAATAGCATTTTTCCTAATCGCACAGAGTCTGGGGTAAGGGATCATGACTGCCCCGCCTAGTATGTTAACATCATGGGTCATCACCCAAACTCGATATAATATATACATTAGACCTTTATTTGAGCATTTAGTTCGCATCATAAACAAATTCTTCGTTTGCTCTCGCATACTAACTTGCCGCTTTTAAAACCAATTTATGACTTCAAAAACAGTTCATTTTACAAGTATATTATGTGTTCGTTCCTGTATACTATTTTACGGTTTTTCGAATAAAACATAACTTTGCAAACCATTATAAAAACCTTTGAAACATATTCAAACTCATGGAATTATAAGCCTAATATCATTGGAAAAGGGTTAGGAAAGGATTAAAAGAGGATTGGAATCGATCGGGATCGTTTCGGGCAAGTTTGGAAAAATTTGGACAGAACCCTGCGCACGGTCCGTGCTCCCATACGCACGGATCGTGCTCCCTGTAAAACGTTTTTGAAAAATAGAAACAGAACGGGGCGCACGGTCCGTGCTCTTGGGACGCACTGGTCGTGCTCATTTGACAGCACTCTATTTTACCCCGTTTTCGCATTTTTCGTCGTTCCGGTCAAATCCGATACCTGTTCCAGTCCAGTCCCAACATAAAAACGGTCCAAAAACATATCTAAACAACATTGATCACCATCAAATCATCGTTCATCAATCACAAACACAAACGTAAACAATTTTATCGTTTATATCAAAATACGCTAGTTTTTCAAATATCGGTTTTTAAGACTCAAATTCGACACTTCGAAATTCTCAATCAAAAACTAAACGTGAGTAAAACTCACCCTTGAAGCGAGAGTCGATACCGAGCCGAAATCGCCGAGACTTCAAAATCCCAAAATGGAACCCTATAATCACTAATCCGCTTCAAACTTTGATTTGAGCTTCAAATCGCTTTGAATCTTCCTTGGCTTCGTTCCTAATGATGTTTCAATCATAAATACTGTTCCCCAATCCATGATTTCGATCAATCCCTCTCCAAAACCCTAAAATTCGAATTCAATCAAGTAGGGGGAAAAATGGGTGAGAGGTTACCTAGTTCTTGGAGGGCAACAATGGAGGTGAGACGATGATGATGATGCACTTTGGGGCTTGGGTTCCACTTCTTCTTCTTCTTTCTCCTTTCTTCTTTCCTCTTCTTCTTTTCCTCTTCTCTTTCTCTTCTCTTCCTCTGTTTCACGCTTTCTTTCTTTCTTAATTCTCTTTTCTTTCTTTTCTTTTATATTAAGTGGTAATGTGGTCAAATGACCACATTGCCCTTAATCTCTAATTTCGTTTCTAAACCGTCCTTGATCTGTATTAACCGGTTAACGATCCTAAGACAACCAATAATCAACTTTAGCACTCAATAATTTTACAATCAAGTACTAAAATAATTCAATTGGGTTAACATCCAAATAATTCGAATAATTATTTTGAGGATGTTACACAATGTGTCAGCCTGCAAGATTGCATGTTCCCAAGTAGAAATTGGAAGTTCCATCTCATAAGTATTGGTCATATAATTAACTTTAGATGTCTAATGAATGGTTATTCAAGACCATTTTATGAATGAACATATGCTATGTGATGTTCAATATAAATTCTAATAGTGATAAAATACTTATCGGATGCTTTCAACATAATTCACATGATAAGCTTTTACTCGAATTAGTTGACCAAACAATCTCACAAACTTCTGGTTGTGAGTTGATGACAATTATATATATGTAGCCATTTAGTTGATGCATCAATTAAAATAATAAAATATCTAAATGGTTTTTTTCCGCAGCATAATAGACTCGGGATGGCCCAGCCGGTCTTGCCAACAACAAATTTATTATGAATCATAAACTTCTAGTTTAAGGTAAGTCTCATGATATACAGACATTGAATATTTTCTTCATTTATTATTCAATTTGGTATACCCACTTAGATGAGTATCCTTGAAACTTAATTAGTTTCTATGAGACTTGATGAGAGAATCTAATACAATATCAATGTGTAATTTTGTTCCTTTAAGTAACAATACAATAGCTCTTCTAGAGTCCTCTATTATATTTGCAAACTTCTAGTTGCAAGTTGGAAATAAGTACACATGCTATCATATGGCTTGTAAATGGTAAAACTATGTAGACTATTAAACTTCAGGTTTAATTTTTTTTTCTTCTATAAGTGCATAGCAAACTAATGAAAAGAAAAATTTTAATTGCTCTCATATATATTTGAATTGACAATGAATAAAAATAATGTATTAAACTCTTATCATTCAAACAACAAAATATAAAAATACTACCTAATGCATATAACAAAATTACTATTTACAAACAAAGAATTAGGCACACACATTTCTTTTTCCTATATATTTATATGGAATTCCAAGCATGAGAAAGAAAATAAGTTACATATTCCATAATACCAAAATAGTAAACCATTATTAGTAACACCAAAGGTCATAACCACAAATCATACTAATGAAAAGAAAACCACAACACATTTATTAAAAATATTAAAGAAATTAACTTTGTGTCAATCCGTTACTACATCATTATATTCTTGAAAGAGAACCGCAACACCATTATTAGGAGTAGTAAATGATATAAACACAAATTATGATGATGTTATTCTACAATATGAATGGTCATAACCACAATTTTGCCACAATCTAAAATTTTAGTATAAACCATTCAATTTTGGGAATAAAGTTCAATTGTTATGTGACATTTCACAATTTAATCAACAACCACTCATTTGTTCAATCAAATTATGTCTAAAAACTTTCAAAATACTCTTGAAAGTATTTTCTCAATTTTGCTACTTCAAGAGCATAATTGTGAGACATAGAAATAAATTACTTGTTTTTCTCACTTTTCCTTGTTTCAAAGTATACTAAGATCAAGTAGATCTTACAAATTTCAATCACAGTCTAAAAGTCTAGTTCTTCAGGAACTCGACCACAAATTTTTCATATTTTTGTGGTCAAAGAAGTTCAAAGAAATCTTTCATAAAGGATAATGGTAACATTTACTACACCAATGATCATAACCTCAACTTTTGTTGTAACCCAAACTTTTAAGTTGATTCATTCTCTTCTGGGAATGAAGTTTAATCCATTGAGTGGTTTGCGGTTATTCAATCACAATATCACATAATGTTGATTCAAAATATTTTCTCATTTGTGCTACTCCAAGAGCATATTCAAGTAAAATTTCCCTTATATTCCTTTGATTCTATTATACTAAGATCAAATAGATCATTTAGATTACAATCATGGTCTAAAGATTCAGTTCTTCAAGAACTTGACCACAAATATTTCATTAGTGATGATCAAGAAAAATCATACTTTCTAACTATTTGTTCTCCAAGAATTAGACCACGAGTTTATATGATTACCATAATTCTTTGAACAATCCTCCAAGGATGGTTGAATATTAAGTTTTTTTTAAGTTCTTCAAGAACTATGATAATTCTTCACATTTTAATCCTACAAGGATACTCAGATATTTTTTTTTTCCAGTTCTTCGAGAACTATATAACAAATCATCACAAAAAATTCTTTAAGCAATCCTACAGGGATTCTTGAACTTTTTTTTTTCCAGTTCTTCAAGAACTATATCACAAACTTTCATACTTTGAGCAATCCTATAGGATGCTTCAATATTTAGTTATTTGTGCAATCCTTCCGGGACGCTTGAATGATGAATTCTTCTGGAATTCATCAAGAATATAGACAAACACGATATGCTTCAATATTAAGTTTTTTTTTGTGCAATCCTTTTAGGATGCCTAAATGATGAATTCTTCCAGAATTTATCAATAATACATAAACATGATAGTTGTCCCCATGCAATCCAATAGGGATGCTTGAATATTGAATTCTTCTAGAATTCATCAAGAATAGACAAACATGCTAATTGTCTTTATGCAATCCAACAAGGATGCTTTAATGTTGAATTCTTCAGGAATTCATCAAGAATAGAAAATGATAACCATAGTAGCTAAATTAAATTCTCAATAAAATTTTTATACAAGAAATATAAAATGTTAAGATGATAAAATAAAAGATATAATAAACAAAACATGATAATATGAGTTAGATTAACTATAAGATAGTAGAAGAAAACATATCTTTGCCAAATAGCCTCCAAGCTTATTAAGCCGTCATTTTGGTAGAGCTTCGCGCTGATAACGTGTTATGAAATTGATCCAAACAAGAGTAAGATATAACCATTATAATAAACTATAGATGAAGAAGAAATAGAAGAAGAGAATGAGAGAAGAAAAGAGCATTTGCATTCTACTCTTGAAGGTGTCATTTACATTGCCTAATAAGTCCTATTTATAGGATACAAATCTTGTAACTTACAAGCACAAAGTTAAGAGCAATAAGAATGAGTTAAAGCTCTTTACTCATGAGAGTTATAGAGTATCCTAGTAAGATGAAAGGACTAAGGAGAGATGGACATCCACCAATTATTCATAACAAATACAATAATAACACACTATTAAAATATGCACACATAAAGATACTAATATATCCAAACATATATACACGCATATTAATTAGAAAATTGGGGTGTTAGATAGTGTACTCCATGCATCCTTGGCATTAGTAGCTTCCATTATCTTCGGGAAAATGGAGTCACCCACAACTTGTTGCAAGAAATATAATGTTTTTGAATGTTTCTGCTTATTTTCCCTCAACTCTTTCTTTGAGGTGTAGTAAGAGTTGAAGTATCTGCAGGAACGGTAAATCCTTCCTCTACAACTTCCCATAGATCTTGAGAGCAAAAAAATGTCTTCGTTTTAATCCTCCAAAAATCATAGTTTTCACCAGAAAAAGTAGGGACTTGAATATTAGATGATGATTGGGTGTTGTTAGTCATAGGCTAAGAAAATTATGAAAGTAGTGTAGAATGACGGTAGTGATTTTTGGCTGGTAGTTAGATAGTTTATCTACGCCGGTAGATGACCGAATGTTAGTATTTTAATAGTGAATAGTAGAGGAAGATAATTGGGATAGTTGGAATAGTGGATAGGAATTGGTGGAGAAGTGATATACTAAACGGTTCTTGAAATAGCAATTGTATTGCACTCCTTGATTGATTTACAAAGAAGCACTAGCTTATATTTATAGGCTCCATTCCACCGCCTCTCATTTGGCATTGACATATTTTAATATTATTGGAATAATGTAGAT
Source organism: Astragalus membranaceus (assembly GCA_039519185.1). NCBI lineage: Eukaryota > Viridiplantae > Streptophyta > Magnoliopsida > Fabales > Fabaceae > Astragalus > Astragalus membranaceus. The sequence goes on along the minus strand of CM076848.1, from coordinate 158,633,791 downwards.
TAGGGCCGGACAAAATTCATAGGCCCGGCCAAAACCCGTGTTACCTGAAAAAAATTGGAAACGGGCGGAGCTAGTCGGTTCAACGGGTAGACCGGTGGAAAGACTCAGTTCAGCACGGATTCAGATGGGCGGGTGCGGATTTAATTACAAAACTCATCGGTATTTGAACCCGCCTGCAAAACTCCAGCGTAATATATTAAATAATTATAGGAATTGACGCTCCACTTAATATCTTTAGAAATTTGAGTGACATATTTCAGTTCCAACTGCTCTCTCTCTTTTTTGACAAAGCAATTATTACTCTTGTTTTTCAAAAACTTTACAAGTTTCTCTTTTTCTCTTTTTTAACAATTGATTTTTTACTTTTCTCTTATCAAAAAGCTAAACTCTCTTACGAGGCTTTTTATCTCTCTTTTTTAAAAACTTAATTTATTTCTTTCACTCAAGTATCTTCCATATCTGCCATTTTCCCTCTGATCAAAGTCAAGAACCGCAAATAACAAGAAAAATCACAACAGCCTCTCAATATCTCTTCTCTAACTCTTTGATTTGGCTCTTCAATTGCCACAGATCTGTCCATTAGTTCTAACGCAATGGGTCGGTTTTGCTTGCATATCCACCTCTCCTCTCACTTCTCTCACTTCTGTTGCTTGCATCCACCTCTCCTTTATCCTTTTTTTCTCACTACCTTTTTGCTTGCAATGGGTCTGTTTTACCTCCATTAGAAGCTATTTTTGGCCGCCCTCAATCTCCCTCCTCATTTCAACTCCCTTTCATCTCTCTTAAGAGTGATGGCCAGAACAGAAACATGATTTGTGCTGCTTTGATCGAACCCGATTCTACCCAACCGAACCACCCGCACAAACCGAAAATAAAAACCCGCCCAAACCGTGTCAAATAATGGGCGAAGTTGGGCCTGGTAATACCAACCGCGGTTTGGGCCGGATGTCTGTTTTGGTCCCGAACCCGCCCATACCCACCTGTTGTCCAGCCCTAAATTGTAGATCATATACTCTAGTAAAAACAAGAAGCCACTAGAACAATCTAGTACCTATACTCTAGTGTTAGTCTTTGAAGTTTCTAGAAATTTGTAGCATAATTCAACAGAAACATATTCACTCCAAACTATTCTCTCTAGATTCCTTTAGACTTTTTACATTTATACACATAAAAATAAATATTCATTATAATTAATCAAAACAATATATAACATTAGGTTTGAAAAAGAATTAAAATATTATAAATATATAATTTATTTATTTAGTAATAATATTAATAATCGTGGTGAGAGTAGTTGTTGACAAACACATGTCGGAGTGGTAATCGGTGGTGGTGGTCGCAGTGGTAGTCAATCGAGGTGATCATATTGGTGGCCAGTGGTGGTGACTAGTGGTGGTTAGGGTGGTGATTTCCAGTGATCACAAGTAGTGGTTAGAGAAGTAGTCATTGGTGGTGATCGATATTGTTTAAAGTGGTAGTTTCCGTTGGTCGGAGTGGTGGTCAGAATGGTAATAGGTGGTAGTCGGGTTGGTGATCGGAGGTGGATGGAGTGCGGGTCGGCGGTCGTTGGAGTAGTGGTCAGAGTGGTGATCAGTGGTTGTTGAAGTCCAATTTTTATAGTTCACTTTTTTTTTTTTGTTCGGGCCGTCGCCGGTACCCCACAGAATGATCCCAAAGCTTTCAACCAATGATTAATCTCCGTTCGTGTAGCAGGTGCCCAGCAATACACTGGCCAACATTATTTGTCACTAGAGGGAATCGAACCCGGGAGCATACCGAGTCGATCCCCAAGTGTCCCAGCCGGCCCAGCTGAGCCAAGAGGTTGGTTCTATATAGTTCACTTTAGGAGAGAGCGTTAGAAAAATAATTGACTGCAAGAGAGAAAAGAAGAAGGTTGCAGAACAAGTGCTTAACAATAATAGTTTTTTATTCTTTTTCTTATTCACATCATAGGTTGGTTCTATTTCTTTCTTTTTCTTTTTACACTCGCTTTCTTTCTTTTTTCTCTTTCTTTTTACAATCTCTTTCTTTATTTTTACTTTTTTCACTTTTCTTTTACACTCTTTTTTCCTTTTTTTTTTCTTTTTACCTTACTTTTACTTTTCCCATAAACAATTTTTCTCTTTCTATTATCATTTCACTTTAGTTTTTTTTACTAAATTTCTAAATTTATACACTCTTATTGATATTCTACTATCTATCTTTTACTATCTACTATAATCCACTAAAATTGTTCTTTCTAAAGAGTTAACACCTTAAAATTTTAATTTTTCTCTCCGAAATCTGTTTACACTCTAATTGATAATCTACTATCTATCTTTTACTATCTTCTATAAAAAGAACACGACACCACTCGTGCGTATGCACGGGTATCCTACTAGTATAGATTTATATCAATCCACCACAATTGATTTTACCATTACCCTCATTCTATCTATTTGACAACTCAAATTTTTTAGGGTAAAAATGTCATTATACTTTTTTTTTCTCTTTATTCTTACACCCTCTTTCTTACTTTTCACTTTTCTCTTGCACTCTCTTTCTTCCTTTTTTCTCTTTCTTCTTACACTCTCTTCCCTCCGTTTCACTTTTCTTTTACACTCTCTTTCTTCATTTTTTCTTTTTTCTTTACTTTTTTCATAAATAATTATTCTTTTTCTCTTATCACTTCACTTTAATTCTTTTAACTAAATTTCTAAATTTATACAAACACTACTTTAATTAAAAAATTTGAAGACTACTACTTTAAACCTACTATCTAACTTAATGACTATTTAAATTAGTAATTAATATTTAAAACAAATATTTCTTATTGATAATCTAATATCTAACTTTTATTATCTACTATAATATACTAATCAACTAAAATAATCATTTGAAACTACGAGATAGTTGCAATGATAAATAAAAAACACGGGATAACTGCAGTGATATTTATATATTTTTTAAAAATTTATAATTAAAAAAATACGGAATTAATATTTAACATTAATATTTATAATTTTTTTGACAATTTATAATTAATATTTACCATTGATAATTATAATTTTGAAAAACTACTATAAACTTAATATCTAAAAAAATACGGGATAACTGCAGTTTATTATAGATTATTGCAGTTATCCCATATTTTTTTTAATAGATTATTGCAGTTATCCCATTTTTTTAATAGATTATAGTATATTTTTATGAAAACTTCTGCGCTCTTTCCCACAACCAAACTGCTAGGCTCTTTCCTGCAAAGACTGAAGACCTCTTGTTCAACTTTATAATTTTATTTTGGCTTAATTACAGTTTTGGTCCCCCTATTTTCACCAACTCACAATTTTAGTCCCCTAAGAATTTTTTTCACGAATTTAGTCCCCCTATTTTCACAAACTCACGATTTTAGTCCCCCAAGAATTTTTTTGACGAATTTAGTCCTCCTATTTTCCCATTCTGTAAAATTAAAGTCCCCCTATTTTTCCAATTTATAAAATCAAAGTCCCTCTCATAAAAATAATAATAATAATAATAATAATAATAATTATTACAAATAAATTTTTTTATATTTAATAAATAAAAATTCCATCTTTCTTCTTCATTCGATACTTCCTCTCCCTTCGATACCCTAATTCCAAATCCAGCAAACCCAGCATCGTTCCTTCAAAAACAAACCAGGTGAAATTTGTGAACAGTATAATCACAAGCAGATAGATTAGTTTCTTAAGCACGTTGTTGTGGATTTGATCCTATCATGTATATGGAAATGTCTTTTTGAGAGATTCAAAACTCACTTCGATAGTAAAGTATGTCTAATGAAGAAAATTTGAACTCTAAATTCACAAGAATATTGTTCTTCATTAACTTTTTTTTTGACAGAATGTTATCAACTTTTATAAACCCAAAACTATTCTTTTTTTGGACAAAAACACAACTATTTTTAGAAACTATAATCAAATACCGATGTTTATAAGGTTTGCTTTTGAATGAATGGTGTTGAGTTTGCTGGGTTTGGGTTCGTGGAGAAAGAGGAAGTATCGAATAAAGAAGGTGGAATTTTTATTTATTAAAAAAAAAATTGTAATAAAAATAATAATAATTTTTATGTTTAAATTCCAATAAGGCAAGCCACTCTGTCAGCCACGTAGGATAAGTGACTGACAACTCAGTGACAATTTTGATCAAATTAGAGGGGGGATTTTTATTTTACAAATTGGGAAAATAGGGGGACTAAATTTGTGAAAAAATTCTTGTGGACTAAAATCGTGAGTTAGTGAAAATAGGGGGACTAAATTCGTAAAAAAAATTCTTAAGGTTAGTAAAAATAGAGTGACCAAAACTGAAATTAAGCCTTTTATTTTTGATCTACTACTTCATACTCAATAATTTTTCATCCAACTATGGTAAAAAAAATCTATGTGACAATTAATTACTTATGTGACAGGTCTAATTAATCTCTCTATATCCATATCGTGGTATACGAGCTTCATAGGTCAAAAAGCATTTCCAATATTTAAATACAAAGTGAGACCCAGTCACGTGATAAACTTTCATCATGAGGTTTCAAATCATAGTTTTTTATTCTTTTTCTTTTTCACTTTAGAGAGCGATAGAAAAGAATAAAGGTTGGGGAAGAATAATTGTTTAACAATAATTGCTAGCTTGCTTAAAAAAAAAGAACAATAATTGCTAGCAACAGGTTTTGTTCCTCTACATCACTTTTTCCCATCACTCTTTCCCCATCGTCTCTCTCATTGCATTGGATAATTGAATGGCATCTACATCCATTCTAACCCCAAGTTGGGTCAACCATGTTTTCTTGAGTTTCAGGGGTGAAGACACTCGTAAATGTTTCACAGACCATCTTTTTGCTGCACTGGAAAGAAGGGGGATCAAAACATTCAAGGATAATCATGATCTTGAAAGGGGAGGAGTGATATCAATGGAACTCATAAAAGCCATTGAAGAGTCCATGTTTGCAATCATCATTCTCTCACCCAACTATGCTTCCTCAACTTGGTGTTTGGATGAGCTCCAAAAGATTGTTGAGTGCAACAAGACTTTTGGTCAAACAGTTTTTCCAATCTTCTATGGCGTAGATCCATCTGATGTGAGACATCAAAGGGGAAGCTTTGCCAAAGCTTTTAGAAAACATGAAGAGAACTTCAGAGATAATAGAACCAAAGTGGACACATGGAAAAATGCCTTAAGAGAAATTGCAGGTTATTCTGGCTGGGACTCAAAGGGTTGGTAAGTAGTTTTATCATCATTCAGTCTTTAATCTATATTTTTAGCACATGTGAGCTAATTAGAGTTAGGAATAGAGAAAAATAACAATTATAGTATGGTCCAAACCATTTAGCCAACCGAGTATAACAATCAATTATAGTATATTGCTGCTCATCTAGCAACATATGCATTTGTTAGTACAAGGTTTATGCTTCCTAGATTTCCAAATATATAAATTGATAACTTGTTTGTTTTTACTATCTAGTGCTAAATTTACTTGTGGTTTTATAAAAGTCTCCTTATTTTCCCCTCTCTCTATACAGGAATGAGGCAGCATTAGTCGAAACAATTGTTGATGATATACAGAAAAAATTGATTCCTAAATTGCCATCTTCCACAAATAATCTTGTTGGGATTGATTCAAGGATAAAGGAAGTATATTCACTCCTAGGAATGGGGTTGAACGATGTTCGCTTCATAGGCATATGGGGTATGGGAGGCATTGGAAAGACAACTATTGCTAGATTAGTTTATGAAGCAATGAAAGAGGAATTCAAATTCAACGATAGTTGCTTTCTGGCTGACATTAGAGAGGTTTCTAAGACAAAGGGTTTATTTCACATCCAAAGGGAACTTCTTCTTCATCTTAATATAAGAAGCAGTGAATTCTATAATGTCCATGATGGGAAAAAGATAGTAGCAAACTCCTTCCGTAACAAAAAGGTTTTTCTTGTTCTTGATGATGTAAGTGAGTCAAGCCAATTGGAGAATTTAGCTGAGAACCAAGAATGGTTTGGTCCAGGAAGCAGAATCATAATCACAAGCAGAGATAAACACCTGCTAGTGACACATGGAGTTGATGAAATTTATGAGGCTAAAAGCTTAGTAGAAACTGAAGCACTTAAGCTCTTCTGTTTGAAAGCTTTTAAACGAGATGAACCCAAAGAAGAGTATTTGAATTTGTGTAAGGAAGTGGTTGAATATACAGGAGGCCTTCCATTGGCACTTAAGGTATTGGGTTCTCATCTTCATGGAAGAACTGTTGAGGTTTGGCATAGTGCTTTAAAACAATTAAAAAGTGTTCCACACTCCCAAATCCTAGATACACTGAAAATAAGTTATGACAGTTTAGAACCTATGCAGAAAAAGCTGTTTCTAGATATTGCCTGTTTCTTCAAAGGGTGGGAAAAAGATAAAGTGGTGGATATATTAGAAAGTTGTGGTGATCATCCTAAAATTGGAATTGACATTTTGATTGAAAGATCTTTGGTAACTGTAGATAGAGAGTACATTAGGTTCGATGAATCTGAAATAGAAGAGGATCTCTATCTGTTGGGGATGCATGATTTGCTTGAAGAAATGGGCAGGTATATTGTAGATCAAGAATCTCATGATCCTGGCAGACGTAGTAGATTGTGGTGTCAAAATGACATTGATCAAGTATTGACAAAAAATAAGGTATGTTTTTTTTGGTGTTAAATGCATAAATGTGGCACCGATGCAAACTGAGTGATGCAATGAAAGGAATGTTTTTTTTTTTGGTGTTAAGTCTTTAACTCATTTTGCAAGTTTATTTTATTTGACATTCTGGTTTTCTAGGGAACCGATAAAATTGAAGGCATAGTTTTGAACTTCGTTAAACCATATGAAGCACACTGGAGCACTGAAGCCTTCTCAAAGACAAGTCAACTATGGTTACTCAAGTTAAGTCGTGTGATACTTCCCCTTGGCCTCAAGTGCCTTCCTAGCTCACTAAAAGTTCTTGGTTGGTATCAATGTCCTTTGAAGACCCTGCCACTCACTCATCAACTGGATGAAATTGTTTACCTCACATTGCGTAGTAGCAAAATAGAACAACTTTGGCATGGGACTCAGGTAAAGACTATTTATCAAGAACTCTTTCCAAACTATGCTTTTGACATTAATTCATTATTGTAATAGCTCTTGAACTTAATTGTATTTTTCACAATATTAATTTTAATCAGTGTCTTGGGAAGCTGAAGTCCATCGATTTGAGATTTTCTGAGTCTCTAAAGCAATCCCCAGATTTTGCGGCGGTTCCAAATCTCGAATCATTGAATCTTGAATATTGTTCAAGCTTAACTGAGGTTCATCCTTCCCTTCTACACCACAAGAAACTTGTTATATTGAATTTCCAAGGCTGCAAAAGGCTAAAAGCTCTTCCATGTAAAATGGAGATGAGTTCCTTGAAGAAGCTAAATCTTTCTTATTGCTCTGAATTTGAATATCTTCCAGAGTTTGGGGAATGCATGAAACATCTATCAAAGCTTTCTTTAAATGGGACTCCTTTAACTAAACTTCCCCCTTCACTGGGATGTCTTGTTGGCCTTGCTTATTTGAATTTGAAGCATTGCGAGAATCTTGTTTGCCTTCCAGATACCATAAGTAAATTGAAATCCCTCTTAATTTTGGATGTTTATGGCTGCTTAAAACTCACTAGCTTGTCAGAGGGTTTAAAGGAAATGAAGGGTTTAACTGAAACTGTTATTGCAGGGCAGCCACCTTTACTTACCTCTTATCTGGGAAGCCTCAAAATAATGTTCTCCTAAGTGAAACTAATATTGAAGAGAAGCTACCTTATCTGGAAAACCTTAAAATAATATCATTTGCCGACTTCTCCGACAAAAGGGCAGTGCGAGATTACAAGGCTCAAAGAATGTCGAAGGGAGTCGGACCCCTATTGATAATGCCCGGACCCCCATTGCTGTCCAGGATACATGAAAGGCTACTGTTGTTGTCCAGAATGCCCCGTAATAGGGCGTGTTTTAATTAATAATAATAAATAATAATTATAGGCCGTTATTGGATAGTTATTGGCTTGTATTAAATTAGGAAACTGTTTTAGAAAACACTTATCTTATCATTTGGAATAGATTGGGGCTTGGGAGAACTAGAGACTTTCATACATTCTCTAAGATTTATTCTTGTGATTTGTGTGTGAATTGGCTTGTAATATACCAAATCTGTCATCAATAATCAGTTTCTGGTTGTGTTTAAACGATAAAACCAACCCTAAACCCCATATTTCTTAATTATCCTATATTTATGTCCACTTGCTATGTTAGAGTTGTTAGTTAATAGTAAACTATTATTAAGGTGTACACATGATTAGAAATTGACCAATCGAGTAACAATTTTCTTAAAGTGAACTATCAAAAATTGGACTTCTATGTGAATTCTAGAAACAGGGGAGATGCCAAAATAATTTACTCTAAAATCCATTATCTATTCAAAGCTAGGGAAGAATCTATCTCTTGATCTTAAAACGGGAAGGGGAAAAGCTAAAGAACTATATTTTATACAACGTATACATGTAAAAAATTTCATCCTGATTTCATAAGCCACACAAAAGAATAGAGGAAAATCAATTGGGTCGTGTTAGCTGCATCTGTTCCCCACCTTATAACCCAATTAAATGAGAAATTCAGAAATGAATGAATCGTACCATAAAAATGCGTATACACTGTATTGTTTTATCCTAATAATAATGATGTTCTTTTCTTGAAGATCACCGTGAAGAAATGTGTTGTACCCCAATTTTGTCCGATCCTTTTCACAATCATTGCTACGAGAAAAGTTTTTCAGGCTCATTCGATGCTGTCTCGTTTTAATTCGGGCCAACGCTTAGTACTTTGTTCAATCGGGCCGAAATGTCTTTTTGTCTGATTGGGCCCATACTTGCGTGGTTGGTTTGTATTTCTACGATTCGCGCTTGTCTAGGCAAAGATTTTAACTAAAAATTAGGGTTTAGATTTCCGTTTTTCAGGAAAAGGAAAAGATCAGAAACCAGGAAAATAGGTAAAGGCAGAAATCAAAACAGAGAAATAGAAGATAAAAAAGAGACAAAAAAACGAGTCAGAGTCGTACCAGCTCCGACAACCGTAGATGGTGGCCGTCCTCCCCAACCGTGCCGTCACTGTCTGAACACTGTCAATCCCTCCGTCTCCGTCACAAACCTCCCATTGTCAATCCCACCGTCTCTCTCCACAAACCCTTGCCCCCTCTCTCGCCGGAAATCTCGCGCCTTCTCTCTCTTTCCCCGTTTTGTTTGTTGCGGCGCATCATGGATGGAAAGGAGAAGGAAAATTAGGTTTAGGTTAAAATGAAGAGGGCTCTTATATCCCTCAGGTTTTGTTTTATTTTTTTTACTATTCAGATTACTAAATACACCCCTGTGTTTCATCACTGTAACCCCCACTGGAAGCCCACATTCTCGCAGGCCAGTTCACAAAAACGAACTGGGCTGCTGCTTTCCACACCTCCCTTTTTAAAAATACAAACCCCTGCAGCTAATGACAACCCATTTTACCACTACACCCCTTTTTTCGTTCCTTTTTTCTTTTTTTCTATAAATAAATAATTTCTTTCACAAATCCATTTTTGTCCTTTCCTATGAAATTAGATATTCCTTTTTTCAAAAAATATAAATAGGGGTCTAAGTCGACTGTACAGTCGGGTTAGTCTACTTTTTAAGTCACTAATGAACCGTTACGGATCATGTCCTAAAATCCCTATTTAAAACAAAAAAATTCCTAAATTAAAATAAACACAAACACATTTCTTTCCACAAATCAAATTTTCAAAATAGGGGATTAAGTCGGCCGTACGGCCGGGTTAGTCAGCGTTCTAGGACGAGTGAGACGTACGGCTCAATAGTCTAAAAACCCCTACTTTAATAAAATCAAACCACCACACATCAAACCATTTACCAAACTTCAAAAAATCCATTTTCAAAATAGGGGACTAAGTCGACTGTACAGTCGGGTTAGTCATTGTTCTAGGGAAAATGCGCTGTACAGCTCAATAATCCTAAAACCCCTATATTAAAAAACACCAACCAACAAACTTTTTCTACCCAAGAACTACGTAGCTTTGATTTCTCCATTGCACCTGGAGATACGTAGGAGCAGGGGCCCACTCCTGTCAAGCACAAAAAACTAAAACTTTTATTAAGTTTTTTTCTTTTTGATTCAAAATAAAAGGGTAAAATAAACATTTTAAAAGTTAACTTTCTTTTTATACAACTAATTAGCAGGTAACCTTCCTTAGGAAGGATGTCGTGGGGTGCTAATACCTTCCCCACGCATAACCGACTCCCGAACCCTAATGTAGTCTCAAGGACCCTTATCCATTCAAAAGGGATTTACTAATGTTTGCCCTTATAATTAAACATTGTTGGCGGCTTTATTTTTTAACCTTCGTGGAATCCCCACCCGAAATTTTCAGTCGCTACAGCTGGCGACTTCGCTGGGGATCATTTAGAGAGTCAAACCTAGTCTAATTAGTTGTAGGATTAGTTGTTAATTTAACGTTTATTTTTACCCTTCCCTTTTTGTCTTTTATTTTTTATTATCCTTTTGTGATATGAAAACCCTAGGATAGAAGACCTTTTTTTGTATGTATGTTTCTTTGTTTTGCAGCTTGGGGGTATTCTTAATATTTTTCTCCTTCACATACTCCACTATCACACTCTTGCACACACGTGAGAATAGTCCTGTGCCCGGACTGGAGAATAACCTAAGTTAGAACAAGACTGCGTAGTGATGGCCTACTGGATGTGCGTCCTGTTGGGTGGTCATGAAAGTCTCACCTAGAGTTTGGTCCCTCTTGAGAATGCTGGCACTCCTAATAGCTTGCCTATTGTTGTGATCAGTGTTCTTAACCGGGGTCGTTGGCTCTAGGAACCTTATGTAGGACTCTTTAGAGCTACTGTTTGAAAGGTTCACTCAATAGACAAGCCCTAGACCTATTCTCTAAGGAACCCTAGTAGGACACAAAGGAGCCTCATACCCCTGCATTCAAACAAGCACAGATACATTTTCTGGTTTTTTTTTTCCAAAAAAAAATATATAATAAAATATAAAAAGAAATTATGTTATGTCGGCAAATTATTTTTAGCATACCTCATGCATTTTTCCTTTTTGCATGGCATAAATTTTCCTTTTTTACATCAACATTTCATGCATTTCTATGACCGCCAGGGAATTGTAAGGTTTTCTTTCCGACAAGATGGATCAAACATTAAGGCAAACCATACATTTGAAAATCAAGCAACCGAACCTAAAAAGTCTGCGAGACCTAAGTAATAAAATGGCGCCATGGCTTCGTGACTCTTTCACCGCCAAGTATGGGAATCTTTTAAGTCTTCTGAATATCAATGTACAAGTCAAAGCTCTCACTGCATTGGGCCAGTATTATGATCCACCGTTACGGTGTTTCACCTTTCAAGGCTATCAGCTGGCCCCGACCTTAGAAGAGTTTGAAAAAATATTATGCTTCCCTCCAGAGAACAAAAAGCCATACTGATATGTGGAAAATTATCCTATAGCCGAAAAACTGTCTGAAATATTAAAAGTTCCAACATCAGACTTGGCCAAGAAGGTAATTGTAAAGAAGGGGGTAGAAGGTTTGACAAGGTGGTACTTGGAGAAAGAAACCTCATTCTGGGCTGGTAAAGAAAATTGGGCTACATTCATGGACGTCTTCGCTCTCATCATCTATGGGGTCGTTCTATTCCCAAATGACGACGGCTATATTGATTACACTGCGACGGATGTTTTCTTAGCATTCAAACTCCGAGGACAAAATCCCTCCTCAGTTGTTCTTGCTGACGTGTATTACACTATTCATGAAGGTCACAAAAAACGATCAGGCTTGATCCTCTGTTGTTTGTCTGTATTGTATCGCTGGTTCACCTCTCACATCTTCAAAAGAAATCATCATATAGAGGTCAGGGGCAACACAGAATGGGCCCAATACATCGCCGGCCTCAAAGGAAGTGACATTTCCTGGTATTCTCGGGACCAAAATATAGAAGAAATTGTCTATCAGTGTGGTGATTTCCCAAATGTCCCCCTCATAGGGACTAAAGGCTGCATTAACTACAATCCCGCCATTGCTTTGAGGCAGTTGGGTTATCCTATGATGAATCCACCCCCAGAAGAATCTTTATTCTCATTTGTGCTAGAGAAGAGGGGTTCGGAAGATCTTGATATGCTAAGAAAGATTAGTCGGGCCTGGGGCAAAATATCTAGAAAAGGTCGTGAACTAGGACCCAGAGGTATTGATGCCAAAGAAAGTTACATTCAGTGGGTCAAATCTAGAGCCCAAGTTGGACTACCATTCCGTCTGGCAGCTCCGGTCACCCCCGAGGTCCCTCCGCCTATCCCTATACTCGATGAAGATCTAGAAAGACTCCAAGTCGCCTTGTCCAAAGCAGAACAAGAAAAGGCAGAGTTGCAAGCTAAATTAGAGAAAGTGCTCAAAGAGAATGCTGATTTGCAACGAGAAAGTGCCATCAAAAGAAAGCGCCTTGCTGAATGCGATGAAAGGGAGCGGGTCGGGAAAGAAAAAATGCGCCGCTTGCAAGAAAGTCTCATGGGTGCAAATGAAGAGCTTAAAGTGCGCAACCGAGAGAGAGACCAGGCTATAGACAATGCATATGTAAACAGTTGACCAAGTCTGCAGTGATTGAGAGAACACTACGAAGCCAACTCGAAGATATGAAACCTCGACTAGAGGGAATGACTGCTGAATGTGAGAATAGGCTGGTTGTTGTTACCAAGTGGCTTCAGTCTCAAGAGGGGGGGGGGGGTGAATTGAGATTTAAAACTTTTCAGATCTTTCAAAAACGTTGTTCCCCTTTTCAATGACTTAGATCAATTTTCGCGCAGGTTAAGTGGAAGCGAAGGAATTAGAATGTAAAGCAGTAAAGCGGTATAATAGTAAAGCAGGAAAGCAGTAAAGCACGCAAAGATTTATCCTGGTTCGGTCACCTCCTAGTGACCTACGTCCAGTCCTCACACCCTTGTGAGATTTTCAACTAACCAAAACAACAAGGCTTACAGGTGCCTTGGAAAACCTTTACAGACTCAGGCACTCTCCTCCTAGGATACCCCACCTATAGAGAGCCCTCAAATCTAATATAACAATAACAAGAGATACCCCACCCCTGTTACAATCAACTGCCCTAGAAAGATACCCCACTTCCTAGTACATGCAGCTACCCTAGAGAGATACCCCACTCCCTAGAACAAAACACAACAATTAAATAATAAACAATTGTAAATACAGAAATACCTCTAGTGTAGGCAGATATTACAACTTGAAGAATGCAACCCCAACTAACTCTTAGCAACAGATCAGCTCAGACAGACCAACGGTACGTGACGAGCAAAAGTACAAGCGTGAAGAGTTTTCTCAAAAGTTTTCTGTTTCATGCAAGTGGGTTGAGTTGTGTGTTGTGTAAAATGAATCGTGAAGCACTGCCTATTTATAGGCTATGAGGAAATTATTTTTACGTTGAAAATAGTGTAGGAATCGATTCTTTGTTAAAATGTATTTGATCTAGGAATCGATTTATTTAGGTGAGGAATCGATTTATCTTTGTTTGGAAAATATGGGAAATTGATTCTTGAGTGCCATGGAAAGCTAGGAATCGATTCTATACTTAGTGAAAATATGAAGGAATCGATTTTCAGCTTGCCTGAGACAAGTGGGAATCGATTCTCAGTTTAAGTGCAAAAGATTGGGAATCGATTCTTCCCTTAAAAATTGTTTAGCTCAGAAATCGATTTATGTACTGAAAGTACATGACCTGAAAATCGATTTCTACCTTTTCTAATTTACCTGAAAATCGATTTTGATATTTGTTTATGCATGAGGAAATCGATTTTGTTATTTTAAAGGTGATAGAAATGTTTACGTAAATATGCATGCAACTTTAAAAAACTTTGTGAGTGTGTGAGACTTTGATATACGAGCTGACCTTTTGAAAGAGCTTACACTTTTTCCTAAGACACACCCAAACCCTAAGGATTACCCTTATATTTAAGGACTACCCTTAAACTTGAATCTTCAGTTCTTGGCTTGCTTGTCTTGGATTGTGACTTTGACGTTTAGTCACTTTTATTGACTTTGACCGTCAATCTTACCTTTGTCTTTTTCATCATCAAAACACATCCTGCAATATCAGGTTACCTGCAACACAAGGTATCCACATTCTCCCCCTTTTTGATGATGACAAAACATTAACTCATCTCAAGGTGGGAGGTTAGTTCAAACAGATAATGTATATGATACTCCCCCTATCATGATGCTCCCCCTGTTTTATTGACTGTATGCAAGTAAATGCAAATGCATGCTGAATATTAAAACTTTATTCTAAATATTAAAAACTCTATTCTACTCCCCCTTTTTGTCATGATCAAAGAGGGCAACATGTAATAAAAATTGTGAATCTAACAGCATGAAGAGGAATCAATGATTCCAAGTTCTCTTCGAATGAAGAAGAAGGTTTCTTTTTGTAAAGGTTTTGTAAAAATATCAGCCAGCTGTTTTGCCGATTCCACAAATTCGATTACACAATCCCCTTTTTGGACATGATCTCTAAGAAAATGGTGTCTTATCTCTATATGCTTGGTCCTAGAGTGTTGGACGGGGTTCTTTGTAAGATTGATAGCGCTGGTATTGTCGCATTTTATAGGGATATGATCTAGATCTATACCATAGTCAAGAAGTTGTTGCTTCATCCAGAGGATTTGTGCACAACAACTCCCTGCTGCAACATATTCTGCTTCAGCAGTTGACAGTGCGACACTGACTTGTTTCTTACTGTGCCATGAGACTAATGCACTACCTAGTATGTGACATGTTCCACTAGTGCTTTTTCTGTCCAACTTACATCCTGCAAAGTCAGAATCTGAATATCCAATAAGACTACATGTGGCGCCTTTTGGGTACCATAGACCAACATTTTGAGTGCCTACCAGATATCTCATTATTCTTTTGACAGCTACTAAATGTGACTCTTTTGGATTTGCTTGATACCTTCTTCATCTTTGTATAAGTAGCATGAGGTGCTCATTGGTGTGGACATTTCTTTTGCTTTGTCCATTTCGAATCTTTTGAGTAGTTCTTTGCAGTATTTTGATTGAGATATGAAGATGCCGTCGTTTGTTTGTTTTATTTGAAGCCCAAGGAAGAAGTTGAGTTCTCCCATCATTGACATTTCAAATTCATTCTGCATAATACTTGAAAATTCTTTGCAAAGCAATTCATTAGTAGCACCGAAAATAATATCATCCACATAAATTTGCACGAGTAAGATGTCATCTTTTGACCTTTTTATAAAAAGTGTAGTGTCAACTTTTCCTCTTTGAAAATCATGATTGAGTAGGAATTTGCTCAATCTTTCGTACCAAGCTCTGGGAGCTTGCTTCAGACCATATAGAGCCTTTTTGAGTTTAAAAACATGGTCTGGTTTTTCGAAATTTTCAAAACCAGGAGGTTGTTCAACATATACTTCTTCTTGGATAAAACCATTTAAGAAAGCGCTCTTAACATCCATTTGATACAATTTAAAATCCATGATTGATGCAAAAGCAAGTAGCATGCGAATAGCTTCTAATCTAGCTACAGGAGCATACGTTTCATCATAGTCTATTCCTTCTTCTTGATTATACCCTTTAGCAACTAGTCTAGCTTTGTTCCTAATTATTATACCTGATTCGTCTAGCTTGTTTTTAAACACCCATTTTGTGCCTATTATCTGATGTTTATCTGGTCTAGGAACTAGATCCCACACTTCGTTTCTTTCAAACTGATTTAACTCTTCTTGCATAGCAATAGTCCAATGTTCATCAACTACGGCTTCATCTATATTTCTAGGTTCAATTTGAGATACGAAAGCCATATGATTACATGCATTTCGAAGAGAGTTACGAGTAGTTACCCCTTTAGTTACATCACCTATGACATTTTCAAGCGAGTGATCCCTTGGGATTCTCCATTCCTTGGGAAGTTCACTGCTTGATCCTTCTTCTGACTTCTCTTGAGGGGTGGTTTTTGTTTCTTCTTCTTTTTTCTTCTCACCTATCTCTAAATCTTCAGGTTCATCTGCAATATCAATAACCTTTCCCAGCCTTTTGGGGTTAGTTTCATCAAATGTAACATGTACAGATTCCTCAATTACCTTATTTCTTTTATTAAAAATTCTAAAGGCCTTGCTAGATAAAGAGTAACCAAGAAAAATTCCTTCATCAGCTTTAGCATCGAATTTACCTAGGTTGTCTTTTCCATTATTCAATACAAAACATTTGCAACCAAAGGTGTGAAGGTGTGAAATATTTGGTTTTCTTCCCTTGTAAAGTTCATAGGGGGTTTTCTTTATAATAGGCCTAATTAGAACTCTATTCATAACATAACAAGCAGTACTTACAGCATCCGCCCAAAAGTATTTTGGGATGTCATGATCATTTAGCATTGTTCTGGCAAGTTCCTCCAATGATCGATTTTTCCTTTCAACAACTCCATTTTGTTGAGGAGTTCTAGGTGCTGAGAAGTTGTGATTTATACCAAGTTCTTCACCTAGGATTTCGAATTTTTCATTTTCAAATTCTCCACCGTGATCAGATCGAATTGAGACAATCTTCAATTCTTTCTCATTTTGAATGCTGCGAGCAAGCTTTTTGAATGCTCCAAAAGCTTCGCTCTTATTTGCCAGAAAGAGAGTCCAGGTATACCTTGAATAATCATCTACTATAACTAGAGCATAGTAATTTCCACCATAACTTTTTGTCCTTGAGGGACCAAATAGATCCATGTGTAACAGCTGCAAAGGTTTGTTAGTAGACACAATATTCTTTGATTTAAAGGACACTTTTACCTGTTTACCCTTTTGGCATGCATCACACAATTTATCTTTTTCAAACTTGATATTAGGCAAACCACTAACTAGATCTTTAGACACTAGCTTGTTAAGATGATCCATATGAATATGAGCTGTCCTACGGTGCCATAACCAAGAGTTTTCTTCCTTACTAATGAGGCAACATGCATTATGTGATGAAACACTATCTAAACTCATCATGTATATGTTTTCTACTCTATTTCCTATCATTCTAACTTGTTTACTTTGTTTATCCTCAATGATGCATGAACCTGAGTCAAATATTACCCTATTTCCTTTATCACAAAGTTGGCTAATGCTTAAAAGATTATGTTTAAGACCTTCAACATAGAGCACATTATCAATAGCAGTAGATAAGTCTTTACCAACTTTACCTTCACCAAGGATTCTTCCTCTGTTATTGTCACCATAAGTCACATGACCGCTTGATCTTGGGGTAAGAGTTAGGAACTTTGTAATATCTCCAGTCATGTGCTTTGAGCATCCGCTGTCAAGGTACCAATCTGACCCCCGTACCTTGAAGCATACCTGCATTGGTTCAAAACAAGGTTTTAGGTACCCAAATCTCTTTGGGTCCTTGTGGGTTAGTGTTTGGTATGGTCCTTTTGGGAACCCATACCTTTTTCATAGTTTGCTTACCTCTTTCCCTGCAAACAGAAGCTGTATGTCCAGGTTTATCACAATAGTAACATCTAATATAAGGTTTAGTGGAAAACTTAGGTCTATGATGCATATTGCTTTTCACAAAATTATTTCTCTGAATCCTAAGATGCAATTTGGGCATTTTGTCTATTGTACATTCAAGCTCATTGATTTTCTTTTCATGTTCTATACATTTATCACATGCATAATTTTCTTTAACATACACAAGTTTATCATTTTCTTTCCTAAGTTCTAATTTTTCTTTAGTTAAAACATTAACTTCATTTTGAAGATTAGCAATGGTTTTCTTTGATTTATCTAATGCCTTAGCTAATTTCATAGAATCATCATGCAACTCAGTGAAAGCTTCATATAAATCATCATATGCATTTTGTAAAGAGTCAGGGTTAGAAATTACCTCGTTTTCATTCTCGCTTTCATGATCAGCCATTAATGCAACTTGAGCTTCTTCATCTTCTGATTCATCTGATGAATCCATGCAGTTGTCTTCCCATGCAATGTAGGCTTTTCTTCCTTTATTATCCCTGAATGCCTTCTTTTCAGATTTGGAGTCCTTTTTCTGTAGATTAGGACATTCCATTTTCATGTGTCCGGGTTTCCCGCATTCATAACAAGTAGGAGGACCGGATGTACTTTCTTTGCTAGAGAACCTTTTTGATTTGAAGTTCTTCTTTGGATAGTTGTTGCCTTTCATGAACCTTTTGAACTTCCGAACCATAAGAGCCATATTCTCTTCATTTTCATCAATTTCATCATCTGAGTTGTCACTATCATCAATTTGACTAGAACAAGATGCTTTTAGAGCCAAGCTTTTCTTTTTCTTATCTGTATTTTCGTAGTCAGCTAGACGAGTGAGTTCTAGTTCGTGCTCTTGAAGTTTACCGAACAGAGCAGCCAGAGTCATAGTAGCTAAATTTCTTGATTCAGCTATAGCAGTAACCTTGGGTTGCCATTCTCTATTCAGACATCTCAGAACTTTGTTGATTAGATCCTCTGCAGGAAATTACTTACCCAACAAGCTTAACTGATTCACTATGTGAGTGAACCTTTTCTGCATTTCTGGTATTGTTTCACCTGTATTCATTCTAAATAATTCGTACTCTCTGATAAGAGTATTTGTTCTTGCCCTTTTCACTTCATTTGTACCCTCATGAGTAACTTGGAGATTATCCCACATTTCTTGGGCAGATTTACAGTTTGAAACTCGAAAAAATTCATCAGGACTTAAAGCAGAAGTAATAATATTTTTGGCACGTAAATTATGTTGCACTTTTCTTTTCTCATCATCAGACCATTCATTTCTACTTTTAATAGTAAGAATACCATCTACTAAATGTGTGGGGACATAGGGTCCTTTTTCCACAGCATCCCAAACATCTAAGTCTACCCCTTCAATAAAGATTCTCATTCTTTCTTTCCAATATGCATAATCTTTCCCGTTGAATCCCGGAGGACGGGTAAGAGAAGCACCCTCTTGCGTAGACCAACCTGAAGCCATTTCTCTTGAAGCTGCTAGGCCCTTTATACAAGAGTCTAGCTTTGATACCACTTGTTACCAAGTGGCTTCAGTCTCAAGAGGGGGGGGGGGGTGAATTGAGATTTAAAACTTTTCAGATCTTTCAAAAACGTTTTTCCCCTTTTCAATGACTTAGATCAATTTTCGCGCAGGTTAAGTGGAAGCGAAGGAATTAGAATGTAAAGCAGTAAAGCGGTATAATAGTAAAGCAGGAAAGCAGTAAAGCACGCAGAGATTTATCCTGGTTCGGTCACCTCCTAGTGACCTACGTCCAGTCCTCACACCCTTGTGAGATTTTCCACTAACCAAAACAACAAGGCTTACAGGTGCCTTGGAAAACCTTTACAGACTCAGGCACTCTCCTCTTAGGATACCCCACCTATAGAGAGCCCTCAAATCTAATATAACAATAACAAGAGATACCCCACCCCTGTTACAATCAACTGCCCTAGAAAGATACCCCACTTCCTAGTACATGCAGCTACCCTAGAGAGATACCCCACTCCCTAGAACAAAACACAACAATTAAATAATAAAAAATTGTAAATACAGAAATACCTCTAGTGTAGGCAGATATTACAACTTGAAGAATGCAACCCCAACTAACTCTTAGCAACAGATCAGCTCAGACAGACCAACGGTACGTGACGAGCAAAAGTACAAGCGTGAAGAGTTTTCTCAAAAGTTTTCTGTTTCATGCAAGTGGGTTGAGTTGTGTGTTGTGTAAAATGAATCGTGAAGCACTGCCTATTTATAGGCTATGAGGAAATTATTTTTACGTTGAAAATAGTGTAGGAATCGATTCTTTGTTAAAATGTATTTGATCTTGGAATCGATTTATTTAGGTGAGGAATCGATTTATCTTTGTTTGGAAAATATGGGAAATCGATTCTTGAGTGCCATGGAAAGCTAGGAATCGATTCTATACTTAGTGAAAATATGAAGGAATCGATTTTCAGCTTGCCTGAGACAAGTGGGAATCGATTCTCAGTTTAAGTGCAAAAGATTGGGAATCGATTCTTCCCTTAAAAATTGTTTGGCTCAGAAATCGATTTATGTACTGAAAGTACATGACCTGAAAATCGATTTCTACCTTTTCTAATTTACCTGAAAATCGATTTTGATATTTGTTTATGCATGAGGAAATCGATTTTGTTATTTTAAAGGTGATAGAAATGTTTACGTAAATATGCATGCAACTTTAAAAAACTTTGTGAGTGTGTGAGACTTTGATATACGAGCTGACCTTTTGAAAGAGCTTACACTTTTTCCTAAGACACACCCAAACCCTAAGGACTACCCTTATATTTAAGGACTACCCTTAAACTTGAATCTTCAGTTCTTGGCTTGCTTGTCTTGGATTGTGACTTTAACGTTTAGTCACTTTTATTGACTTTGACCGTCAATCTTACCTTTGTCTTTTTCATCATCAAAACACATCCTGCAATATCAGGTTACCTGCAACACAAGGTATCCACAGTTGTAACACCCCTTTTCTAATAACCTTACTATTTAATAAAATCAGAGTTTCTTTTTTTTTTTTGTTTTTGAAACCAATTTAAGCGAGTGCTACACTTATTCCATTAAAATCAAAAACTTCAACTTTCATAGTTCAATTAGAACCACAAGATACATAGCACCATAACAAGAAAAACCGTTTAGTTCACATCAACTAAATACAGTCACTACCAGCAGCGGAATAAAAATTAAGTTCGAAATAAAACCAATACATCACCAAAAATGGTCTAACAGTATAAAAACAATAACACTTAAGCATAAGACGCCCCCCGGTGCTACGTATCAGAGCATGACACTTTCTACCAAATGAAGGTATAAAGGTAACCTTCACTCGTTATTACCTGCACGTTGCCGACATAAGAAGCAACATAAAAGCAGTAGGGTGAGTCTCTTTTCATAATTAATAACATATGGGAATTAAGCACTGCATAGAAAAAGGAACCAGGCAAACAGAATCACAACAAAGTCAATAACCATATCACAATTACAATCACAATTCCACAATGCAAGAGGTATGGTTATGCAATGAAATGCAACCCAAACTCCACGGGCACATGCATGTCGGATCCGTCACCAAATACAAATAGGCCGTAGCCTCTGCTCACCAAATAAAACTAGGCCGAAGCCTCTGCTCACCAATAATGCACATGTTTCATGAGATGCTATGGGAATGCATCACAACACGCCACAATTCAATCAAATTCACCATTTTAATTCATATTCTCACCATAGTGTATTAATCAGCTCACCAAATTAAAATTAGGCCGAAGCCTCTGCTCACCAATTCTCACCATAGCACACTCACCAATTCAGCCCACCACTCACACCAACACCAATTTCAATTAGGCAAATTTAGGATATTGACACGACATAGGGAAAGTAGATAAAAATTGCCATTTGGGCACTTGAACACTTCAGCCCAGAAAATACCAGTAAAATAAATCATTTTTTGCATAAAACTGGAACATTTGGATAGACATCGAAATTAGCTTCGAAACGCATTTTGAACCGTTAAATTTGGATAACCGAGTCAAAAGTTATGATTAAAACAAAACGGAAAAATACTTAGACATTCTGAAAAACTGGCGCCCAGCAAAACTGGCGCAGGGCGCCTGGCGCCCGGACAAACTGGCGCAGAGCGCCTAGCAAAACTGGCGCTGGGCGCCTGGCAAAACTGGCGCAGGGGAACACAGCGCCCAGGCACAAGGCACCTAAGGCCAACATGCAAGAAAAGTCATTTTACTTCGAAATTGATTTTGTACGAGCCAAATACTCAGTATATGAGAACCCAACAAAAAGTTTGGCAAAAAGTGACACGCCTCTTTGGCGCCCATGGACTAGGCGCCTAGTGAAAACACGCGACCCAACTATTTTGGTGACCAAAATCATTTTGCACGAGCTATTTTACTTGAGTATGAAAACCAGAAACCAATTTTTACAAAACAACCACCAGAACATTGGGGCCCTTGGCGCCCATGACACAAAGCGCCTAGCACCAAGACAGCAACACAGTGGCTGGAAAAACTGGCGCAGGCACCCTGACTGGGCGCCTGGCGCCCATGACTGAGGCGCAGAAACACAGCAACAAGGCATATGGCGCCCAAGGCGCCTAGGAGCTTCCAAAACCAGAATTTTTCAAATTCAAACACCAATTTAGACTCACCAAACACTCAATTATATATATATATGATTCAAGTATCACCATGATTCTCAATTTTCACCAAGTAAGCACCAACAAGTCATATATTCAAACATATGACATACAATTCACATTAGCAACAATTCAAAACAATAGTCATGCGATTTCAACCTAGGCCATTTCATAATCAAGCATCACAATACTATAATTCAATCCTCATCACAACAATTCATTCATAGAATTTATCCTAGAACCCTAACCCTAGGCATCACTAATTCGCATATGGTATTAACAACAAAAAGAGGACCCCCTAACCTCTTAGAAGTCGAAATTGCTAGCAAAGCTCCAAGGAAAATGCAAGGCACCAACAAGCTCTTCCTCCTCCTTGAGTGATTCGCCCCTTTCTCTTCTTCTCCTCTTCACTTCGCACTTCTCCTCTTCTCACTCTCTCTTTTTACGTTTCTTTTTCTTTCTTTTGCAATAGAGTCAAAAATGCAACTAAGTCATAAGACCCCTAGTGAGTCGAATTCCCATGACTATCCAATGGGTCATGGGCTCACTTGTGGGTCATGGGCTCCGTGCACCATCTAATTCGAGACAACACCTCCTAATAATTAAAATAAAATAAATAAATTAAACCTTGAATTATTTATTTAAATTAAATAAATATTGTAAGCCTTAAATAACTTAATTAAATAAATAATTAAATTATTTTGGGGCGTTACACTGGTAATTGAAAGAAAGGCCAGAGAGGTGATACAAAAGAAGCTTGAGGAGTATCAGGAAGCTTTGCAGGAAGAATGCAAGAAAACCATCGACCTGAAGGCCTATGCTGAATATCAAGACAAGATCTATGATGACCTTAACAAGGAACAAGTGTTTTTGAAAGAGCATTAGGTGAAGCTGAATGACGACTATGAGTACTGGAGGAACAAATTCTCACAGTTAGCTGAGCTAGCAAATGAAGCTGTCAGAGAGGTTCCCAGACACCTAATAGCAGCGGACTTTGCCAGGGATAAAGACACGCCAATCGAGATTACAAGATTCATTGATTTTTGTAAACGTCTTGGTATTGTGTTAAAAATTAAAGGACGTTACCCTGGTTTCATGGAAAAAGATGTAGTCCGCCAGTTTGCTTGATTCTTTTTTAATAAAAGACCCGTTTGTTCTGTTTTGAATTTTGAATCTATTTTGTGTCGAATAGAAACTTACAATTCTCCTGGCGTAACACGAAAGCATACATTTGCATTCCATGCATATTCATTCATTCATTCACGTACTTACGTCGAAAAACTTGAAAAAAACAGACTGAAAGGGCAATCTGATTCATCAACATCGCTACCAGACTCGTTCTCAAGCAAAGAAAATGGCCGAAGAGGTTAATCAGGCTCTGAGAGAAGACATTGCAAAGCTGAAGGATCAAATGAGCGAGATGATGGTATTGAAAGATCAAATGGCCGAGCTCATGAAACTCCTCGAGAGAAGAAATGCAGACGAAAATGCCTCGGCGGGGAATACTGAGAACAATGCTTCGAGCCTTCCTCCTCCTCCCAGCTCCGAGACTCCATACACCGTTGGAGTGAACGTCCAGGGCTACCAATTGCCCCCTTACAGTCTCCCATCTGGTTATGCTCCTCCTACCATGGAGGTCATCCCAGAGTAGGGACCTTCGGGAGTCGATGGACCTTCAGCTCAAAATACAAATGCAGAAATACCGCGAGCTCACTTCTCAAGTCCTGCGACCGCACCACAGGTCATTCCACAGGGTTATACTCCGTCACCAGTAGTA
This sequence comes from Astragalus membranaceus, assembly GCA_039519185.1. Classification (NCBI taxonomy): domain Eukaryota; kingdom Viridiplantae; phylum Streptophyta; class Magnoliopsida; order Fabales; family Fabaceae; genus Astragalus; species Astragalus membranaceus. The sequence goes on along the minus strand of CM076848.1, from coordinate 158,609,745 downwards.
ATTCATCATGCTCCTACTCCCAATTCGCACATCTTGAATGCGAACTCCGCTGCAATGCCAATGGTTCCTCCCTAGTACAACATGAGAGGACCCACTCATAACTACTCAATGGAGGACTCTCAGCCCAAGGATAAATATCAAATGCTCGAAGAGCGCCTGAGAGCAATCGAAGGATCCAATGTCGGCGCAACGGACGCGTACGACCTATGTCTTGTCCCAAATGTGGTCATCCCTCCTAAATTCAAGGTGCCAGACTTCGACAAATATAGAGGGTCAACCTGTCCAGCAAGCCATTTGACCATGTACTGCAGGAAAATGGCGGCATTCGCACATGATGAGAAGATGCTCATCCATTACATTCAAGACAGCCTAGCTGGGTCAGCTTCGAGTTGGTACATGCAGTGAGAACGTGCGCACGTCCGATGTTGGAAAGACCTAGTAGACGCTTTTCTAAAGCACTATAAGTACAACACTGATATGGCGCCCGATAGGACACAGCTGCAGAATATGGCGAAACGGGATAACGAGTCCTTTAAGGAATACGCTCAACGCTGGAGAGGGTTAGCAGCACAAGTAGTACCACCTTTGCTGGAAAAAGAAATGGTATCAATGTTCATGGATACTTTGCAGTCGCCCTTTTGCGACAGATTGGTAGGGTGTGTATCCTCGAGCTTCTCGGATATGATCATCATAGGGGAGAGGTTAGAGAATGGTTTAAGGAATGGAAAGATTGCACACAGCTTCACCGGAACCAATAGCCAGAAAAAGCCTTTCGCTGGTTTTCCCAAAAGAAAAGAGGGGGGAAACTAACGCAATCACTGGATCCGGAAAACCCTCCTATAATAAACCGCCACAAACCTACCAATTCCCTACTCAAACACCACCAGCCTCACCTCACCAAACCATTCCCAGCTACTGACCACAAAATTACCCAGAGAGAAAGCCCGTTAGTTTTGACCCAATACCCATGTCATACACAGACTTGTTCAACCATCTTGTCGGTCACAACCTAATCACTCCCCGTCCGATGAGACCTCTTCAGCCTCCTTTCCCTAAAGGCTACGACTCGAATGCTACCTGTGGGTTCCACGCTGGAGCGGCCAGCCATTCCACTGAAAACTGCAAAGGTTTGAAATATGTGGTACAAGGCCTGATTGAATCCAAATGGTTGAATTTCGAAGAAGACGGCCCAAATGTTGCCACTAACCCTCTACCAGGGCACGGGAACTCCTCTGTTAATGCTGTTGGAAATTTTGAAGGAGAGTTCTTAACCAGAAAGGTGGAAGATATCAGTACACCTCTAGACACTATCCATGCTGAATTGTGCCACTTCGGAGTTGTCATGAAGGGATGCGCTGGAAAAGATTCATTTACTAACCCTCGCTGTGCCGGGACATGCGAAGCGTTCAAGCCGGTCCTACAAGACCTACTGGACCGACATATAATACAAGTGGATTTTCAAAAGAGGGAGGACCAGGTGTCGACTCTCCTATCGAGCAATGGCCAGAACAAGGATACCCGGAAGCCGCTAGAGATCCGCTATACTAAGGACTCGAAGTTGTCCCTGGGTATGCCTAAACCAATCACTATTCAAGTGCCAACTCCTTTCTCCTACAGGGACGCCAAAGCAGTCCCATGGAATTACAGCATGAAAGTTCAAGTGAAAGGTCCTTAGAACAGCCCTGATGTCATTAACATCTCAGGGGTTAGTGGAATCACTCGTAGTGGGTGTATCTATACCCCCGAAAGACTCGACGGAGGGAAATCAAGAGAAGAAGAAGAAAGAGTCCGCAAGGGCAAAGACAAAGAAGTAGAACCTGTTGATAAGAATGTAGGCCAAAAGACACTATCTGAACAGGAAGCCGGTGAATTCCTGAAACTTATGAGGCAGAGTGAGTATAAGGTGGTTGATCAGCTGAATCAGACCCTGCCAAGATATCTCTGTTATCATTATTGCTCAGCTCAGAAGCTCATCGTGCGGCATTAATGAAGGTACTGAACGAGGCTTATGTCACTCACGATATCACAGTGGGTCAGTTTGATGGGATCGTTGGGAACATTGTTGCAAGTAACTACCTTACCTTTACTGATGACGAGATTCCAACCGAAGGGAGAGGGCACAATAGGGCCTTGCACATCTCCATGAAATGCGAAGAATACTCACTTGCTCAAGTGCTCATTGACAATGGATCGTCCTTGAATGTGTTACCCAAATCGACCATGGAAAAGTTGCACGTGGATTGTTCATACATGAGACCCAGCTCTATATTGGTCAGGGCCTTTGATGGATCAAAAGGGAAGTCATCGGAGAGATGGAGTTACGTGTACAGGTAGGTCCAGAAGTCTTCGTAGTGACCTTCCAGATAATGGATATCACTCCATCTTACAGTTGTCTTTTGGGAAGACCATGGATACATTCTGTCGGGGCTGTCCCCTCCTCTCTACATCAAAGGCCTAAGTTCATTCGGTGAAGAGGAAATGCTAGTGAATAGGTCGTCTGCTGCCCGCTGCATTGAGGCTGCCGAAGAATCGCTTGAGACTGCCTTCCAAGCATTAGAAATTGCAAATGCCACCTCTGTGAGGGGAGGAATCCTTCCACTGAAGCCTAAGCTGTCTAAGACTGCCTTAATGATTGCTAAAGTCATGATAGGAAAAGGTTACCAAGATGGAAGCGGCCTAGGGAGGACTGAACAAGGAATACTGACACCGATACAATTGCAGGGGAACAAAAACACACGTGGGATAGGATACTGGCCTGGTCGCGCTGACAAGAGAAGAATAGCTGAGGAAAAGAAGGAGCGGAGGTTAGCCAAGCTTGAAGGTAGAGAGGAAAGCATGAAGAAGATCATCATCGGCGACATCAAGTTAAACTTTCAGAGCGCGGGAATGCTGAATCCAAATCAGATTGCAGCCATTGAAGATGATCTAAATGCTGAAGATGGCGTCGTCAGTCTTGTGCGCCCTTGTCCTGCAAGCGAAAGGCTTAATAATTGGGAGATCGTTGACTTCCCCGTAGTTTTTAGTCCAAAGTAATTTTCCTGTAATGCAATCCTTTGGCTCTTCCCAAGGCCTTAGGACATTTCATTAGGGCACACATGTTTTCTTTTTAGTATCAGTATTAATGAAACGTTATTTTGAATTCTCCAACAAATTTTCGTTTTCCTTTTTCTCTTTTCATTTGTTTTTTTCTTTTATTTTATTCGTTTTTCATTCCGTCAATTTCCGCTAAATGCAGATCTAAAAAAATTATCTTTGAAAATAACGACGCCGATAACTCATGCTGTAACTTTGACCACCCAATTAATCAAACTGAGGAAGATGTTTAAGATAATTGGGAAACCCCTCCAGAGTTGATGAAAATGATGGAACAAGAGGATAAGGTGATTCAGCCCCACGAGGAATCGACTGAAACGATTAACTTGGGCACAAAAGAAGATAAGAGAGAGGTCAAAATCGGCACCACAATGAAAGACAGCGAACGGGAGAAACTGGTACGACTTTTATTCGAATATGCCGACATCTTCGCATGGACATATCAAGATATGCCCGAACTAGACACCGACATAGTCGAACACAAAATGCCAGTGAAACCCGAATGCCCACCGATAAAACAGAAATTAAGAAGAATGAAGCTGGAGATGTCACTGAAAATCCGAGATGAGGTTAAGAAGCAATTCGATGCTGGGTTCTTAGTAGTAGTCAAATACCCTCAATGGGTAGCCAACATTGTTCTAGTTCCAAATAAAGATGGGAAGGTTCGGATGTGTGTCGATTATCGAGATTTGAACAGAGCCAGCCCTAAAGATGATTTTCCTTTGCCTCACTTTGATCTCTTGGTAGATAGCACAGCACAACACTCTCTTTTCTCCTTCATGGATGGATATTCCGGGTATAACCAAATCAAGATGGCCCCTCAGGATATGGAGAAAACCACCTTCATCACTCTCTAGGGTACCTTCTGTTACAAAGTAATGCCATTCGGACTGAAGAATGCTGGTGCAACTTGTAACACCCCCTTTCTACCACTTTAATTAATTAAGGAAAATCAGAGTTCAAAAATCATTTTTGATTTCACCACGAGGGTGTCACACATACTTCAAATAAAACCTCAAAATCGCAATTAAACAGTACGTCGTCAAAGGTGCAAATACATAGCACTCCTCAATAGGGAGATCCCAAACATCAAACCAGCGTCATAAACTCAACATCAACGCAGCGGAAAAGTTAATCAAATCCATCAACAGTATAAAAATCTAAGTACATCAGCAACACATCAAATTACATTTCCCCCAGGTGCTACGTATCAGAGCATGACGACTCGACCCAAGAAGTGAAGCTAAAGGCCTTCACTGGGAATCACCTGCACGTTACCAACATGGGGGTAACATTCAAACAGGAAAGGGTGAGCATCATTCAATCCATATAATAGAAAATATGATAAGTACATAAGTCAGGTCACAGCTCTAAATTATTCACATCACTGACAATAACTCATCTCATGTCATGTAGGCATATGAAATGCAACCCACTCGCGGGCATATGCATGAGGTACCTTTTCACAAAACGTCGCTTAGCCATTAAGGCCTCATCGTCACTTAGCCACTCAGGCCTCAAAACGTCACTGGGTTTATGCATATGGGGCATGAGACACTATGACATGCACCATTCACAAACACACAAATACTCAAATGCACAAATCGCGGTCAACCATGCGGCCCGTCACTTACCGGTTGCCAAATAGGAGGCGCAGCACCTGCCAATTCATAATTACACAACAACAACATCACTTAGCCCTTTAGGCCTTAACATCACTTAGCCATTCAGGCCTCAAACGTCACTGGGTTTTCATCGTCACTTATACATAATATCATCAACTCAAACAATAGCCACTGAGGGCAAAACGTCATTTACACGTCATTATAAGTACTAATAACCACTAAGGGCAAAACAGTCTTTTACACGTCATAATAAATAATAATAGCTACTAAGGGCAAAACAGTCTTTTACACGTCATAAATAATAATAATAGCCACTAAGGGAAAAACAGTCTTTTACACGTCATAAATAATAATAATAGCCACTAAGGGCAAAACAGTCTTTTAACTAGCCACTAGGGGCATCATCGTCAAAGTCATCATTTTTGACACTACTTCGTTAAAACCCACTGGTTGTACGCGAAAGAGAATTTTTAAAGGCACCAAACGCTTTTTCAGTATCACAGCATCAACCACAGGGGACAACCACTTGGGCGCCCAGCAAGCTTCTGAAATTATAAGTTTTTATTTTTAAAAATAGAACACACAGATAAACAACTGAAAATGCTTCACAACGCTTTTTGAATCGTTCAAAACGGATATTCGAGTCAAAAGATATAGCGAAAACAGTTTTCGAAAATAATTTGGAACATCCTGAAAACTGGCGCCATGGGCGCCCAGCGCCTAGCAAGAAGCAACATACGCGCACACTGGCGCCCAGCGCCCAGCGCCCAGCGCCTGGCACCCAGCGCCTTGGCGCAACACGCAACACGCAGACGGGCGCTCAGCGCCCAGCGCCTGGCGCCCAGCGCCTTGGCGCAACACACACGCGTACAGCAAGGCACACTGGCGCCCTTGGCGCCCAGCACAGGGCGCCTGGCGCCCAGAACCACTTCCAGCACCAGAATTCACACAATTTCAGCAAAACATCATTTTTCTCAAATTTTTAAATGACCATTCACAACCAATTTTTCACACAACTCATAAAACACATATAAAATCATCAACTTCATCTATCCAACACCAAAATTCAACCACTCCCCAATCACAAATACGGCGCCCTAGGCGCCCATACCCTCAAACACCTCATATGCGAACACCATCAACATCCAATACCATCATCATCAAATTAATCGCATAAATCACATAATAATCGTGTCTCTATTATAATTCACATGAGCATACATGAAGTGCATATATATTGAAAATTAACATCAAGCATATCAAGGCTACATCAAGAACAACATCAACATATCAAGAACATCAAGAATAGGGAATGCATCAAGGATTTAGTCCAACAACCTAGATTAAGACCTATCATGGAATTCTATTTGATGGAAAGAAAGAGCTCCCCTAACCTTTTCAAGAAGATGATTTGAACCCCTACGCACAGACACCCACAGAACCACATCAACTGGAGTTCTTCTTCTCCTTTTCCTTCTCCCTTTAGCGCTCAACCCCCTTCCTCTTCTCTCCATGAGCTGCGCACCTCTCTTCCTTCTCACTCTCACGTTACTTTCTTTCTTTCTTTTTTGACAAAAACGTGAAATGCCCAAGACCCTAGCCAAACCCTCCTCAACTTCGCCTAGCTAGTGGGCTTGGATCGCGGGCTCCCTCCACAGCTTAAGCCCAATTACTTAAACACCACCAACTCCCTAATTAAAAATACCACACCTTAACATAGTTACTAATATTATAATTATATCAATAAATAATTATTTCGATTATTAAAATAAACTCTTACAACTTAATGTTTATCACTCCTACCACCCCAGTCCTATTTAATTAATGAAATAATTAACGGATAATTTTTGGGGTGTTACAACTCTCCCCCACTTAGAATGTTTTCGCCCTCGAAAACTCATCTGACACTGCCAACTCTCCTCCACTAACAGACTATAGCCACTTAGCTCACTAGTGCTATCTAACCATGCTGATTACTATCGCTTTGATTACCGGCGGTGAGTTATTGGGCGGCCGTCCCTCCTACTCACTCAGCCAGGTAACCTCAAGTAATAGTAATCAGACTTCTCCCCTATTACTCCTAGTTTTAGCCAACTCTATAACACCACAAGCACAACTAAAACAATCGCACCGATCGATTAACATCAACAAAATAACATCAACGTCACGAGTCGTCAACATAACCATATAACAATTGGGCCATTCAGCGGTACCCCAGACCAAGTAATTGACATAGCAGCACAACAACATCAAGTCTCAACAATGGCCATAGGCCTACAACAACAAATCAACAACGTGGAGACAGACTCTGGGGCCAACAATCCCATATCAACAACAGGCGTTAAGGCCTTGGCATCGCAACAACAGCTACGGGCACTAAGGCACCGACATCACAACAACAAATCCATGCCTAGGAGGACAATCCGGCGTGTAGCTTCATCAAACAACGACAGGCATAAGACATCAGCTACATCATGCATCATCAACAACCAAAAGCAAGCTAATATTTTAGCCGCAACCAAAGGCACTAAGGCCCCAACAAGCAACATCAACAAATATAGGCGCTAAGACGCCATCATGTAACAACAACGACTCTAGGCGCTAAGGCGCCGACATACAACAACAACCACAGGCATCGACAACATAGGTGCACAATGTAGGTAACAACGCAAGCACAACAACAAGGATGATAATAATAACATCAACATTACAAGTAACAACACCATCAATAGTAACAATATCGGGACTGGCAACCTAGTCACAACAATCGGGTGCTGAGGCACCAACACATCTAACAACCGTAGGCGCTGAGGCGCCGACTTGCAGCGACAACATAATAGAAATAATAAGACACACGGGACAGTCGACAATCAAAAATAGGCACAACTCATAAAAATAGGGGCAGTGCATAAGATTAGGAACAATAACAGAAATCTTCTGAAACAACAACGAAACTCCCCAGGGAACAGCAGTCAAAGCATTAAAACAGTCAGAAAGGTCAATTCAGGGAAACGTCAATTTTACAACTAAGGAACATATACAAAAAGGTATAATCACAGGCGTGAACAGAATACTCGTTTAAAATTCTCGGCACGGAAAATAAAACACGTTACAGAAATTGATTTTCTTTGCCAGACTGAACATCAGCTTAATTTTTTGGGAATAAGGTGTCTTCAAGAACATACGGCAACAAAAGCCAACTCAAAGAGTGCAAAAATAGTGCCAGCGCACATTTTAAATGTCTAGGGCTTCTCAAAATCACGTAGCACAACTGCAAAGGGTATAACAGTCAAGTAAAATCATGCAGAACTTAGTATTGGAAAATTTACAGTTCACGGTCACGAAACAACTCGCAAAGATTCGGCATGTTGAGGAAAACTAGACAAAGGACCGAATGGGGTAAAGTACGTGGGATAATACTAACAACATAACATATAGTCCACTTTTAAAATCACTTCATGGATTCGTACAAAAGAAGAAAACAATAGTCGTGATATCCAGACCAAAAATTTTATCGTTCGCTGCAGCCAAGGCAGTAAAAACATCCTAACGCAATCGGCAAGACCGATTCACTAGGCACTTAGCGTATAGCATCATTGTGCAAATCAGGAGTGTACTATAGTAAAACTTTTCACATAGTTAGAGTCCATTCAAAATAAATATTTGACGCCAATATTGACATTTAATAGTAAAATCTTTTTACACCAAGTTGAAATCCTTCGAAAAGAATCGAGGACAAACCATAGCACTCGAATGAAAACATTTCCTCTTGAAGTGGTCAAAACACTACGGTAGTTATTAGTGCAGCAACAGCTTGAGATAGCTTACAAAAATAATATTTTCACAACGCACTCGGTTTTTCAAAACATCACACGTATTCACAGGATTTTTCGTAAAAGCTCAGCGTCGACCTCTTAAAATAGTTCGGACATATCAACATAAGAAAGTACATGCGACTTAACAATCCACAGCAACAGCGATTAATTTGACATTTTATGTAAAACACACAGAGCTCAATATCAACTAAAACACATGTGAACATTTAAACAACATGACAATTCATTTAGAAGCACGCAGCAATAAGGTCAACAATAAGGATCACAACAGCAAAACACAGTTCTCACACTGAATACACAATAGGGCACACAGCACTAGTAGGGAAATCTCCCCCACTAGTTCACTTACCAATAGAAACTTTCCGGTGTACCTGCAACACAAACAACGGTCAGCACTGAAAAGACAACAGTTGGTCACTATCTGACACAACGACTCGATGACTCGGCCGGACAGACCAACCATTGCTCTGATACCACTAATGTAACACCCCCTTTCTACCCCTTTAATTAATTAAGGAAAATCAGAGTTCAAAAATCATTTTTGATTTCACCATGAGGGTGTCACACATACTTCAAATAAAACCTCAAAATCGCAATTAAACAGTACGTCGTCAAAGGTGCAAATACATAGCACTCCTCAATAGGGAGATCCCAAACATCAAACCAGCGTCATAAACTCAACATCAACGCAGCGGAAAAGTTAATCAAATCCATCAACAGTATAAAAATCTAAGTACATCAGCAACACATCAAATTACATTTCCCCCCAGGTGCTACGTATCATAGCATGACGACTGGACTCAAGAAGTGAAGCTAAAGGCCTTCACTGGGAATCACCTGCACGTTACCAACATGGGGGTAACATTCAAACAGGAAAGGGTGAGCATCATTCAATCCATATAATAGAAAATATGATAAGTACATAAGTCAGGTCACAGCTCTAAATTATTCACATCACAATCATCATTCACATCACTGACAATAACTCATCTCATGTCATGTAGGCATATGAAATGCAACCCACTCGCGGGCATATGCATGAGGTACCTTTTCACAAAACGTCGCTTAGCCATTAAGGCCTCATCGTCACTTAGCCACTCAGGCCTCAAAACGTCACTGGGTTTATGCATATGGGGCATGAGACACTATGACATGCACCATTCACAAACACACAAATACTCAAATGCACAAATCGCGGTCAACCATGCGGCCCGTCACTTACCGGTTGCCAAATAGGAGGCGCAGCACCTGCCAATTCATAATTACACAACAACAACATCACTTAGCCCTTTAGGCCTTAACATCACTTAGCCATTCAGGCCTCAAACGTCACTGGGTTTTCATCGTCACTTATACATAATATCATCAACTCAAACAATAGCCACTGAGGGCAAAACGTCATTTACACGTCATTATAAGTACTAATAACCACTAAGGGCAAAACAGTCTTTTACACGTCATAATAAATAATAATAGCTACTAAGGGCAAAACAGTCTTTTACACGTCATAAATAATAATAATAGCCACTAAGGGCAAAACAGTCTTTTACACGTCATAAATAATAATAATAGCCACTAAGGGCAAAACAGTCTTTTAACTAGCCACTAGGGGCATCATCGTCAAAGTCATCATTTTTGACACTACTTCGTTAAAACCCACTGGTTGTACGCGAAAGAGAATTTTTAAAGGCACCAAACGCGTTTTCAGTATCACAGCATCAACCACAGGGGACAGCCACTTGGGCGCCCAGCAAGCTTCTGAAATTATAAGTTTTTATTTTTAAAAATGGAACACACAGATAGACAACTAAAAATGCTTCACAACGCTTTTTGAATTGTTCAAAACGGATATTCGAGTCAAAAGATATAGCGAAAACAGTTTTCGAAAATAATTTGGAACATCCTGAAAACTGGCGCCATGGGCGCCCAGCGCCCAGGCACCTGGCGCCCAGCGCCTAGCAAGAAGCAACATACGCGCACACTGGCGCCCAGCGCCTTGGCGCAACACGCAACACGCACACGGGCGCTCAGCGCCCAGCGCCTGGCGCCCAGCTCCTTGGCGCAACACACACGCGCACAGCAAGGCACACTGGAGCCCTTGGCGCCCAGAACCACTTCCAGCACCAGAATTCACACAATTTCAGCAAAACATCATTTTTCTCAAATTTTTAAATGACCATTCACAACCAATTTTTCACACAGCTCATAAAACACATATAAAATCATCAACTTCATCTATCCAACACCAAAATTCAACCACTCCCCAATCACAAATACGGCGCCCTAGGCGCCCATACCCTCAAACACCTCATATGCGAACACCATCAACATCCAATACCATCATCATCAAATTAATCGCATAAATCACATAATAATCGTGTCTCTATTATAATTCACATGCGCATACATGAAGTGCATATATATTGAAAATTAACATCAAGCATATCAAGGCTACATCAAGAACAACATCAACATATCAAGAACATCAAGAATAGGGCATGCATCAAGGATTTAGTCCAACAACCTAGATTAAGACCTATCATGGAATTCTATTTCATGGAAAGAAAGAGCTCCCCTAACCTTTTCAAGAAGATGATTTGAACCCCTACGCACAGACACCCACAGAACCACAGCAACTGGAGTTCTTCTTCTCCTTTTCCTTCTCCCTTTAGCGCTCAACCCCCTTCCTCTTCTCTCCATGAGCTGCGCACCTCTCTTCCTTCTCACTCTCACGTTACTTTCTTTCTTTCTTTTTTGACAAAAACGTGAAATGCCCAAGACCCTAGCCAAACCCTCCTCAACTTCGCCTAGCTAGTGGGCTTGGATCGCGGGCTCCCTCCACAGCTTAAGCCCAATTACTTAAACACCACCAACTCCCTAATTAAAAATACCACACCTTAACATAGTTACTAATATTATAATTATATCAATAAATAATTATTTCGATTATTAAAATAAACTCTTACAACTTAATGTTTATCACTCCTACCACCCCAGTCCTATTTAATTAATGAAATAATTAACGGATAATTTTTGGGGTGTTACAACTCTCCCCCACTTAGAATGTTTTCGCCCTCGAAAACTCATCTGACACTGCCAACTCTCCTCCACTAACAGACTATAGCCACTTAGCTCACTAGTGCTATCTAACCATGCTGATTACTATCGCTTTGATTACCGGCGGTGAGTTATTGGGCGGCCGTCCCTCCTACTCACTCAGCCAGGTAACCTCAAGTAATAGTAATCAGACTTCTCCCCTATTACTCCTAGTTTTAGCCAACTCTATAACACCACAAGCACAACTAAAACAATCGCACCGATCGATTAACATCAACAAAATAACATCAACGTCACGAGTCGTCAACATAACCATATAACAATTGGGCCATTCAGCGGTACCCCAGACCAAGTAATTGACATAGCAGCACAACAACATCAAGTCTCAACAATGGCCATAGGCCTACAACAACAAATCAACAACGTGGAGACAGACTCTGGGGCCAACAATCCCAGAGTGGGGTTTCTTCCTAAATGGGGAAGTACTTTATAAAAGAAATCACGATATGGTCCTCCTCCGATGTGTGGCAAAAGAGGAAGCAAAAAGGATTATGAAAGACATCCACGAAGGCTCGTTCGACACTCATTCTAATGGGCATACAATGGCAAGAAAGATATTGAGGGCTGGCTACTACTGGTTGTCAATGGAGACCGATTGCTTTAACTATGTGAGGAAGTGCCACAAATGTCAAATCTATGCTAATAACATTCATGTGCCGCCCGCTTCTTTGAATGTCTTAGCAGCACCATGGCCGTTCTCAATGTGGGGCATGGATGTTATCAGTCCTATTGAACCTAAAGCATCGAACAGTCATCGCTTCATCCTGGTTGCTATTGATTATTTCACCAAGTGGGTCGAAGCCGCTTCTTATACCAGCGTAAAGAAATCTGTGGTTGTCAAGTTCATAAAAAGAGACTTGGTCTGCCGTTACGACCTTCCAAATAAGATCATCACAGATAACGGGACCAACCTGAATAACAAAATGATGAAAGAGTTGTGTGAGGACTTCAAAATTCCGCACCATTACTCTTCTCCATACCGTCGAAGCGACAAATAAGAATATAAAGAAGATCGTGAAAAAAATGGTGGTGACACTCAAAGATTGGCATGAAAAGCTTCCCTTCGCCCTGCACAGGTACTGAACCTCAGTTCGCATGTCAACAGGGGCAACTCCATTTTCGCTAGTATACGGGATGGAAGCAGTTCTTCCCATCGAAGTTGAAATACCCTCTCTGCGAGTGCTAATGGAAACAAAATTAGAAGAAGCAGAATGGGTTCAAGCTCGTCTGGATCAGTTGAATTTCATTGAGGAAAAGAGAGTAGTCGCTCTGTGCCATGGGCAGTTGTACCAGAAGAATGTTCGTCCTCGACAGTTTCAGGAAGGAGACCTAGTGCTCAAGAAAATCCTGCCTATCCAAAAAGACTCACATGGGAAATGGACCCCTAATTATGAAGGACCTTATGTGGTGAAGAAAGAATTCTCTGGAGGGGCATTAATCCTCACAAAAATGGACGGTGATGACCTCCCACTCCCAGTGAACTCAGATGTAGTCAAGAAGTACTATGCCTAAAAGAAATATATGGAAAAAAGAGAAAGATGATCCAAGCAAAAATGAGCTCGCTAGGTTGAAAACCCAAAAGGGCGGCCTAGGCAAAAATCAGAGCGACCCGATGGATTGAAAACTCTAAAGAGCGATCCAAGCAAAAATTAGGGTCAGAAAGTTGGACTTTGAACAGATACTAAGGCAGTTCATGCTTCCGAAAGCTGAATGATGAGTGGTCAAGTTTATGTGTATGGGCAATCGACGCCGTTACTCCAAGGATGCAAAGAATTAAGAGATCTGTTCTTCCTTTTTCTTTCTTTTTTTAGTTTAAAAACTCTCAAAGTAATTTCCGGTCAGTCTAACCTTCTGCGCACCTGGCTTCCATCTGAATATTAAACCTTGGTTTTTTAGTTTAAAGCTCACAATGTAATTTCCGGCCAGTGTGGCCTTCTGCGCACTTGGCCTCCATTTGAATATTAAACACTTGCTTCGCCTCCTTGTTCCCTATTCGCTTTAAAATGATGTTTTATGATAAATGATACTGAATTGCAAAGCATGTGCATAATCGAGAGCATTACGATCATTACGAAATTTCTAAAAATTACGGAAAGGAGATAATCTCTCATAAATAAAACTTGCAAAAAGAACAAATACATGCATGATCACTTCAAACAAAGGATCGTAATAGCCCGCGCTTCAATCTGGCAATGCCATTACTCGGGGCGACCTTCATATCTCACACCGGAAGTCCCTCGAGTTGATGAGACCAGTAAAAAGAAAGCCAAAAAAAAAAGAAAAGCAAAAAAGAAGCAAAGAAAAAGAAAAAAGAAAAAAGAAAAGAGAAAGCAAGAGTACACCATTCCATATTTCATTCATCATCCCACTCAGCATCAATCATTACAGATGCATACATTGCATGCATGTTGTAACGCCCCAAAATAATTTAATTATTTATTTAATTAAATTATTTAAGGCTTACAATATTTATTTAATTTAATTAAATAATTCGAGTTTAAGTATTTTATTTTATTTTATTAGGAGGTGCTGTTATTATTTAAGTGGTGCGAGCAAGGGCCCGTGATCCACAAGTAGGCCCGTGATCCATTTCTTTGGCATTGGAGTCGAATCACTATGGGTCTTGTGGCTTAGTGGCATTTTTGTCTCATTTTGTGAAAAGAAAGAAAGTAACGTAAAAGAGAGGAGAAGTGAGAAGAGAAAAGTGCGAATAGAAGAGGAGAAGTAGAGGAGAGGGGCGAAGCTCAAAGAGAAGGAGAGGAGGCTCAATTGTGATTCGCATTCTTCCCTTGAAGCTTGGCTATCAATTCGAATTTCTCAAGGTTAGGGGGTCCTCTTTTTATCTTTAATGGCTTATGCGAATTGTAGTGCCTAGGGTTAGGTTCTAGGATAAATCATATGAATGAATTGTGCTATTGTTGAGAATTATCATGTTGCGTTGCTATTGTTGAATTATTATGTGGGGAATTTTATGGTTGATGCTTGAATTGTTGCTAAATACGAATTGAAGACCATATGTTTGATCATATGATTATTTGGTGAAATTGAGAATTTTGGTGACACTCTAGTAGTATTCATGTAATTGAGTGTTTTGGTGAATGTAATTTAGTGAAAGAAGTGAAGAAAAATTCTGTTTGGGAACCACTAGGTGCCTTGGGCGCCATGTGCCTATTGCTGAAAAATTCTGTGTTGCGCCTAGTCATGGGCACCAGGCGCCCAGCAGTGTGCTGCGCCTGTTTCCAAAAATTCTGTTGCCCTGTGTTGCACTGCTGTGTTGCCATTCTGTGTTGCTGTCCCTGTTGCCTGTGTTGCCTACTGTGTTCCCTGTGCTGCCAGTTTTGGCACTTGTTGCTTGAGTCATGGGCGCCAAGGGCCCCAAAGTTCTGGTGATAGTTTTGTGAAAATTGTTTTCAGGTTTTTATACTTGGGTAAAATGGCTCATGAAAACTGATTTTGGTCAAGAAAGGAGTTGAGTTGCGTAATTTCACTAGGTGCCTAGTGCATGGGCGCCAAAATTAAAGTTCAGTTTTTGATAAAATTTTTATTGAGTTTTCATGTCCTGAGCATTTGGCTCGTGTAAAATGAATTTCGAAGCAAAATGAGCTGAGTAGCATGTTGGCCTTGGGCGCCTAGTGCTTGGGCGCCATGTTGATGCTGTTGGCCTTAGGCGCCTAGTGCTTCTGGGCGCCAGCGCCTATGTTGCGCGTGCTGCGCCTGTGCGCGTTGTGGCTTCTGGGCGCCAGCGCCTATGTTGCGCGCCTGTTGCGCTGTTGCGCGTGTTGCTCCTGGGCGCCAAGCGCCTATGCGCCTGTGCGCTGTTGCGTGTTGCCTTTCCTGGGCGCCAAGCGCCCATGCGCCAAGCGCTGTGTTGCCCCTGGGCGCCCAGCGCCCATGCGCCTGTTTCCAGAATGTCTAACATTTTTCCTAAACTGTTTTTAACGTAACTTTTAACTCGGTTATCCAAATTCGACGGTTCAAAATGCGTTTTGAAGCTAATTTCAGTGCCTATCCAATAGCCACAATTTTATGCAAAAATAATTTATTTTTACTGGTGTTTCTGGCTGAGGGTGTTCAAGTGTCCAAATGGCTATTTTTACCCACTTCCCTATGTTGTGTCAATTGTCCTAAGCTGGTCTATTTGAATGGGTGTTGATGTGAGTGGTGAGCTGAATTGGTGAGTGTGATAGGGTGAGATTGGTGAGCAGAGGCTACGGCCTAATTTTAATTTGGTGAGCTGATTATTATACAATGGTGAGATCATGAATTTTAAATGATGAATTGCTTGGACTTGGTGTGTTGTAATGCATTTTCCATAGCATCTCATGGACATATGCATTATTGGTGAGCAGAGGCTACGGCCTAATTTTGATTTGGTGAGCAGAGGCTACGGCCTATTTGTATTGGTGACGGATCCGACATGCATGTACCCGTGGAGTTTGGGTTGCATTACATGCATAAATCATATATTGTGTGGTGCTGTTTGGAAATAAAATATTGATGCGATTGTTCCATTATTGTGAATTGATGTGCCTGACTTCCTTTTTCCTATGCATTGCTTAATTTTCATATGTTATTAATTATGAAAAGAGACTCACCCTACTGCCTTTATGTTGCTTCTTATGTCGGCAACGTGCAGGTAATGATGAGTGAAGGTTTCCTGTATGCCTTCGTCTGGTAGGAAGTGTCACGCTCTGATACGTAGCACCAGGGGGGGGGTGTCTTAGGTTTATGCTTTATTTTCTTAAAACTGCTAGACTTTGTTGGTGATGTATTGGTTTTAATTTTTGAATTGATTATTATTCCGCTGCTGATGGTGATTGGATTTAGTTGATGCGAGCTAAGCCTTTTTCTTATGGTGTTATGTATCGTGATTTTTATGAAGTAAATGTAGCACTCGCTTGAATTGTTTTCAAAAAAAAAAAAAAAAAAAAAGAGACTCTGATTTTATTAAAAGTAAAGTTATTAGAAAAGGGGTGTTACATTAGTGGTATCAGAGCAGTTTCGGTCTGTCCGGCCAAGTCGTCTTGTCATAGTGTCTTATGACAAATAGAATTGTTAGATTAGTTCTAAATTTCCGTTTGTGCTGCAGTGATAGTTTGAAATGGCCAGACGGGACGATGCTGCACTTGCTGCTGCCTTGCAGGCTATAGCCGGGGCGATGGGTAATATACCCGGTGCTGTTAATGATGGGACGCGCAATTTGGCTACGTTCCAGAGAGAGAATCCACCTGTCTTTAAGGGCAAGTATAATCCAGATGGTGCTTTGGCATGGCTGAAAGAGATTGAAAGAATATTCCGGGTCATGGATTGTGATGATGCGCAGAAGGTCAGGTATGGTACCCATACGCTGGCAGAGGAAGCTGATGATTGGTGGATGGAGGTGAGGCAGAGATTAGAAACTGCCAATGAAGAGATAACTTGGGCTGTTTTCCGCAGAGAGTTCTTGCGGAAATATTTTCCTGAAGATGTGAGGGGTAAGAAAGAAATAGAATTCCTTGAGCTGAAGCAAGGAAGCATGTCAGTGACAGAGTATGCTGCCAAGTTCACCGAATTGGCTAAGTTTTATCCCCATTATGCTGATGCTGATTCTGAGTTCTCAAAGTGTATCAAGTTTGAGAATGGGCTGAGGGCTGATATTAAGAAAGCTGTAGGGTACCAGAAGATTCGGGTATTCGCTGATTTGATCGACAGTTGCAGGATATATGAGGATGATAGTAATGCTCACTCCAGGGTCATGAGGGATCTGAGGGGTAAGTTTCAGAACCGGGGAAAACCGTATGAGGCTCCAGCTGGTAAGGGTAAGCAGAGGTATGCTGACAATAAGAAAGCAAGTGGGGGAGATGCCCCTGCGAAGGTTGTGTGCTACAGGTGTGGCAAACCGGGTCACAAGAGTTTTGACTGCTCAGATAATAAATGTTTCAAATGCGGTAAAGAGGGTCATGTAGCTGCGAAATGTGAGAAAAGGGATGTGGTGTGTTACAATTGCGGGGAATCAGGTCATATTAGTACTAAGTGTACTAAGCCGAAGAAAGAGAAGTCCCATGGAAAGGTGTTTGCTCTCGCAGGATCAGAGGACACTAATGAGATTCGAGGTACATGTTTTATTAATGGTATTCCTTTGATTGCTATTATTGATACTGGTGCTACGCATTCGTTTATTGCTGCTTTGTGTGCTGAGAAATTGGACCTTGTTTTATCTTCTATGATGAGGGAGATGGTTATTGACACTCCAGCTAAGGGTTCAGTAACTACCTCTCTTGTGTGTGCTAAGTGCCCTCTGTCAATCTTCGGCAGAAATTTTCTAGTTGATCTTATTTGTTTGCCGTTGGGAGGGTTGGATGTCATTCTTGGTATGGACTGGTTAGTATTTAACCATGTGCATATTAATTGTTTCCGGAGATCTGTGAGTTTCCTTCCTCCCGAAGAGGAAGAATCGGTGTTGTTGCCTGCTGGTCATTTGCATAAGGTAATGAAGGAGGGAGTTCATCTGTTTGCTTTGATGGCGTCATTGTCTGCTGAGAATCAGGCAATCATTGAAAGGGTTCAAGTAGTGTGTGAGTTCCCTGAAGTGTTCCCAGATGAGATTCCAAGTGTTCCGCCAGAGAGGGAGGTTGAGTTTGCCATTGATCTTATACCTGGTACTAGGCCTGTGTCTATGGCACCGTACCGAATGTCAGCCTCAGAATTGTCTGAATTGAAAAAGCAATTAGAAGATCTGCTTGAGAAGAAATTTGTAAGACCAAGTGTGTCACCGTGGGGTGCTCCGGTACTGTTAGTGAAGAAGAAGGACGGGAGTATGAGACTTTGTGTCGATTATAGGCAATTGAACAAAGTGACAATAAAGAACAGGTATCCGCTTCCCAGAATTGATGATCTTATGGACCAGTTGGTAGGTGCTAAGGTGTTTAGTAAAATCGATTTGAGGTCGGGTTATCACCAGATCAAGGTAAAGGATGAAGACATTCAGAAAACCGCTTTCAGAACGAGATATGGGCACTATGAGTATTCTGTGATGCCGTTTGGTGTTACCAACGCGCCGGGTGTGTTTATGGAGTACATGAATCGTACTTTCCATAGTTACTTGGATCGGTTTGTCGTTGTGTTTATTGACGACATTCTGGTGTATTCTAAGACAGAAGAGGAGCATGCAGAACATTTGAGGTTAGTGCTAGAAGTGCTGAAAGAAAAGAAATTGTATGCAAAATTGTCTAAGTGTGAGTTCTGGCTGAATGAAGTAGGTTTCCTTGGTCATATTATCTCTGGTAATGGTATAGCTGTGGACCCAGCCAAGGTTGATGCTGTGTCTCAATGGGAGAGCCCGAAGTCAGTTACTGAAATCAGAAGCTTCTTGGGATTAGCTGGTTATTATAGGAGATTTATTGAAGGTTTCTCGAAGTTGGCACTTCCGTTGACTCAATTGACGTGTAAGGGAAGAGCTTTTGTGTGGGATGCCCGCTGTGAGGAGAGCTTCAATGAGTTGAAGAAGAGGTTGACTACATCGCCCGTTTTGACTTTGCCTGTTCCTGATCGACCGTTTGTAGTATATTGCGATGCTTCCAAGATGGGTTTGGGAGGTGTATTGATGCAAGAGGGTAAGGTAGTAGCTTATGCGTCCAGACAGTTGAGGACCCATGAGAAGAACTACCCTACTCATGATTTGGAGCTAGCTGCAATTGTGTTTGTGCTGAAAATTTGGAGGCATTATCTGTATGGTACCAGATTTGAAGTGTTTAGCGACCATAAGAGTCTGAAATACTTGTTTGATCAGAAGGAGCTAAATATGAGACAGAGACGTTGGTTAGAGTTGCTGAAGGATTATGATTTCGGCTTGAACTATCACCCCGGCAAAGCTAATGTCGTGGCTGATGCTTTAAGTCGGAAGAGTTTGCATATGTCGGCTATGATGGTGAAAGAGTTAGAATTGATTGAGCAGTTTCGAGACATGAGTCTGGTTTGTGAAGTGACACCGCAGAGTGTCAGATTGGGGATGTTGAAGATCGGAAATGAATTTTTGGTTAGTGTCCGAGAAGCACAAAAGTCAGATGTAAAGTTGGTAGACCTGTTGGTTGTGAATGATCAAGATGTGGATGGAGATTTCAAGTTAGATTCCCAAGGTGTATTGAGATTCAGAGATAGGATCTGCATTCCTGACGATGCTGAGATGAAGAGAATGATTCTTGAGGAGAGCCATAGAAGCAAGTTGAGTATTCATCCCGGGGCTACGAAAATGTACCAAGATTTGAAGAAACTGTTCTGGTGGCCTGGTATGAAGAAGGATGTGGCACAGTTTGTGTATTCTTGTCTGACTTGTCAGAAGTCTAAGATTGAGCATCAGAAGCCTGCGGGGTTGATGCAACCATTGGAGATTCCGGAATGGAAATGGGATAGCATTTCCATGGATTTTGTAACTGGTTTGCCAAATACAGTGAGAGGGTTTGATGCTATATGGGTGGTTGTGGACAGGTTGTCTAAGTCTGCTCATTTCTTACCAATTAATATGACTTATCCAGTTCCAAAGTTAGCAGAAATCTACATCAAGACTATTGTGAAGTTGCATGGCGTTCCGCTTAGTATTGTATCTGATAGAGATCCAAGATTCACCTCTGAATTTTGGAAGAGTTTGCAGGAAGCTTTGGGTTCTAAGTTGAGGTTGAGCTCCGCTTATCATCCGCAGACAGATGGTCAGACGGAGAGGACTATTCAGTCGTTAGAGGACTTGTTGAGGGCATGTGTTCTTGAGCAGGGAGGTTCATGGGATTCTCATCTTTCGTTGATAGAATTCACCTATAACAATAGTTTTCATTCTAGTATTGGTATGGCACCGTTTGAGGCATTGTATGGTCGGAGATGTAGGACTCCGTTGTGTTGGTATGAATCTGGGGAGAGTGCAGTGTTGGGGCCTGAGATCGTGCGAGAAACAACTGAGAAGGTAAAATTGATCCGTGAGAAGATGAAAGCGTCGCAGAGTCGACAAAAGAGCTATCATGATAAGAGAAGGAAGGATTTAGAGTTCCAGGCAGGTGATCATGTGTTCCTGAGAGTCACTCCGGTGACTGGTGTTGGGCGTGCCTTGAAATCTAAGAAGTTAACTCCCCGTTTCATTGGTCCGTATCAGATTACGGAGAGGGTGGGAAGTGTTGCATATAGGGTGGCTTTGCCGCCTAATCTTTCGAACTTGCATGACGTGTTTCACGTGTCACAACTTCGAAAGTATGTTCCGGACCCGTCTCATGTGATTCAGATGGACGAAGTAGAGGTACGGGATAATCTCACGGTTGAGACTATGCCTGTGCGGATTGAAGATAGAGAAGTAAAGATTCTGAGAGGGAAGGAAATTCCGTTGGTGAAGGTGGTGTGGTTGGGAGCTGCTGGTGAGAGTATGACTTGGGAGCTGGAGAGCAGGATGCGGGAAGCATATCCGGAGTTGTTTGATTCAGGTAATTTCGAGGACGAAATATTCTAAGTGGGGGAGAGTTGTAACGCCCCAAAATAATTTAATTATTTATTTAATTAAATTATTTAAGGCTTACAATATTTATTTAATTTAATTAAATAATTCGAGTTTAAGTATTTTATTTTATTTTATTAGGAGGTGCTGTTATTATTTAAGTGGTGCGAGCAAGGGCCCGTGATCCACAAGTAGGCCCGTGATCCATTTCTTTGGCATTGGAGTCGAATCACTATGGGTCTTGTGGCTTAGTGGCATTTTTGTCTCATTTTGTGAAAAGAAAGAAAGTAACGTAAAAGAGAGGAGAAGTGAGAAGAGAAAAGTGCGAATAGAAGAGGAGAAGTAGAGGAGAGGGGCGAAGCTCAAAGAGAAGGAGAGGAGGCTCAATTGTGATTCGCATTCTTCCCTTGAAGCTTGGCTATCAATTCGAATTTCTCAAGGTTAGGGGGTCCTCTTTTTATCTTTAATGGCTTATGCGAATTGTAGTGCCTAGGGTTAGGTTCTAGGATAAATCATATGAATGAATTGTGCTATTGTTGAGAATTATCATGTTGCGTTGCTATTGTTGAATTATTATGTGGGGAATTTTATGGTTGATGCTTGAATTGTTGCTAAATACGAATTGAAGACCATATGTTTGATCATATGATTATTTGGTGAAATTGAGAATTTTGGTGACACTCTAGTAGTATTCATGTAATTGAGTGTTTTGGTGAATGTAATTTAGTGAAAGAAGTGAAGAAAAATTCTGTTTGGGAACCACTAGGTGCCTTGGGCGCCATGTGCCTATTGCTGAAAAATTCTGTGTTGCGCCTAGTCATGGGCACCAGGCGCCCAGCAGTGTGCTGCGCCTGTTTCCAAAAATTCTGTTGCCCTGTGTTGCACTGCTGTGTTGCCATTCTGTGTTGCTGTCCCTGTTGCCTGTGTTGCCTACTGTGTTCCCTGTGCTGCCAGTTTTGGCACTTGTTGCTTGAGTCATGGGCGCCAAGGGCCCCAAAGTTCTGGTGATAGTTTTGTGAAAATTGTTTTCAGGTTTTTATACTTGGGTAAAATGGCTCATGAAAACTGATTTTGGTCAAGAAAGGAGTTGAGTTGCGTAATTTCACTAGGTGCCTAGTGCATGGGCGCCAAAATTAAAGTTCAGTTTTTGATAAAATTTTTATTGAGTTTTCATGTCCTGAGCATTTGGCTCGTGTAAAATGAATTTCGAAGCAAAATGAGCTGAGTAGCATGTTGGCCTTGGGCGCCTAGTGCTTGGGCGCCATGTTGATGCTGTTGGCCTTAGGCGCCTAGTGCTTCTGGGCGCCAGCGCCTATGTTGCGCGTGCTGCGCCTGTGCGCGTTGTGGCTTCTGGGCGCCAGCGCCTATGTTGCGCGCCTGTTGCGCTGTTGCGCGTGTTGCTCCTGGGCGCCAAGCGCCTATGCGCCTGTGCGCTGTTGCGTGTTGCCTTTCCTGGGCGCCAAGCGCCCATGCGCCAAGCGCTGTGTTGCCCCTGGGCGCCCAGCGCCCATGCGCCTGTTTCCAGAATGTCTAACATTTTTCCTAAACTGTTTTTAACGTAACTTTTAACTCGGTTATCCAAATTCGACGGTTCAAAATGCGTTTTGAAGCTAATTTCAGTGCCTATCCAATAGCCACAATTTTATGCAAAAATAATTTATTTTTACTGGTGTTTCTGGCTGAGGGTGTTCAAGTGTCCAAATGGCTATTTTTACCCACTTCCCTATGTTGTGTCAATTGTCCTAAGCTGGTCTATTTGAATGGGTGTTGATGTGAGTGGTGAGCTGAATTGGTGAGTGTGATAGGGTGAGATTGGTGAGCAGAGGCTACGGCCTAATTTTAATTTGGTGAGCTGATTATTATACAATGGTGAGATCATGAATTTTAAATGATGAATTGCTTGGACTTGGTGTGTTGTAATGCATTTTCCATAGCATCTCATGGACATATGCATTATTGGTGAGCAGAGGCTACGGCCTAATTTTGATTTGGTGAGCAGAGGCTACGGCCTATTTGTATTGGTGACGGATCCGACATGCATGTACCCGTGGAGTTTGGGTTGCATTACATGCATAAATCATATATTGTGTGGTGCTGTTTGGAAATAAAATATTGATGCGATTGTTCCATTATTGTGAATTGATGTGCCTGACTTCCTTTTTCCTATGCATTGCTTAATTTTCATATGTTATTAATTATGAAAAGAGACTCACCCTACTGCCTTTATGTTGCTTCTTATGTCGGCAACGTGCAGGTAATGATGAGTGAAGGTTTCCTGTATGCCTTCGTCTGGTAGGAAGTGTCACGCTCTGATACGTAGCACCAGGGGGGGGGGGGGTGTCTTAGGTTTATGCTTTATTTTCTTAAAACTGCTAGACTTTGTTGGTGATGTATTGGTTTTAATTTTTGAATTGATTATTATTCCGCTGCTGATGGTGATTGGATTTAGTTGATGCGAGCTAAGCCTTTTTCTTATGGTGTTATGTATCGTGATTTTTATGAAGTAAATGTAGCACTCGCTTGAATTGTTTTCAAAAAAAAAAAAAAAAAAAAAAAAGAGACTCTGATTTTATTAAAAGTAAAGTTATTAGAAAAGGGGTGTTACACATGTCATATGCATAACAGTTGTTGCGTACCTACCTCAAGTGTCGATCCTTTCAGGTTTTAAGCCAACGCGACAAGCGTTGATCCTAACTCAGCAAACCAGATCGTAATGTTAGCACCGAGTCTAACGCCGATCCTTCAGACCCCCAGTGGTCCCTCAAAGCCCCAGTGGTCCATCATTCCAGATCGCACGTCGGCATCGAGCACCGATGGATCATCCGACCTTAGGTCCTTCAGACTAGCTGCGTCAGCCTAAGACATAGTGGACGTCATTCGTGATCAGTTCTAGACCTGATCTTATTAACGGCCGCTCGAAAAAGGCCACCCCGGACCCCAGCAGTCCTTCAAAGCCCCAGTGCTCCTTCAGACCCCAAGTGGTCCTTCAGGGCATAGGAAACCCCTTGGAACCCCGGTGCTCTCTTAGAGCCCAAGTGCTCTTCCAGAGCCCCAGTGCTCCTCCAGATCCCCAGTGATCATTTCTTTATTGTTCTCGGTTAACACGCCAAGTTTTAATCGTCCCTCATTTCCCTAACTCATCTTCCCCCTAAGCGGACAAAATCAGCGTCTATTCTATCTTTATTTTTATTTCTACTACGAAAATTTGAAAACCATTCACCTTTTCCAGTAAAATATAAATAAAGAGGGGCAGCTGTTGTACCCCAATTTTGTCCGATTTTTTTTCGCAATCATTGCTACGAGAAAAGTTTTTCAGGCTCATTCGATGCTGTCTCGTTTTAATTCGGGCCAACTCTTAGTACTTTGTTCAATCGGGCCGAAATGCCTTTTTGTCTGATTGGGCCCATACTTGCGTGGCTGGTTTGTATTTCTACGATTCGCGCCCGTCTAGTAATATGGGCCTATGTGTTGCTATTGGACCTATGTTAGTAATTTGTCTACATTGGACCTGATTTTAGAAAATTGTTGTAATTGGGCCATATTTTAGTCATTTGTCTAATTGGGCCTATGTTTAGTCTTTTGATTGGGCTTGGCCCAATTTAATCATTTTCTTCCATTTTGACCAAAAACAATAAAATTGTCCATAGTCCAAATAACAGTTTACAGATATCACAAATATAATTAAAAATCAACAAAAATTAATTTACAAATATTTACAAAAATCCAAAAAATCTAAAAAAAATACAAAATAAATTAAAAAGTCACAAAGATCAGATTTACAGTTTTGGATGCTTCTCCTCAATCCAAAGCAAGAAACAATAGCTGAACCCTAGCCCTTTCCTTGCTCACCAAGTACCCACCTCCTCCAACCCAAGCCCAAAACCTGCAAAATAGGAAACAAAAGATGGAGAAGGATAAAAAATTCAATTCAAAACCCTAATTTTTGCCTATATAATCAAGCCTGATACACACAGAAAAGACACCAAAATTCACACAGAAAAAAATACAAAGAAATTCAGAAACAATATATTAGGGTTTTCACACTGAAACCGTAACGCTAAAGCAATAAAAATCCAGAGGTAGGAGCAGTCAGTGGCAGCAGAGATAAACAAAGGAGTCAGTAGCAGCAGTAAGCAAAAGGAGACTACTTCAGTAGCTGGAATACAGATTGGTGTTCCTTTCTATTTCAAAAACACAAAAAAAACATGTAGGTGTAGGTGTAATCTGTTAGTTTCTCAGATGTTCATATGGCAACTGCAAGCATGTTTGTTTTTTTAGTGTCGTTAGTCATATCTGTATATATATACGCATCTTCTGAATAGATTAAGTTGAAAAAATTTAGGACTGAATTAGGATTTTAATTTAGTATTAGGTTAAAATTAGGTTTAGGTTAAAATGAAGAGGGCTCTTATATCCCTCAGGTTTTGTTTTATTTTTATTTTTGTATTCAGATTACTAAATACACCCCTGTGTTTCATCACTGTAACCCCACTGGAAGCCCACATTCTCGCAGGCCAGTTCACAAAAACGAACTAGGGCTGCTGCTTTCCACACCTCCCTTTTTAAAAATACAAACCCCTGCAGCTAATGACAACCCATTTTACCACTACACCCCTTTTTTCGTTCCTTTTTTCTTATTTTTCTACAGATAAATAATTTCTTTCACATATCCATTTTTTTTTCCTTTCCTATGAAAATAGATATTCCTTTTTTCAAAATATATAAATAGGGGACTAAGTCCACTGTACAGTCGGGTTAGTCTGCTTTTTAGGTCACTAATGAACCGTTACGGATCATGTCCTAAAATCCCTATTTAAAACAAACAACTCCTAAATTAAAATAAACACAAACACATTTCTTTCCACAAATCAAATTTTCAAAATAGAGGATTAAGTCGGCCGTTCGGTCGGGTTAGTTAGCGTTCTAGGACGAGTGAGCCGTACGGCTCAGTAGTCCTAAAACGCCTATTTTAATAAAATTAAACCACCACACATCAAACCATTTTCCAAACTTCAAAAACTCCATTTTCAAAGTAGGGGACTAAGTCGACTGTACAGTCGGGTTAGTCATCGTTCTAGGGCGAATGAGCTGTACAGCTCAATAATCCTAAAACCCCTATATTAAAAAACACCAACCTACAAACTTTTTCTACCCAAGAACTACGTAGCTTTGATTTCTCCATCGCACCTGGAGATACGTAGGAGCAGGGGCCCACTCCTGTCAAGCACAAAAAACTAAAATATTTATTAAGTTTTTTTTTCTTTTTGATTCAAAACAAAAGGGTAAAATAAACATTTTAAAAGTTAACTTTCTTTTTATACAACTAATTAGCAGGTAACCTTCCTTAGGAAGGATGTCGTGGGGTGCTAATACCTTCCCCACGCATAACCGACTCCCGAACCCTAATCTGGTCTCAAGGACCCTTATCCATTCAAAAGGGATTTACTAATGTTTGCCCTTATAATTAAACATTGGTGGCAGCTTAATTTTTGAACCTTTGAGGAATCCTCACCCGGAATTTTCGGTCGCTACAAAAGGCATTATTGACCACTGGGGAAAATGTTTCTGAGTAGTCACCCCCTCAAGTTGGGTGAAACCCCTGGCCACTAAATGAGCCTTGTACCTCTCAATAGAACCATCAGCCTTATGTTTGATTTCGTATACCCACTTGCAGCCTATAGGATGCTTTCCAGGAGGTAAATCAGTGCTAACCCAAGTGGAATTCATGGCAACAACTTGAATTTCTTGTTGCATAGCATGAATCCAACATTGATGCTTGGAAGCTTGAGCAAAAGTCTTAGGTTCAACAGGAGTGCTAAGAGCTGCAATGAAGGTTCTATGGGAAGAAGAAAGATTATCATATGAGATATAATCAAACAATGGATGTGAAATACCTGAGGGTGAGTTTCCAACAGAGGAGACAGAAACCATACCACAGTGAAAATCTTGCAGATAAGAGGGTTTGGTTTTGACTCTGGTGGAGACTCTTAAGGGTGCAGGATGGTCAATGGCTAAGGGTGGGATCTCAGGATTAGTGGTAGGGGAAGATGAGAAGGCAAGACTCTGTGTTGAGATGAGGTGGTGTTGGAGGGAGTAGCATAAGCAACTGGTGGGGAAACAGAACTGGCAAATAGGTCAGTGAGGGCAACTTTTGAAGGAGGAATGGGCTGTGGAGTAGGTGAGGTGATTGTTGAGGAGGGATAGGGAAAGATGTTTTCATAAAAGGAGACATTTCTAGATAGGAATATCTCATGATTGCGGAGGTCAAAGAGAATATAGCCTACACCTTGGGAGTGCCCAATGTGAATACATTTTCTTGCTCTAGGAAGGAATTTGGTTCTATGTACAGTAAGGGTAGTAGCATAGCAGAGAGACCCAAAAACTCTGAGAGGGGACAGGTCAGGGGTTTTGTTGTATAGGAGATAGTAAGGAGAGTTGGAGTTAAGTGTGGTGGAAGGGAGACGATTAATGATATGGATGGCATGACATATGGCAAAGTCCCAAAATTGGATAGGGAGATGAGATTGAAACATAAGGGAGCGAGCAACATTTAGAATGTGCTGGTGCTTACGTTCAACAATGCCATTTTGTTGAGGGGTTTCTACACAAGATTTTTGGTGAGCAATACCCTTAGAGAGGTAAAACTCAGGGATGGCAAACTCAACACCATTATCAAACCTAATAACCTTGATATTGACATTGAATTGAGTGAGAACAAAAGCAACAAATTGTATGAGAAGATTTCTAGTTTCAGCTTTGGTTCTCATGAGTTTTATCCAAGTAAATCTAGACCTATCATCCACAATTGTTAAAAAATACTTGTTTCCATTCATAGATAGGGTGGCAAAGGGACCCCATATGTCAACATGAATCATGTCAAAATTGTGAAGTGAAGGTGAATTGTAAATAGGGAAAACAAGTTTCTTTTGCTTTGAAAAAAGACAAGTATCACAATTTTCATTTGAAATTGAAGGCATATTACAATGTAGTTTCTGTATAAGGTGGTAACATGTGGTGGATGGGTGTCCTAAAATATTATGCCAAATGTCTATATTTACAGAAGAAACAGAAACATTGTAACAATGGATGGGACTAGACTTAGCTGAAAAAGATAAGGGTGAGATCTTCATTGTGTACAACTTTCCATCTCTTCTAGCATGGCCAGTCACTCTCTTGGAGGGGATATCTTGTAACACAGTAGAGTCACCATCAAATATGGTTTTACAATTGATATTGTCAGCAAGTTGTACAACAGAAATGATGTTGGAATTGAAATCAGGCACATAATAGATATCATATAGAGTAATGGTTGGAGTGAGGAAAGTTGTGCCCTTATAATGTGTGTATCTGGTGTCTCCAGAAGGAAAAGTAATGAGAAGATGCTTGATAGCATAAAATGTGGAAAATAACTCAATACAAGAGCATATGTGATCAGTAGCACCAGTGTCAACAAGCCAAGTAACAAGCCAAGCAACAAGAGAAGGACCTGAAGGAGCAGAGTGCACATTGTTAACACTGACCATGTTTGCTGAAGCTGTGGCGGTGGGAGGTGTAGCAGGAAGCAACAACAATAGGCCCTGAAGTTGTTCTGCAGTGATACTCACAGGTGAAGAAGTTGTCAAGGAAACATCAGGTGAATCTTCTACAACAACATTGTTGATAGCCTTCTTGTTGCTGTTGAAGCCAGGGGGATAGCAGTGTTTCATCAAACAAGTTTCCACTATGTGGTTTGTACGATTGCAGTAGGTGCAGAGGCGATTGCCATGCCGAGGAGGTGGTTTCCCTCTACCACGAGCCATAGTAATAGGAGCAACAGTTTGCACATGTGCAACAGAGATATCTGGTGCAATAATAGCCTAATTTGTCGTTTTTGTTAAAGAATCATGGCATTGGCTTTCGCTAGAGGAGGAAAAGGCTCCATAAGCAGAATTTGAGAGCGCACAGAAGCAAAGTTGTCATTCAATCCTTGAAGAACTGACATAACAACATCACGCTCACGATAATCAAGCACTGTCTTCGCAACATTACAACAACAAGAGCCAGGCGGGGCAAGACAAGCAGGAATCAGACGGTAATTGCACAATTCATCCCATAGAGTACGCATTTTCGTGAAATAAGACGTAACAGAAGTTTCACCTTGCTTCAAAGAGAAAATGTCGAGATGAAGATGAGAGATACGAGTGTTATCACCTTGTGAGAAGCGATTGTGCAATTCCTTCCAAACGACGTAAGCCTCTGTGATCCAGAGGATGCAAGACGTGATCTTCGTGGAGACTGAGTGATTAATCCACGATAATGTCAACATGTTGCATCGTTTTCAGAGTGCGAATTGTGGATCGGAAATGGCAGGGCGAACAATCGAACCGTCAATGAATGGAAATTTGTTCTTCATTTCCAACTCCATAGTCATAGCTTGAATCCTGCAGTGGTAATTTGGACCTTCGAGAACAGGAGTGACGAGAACGAGAGAAGGATTCTCGTTAGGGTGAATGTAGTAAGGATCTGAGTAATCCTTTGGTTTGGAGGATTTCCGGTGAGGAGTTTGCAGAGAAGACTGATTGGATTGATCGGAGTCGTCAGAAGAGGAAGAAGACGCCATGGAAAACAACGGCGAAATCGCATAGAAGGTGAGATTTGGGGAAAAATGGTCATGCAGTTACGCAAGAGAAAAAGGAGTGTTTGGAGAGAGAATTATCAACTGATATCATGGTATTAGAAGTAAAAAAATTATGAACTTCACCTTCTCTTTCTCGCGAGCTTTCTCTACAAACATTCCCTTCTCTCTCCCCAGCCCCTCTCTCTCTTGGAAGAAAAACCATACCCGTTTTTCACCTCTCTTCATCGCAATGTTCTATGCGATGCACTCCCTCTGAATCTTGATCCAAATTCTGTTTGCCGCTTCAAAATGCTGCATCACCTTCTTCTCTGGATCTCGATTCATTCTCAGATTCATTATTAGAATCTTGTTTCGGTTTCCTTCTTGCTGTGGTTTTGCTAGTTGTGAATCGCTATTTTTCCCTTTTCGGTTTTGAATCTTCTTGCTCTTGAATCTTCCTGATTCTGGATTGTGACTTAGATCGGCCTTCATTTTCAATTTCGATTCCCTTTCATCCGTTTCTGAATCCGAAATTGGTCATTTCATCTCTGAAATCGCTCTTAATTTTTCTCTCCCTTCCTTCCTTGCAAATCGCTGTAACCGTTTCTTCTCTCTACTTGTGATTGCATTTTTTTGGTTTCCTCTTCTCCTCAAACCATTGCATTTCACTTCTCCGTTTCT
This sequence comes from Astragalus membranaceus, assembly GCA_039519185.1. NCBI lineage: Eukaryota > Viridiplantae > Streptophyta > Magnoliopsida > Fabales > Fabaceae > Astragalus > Astragalus membranaceus. The sequence continues at coordinate 158,579,349 of CM076848.1, read as the reverse complement.
TGTTGCGATTCGTGTTCTTGATTCGCTTCTGTTTTTGATTTGCAATTGCAATCTCAGATTCTCGAGTTTTCCCTAAATCGATTCCATTATTGATTGATTCTGATTCAGTTCTTGATTTCTGTCTTGAACTGCTGAAACTTTGTTTTATTTTGCCTTTCATGCGATTTCATGGATCTTCTCTGATTTACAATCGCGTTCTTGTTTCGAATAGCGTTTTCCAGTTTTCTCTGTTGTCACTTGGAATCACATTTTCTGCTCTTGATTTGAATCCCGTTTTCTGTTCTTGTTTCGTCCTCTCTGAGTCAATCACATGCCTAAATCGATTTCAGTTTTGGTTGCAATTTTCCCTAAAATTTCAGTTCTGGACGTTGTCCACGATTTTCCTCTTTCCTTGCTTGAATGCTTCTGTGACCTCAATTCTTCTCTCTCACCTTCGTGTTTCCTTTCTTCAACACAAAAAAAAAAGAAAACAAAAACGGTTGTGTTTCTCTGAATTGTATTGCGTCAAAAGAGACTTCAATTCATTTTGTACGACTTCTGAATCAAGACCGGGTTCTGCAAGTTGCTGGTTGATTTGGATTATTATCACTGATTCCTTGACCTAGCATTGATCACTGATTGTTGATGGTTTACCTGTTGCTGATTGTTGCTTATTATTGTTACTGGATTTGTGGATTTCTTGATTGCTTGTTAGCATTTATGGCAACTTCGGCTTCCACAACATCCGTTCCTACAGCACAGATATATCAAGGGATGTCTAGGCAAAGAGAAAGAGTTCAAAAGGATTCATTTACCTCATGCCAATTGCCTCCAAAGATCAGTTGGCTGATATTTACACCAAGGCTCTTCTCACATTTCCTAGTTTTTTATAGTCTTCTCTTCAAGCTGAACATTATAGATACTCACGATCCAGCTTGAAGGGGGCTGTTCGAATAGGCAATATTTTATTGTATTGCTCAATTTGTTGCTTATTATCGTAATTAGTCTAGCTAGTTAGGTAGACTTAGTCTGGTAGCTTAGTTGTTATTAGTTAGTCCGGTATCCTACCAATATTATACATAGAGAATCCACGATGATGTCAACATGTTGCATCGTTTCCAAAGTGCGAAATGCGAATCGGAAGTGGAAGGGCGAACAATCGAACCGTCAACGAATGGAAATTTGTTCTTCATTTCCAATGCCATAGTCATAGCTTGACTCCAGCAGTGGTAATTTGGACCTTCGAGAACAGGAGTGACGAGAACGAGAGAAGGATTCTCGTTAGGGTGAATGTAGTAAGGATTTGAGTAATCCTTTGGTTTGGAGGATTTCCGGCGAGGAGTTTGCTGAGAAGACCGATTGGATTGATCGGAGGCGTCGGAAGAGGAAAAAGACGCCATGGAAGACGACGGCGAAATCACAGAGAAGGTGAGATTTGGGGAAATACGGTTACGCGGTTTCGCAGGAGAAAAGGGAGTGTTTGGAAAGAGATTTGTCAACTTGAAATTACTTTTCGGATAGTCCAGACCCGGTGCCTCCTATCCCCGCATATCCTTTCATATGTTTTTTTGATTGCTTTGTTTTTTGGGTGCCTTTGTCATGTCTTTTGCAGGTGGTACCCTCATCCATTAAACTCGGTGTCTGTCGTGTCATCTCTCACTCTCAAGTAAACATTTTGGAGTATAGAAATTATGACTCTAAAGCTATAGAATCAGGTAAAGGAAAGAATGGGTTCGGGATTAATATACATAGCAGCATCTCGGTATCAACTCTTTTAGGAGTGCAAGTAGCTTCTTAATTTATCTGTGGTTTGTTGTCTGGCCAGCTGGCCAGTTGTGGTGTGAGAATTGGGGGTGTGGTATCAAGGGGTGCTGGTGTTGGCCATGTGCAGCGACACTTTGGTGTCAAACCTGTTTGTGGTTGTCTTGAGCAGCCTACACTTTCTGTTTGGTGTTTTGTTCACAGCTGGACGTGGTGACGGTCTTGTTTGAATGCTCGAATCGGATTGTTGCCGGATTGAGAATGCCTCGAGGCCTCGTGCATTTGTTAATAATGTTAGATTGGTGTGCAAATTCTGGCCTGCTATTAAAGGTTAAAGCACTTGGGTGGTGTTTGAATTAAGTCTGTAGTTGGATTTAGTTAGGGAGGTTACAATCAGAAGCTCATGTCCATTATTCTTGACATGTGTGGTGTTGTTATGGTGGCTGCATGATTTACAAGAAGATCAAGGGGTGCATTTAGCTCTATTTATTAGATATGGCAGCCTTCTATAATATAATGCTGGTCTTCGGTTCAATGGGAGTGGCTCATAACTGTTCTTGCGAGCTATTTTTAGTATTACAGATCTGTTTTTATTTTGCTTTCCATTTCTCTAGTTCTATGTTGTATTAACTACTCTCTCTTGGTGTCTTCTTTGTGGTGGTTATCCCATATTGGGATCCTTTGGTTGTATCTAAAGACAATTGGTGTATTTCTTTTAGTTTTGTTCTCCGAGCAAGTGATTTTATTGGGCTCTCTACAATCCTTCATAGAATGTGGGTAGTAGTGCATATATGATGCTGGAACTAGACCCCATCAATAAATCATTTAATTATAAAAAAAAAAACACGGACGCAGCTAATTAAAAGAGATAACCTTTGGAGTTTTTTTAAAAAGAACTATTTTTTTAAAAAAAATGAGACCATAGAGAACGATTTATAATCGTTGGCTAAAAGTTTAAACCGATAATCGTGCCTTCTATTTTTAGACTACGGTTTATATACGTTGTTGATAAAAAAGTAAACAAAATATTTGATCTAGCAACAGATCAAAAAACATTGCTGATTGTTAATGGTCCGGGTATGAGAGTGGGGATGCTGAGTTTGGATGTCCAGATGAGTTTGATGAGAAAAAAGATGATCCAGTTCACTTCTAAGGGTTTATCGAATCTCTAATTTTTCAGTTTTGAGATTTGAGTAAAATATAAAAACAAGTTTTTAATTAGGGTTAAATATGTTTTTAGTCCCTACAAAATCGGCTCCTTCTAAGTTTAGTCCCTACATTAATGAAATAGGCGTTTTGGTCCTTACATTTTTTTCCGTTTTCATTAATAGTCCCTTCGTTAAATCCATCTGATTAGGCTTTTTTTATTTAGGGTAAAATATGTTTTTGGTCCCTACAAAATTGGGTCATTCTAAGTTTAGTCCCTACATTAACGAAATAGGTGTTTTGGTCCCTATCTTTTTAACAGCCACGTCACATTTCTGTTGACTGATCAGATGGATTTAACGAGAGGGACTATTAATGAAAACGGAAAAAAATGTAGGGACCAAAACGCCTATTTCGTTAATGTAGGGACTAAAGACGAAAACCCAAATTTTATAGGGACTAAAAACATATTTAACCCTTTTAATTATAGAGAGGGTTCTTTTTTATAAGCAATAATATCATTAAGGGAGCACTAGGGGTGCTCGAACCCAAACAACAAGAGATAATTACACATTGTTTAGGTACAAAAGAGGATTATTCCACCAAGTGGTAATAGATAAATCAGAAATGCCCCCCCTCTATAGACAAACCAGCTCCAAGATAAACTCTGAATGAGAGTGAAAACTGAGCCGATGTTTGCTTCCTCGTTTCTAAAAACATGTCCATTACGGGACAGCCATATGCACCAGCAGGTAGTGATCCAAACAGGAATTTGTATTTCTTGGCCTTCCTCCCATTGCAAAGATTGCCCAGCCCACACAAGTGATCGATCAAATTCAATCCTTCTAACTGGTGCACCCCCAACCAAACACTAACACGAGACTTGTTCTGGAGTCAACCAGAGGGTCCCATTTGCAAAACTAGGAGGTGCGCTTAGCAAGTCATATGGATCAGCCCGACCGATTCAGCCCATATCCACCTCATGCGAGCCCAACATGCTTGGATGGTCATGATCGACTCTACCCATCCAACGATCCACGAGAGGGCACGATTTCCTATAAATACAGGCAAACTTTGCCCTAAAAAAGGTTCAATCTCTAATCCTTAGTACCTTCACTCATATATTCGATATACGGACTTGAGCGTCGGAGTGGCTTGCAGGTACCCCCCAGGGCGCTCACTGACCTACTGCCACGACAGCAAGGGACCTACCAACAGCAGTCTACCAAAAAATGCTCGGTACAGAACATTGGCTACCACAGTGGGAGTTTTCTATCCTTCACATCATCACTACTTGAACTTTTCTCTTGCTGATCCATGGCTCCCAGGGGAAGACCCCGGGTTCAGAGCATTGCCATACCCGCACCCCGACCGGAGGGTACCCCTGAGGGCAACGTCTTGACTATACAGGACGAGGGCACCAGTCAACCTGCCCAGCCCTCTAACGTGAATCAGCTTTTGGACCTCCTAACCAATCCCACTGAAGCTATGATCGAACAGGAAGCACGACTGAGGGAGATTGAAAGGTGTGTGACTGCCCTACCAGAGCAACCTCCACTCAGCAGGGGGACAGTTCCTCCAACGACGGTGACCTCGAGGCGCCACCGATCCCCACCTCGGAGACATCATGTCTGTAACAGCCCAGGTCCACCGTAGTGGCCACCCCGGTCCCACTGTTACCTCACGGTCTTCTCTACCCCTCTTGTAGAATTTTTGCCTTCCGTGGGAATCGAACCTTGCACCTGAGGCATAAGTGCAAGTTAAACCCCCTTCCCACTACCAATTGAGCGCGCGCTCAATTGGTAGTGGGAAGGGGGTTTAACTTGCACTTATGCCTCAGGTGCAAGGTTCGATTCCCACGGAAGGCAAAAATTCTACAAGGGGAGTAGAAAAGACCGTGAGGTAACAGTGGGACCGGGGTGGCCGCTGCGGTGGACCTGGGCTGTTACAATGTCCACCGCTCTCCCCCAAGGCGAAGGAACGTGCATCGCTCTCCCCCCAGGCAACGCAGGCATGGGGAATCAGGCTCACCCCCAGGGACTTATCGGCCTCATGACACCCATTCCAGCACCTCCTCACACGCGTCCTCTGACACTCATGAGAGGTCAAGGAGCTGGGTCGTCACCCGCAAAAGGCACCACCGGGATTCTCCATCGAGGAGATCCCTGTAACACCCCATTTCTACCCGGCGAAATAATGCAAAAATGTCAGAGTTCATAAAAATCTTTTTCAACCAACAATGGAGTGCCACATTTGCTCCGTGAAGACAACAAACAATATTAATTCGCTTTTGAAAACAGTTATATAACACTTTTGGATGAACCAGTAAAACAACGTTTTAGTCCTCCAAATAATTCATCTTCGTAATTACGCAGCGGATTCACAACAAGTCAATTAAAATCATCGTTGCGTCTTAACAACTCAAGACAGCTCAAAAAACATCAAAATAGCAACAACCAGCTTAAAGCTCCAACAACGAAATAACAAAGCAAATAACATTAAAACGTGTGTTCATTCCCCCCGAGTGTTACATATCAGAGCGACGACACCGACTCGATCAAACAAAGGTGAACTGCCTTCATTCGGAATTACCTGCACGTTACCAACATTGGGGTAACATTCAAACAGAAGGGGTGAGATATCGCACTATATAATCGGATACATGAAAAGCAATATATAATTCAGGTCAATTCGTCACTTAACAACAGTCAAAATCACCTCAATCACACAAGTATGCACATAATGGGAAATGTGACTCAACTGAGGGCCACCGCCCTATAATGCATGTGGTACCATAATTCAAGCCCGTAAATAGAGGCATCAACATCGCAACATCGTCGTCGTTTGAGCATAGCTCCATCGTAAAAATATGCTATGCATGCGACGCTATGTAAATACACAAACAATGACAACGGTTACATAGCAACGCAACAACATCGAAAAGCAACAGTGGCCATAGGCCTACAACACATCACCTGCCAATGAATAGAGGCAAATTCGTCTTCGTACAATGTCGTCGTCAACAATTTACAACTTAGCAATTTTCAACATTTTAGCAACATCGCAATAATTTAGCACTTTCAACATTTTGGCAACATCGCAATAATCACATACTCAACATCATTTTAAATAACAATCGCAAAATTCACATTTGGGCAGCCACACTTGGCGCCCTTGGCGCCCACTGCGCCAAGCAACACAATTGGCAGCCAAACTGGCTCCCATGGCGCCCAGCAGCACAACGGGCAGCCAAACTGGCCCCCTTAGCGCCCAGCAGCGCAACACAGCACAAGGCAGCCTGATTTTTGCGCCCATGGCGCCCTTGCGCCAGACACAGCACGAGGCAGCCAGATTTTGGCGCCCATGGCGCCCCGGCGCCAGAACACAGCAAGCAACAACAGCAACCGGGCAGCCAACCTTGGCGCCCATGCGCCCAGAACCAGCAACGGGCAGCCAGACATTGGCGCCCTTGGCACCCAGTGCGCCAGACACACGCAACAACAGCAACACAGGGCAGCCCACTTGGCGCCCTTGGCGCCCATGCGCCCAGAACCAGCAACGGGCAGCCAGACATTGGCGCCCTTGGCGCCCATGCGCCAGAACAACACACCAAACAGCAATTGGGCAGCCACCACATTGGCGCCCTTGGCGCCCCTGCGCCAGAACAACATAGAAAACAGCAACTGGGCAGCCAGGTTTTTGGCGCCCTTGGCGCCCCTGCGCCAGGAACCTGCAAGACAGCATCACAACATAGCAGGATGGCGCCCATGGTGCCCAGCACAGTTTCTGGAACGGCGCCCATGGCGCCCAGGCAACAACACACGCACAGAGTTTGGCTCCCAGGAAGGCGCCCAGCCACAGCAACAGAAACATTGGCGCCCATGGCGCCCTATGGACAGAATTTTTGGTTCAAATCATCAACAAGCAAGATCAATCATCAACAAGCAAGATCAATCATCATCAATCGTGTCCAATCATTATCAATCATGCTCACTCATCATCAAATCACATTCATTCATCATCAATCAAATTCAATTCCTACAACTAGGGTTTTCTAACTTAATCACCTAGGGTTCCATTGACCTTTCTACATAGAGCCATTCATACACCCAATTATAGAGATAGAACCCCACCCTTACCTTAGCCTTGAAGAATTCGAAACCTTGCCCTAGCCTTCTCCTTTTCTTCGCCGCGCCTCCTCTCTTCTCTTCTCTCTAGTTCTATTTTTTTTGTTCCTTCTAAATGAGCAAAACCCTAAATAATGCCTATTTATACTTAGCTAATTTTCACGGGCTTTTTCCTTAGCTAATGCGACTTAATCATGGGCCTCACTAATACTCCTCATTTTAATAAACCCAACCCCAACAATAGGTCCACAGATACTAGCATTATTATTATTTTTATTATTTTTCTACCAATTAATTTCCCAAACAATTCAATTAAATAATTAATTAAATTTTAGGGCGTTACAATCCCCCGAGCAACGCAGATGTCAAGAGCTGGGCTATGAAAACACCTCCCCCCGAAACTCAAGAGAGTTTTCGCAGGAGGGACCGTTTACGAGAAGGGTAGACGAATGCTAAATCCCAAGGGCCTTGGAAAAGCTGCCAAATCTCAAGATGTACGACGGGACTGGAGATCCGGACGGTCATCTGGCACACTCCTCCCTAATGATGCGCTACAGGGGCGCCAGAGAACCCGTCCATTGCAAAATCTTCCCCCTCACTCTCGAGGGTTCCGAATTAGAGTGGTTCCAAGAGCTGAGGCCGAACTCCATATCCTCATGGGGGCAGCTGGCGAGAATGTTCATGGCGCGTTTCACTGCCTCACGGCTAAAGCCCAAATCTGAAGAAGTACTGAGAGCCGTCAGGCAGCATAACCACGAGACACTGAGGGAGTATATTGAGCGCTTCAATAAGGAAGCTTCGGCCGTTCGAAGTTTGGAGGACAGGCAAAGGTTATTCTGGATGAAAGACGAGTTGAAAAAGGAAAGTTTGTTCCAGGTCGACATAGGCATCAACAAGCCTAGGAACTTGGGCGAGTTCCTTCGAAGATCCCAGAAATACATGAACTATGAGGAGGATGATATGGCTTACCGCGAGGCAGCCAAGGCAGGGGACGACAGGGAAGTCACCCAGGAGGTACGCCGACAAAAGGTAACAGGAGGCGTACACCGTGAGGGACGCCCCCCAAGACTCTCAGGTCTTACTCACCTCGTCACCTCAAGGGCGCAAATCCTGACTGAATGTGCCAACGCTGAATTCAAAGACATCAAGAGGCCAGGGCCTTTGGTGTTGAAAGAGGGCCAAAACCCCTTGAAGAAATGGTGCCGCTACCATCAAGCGGAGGCCATGACACCAATGGCTGCCGAGTGCTGAAGGAAGATATTGAGGAGCTGATCCAGAAAGGAAAGTTGTCACAGTACGTGAAGAAGGAGGGGGAGCTGAGTGGCTCGCGCAAAAGAGCCTGATCCCCCGAAGGTAGATACAGGTCCCCTAGGAAGGGGAAGGCCCCAGTCGGCGAGGGGGTCGAAAATGGCAATGATGAATCAACTGATAAAGAGGACACCTGGAGGCCCAAAGGAAGACCAGTTCCCATGGTGATCCACGGGAGAAACCCCCATGATGACTGGAGGTCAAACAAATCAGTGAAGAGGAAGTGGAAGGAGATTCTCAGCATTGCGTCAACTTCAGTTGCCAGGAAGGGGCCAACCAGACCGCCCCTATCCTTCGACGACAATGATCTGCTCGATGGGAAACCGAACAAACACTTCCCACTGATCATCACTGCCATTATCGCCAACGTCGAGGTAAGAAGGATCCTGGTTGACCAGGGAAGTGCAGTAGTTATCATCTTCGAAGACCTGCTGCAAGTGCTGAATATCTCCCCCGATGACCTGACTCCATACTGAGCAGGGGACCTAACCGGGTTTAATGGATCGAAGACTAAGCCACTCGGCCACCGAGAGCTAATGGTCACCTACGGAAACACCGACGGTAAACCGCCGTTGTTCAAAACTGTGAAAACACCCTTCCTGGTCCTCGCGTGCAAGTCGGTCTACCAGTGCATCATTGGGAGGCCCACGTTGGGGAACTTGGAGGCAGTCACCTCAACGGTCCATCTGAAAATGAAGTTATACACTCTGGAGAGTGAGGCGGTGACCCTCCAGGCGGATTTGGGAGCAGTACGCAGATGTTTCTACATGAGCTTTAAAGATGAGAAGGAGACCGCCGAGCTAATAAGCTCGGGTAAGGGGTCAGGGAAGAAGCTGAGGTGAATCTGACAGACTGGGATGCCAGAAGTGACTCAAGTAGTGAAGAAGAAGCGGAAAGCCAACCCAAAACCAAGGGGAAAAAAAAGGATGTGAAGAAGTTCAAGCCGGATGGAGAATGTACTCACCTCCTTGAGGAGGTTAAAAAGAAGCTCACCATCCACCCGAGGGAGAACGGGGACCCATTCCTCTATTCTGCATCTGGCTCATAGTTCCATTACTTAGAACGTTTTCTTTAAAGCAGTTGGTTGTTTAAGTTTAACACGTCTACTTTAAGAAGTTGGTTGTTTAGGTTTAACACGTCAAAACAATTTACATCACGCGTGCGAATGAATTAAACCTTACTATTTACGGTTCAAGATATTGTTTCGCAAATCACAGTTTTTGCTCTAGCACCTTAGAAAAAACCAAGAGAAACTGGCGCCCAGCACAGAAGCAACCAGCGCCCAGGAGTGCGCCTATAAGGAGCAGCCAGCGCCCAGTAGGGCTCCTGGAAAGAGGTGGTCTGAAAGCCAAGTCCCGACTCAAACAACAGGGGACCAGGCAACCAGGCAGAACCAAGGCACGAATCGACCTACTCGGTTCACGAAGCGGCCATCAAGAGACATCGCAACCTCTGATGGGTGAGTTAAGTTCGGATAGATTCTGATAAGCTCCTATCAGAGTCCCTAGATGGGCGAAGCGGCATCCCAAATGTCGCAACCTCTAATGGGCGAGTTAAATTCGGATAGATTCTGATAAACTCATGTTAGAGACCTAAGGGGCGAAGCGACATATCGAAAAGGTCGCAACCTCTGATGGGTGAGTTAAGTTCGGATAGATTCTGATAAACTCCTGTCAGAGTCCCTAGATGGGCGAAGCGGCATCGCAAATGCGCAACCTCTAATGGGTGAGTTAAATTCGGATAGATTTTGATAAACTCCTGTTAGAGATATAAGGCGCGAAGCGGTATATCGAAAAGGTCACGACATTGATGGGTGAGTTAAGTTCGGATAGATTCTGATAAACTCCTGTCAGAGTCCCTAGATGGGCGAAGCGGCATCGCAAATGTCGCAACCTCAAATGGGTGAGTTAAATTCAGATAGATTCTGATAAACTCCTGTTAGAGACCTAAGGCGCGAAGCGGCATATCGAAAAGGTCGCAACCTCTGATGGGTGAGTTAAGTTCGGATCGATTCTGATAAACTCCTGTCAGAGTCCCTAGATGGGCGAAGCGGCATCGCAAATGTCGCAACCTCTATTGGGGAATTTAAATCGGATCGATTCGGATAAACTCCTGACAGAGATAACATTGCCACGAGACGATAAGAGGTGATACGTTCAGAAGCGTGAAAAATAAGCAAGACAAAGGAAACATGGATATAACGTAAAATCATCAGTCAAGCTCCATGAAGCAAACGTACAACGAAATCCAACGGGACAAAAAGAAATTACAAGTCAAGAACAACTGAACTTCTAGAAGAAATAGTCAGGGGGCAATGACGTCGAAATCAACCATGTTGGAACGATATCTAACAATCCTCCCATCTACAGCCTCATGGTCAAACCGAAAGATGCTCGACTCAAGAACTGCATCCGGGTACATGCACTGAACATGACCTATCGCTTGCCCGGCCATCTCCCGCACCCTTTCCTCGGCCGCATCTTTCTGTTTCTTCATACTGTCCAACTCAGATTGGAGCTCCTCCATTTGCTTCTGATAATGGCCAGCAGCGTCTCTTGCCCGACGAGCAGATTCCAGCGCTTCATGTAAATCCACCTGAAGCCGGCTTATATCCAAGAGAAGCTGATCCCTTTCCTCGATCATCCCTACGCAAAGAGAGAAACAAACACGACAAAGTTTAAAACCAACACCACCAGCGCCCATGAGGGCACCTGGCAAAGCACCTCTAAGAAAGCAGCCAGCGCCCATGAGGGCGCCAGACAGGGCACCAAGGTCAAAACAGGCGGTGCCCATGAGGGCGCCTGGCAGGGGTGGTGGCCCGTGCAGGTTTAATGAATACCGTAAGAAATGACTCAAGAGGATTACCTGAACGAGATTTACACTTCTTTTCAGTTTCCCACTTCGCATGCAGGCCTTCCCCAATTTTAACCATGTGCGCGGCAAGTGTAGCACCCGTTTCTACCCCTTTCATTTATAACGATTATCAGAGTGCACAAATTATTTTTCTTGAAACGGAATGCTACAATTACTTCAAAAAAACGTCATTTGTTTAACTTAAATTAAAAACATTACGTGGCATCATGGGCGGCCATTACTCAAAAATACAGTTACAATGTTAAAACAAAATCCAACAAGTCGTACAAGACAAAATCACTATCTAATAAGACGCCCCCCAGGTGCTACGTATCAGAGCGACTCAACTCAAGGGAATGAAGGTCAAAGCCTTCAAGTACGGTTACCTGTAAGGTAAAAATCAACAAAAGGGGTGAGTCTCAAACCCTATAATAAAGTACATAAGGAGTAGTATATACAGATACAGGACTACATCAATCACAGCAATATTCACTTTAATCACCAGTTCAGTCAATCGAAATTAATCACCAAATAAATAACCACCAAGTAATCACCTAACAAATAATCACCAAGTAATCACCAAATAAATAATCACCAAAACATTCACCAACTGCATGTTTAATGTATGAGATGCAACCCAAAACTCCACTGGGCATATGCATGTGGATCCATTCACCAAAATTGAGCCTTGAGGGCATTCACCAAAATTTTATAATAAGGCCGAAGCCCGAGGCCGAAGCCTATTCACCAAAGATAATGCATATGATTATGCGACACCATGACAATGCATCACACACCAGAATCACCAAATAAATAATGCCATAGCATATTCACCAACAGTTGTTTATTCACCAACACCCAAAAGAGGATTACAGGCCCCATTCACCAATAATAATATACACCATATAAAATTACAAAGAACAGCACCTTAGTCTCATGAAGAACACCAACATTTTATTCAAGAGGAACAGCAGTGATTTCCAATCCAAACAACAACTAGTACACAGTCACTTGGGACTTTCAGAAAACGACTGGGGAAAAATATTAATTTTTGGTTTTGGCCTGGACAAACAGATAGACAATTAAATAAGCGTCGTAACGCACTTTGAAACACCTAAAACGAACACCCGAGTCAAAAGTTACGTTAAAAACAAATTTAGGAAAAATTAGGCAACACTGCTGGGAACTGGCGCCTTAGGCGCCCAGCGCCCAGGCAACACACGCGCTGGCGCCCAGCGCCCAGGCGCGCGCCACACACACACGCACGCAAGCAGGCGCCCAGCGCCCAGCGCGCAACACAGCGCACGCACAACAGGCGCCCAGCGCCCAGGCGCGCGCCACACTTGCCCAGCACACACACACAGCGCCCTTGGCGCCCAGCACAGGCACCTGGCGCCCAGCACAGGCACCTGGCGCCCAGCACACTGCCAGAACCAGATTTTTACACAAATTCAGCCTAAACATCAATTTTTCTCAATTTTAAAACATCAAAATTATATTTCTTTTTTTTTTTCACCATCTAAAATCTTCACTCACCCCAAAAATCAATTTTATTTGAAATCACCAAAACCATATGGACAACCATCATCACCATCACCATTGCGCCTATACACACACCCACACCAAAGCATCACCAACACACACTGACTTGGCACTTGGCACACAAACATATCATAAGATGCACTTAGCACATGGCACACCAACACAACACAAAATACACTTAGCCAAAACACAATAATGTGGCACGGGGCGCCTAGCACAAGGGCGCCTACTTCCGTGGTCAATATTCCAACAACGTCAAAACTTGGCGCAGGGCACCCCACTCAAGGGCGCCTAATTCCACACCTAAACAACAATTTACAGCAACACTAAAAATACCACAATGGCGCCTTATGCGCCTATAACACCCAAAACATCAAATTCACCAACAACAACACATGAGTACCAAGTGCTCAATCATCATCAACTATTTCAAACACCACAAAATTATTCCAAACTCAATGAATTCAGCTCAACATCATCATTTATACATTTATTCGAGCACTTAGTACGCAATTCGAAATTCATCACTTATATGAACAATTCGCAAAACATCAACAAGCCATATAGTGATCAATACATACATACAACTCATCAATATCAAAATCAATACAAAAACGACATAGATCCTAACCCCTACATACATCCCATTATGTTCCCTATTATAAGGCAAGACCCACCCTTACCTTAGTTTCACCGAAGACGGAGACCCCTCCACGAGCACACCGAGTAACCACAGCAACTGAGCTCCTCTCCTCTCCTATGGAAGTCGCGCCCCTCTCTTCTTCTTTCTCCTCCCTTAGAGCCGTTTTTTCTCCTTTCTTTCTCTCTTCTCACGCTCTCTCCTTTCTCTTCTCTCAACTCACGCTTTCTTTTCTTTTTTCACAAATGAGGCGCCACTTCACTAACCTAGCGCCTAACAGCTCAAGTCTACGGGCTTGGGCTTGGCGCACTGGGCCAATCATAACACCTCCGAAGTACCAACACCACCCCATTCAGATAAATAAAAATAATATATTAATAACTAAAACCACCCAATATTATTATTATTATTATTATCACCATTATTATTATTATTATTATCACCATTATTATTATTATTATTATTATTACTATCACCAACTCCTATTTAATTTAATTAACTAAATACTAAATAACTATTTAATTAATTTCGGGGTGTTACAACTCTCCCCCACTTAGATTATTTTCGTCCTCGAAAATTCGCATCAACATCTCCTTAACTCACCGGTTGGCTACGCCAATTGACATCCTCACGGTTATGCTCTAACTAGTCCGTACCCACGATTACAATTAATTCACCCAACAACAAACAACAAAACTCGCAACAAGGTCTCTGTCGAAGATCGACAAGGCACACAAAGAACACACCAGGCAACATAAGACCAATCAGAGAAAACAACACAAGACTTAAGCATTCACAACATTCAGCAGTATTAAAACAGTGAGCGGCATCGGTATCGACAATAGGTTTAGCGGAAAACTTTAACGAAACACATACCTCCGAAATGATCATCATTCTTCAGAAGACTCAGTGCCCACCAAGGCAAACACCCTCCCACTAGACTTCTCTTTCTTCGGCTTGGAACACTTAGTACTAATATGTCCCATCTCCCCACAGTTGTAGCAAACAACGTCTCTCTTCTCGCACTTAGCAGCTACGTGGCCTTCCTTGCCACACTTGAAACACTTGAAGGTCATGCAATCGGGACCCTTATGTCCCGGCTTTCCACACTTGTGACACACAATGCCCGCAGTAGTGTCTCCCCCACTTGGCTTCCTGCCCGAACTCTCCTCTCCCTTTCCTTTACCAACTGAAACATCATAGGGCTTCCCCCTAAACTGAGAATTTCTCTTCTCCTTCACAGCCTTGTAAGCAGCAGAACTGTCTTCCTCATAGATCCTACACTTATCAACCAATCTAGCGAAAACCCGAACCTCTTGATATCCAATTGCTTTCTTTATATCAGGACGTAGACCACTCTCGAACTTGACACATTTTGAAAACTCAGAATTGGCATCGTTAGCATAATAAGGACAAAATTGAGCTAGCTCCTCAAACTTGGCGGCATAATCGGCCACAGTCTTGTCTCCCTGCTTCAGCTCTAAAAACTCCACTTCTTTCTTGGCTCGCACATCCTCAGGGTAATACTTTCTCTTGAACTCTCTTGTGAAAACCTCTCAAGTCACTTCCTCACCAGCATTTTCCAATCTTCGCAGCATCCCCAACCACCAGTCGTCAGCTTCCTCTGCTAGCATATGAGTCCCAAACTTCACTTTCTGAGCTGGAGTACACTCCATGACACGAAAGACCCGCTCTATCTCCTTCAGCCATGACAACGCTCCATCCGGGTTGTACCGACCCTTAAAGGTGGGTGGGTTCTCTCTCTGGAATGTAGCCAAATTGCGCGTCCCGTCATTAACAACACCGGGTATATTACCCATCGCCCCGGCTATAGCCTGCAAGGCAGCAGCAAGTGCAGCATCGTCCCGTCTGGCCATTCTAGCACTGCAACAGAAAACAGAATTCAGAAACGAGTAACAAACTCCATGTTACTCAACACGACGACTCAACTACCGGCCGGACAGACCGAACTGCTCTGATACCAACTTGTAACACCCGTTTCTACCCCTTTCATTTATAACGATTATCAGAGTGCACAAATTATTTTTCTTGAAACGGAATGCTACAATTACTTCAAAAAAACGTCATTTGTTTAACTTAAATTAAAAACATTACGTGGCATCATGGGCGGCCATTACTCAAAAATACAGTTACAATGTTAAAACAAAATCCAACAAGTCGTACAAGACAAAATCACTATCTAATAAGACGCCCCCCAGGTGCTACGTATCAGAGCGACTCAACTCAAGGGAATGAAGGTCAAAGCCTTCAAGTACGGTTACCTGTAAGGTAAAAATCAACAAAAGGGGTGAGTCTCAAACCCTATAATAAAGTACATAAGGAGTAGTATATACAGATACAGGACTACATCAATCACAGCAATATTCACTTTAATCACAAGTTCAGTCAATCGAAATTAATCACCAAATAAATAATCACCAAGTAATCACCTAACAAATAATCACCAAGTAATCACCAAATAAATAATCACCAAAACATTCACCAACTGCATGTTTAATGTATGAGATGCAACCCAAAACTCCACTGGGCATATGCATGTGGATCCATTCACCAAAATTGAGCCTTGAGGGCATTCACCAAAATTTTATAATAAGGCCGAAGCCCGAGGCCGAAGCCTATTCACCAAAGATAATGCATATGATTATGCGACACCATGACAATGCATCACACACCAGAATCACCAAATAAATAATGCCATAGCATATTCACCAACAGTTGTTTATTCACCAACACCCAAAAGAGGATTACAGGCCCCATTCACCAATAATAATATACACCATATAAAATTACAAAGAACAGCACCTTAGTCTCATGAAGAACACCAACATTTTATTCAAGAGGAACAGCAGTGATTTCCAATCCAAACAACAACTAGTACACAGTCACTTGGGACTTTCAGAAAACGACTGGGGAAAAATATTAATTTTTGGTTTTGGCCTGGACAAACAGATAGACAATTAAATAAGCGTCGTAACGCACTTTGAAACACCTAAAACGGACACCCGAGTCAAAAGTTACGTTAAAAACAAATTTAGGAAAAATTAGGCAACACTGCTGGGAACTGGCGCCTTAGGCGCCCAGAGCCCAGGCAACACACGCACTGGCGCCCAGCGCGCAACACACGCACGCCCCGCGCGCACAACAGGCGCCCAGCGCCCAGGCGCGCGCCACACTTGCCCAGCACACACACACAGCGCCCTTGGCGCCCAGCACAGGCACCTGGCGCCCAGCACAGGCACCTGGCGCCCAGCACACTGCCAGAACCAGATTTTTACACAAATTCAGCCTAAACATCAATTTTTCTCAATTTTAAAACATCAAAATTATATTTCTTTTTTTTTTCACCATCTAAAATCTTCACTCACCCCAAAAATCAATTTTATTTGAAATCACCAAAACCATATGGACAACCATCATCACCATCACCATTGCGCCTATACACTCACCCACACCAAAGCATCACCAACACACACTGACTTGGCACTTGGCACACAAACATATCATAAGATGCACTTAGCACATGGCACACCAACACAACACAAAATACACTTAGCCAAAACACAATAATGTGGCACGGGGCGCCTAGCACAAGGGCGCCTACTTCCGTGGTCAATATTCCAACAACGTCAAAACTTGGCGCAGGGCACCCCACTCAAGGGCGCCTAATTCCACACCTAAACAACAATTTACAGCAACACTAAAAATACCACAATGGCGCCTTATGCGCCTATAACACCCAAAACACCAAATTCACCAACAACAACACATGAGTACCAAGTGCTCAATCATCATCAACTATTTCAAACACCACAAAATTATTCCAAACTCAATGAATTCAGCTCAACATCATCATTTATACATTTATTCGAGCACTTAGTACGCAATTCGAAATTCATCACTTATATGAACAATTCGCAAAACATCAACAAGCCATATAGTGATCAATACATACATACAACTCATCAATATCAAAATCAATACAAAAACGACATAGATCCTAACCCCTACATACATCCCATTATGTTCCCTATTATAAGGCAAGACCCACCCTTACCTTAGTTTCACCGAAGACGGAGACCCCTCCACGAGCACACCGAGTAACCACAGCAACTGAGCTCCTCTCCTCTCCTATGGAAGTCGCGCCCCTCTCTTCTTCTTTCTCCTCCCTTAGAGCCGTTTTTTCTCCTTTCTTTCTCTCTTCTCACGCTCTCTCCTTTCTCTTCTCTCAACTCACGCTTTCTTTTCTTTTTTCACAAATGAGGCGCCACTTCACTAACCTAGCGCCTAACAGCTCAAGTCTACGGGCTTGGGCTTGGCGCACTGGGCCAATCATAACACCTCCGAAGTACCAACACCACCCCATTCAGATAAATAAAAATAATATATTAATAACTAAAACCACCCAATATTATTATTATTATTATTATCACCATTATTATTATTATTATTATTATCACCATTATTATTATTATTATTATTACTATCACCAACTCCTATTTAATTTAATTAACTAAATACTAAATAACTATTTAATTAATTTCGGGGTGTTACAGCAAGTGCGAAAGGATGCTCACAGAAATGATTACGCTCTTCAGGAGAGAAGATAATTTCACCCTCTTCGTCAGCAGGGGAGGAAGCCCAACCGGGGAGGGACAATCAGCAGAAGGAGGTCCCTGAGCACAACTTCTCTGGCGCTTGGACTTACTCTGATTCCCCTGGGTGCTGGAGTCGACTAGAACCTTCGGCACCCCGGAGATGCCCCTTCTAGCACGGCTTGGCGCTCCTAAGCTGAGGCGAGGTTCCACAGAGGGACGCGCATGGGCAGATATAGCAGGAACCGGGCTCTTGACCTCGGTAGGTTCGGCATCCAAAGGTCTCCTCCGTCCGGCCAAAGAGGCCAATTCATTAAAAGAGAGTGGAGCGGCCAGCTTATCTGCAAAACAACTAAGTAGCGAATCAGCAACATAAGTAAATAATTTATCAAAAGAGAAAGCAAAGATACATCAAGACCTAACAAGCAACCTAAGAGCTTGGCAGCTTCAGGAACCGTGGAAGCCTTGGACAGCTCACTACGCAAAAACTTTTGTGGCACAGTGGACAAGCCACCGACGATCTTCCTCAGCATGCTCAATGTCCTCTGCTCAGGATCAGATAACGCAGATGGGAGGACGCGATAAGACCGAGAGGTCCGGTCAGCATCGACATTACACCACCCAAGGCGAAACTATCCCGAACCAAACGCCCTTGTTCATCAAAGAAGCCCATGCTGTCGACGGCTTTCTCACTAGAGGGAACGAGGTAAAAATACTTGAATCTCCAATCATGCTAGTTATCTGAGTACACTTGCAAGAAAGCATAGTTTGTCCGACATTTCAAATGCACAAACTCATAACGAATGACGCCATCCGAAGTATCTCGACGACGCTGCACCTTGAAGATAACCATAAAAACCCTCAAGCTGCATCTTCTTTGAAGAACTCTCATCACCAGCTTGAAACACTTCACAAAACACCACGAATTTGGGTGGAGTTGAGAGGGAGCTATCTTAAGGTGATTCATAACCTCCAGTTGAAAGGGTGTAAAGAATGGGGAAACCCGCACCTTGTAAACCACACTGTGAAACATCATGAATTTTCTACCGTCGGGGCATTTGCACACCCTATCTTGCAGACAGCGGGGAGGCTCTTTTCCTGGAAGGTAGACGCTCCTGGCGGAACAAACAACACGAGCAACCCAGTCATAACTAAAACCACCAATCTCCACCACTTCATGCTCAAGCGGCAGATCATCATCAGAAGAAGTATCAACAAAGCCAAGGGCGCCAGCCCCCTCCGAAGGCACGGAATCACCAGTCCCCTCTTCAAAGTCACCAGCTTCACTCTTAGCAAGGTGAACGGTAGGGTGCATCCGAGCCGTCTTCTTTGTCCTTGCCATCTCTCAACCTACGGGACAGGGGGAAGAACAAGCAGTCACGAGACAGAAAGGAAAACTTAGAGACAACCCCCCTCCCCCGAGGTTGGAGACTTTGCAAGACAAGACATGCTCAAAAGAATAAAGAAGCTAGAAAGATAAACGGAAAGTTCGCCCGGTAGTTACCTCAGTAAATTAGAAGCCGCAAAGACTCGCAGGAACGTCAATGGATAATAGTAAGAGACAGGAGGCAGGTTAAGAGTCAGGAGGAACGGCAAAAATAAAACGGAGTGCCAAGCACACGTCCACACAAAACCAGCGTCCATGAGGTCTCCTGGCAGGGCGCCAAAGAAGACAGCCAGCGCCCATAGGGGCGCCTGGCAGGGCGCCAATGAGGCAGCCAGCGCCCATGAGGGCGCCAGTCAAGGCAGCCAGCGCCCATGAGGGCGCCTGGCAGGGCGCCAGTCAGGAGCAGCCAGCGCCTAGCAGGGCGCCTGGCAGGGTGCTAATATGAAGCAACCAGCGCCCATGAGGGTGCCTGGCAGGATGGCACTGTCAACAACGTAAATAAACGGTAACAAACAACAAATACTTATCAGGAAGAAAAGACGTTGAAACAAGTGGACTCTACTCCCTCCTCTTCTTTTAAAGGAGGCACTAGGTTGGTGACTTGGTCCCTACTCCTTCCTCCTCCTTGAAGTAGGCGCTAGGGTTAACAATTACTTGGCCCCTACTCCTTTTCACCTTCCAAGAAAGCGCTCCAATGATGGATTGGTCCCTACTCCTCCACGAAATTTTAAAATAAGAAACTGTTGACCACAAGACAAATACCCGCCTATTTATAGGAGTTAGCGTTTCGCGCAACACCACGGATCTGGCAGATCAACTTGGCCCATATCCACTACGTACAAGCCCAACACGCCTGTCACCTTAAGACGTGCTCAAACACCAAAAAAAAGTAAAGTGCCAAGCACACGTCTTCACAAATCGACACCCAAGAGGGCGCCTGGCAAGGAGGGCGCCCATGAGGGCGCCTGGCAGAAGCAACCAGCGCCCATGAGGGCGCCTGGCAGGACCAGGAGGGCACCCATGGGGGCGCTTGGCAGAAGCAACCAGCGCCCATGAGGGCGTAAGGCAGGACCAGGAGGGCGCCCATGGGGGCGCCTGGCAGAAGCAACCAGCGCCCATGAGGGCGCCTGGCAGAAGCAACCAGCGCCCATGAGGGCGCCTGGCAGGACCAGCAGGGCGCCCATGGGGGCGCCTGGCAGAAGCAACCAGCGCCCATGAGGGCGCCTGGCAGGAGCAAGCAGCGCCCAGCAGAGGGGCGCCTGGCAGGGGGCAGTCTGAAAGCAAATCCTTCGCAACAGGGTGGTCAGCACTATGCAGTAAGACACCCACGAGAGCACCGAACCTTGTCTCGCAAAATCTGCTCCACGATAAGCCATCCAACACACGCAAGCAGGGAACAACACCCAAGGCACCCAGGAGGGCGCCAACTCTCAAAAACAAACAAGCACCCGGGAAGGCGTCCACGAGGGCACCAGCATCAGGATGTCTTAGCACCTTGGCCCAAGGCGCCCAATGTAACACCCCCTTTTACTAAATATAATTAAACACGCAATTATCAGAGTCACCACGAGGGCGCTACATTTTTCACCACATAAAAACTCCAAATTGATTTAAATTAAATCCTCAAGAATATAGTTAATTAATTTCTAAGCAGCGGAATCATAAACTCATTGAATATCTTCAAAAATAATTAGACATTAAACCAAAACTCCAAAAATAAATAATAATAGTTCGACAATGGTAACTAAGACCCTCCCCGGTGCTACGCATCAGAGCTGACACAGACCCAACGAGAAGGAAACTACACTTAGCAATCCTCCACGAGTGCTAACGATCACGTGCAGCGTTGCCACATAAGAGCAACATTCCAAGCAGAAGGGGTGAGCTTAAAAGAAATAATAAGTTAATGATAGCAGTATATAAGCAGCGGGTAAATCACGGGAACACAGAAAGTCAACACATCATAGCTATACCATCATATCTCGTTACAAATCATTTCATAAACATACCACGTGTTGTAGCATCACAGCTACCCCGAAAATCAATACATCATAGCACCACCCAACACACAAATTCCATCAGAACGGAACACTAAAACACGTTACATATATATATATATATATATATATATATATATATATATATGGACTATGCAACAATGCAACCCCTCTGGGCATATGCATGCGGTACCGATCTCGTAAAATAAGCCCCGACGGGCAAGAGGCCGAAGCCTATACCACCAGAAATAATCTCAAAGAGGCCGAAGCCTTTACCACCAAGAAATGCATATGACAATGCGACTCATGACTCATGCATCAATTACACAACTCAAAGTATTTAGTTACTAAATACTACACCATCACGTCTAGTTATAAATCATTTCATAAAAATACCACGTGTTGTAGCATCACAGCTACCTCGTAATTCTCACCTGTTCACAACATCATAGCTGCCACATTTCACACTTATGAAACAACACCTTTAAATTAGAGAAAAACAGCACACTGGAATTTAAGTAAACAGCACACTTAAATTTAGAAGGCAACACACACACACGCACGCAACACAGCGCCCATGGCGCCCAGCGCCCAGCAACACACACAAGCATCACGGGCACACAGCGCCCTTGGCGCCCAGCGCGTGGCGCCCAGCAACACACACAACACACGCACACACGCACGCAGCGCCCTTGGCGCCCAGCGCCCCGCAACACACAACACACACGCACACGGCGCCCTTGGCGCCCAGCACCTGGCGCCCAGCGCCCCGCAACACACAACACACACGCACACAGCGCCCTTGGCGCCTGGCGCCCAGCAAACACATGCACACACGCACGCCTTGGGCAGCCATTTTAGGCGCCCTTGCATGCCACACCTGCACATACAGCAACAACAGCACACATAACACACCATAATTCACATTTCAAGCATTACAATCTCGTCTCCAATTTAATTATGCCATTACACAACACCTAACCCCTTTCAATCCTATTACCACATTTCTCAATTTATTCTCAATCTCATTGTATCATTCAAACAATCATAATCATACAAAATTAATCACCACATATGTCTCAATACTCGATTAAAATTATATCACACCATAACTCGTACCTCAACCACTCAATCACATGCTCTCATCATCATACAACATGAATTCGACTCCAACTCTCATAGAATCACCCAAATCAAGATTCAATTTATCAATTTATATAATAATCCCATCACAATTCAATCCACAAACCCTAACTACCCATACACCCCATCATAACCCATTATAAATGCTAAAACCCACCCTTACCTCGAATGCGTAAGCCCCTAGCACGAAGAAGATGATCACGCACGAAAACACCGCAACACGAAAGCTCTTCTTTTTCTTCCTCTTCTCAGCGCCGTCGCACTCTTCTTTCCTCTCTCTCCCTTCGCAAGCTTTTTCTTTCTTTTCTCCACACGTGATGCGATTCCTAAGACCCTAGCGCCTTTGGAGCCTAAGCTAACGGGCTTGGGCTTCATGGGCCAGTCTCACCGTCCCGGAATTACCAACACCACTCCCTGACTCAAATTTAAATAAGAATAACATATTAATAATTTATACTAATAATAATAATAATATTGCAACACTTAAATAATTTAATCAAATAATTAGTTAAATTGTTTTGGGTGTTACAACTCTCGCCCACTTTGGAAATTTTCGTCCTCGAAATTCTTACCTGACTCAAACAACTCTGGATAAGACTCCCGCATCTTACTCTCCAGCTCCCAAGTCAGGCTCTCACCAGCAGCTCCCAACCAAACCACTTTTACCAGAGCAATCTGCTTCCCTCTCAGAACCTTCACTTCTCTATCTTCAATGCGCACAAGCCTAGTCTCCACAGTGAGATTATCCTGCACCTCCACATCATCCATACTAATCACATGAGACGGTTCCGGAATATACTTTCGGAGTTGCGACACGTGAAACACGTCATGCAAGTTCGAAAGATTAGGTGGCAAAGCCACTCGATAAGCAACACTTCCAACTCTCTCAGTGATCTGATACGGCCCGATGAAACGAGGAGTCAACTTCTTCGATTTCAGCGCACGCCCAACACCAGTCATAGGCGTGACCCTCAAAAACACATGGTCACCGGCTTGGAATTCTAAATCTTTCCTCCTCTTATAATGATAACTTTTCTGTCTTCTCTGCGACGCTTTCATCTTTTCACGAATCATTTTCACCTTCTCTGTAGTTTCTCGAACGACTTCGGGCCCAAGGACAATACTCTCTCCAGACTCATGCCAACACAACGGAGTCCTACACTTCCGACCATAAAACGCCTCGAAAGGAGCCATCCCTATACTAGAATGGTAACTGTTGTTGTAAGTAAACTCAATAAAGGGGAGATGAGCATCCCACGCACCTCCCTGCTCTAGAACACAAGCCCTCAATAAATCTTCCAACGACTGGATGGTCCTCTCTGTCTGTCCACCAGTCTGAGGATGATAAGCTGAACTCAACCTCAATTTGGACCCCAATGCCTCTTGCAAGCTCTTCCAGAAATCAGAAGTGAATCTAGGGTCTCTATCAGGCACAATACACATCGGAACACCATACAACTTCACAATTACTTGGATATAGATCTCAGCCAACCTCGACACCGGATACGTGATATTGATAGGAATGAAGTGAGCAGACTTCGTTAATCTATCCACAATCACCCAAATTGAATCATGTCCCTTCACCGTATTAGGCAACCCAGTAACAAAATCCATAGATATGCTATTCCATTTCCACTCTGGGATCTCCAATGGTTGCATCAACCCTGCAGGCTTCTGATGCTCAACCTTCGACTTCTGACAAGTCAAACATGAGTATACAAACTGAGCGACGTCACGTTTCATACCAGGCCACCAAAACAACCGTTTCAAATCTTGATACATTTTTGTAGCCCCCGGATGGATACTTAATTTGCTTCTATGACCTTCTTCTAAAATTGCCCTTTTTATCTCTTCGTCCTCAGGAACGCAAACTCTTCCACGGTATCTTAACACATTCTGCGCATCTAACTCAAAGTCCTTACTTTCGGATTGACCAATCCCAACCATTAGGTCGACTAGCTTAACATCTAACTGCTGGGCTTCTCGGATACTAGTCATGAACTCATTATCAATTTTCAACATCCCCAACCTAACACTTTGAGGAGTCACCTCACAAACTAGACTCATATCTCTGAATTGCTCAATTAGCTCAAGTTCTCTAACCATCAGCGCCGACATATGCAAAGTCTTCCGACTCAAGGCATCAGCAACGACATTAGCCTTTCTTGGGTGATAGTTCAAACTGAAGTCATAATCCTTCAATAGCTCCAACCACCTACGCTGTCTCATATTCAACTCTTTCTGATCGAATAGATACTGTAAACCCTTATGATCACTGAACACCTCAAACCTTGATCCATACAGATAATGTCTCCAAATTTTCAACGCGAACACCACTGCTGCCAGTTCCAAATCATGAGTATGGTAGTTCTTCTCATGGGTCCTCAACTGTCTAGACGCATAAGCTACTACCTTACCATCTTGCATCAGCACACCTCCCAAACCCATCTTGGAAGCATCACAATACACCACAAACGGTTGATCCGGAACAGGCAAAACCAAAACAGGAGATGTTGTCAACTTCTTCTTCAACTCATTGAAGCTCTCTTCACACCGGGCATCCCACACAAAAGCTTTACCCTTGCAAGTCAACTGAGTCAACGGCAATGCTAACTTAGAGAAACCCTCTATAAACCTTCTGTAGTAACCTGCGAAACCGAGAAAGCTCTGAATTTCAGTAACTGACTTCGGAGACTCCCACTGTAACACGGCCTCAACTTTCGTTGGATCCACCGCGATTCCATCACCAGAAATAATATGACCCAGAAAACTAACCTCTTGCAACCAGAACTCACATTTAGACAATTTAGCATATAACTTTCGGTCCCTCAGAATTTCCAAAACCAACCTCAGATGTTCTGCATGTTCCTCCACTGATTTAGAATAGACCAAAATATCGTCTATAAACACCACCACGAACCGATCCAGATACTCATGGAAAATACGGTTCATGTACTCCATAAATACTCCCGGTGCATTGGTCACACCGAAAGGCATCACAGAATACTCATAATGCCCATAACGGGTCCTGAAAGCTGTCTTCTTAATATCTTCATCTTTCACCTTTATCTGGCGATAACCCGATCTCAAATCTATCTTACTAAACACCTGGGCACCCACCAATTGGTCCATCAAATCGTCAATCCTCGGGAGCGGATACTTGTTTTTGATCGTCACTTTATTCAACTGCCGATAGTCCACGCACAGTCTCATACTACCATCTTTCTTCTTTACCAACAATACTGGAGCTCCCCACGGCGACACACTCGGCCTCACGAATTTCTTCTCGAGTAGATCCTCAAGCTGTTTCTTTAGTTCAGATAACTCAGATGCAGACATTCTATACGGTGCCATAGACACAGGTCTAGTACCAGGTACAAAATCAATGGAGAACTCCACCTCTCTCTCTGGTGGTTCATCGGGGATTTCGTCAGGAAAAACTTCAGGAAAATCTCGCACCACTACCAACTCACCAATTTTTGCCTGACTCTCAGAAGACATTGACGCTAACAGTGAAAACAACTGAGCCCCTTCCTTCATCACCCTCTGTAACTGACCAGCAGGCAGCAAACTAGATTCATCCTCCTCAAGAGAAGAGAAACTCACAGACCTCTCACTACAGTTGATATGGACACAGTTATCAACTAACCAGTTCATACCCAGAATAATATCCATCCCATCCAACGGCAAGCAAATTAAATCAACAATAAAATCTTTGCCGAAAATCGCAAAGGGCATTTAGCACAAACAAGAGAGGTAGTTACTGAACCCTTCGCCGGAGTACCAATAACCATCTCCCTCAACATAGAAGATACAGAAAGACCCAATCTATCAACACATGCGGCAGCAATAAAACAATGGGTGGCACCAGTATCAATAATAGCAATGAGAGGAGAATTATTGATATAACACGTACCTCTAATCTCATTTACCACGTCTGACCCCGCTAGAGCAAACACCTTTCCAGTAGACCTTTCTTTCTTTGGTTTCGGACACTGAGCACTGATGTGTCCTCCCTCACTATAACGCCCCAATTTTATTAAAAATTTAGTGTTAATTGAATTAGTAGAACGATTGAAGAAAATCGAGAATATGTTGTCTTTGATGATTTGGTGTTTAGTGGGTAGTTTTGAGCGTATTATTGTTGTTTTCAATTGGTGATTGGTGGTGGGTAGGGTGAAAAAAATCAAGAGAATGAAAGAAAATTAGTCTGCTGTAGTTTCTGCCTGTCCGCGCGCCACTTGCGCGTAAGTCGCGCACCGCGCGCAGCTGCAGTGCACGAGCAGTGGTCTTTCTGCCTCTCCGCGCGCCACTCGCGCGTAACTCGCGCGCCGCGCGCGAGTCTGCGTTTTAAACTGCGTTCTGCGCAGCTAGGGCATTTTTTTCCTGCATCCGTTTTCACTCTTTTGGGCATAACTTTGTCTCCGGAGCTCCGTTTGTGACGCGGTTTGTTGCGTTCTTCTCGTATCGCAGAGGGCTTCGATAAGAGAGCAGTTCCTGAGTTAGAAGGCAGGGGAGCTGAGGACGAAATTGGATCTTCCCAAAGCTAAGGTTAGGGTTTTCGCGAGTTGGGGGAGGAATTCCAAGGCTTTGCTCGTGTGTTGCTGTGGTTATTCGTTGGTGTCTTCAATCTTCTTCTACGGAGCTTACGTTTAAGAGGTAAGGGTGAGCGTTTCATTTGACATAATTGGGTAGACATAGGGTCTCGTGGGTTTTTAATGAAATTGGAATTTGTTGATGGATTTGATATGTTCGATGGTGTTCGATGGTTTGAAATTGTTGAAGGGCTTTGATGTTGTCTTGCGGAATTTGATGTTGTTTCGAATGATTTGATGAATTGTTAGCATAAAATTTGATGATGTTTTGTGAAGACATTTGGTGATTTCTCAATGAATTCTTGATAATTTACTTTGATGAGTTTTGATGAACTCGTGATGAAAATACTCGATGATTTCGTGATGGACCTTTGGTGAATGGAAATGATGAATAATTTTGTTTTTGAAGTCGATGATATGAGTCACCTGTCTCCACTGGTTTTCACTGTTTTTCGCTATTTTTCTTGCCGTTTTTCCCATTTTTCAAATGAGATATTTTTCCAAGGAAAAATGTGATGTCTCTCTCTATAAAATGTGAGGTTTTTATCAATCCAAATGATGAGTTCACTTCTCCACAAATATGAAGTTTTACAATTTAAAATTATGGTGTTGTTCTCAAATGTAAATACAATGTTTTCCCAATTCAAATGAGATGTTTCCACTACTAAAAATGTGATGTTATGTTTATATAAATGAATTACTGTAAAGGGTTATACTACTAGTGTACTCCTTGACTATGGCTAGACTGTGGCGTACCACTAAGATCAGAATTTCTTTCACTGGTGTATTTACAAAGGCATCACTGAGAGTCTTGCAAATGTGGCCAATGCCTGTTGCAAGTAGTACCAGTTACCTGAGTAATCCCATAGTCAATCAGTTTACTATTTTATTACACGCTAAGCTAAAAGATAACTGAAATATATATATATATATATATATATATATATATACTTAATGTTGATGATGGTATGTATAACTATAATGATGTTGCAATATGATTCTGATGAATATGACGAGTTCACTCTATGAGTGATTATGATGATGTGATATATATGATTTTGATGATTATGACGAATACACTCTATGAGTGTTTTATGATGATGATGAGTACTCCAGGTGAGTGTTTGATGAGTTGCACATGCGTTCATAGAGTCTCATGGCATGTGCATACTATGACGAATAGGCTTCGGCCTCTTACTGATGATGATATGCCTTGAGTGGCTTTTGATGAGGATATGCCTTGAGTGGCTTTTTTTGACGAGATGGTACCATCATGCATATGCCCTGGAGGGGGTTGCATTCACATGCACTTTCATGACGGTGATTCCTTGAAATTAATTGTGTTTGAACTGATATTCTCTGATGATGAGTTTGATGATATTGATGATGTCGTATGATTTACTGTTCATATTACTCTGTTTATGCTTGATTATGTTTTATTGAAATTCTCACCCCTTCTGCTTGGAATGTTGCTCTATTGTGGCAACGCTGCAGGTAACCGCGAGTGAAGGATCTGCTGCCTTCCTCATTAGCTCTTGGGATGTATTTTGTGTCGCTCTCTGATACTGTAACACCTAGGGGGCGTGGGTGAAACTTGATAAATTATTTGATTGGTTGTTTAATGATTTTATCGATAAATTGAGACGCGTTTTGAGAGTTATTAGTGAGTTGTTGTTTATTCCGCTGGTGATGGGACTTTCGAGGACTTGATTTTTCATGACGGATGTTTGTTGCACAAATTTGAACAGTGCAAATGATGAGTTTGCTTTAATGAAGTTGTAGCATTTCTTTTCTATCAATTAAAATAATATTTTTGAAAGAGAATTACTCCGATAAATGACGTGTAATATAAGGGTAGAAAAGGGGTGTTACACTCACCGCAGTTGAAACAGAGTGCATCCTTACGATCACAGTTAGTTGCCATATGGCCCTCTTTCCCACATTTGTAGCACCTTTTTACATCACCCGGACAGTCTGGACGCTTATGACCAGGCTTCCCACACTTATAACATACCACACTAGCAGTAGCATCTCCCCCACTTGGTCTCTTGCCCCCCGCAGCTCTCTGATTACCCTTACCCGTTGGAACCTCATACGGCTTCCCGCGACCCAGGAAACTCTTCTGCTTTTCTCTGATAACTCTAGAATGAGCATTACTGTCTTCTTCGAAGATTCTGCAACTGTCCACCAACTCAGAGAACACCCGGATTTTCTGGTACCCTATCGCTTTCTTAATATCCGCTCGCAACCCATTCTCAAACTTAATGCATTTTGAGAATTCAGAATCAACATTAGTATAATGGGGGTAAAACTTAGCCAATTCAGTGAACTTGGCAGCATACTCTGTTACCGACATGTTTCCTTGCTTCAGCTCAAGGAATTCTATCTCCTTCTTTCCCCTGACATCTTCCGGAAAGTACTTCCTCAAAAATTCTCTACGGAATACAGCCCAAGTTATTTCTTCATTAGCAGCTTCTAGCCTCTGCCTAACCTCCATCCACCAATCATCAGCTTCTTCTGCCAGTGAGTGCGTGCCATACCTGACCTTCTGAGCATCATTGCAGTCCATGACACGGAAAATTCTTTCAATTTCTTTCACCCATGCCAAAGCTCCACCAGGATCATACCGACCCTTAAAAGTGGGCGGATTCTCCCTCTGAAACGTGGCTAAACTGCGAGTTCCAGCATTTTCACCAACATTTTGCTGGTTCCCAACAGCCTGAGCCATAGCTTGCAGCGCAGCAGCAAGAGCAGCATCGTTTCTCCCAGCCATCTCAAATCAACACTGCAGCACAAACAAAAATTTAGAACTAATCTAACAATTCTTAATTGTCATAAGATACTATGACAGGACAACATTGGCCGGACAGACCGAACTGCTCTGATACCACTAATGTAACACCCCCTTTTACTAAATATAATTAAACACGCAATTATCAGAGTCACCACGAGGGCGCTACATTTTTCACCACATAAAAACTCCAAATTGATTTAAATTAAATCCTCAAGAATATAGTTAATTAATCTCTAAGCAGCGGAATCATAAACTCGTTGAACATCTTCAAAAATAATTAATCATTAAACCAAAACTCCAAAAATAAATAATAATAGTTCGACAACGGTAACTAAGACCCTCCCCGGTGCTACGCATCAGAGCTGACACAGACCCAACGAGAAGGAAACTACACCTAGCAATCCTCCACGAGTGCTAACGATCACCAGCAGCGTTGCCACATAAGAGCAACATTCCAAGCAGAAGGGGTGAGCTTAACAGAAATAATAAGTTAATGATAGCAGTATATAAGCAGTGGGTAAATCACGGGAACACAGAAAGTCAACACATCATAGCTATACCATCATATCTCGTTACAAATCATTTCATAAACATACCACGTGTTGTAGCATCACAGCTACCCCGAAAATCAATAAATCATAGCACCACCCAAGACACAAATTCCATCAGAACGGAACACTAAAACACGTTACATATATATATATATATATATATATATATGTATGTATATGGACTATGCAACAATGCAACCCCTCTGGGCATATGCATGCGGTACCGATCTCGTAAAATAAGCCACGACGGGCAAGAGGCCGAAGCCTATACCACCAGTAATAATATAAAAGAGGCCGAAGCCTTTACCACCAAGAAATGCATATGACAATGCGACTCATGACTCATGCATCAATTACACAACTCAAAGTATTTAGTTACTAAATACTACACCATCACGTCTAGTTATAAATCATTTCATAAAAATACCACGTGTTGTAGCATCACAGCTACCTCGTAATTCTCACCTGTTCACAACATCATAGCTGCCACATTTCACACTTATGAAACAACACCTTTAAATTAGAGAAAAACAGCACACTGGAATTTAAGTAAACAGCACACTTAAATTTAGAAGGCAACATGTAACACCCTAAATATTTAATTAAATTATTTAATTAAGTATTTAGGAATTTAAATTAATTAAGTGGATATAATTTAATTATTAGAAATTATATTAAAATGTGTAGGGGGTATTAGAAGATGGAGGTGCCAAATTAGATGGACTTGGGCTTAAGTGAGAAGCCCAAGCCCATGAATCAAGTCATATGCGAAGTGGTGCCTAGGGGTTAGGGTTCTTTGGTGATCATTTGCGAAAAAATTGAGAATAGAGAGGAGGAGAGAAAGATGGCGCCGTGGAGAGTAGAGGAAGGGAGGAGGAAGGCGCAAGCTTCAAGGAGAAGAGAAGAACGTGATTCCGTTGCCGTGGTTCCGTTCGTGATCGTCTCGGGGGGCGCCTATTCTTCAACTTCGAGGTTAGGGGAGCTCTATCATTCTATCTAATAAATTATATGATGGGTCCTAGATCTAGGGTTAGACTAGATTTCTTGACGTGTTCTTGATATATTGTTGATGATGATATTTTTATATGTATATGCGAATTGATGCATACCATGAGTTCTTGATGTGTTATTGATACATTGTTGATATTGATTTTACATGTGTGTATGCGAATTGAATGGTTGATTTTTATATATATGTATGCGAATTGAATGGTCGATCTTTATATATATGTATGCGAATTGAATTGTTGAGTTGTTATATATATGTATGCCATAAGCGAATTGAGTTAGTATTTGAATCTTGAGATAATACGAATTGTGTATGTGTTTTGATGATGTTGGTATTTGTGAGTTCATGGGATTATAAATTGGTATGTTGGAGAGCTTGATGTTTCGCATTTTGAGTGTGGGTGTGCAAGGGCGCCTAGGGCGCCAAAGTGATGTTGATTTCAGTGCTCCAAAGAATTTTGTTGATTGATTAAATTAAGAGTCATTTTGAGTGTTGAAAATTATAGGATTTTGATGAGTTAAATTGCTAAAAATCAGTTTTTAGTGTTTTGGAAAATTGTGGGAAAAATGGTGATTTTTGGTGTTTAGTGTTGAAGAGTTGCTGGAAAAATTCTGGGTTTGTTGTTGCTGTTTTCTAGGCGCCAAGTGCCTGTGCTGGGCGCCTGTGGCCTGTGTGTGTTGCTGTGTGTTGCCAGAATTCCTGTGTGGCTAGGCGCTGGGCGCTGGGTGCCAGCGCTGGGCGCTGAGCGCCCATGCGCGTGTGTGTGTGTTGCGCCAAGGCGCTGGGCGCCAGGCGCTGGGCGCTGAGCGCCCGTGTGCGTTGCGTGTGCGTGTGTGTTGCGCCAAGGCGCTGGGCGCCAGGCGCTGGGCGCTGAGCGCCCTTGTGTGTTGCGTGTGCGTGTTGCGCCTTGCTGGGCACCAGGTGCCTGGGCGCTGGGCGCCCATGGCACCAGTTTCAGGATGTTCCCAAATGTTTTCGAAAACTATTTTCGCTATAACTTTTGACTCGGGTGTCCGTTTTGAACGATTCGAAAAGTGTCGTGAAGCTTTTTACGTTGTCTATCTGTGGGTCAAATTTCTAAAATGAAAAATTGTTATTTTCTGATGGTTTGTGGGCGCCCAAGTGGCCGTCCCCGGTGATCGTCCCCGCGACATTGAAAAATGATATGAAGCTCTTTAAAAATCCCTTTTGGTGTATAAACAACAGTTTTAGCGAGGTAATGTCAAAAATGATGATTTTGACGATGATGCTCTCGGGGCTAGTTAAATGACTGTTTCGCCCTTAGTGGCTATTTATTATTAGTTATGGCGTGTAAAACACTGTTTTGCCCCTAGTGGCCAAAGTTGTAGATAATGAAGTGTAAATGACGAGGATGCCCTTAGTGGTTAGTCAAATGACGTTTTTGCCCTCAGTGGTTACTGTTTGAGTTGATTGATGTTATGTGTGAGTGACGATGAAAAACCAGTGATGTTTGGGGCCCGAAGGGCTAAGTGATGTTAAGGTCTAAATGGCCAAGTGACGTTTTGTGTTGATTATGAATTTGACAGGTGCTGTGCTCTTTGCGAGCAAACGGGTAAGTGACGGGTCACATAGTTGACTATGATTTGAGTAATTGTGTGATTGTGTGTTGTAAGTGGTGCATGTCATAGTGTCTCATGCCCATATGCATAAAACCAGTGACGTTTTGAGGCCTGAGTGGCTAAGTGATGATGAGGCCTGAGTGGCTAAGCGACGTTTTGTGAAAAGGTACCTCATGCATATGCCCGCGAGTGGGTTGCATTTTCATAAGTCTACAAGACATGAAATGAGTGATTGTGAATGATGTGAATGATGACTGTGATGTGGATTGTTTAGTGTATCGGATGCTGATTGTTCTAGTGCGTAGCCTATGATTAGTCCTTATCATATTTTCTATTATATGGATTGAAATGATGCCCACCCTTTCCTGTTTGAATGTTGCCCCCATGTTGGTAACGTGCAGGTGATTCTTAGTGAAGGCCTTTAGCTTCACTTCTCGAGTCGAGTCGTCATGCTCTGATATGTAACACTAGGGAGGGGGAATGAATGTTGTTTAAGTCATTACGACTGTTGTGGTTATTGGATTTTAGTATTGTAAGCCTGGCATATTTGTAATGTCTTTTATGATTAAACTGTTGGGTTTCGGATGCGAAGTTGTAATTTAATTGATAATGATGTTTTGAAGTTATTATAAGACTGTTTTCGAAAAGCGAGTTATTTGAAGTGTGACATCCCTTGAGGTGTAATTAAATTTTGAAAACTCTGATATTTTTATTAAACAAATTACCGGGTAGAAAAGGGGTGTTACATTAGTGGTATCAGAGCAGTTCGGTCTGTCCGGCCAAGTTGTCCAGTGTGGAGTCTAGCTATCTCTCGAGTCTTGGTACTCGTTCTAACCATAATTTGTGTTGCAGCGATTAGCTAAATTGGTCAGACGGTATGACTGCTATTGTTGATACTGGCGCTGCTTAGTGTCTTATTGCTGCTATGTGTGTGTTTACTCTGAGTACTTTGTGTATGACTGTAATGTGTTGCTGGGTGTGTTTTCTGTGTCTCTCGTCGATTTTCGACGAAGACTTTGTGGTGAATTTTGTTTGTTGCCGTTGGGTGTTTTTAGTATCGTTGTGATTTGACGAGTAGGTGTAAAATCGATGAGGAATTGAGTACATTGTGATGTTGATGTTGTCACGTGTAATTTCGTGCCTTGATGTTTGATGATGATTGAGGTTGAACTAAGATGAGGAGTATGATGTGTTATGATTTTTTTTAATAATTAATTTGTATGTTTTGACGTGTGAATACAATGAGTTGAGACGTTTTAAAAAGAAAATTAAATGTTTTGAAAGTATGTATTCTATACATCCCCACGGGTGTATAGGCGCCAAATTCTAATTGTGTGTATGTGTTGCTGTTTTGTTTTAAAAATAAATAGTGTACTGTTTTTACACTGTCTCGAGTTGCCGTTTTGTTTGGAAACAACGGTGTGTTGTTTTTACATTGTTTAAAGTGCTGTTTGTTTTTTGAAAATAATAGTAAGCTGTTTTTATGTTAAAAAGGTGTTGCCGCTTCATTGTTTAAATTAGATATATGAGCTACTGTATTTACAAGTAAAGGGGTTGCTGTTATTCGCTCGGTTTTGCATGCTGTTTCTATGCGCAGTCTTGTTTTAAGCGCTGTTTTTGTAGGTGCTGTTTTTCCTCAGCTTAAAATGTGATGTTTTCTCCATTTGAAATGTGGTATTTTCTAAAAGAAAAGAGTGTAATTTTTCTAAACGATAAAGTGATGATTAAATTGAATCGAATTGAATTGAATTGATACTGGTTCGTGGAGTTGATAATTGGATTTGATGTTTTCAAAGAAATCAAAGTTACAATTGTATTTAAAATAAATGGTGTGCTGTTTGACAGTGTTTCAGGTCGCTGTTCTATTTTTTTTTAAATGAATAGTGTGCTGTCTTATATGGTTCAAAGTTGTTATCTTGCTTTTGAAAATAAGGGGGGGCTGTTTTTATGCTGTGAAGAGTTGCTGTCTTGCTGTTTTTCAAAATAAAATGCTGCTGTTTGCTACATGAGGATGCTGCGGTTGCTTAAAAAAAAAAAATGAGTTGCTGTGTTGCGGTTTATTTCTGTGAAATGAGTTGCTGTTTTTATGGAATAATCGTATTGCTGTTTTACGAAAATGAAGCGCTATTTTTATGTTGTAAACGTGCTGTTTCCACTGCCGTTGCGCGCTGAAAGGAAGTATTATTTCCACTCCGTGTTTTGCTGTTGTTGCGCGCTAAAAGACCACTGTTTACACCTTATTGTTGTTGTTCTTCTTGGTCTTGCTGTTGCCGTTTCACCCAAATAATGTGGTTGTTTCCACACTGTTTTGTTGTTGTTTTTGATGATGTTTTGCGCTAAAGGGCGCTTTGCCACTGCTCTTATAAATTTAATGTACTGTGTACTCATTTTCAAGCACACTGTTTACCCAAAATTTTACGAGGATGTTTACAAAAATTGACGTGCTTTTCCCAAAGTTAAAGAGTTGGTTATATTGTTTACAGTTGCTGTTTCGTTTTGAAAATAATAGTGCGCTGTTTTTATATTGTTTAAAGATGCTGTTTTATTTTGAGATTAATAGTGTGCCATTTTTTTTTATGTCGTTAATGTTGCCGTATTTGCTGCTGATTTCGCACATTAAAGTGTACTGTTCTCTACAATCTAGAGTGTTGTTTTCTTCGACTTAAATGTGATGTTCACTCAAATATAACGTGTTGTTCTCTTAATAATTTAAAGTGCCGAGTTCTTTAAAAATTAAAATGATGTTTTCTTGAATCAAGTGGGCCGTTTCGTAAATTTTGAAAAGGGCTGTCTTCCTATTTTCTTTAGTACTGTTACTGTATTGTGAGAGGTTGCTGTCTCGATTTTTTTTATTATTATGTGTTATTTTATTTTATGTGCTGTTTGGTCCCTATGTACGTTGACTTAGTCCTTTATTGACAAGGGAGTCGCGTAATTAATTGTGAATGATGTGATTGATGTGGTGTGTGCTTCACCTTGGTGAAGTTATGATGCATTGTTGATGAGTCGGTTCTATGAAGGACCTAAGGGGGGAAATGGGAGTTGGGGAACTCTCAGCGAAAAGATGTCGTGGTTGGTGTTGTCACTTTCGTTGAAGTACTTTAATGGGTGTTGTAGTCGTAGCTAAGTTCGAGCATGGTGTGAGAGGACCAAAGAAACAAGAAGAGATGAAGGTTAAGTGTGTAGGGTGACATAAGAGCCGAGAGGTGGTTACATGACTATAAGTGGGTGGAAATGAATGGGAGTCGACGTGTGATGTTGTCGAAGTATATGGAAATCGAAGTATAAGTGGGACGAAGTACAGTGTTGCAGTGTTATCAATGTATGTAGAAGCTAGTGCGGTTGAAGCATAAAGTGCCTAAGTGCAGCGTATGGGTGGCAAGGAGAATGATGGAGAACCGAAGTAGATGTAACCGAGGTAGTTGTAGAGGTGAGTGATGATGAGGTGTGGGTGCCTAAGTGAAGTGTCACGGTGTTTGAGTAGTTGAGTGTGACTTTGATGACCTTCAGATTAGAACGTCTAATTAAGAGTAACAATGTGGAGAAGGGTGATGGACGGGGATGGTTGGAAGTGACAAGCAGATTGGGTTTCGTTTCGTGAGTTGGAGTAAATTTTCGAGGACGAAAATATTCTAAGTGGGGGAGAGTTGTAACACCCTAAATATTTAATTAAATTATTTAATTAAGTATTTAGGAATTTAAATTAATTAAGTGGATATAATTTAATTATTAGAAATTATATTAAAATGTGTAGGGGGTATTAGAAGATGGAGGTGCCAAATTAGATGGACTTGGGCTTAAGTGAGAAGCCCAAGCCCATGAATCAAGTCATATGCGAAGTGGTGCCTAGGGGTTAGGGTTCTTTGGTG
The DNA here is from genome assembly GCA_039519185.1 of Astragalus membranaceus. Taxonomy (NCBI): domain Eukaryota; kingdom Viridiplantae; phylum Streptophyta; class Magnoliopsida; order Fabales; family Fabaceae; genus Astragalus; species Astragalus membranaceus. Next base: position 158,542,455 of record CM076848.1, on the reverse strand, counting down.
ATCATTTGCGAAAAAATTGAGAATAGAGAGGAGGAGAGAAAGAGGGCGCCGTGGAGAGTAGAGGAAGGGAGGAGGAAGGCGCAAGCTTCAAGGAGAAGAGAAGAACATGATTCCGTTGCCGTGGTTCCGTTCGTGATCGTCTCGGGGGGCGCCTATTCTTCAACTTCGAGGTTAGGGGAGCTCTATCATTCTATCTAATAAATTATATGATGGGTCCTAGATCTAGGGTTAGACTAGATTTCTTGACGTGTTCTTGATATATTGTTGATGATGATATTTTTATATGTATATGCGAATTGATGCATACCATGAGTTCTTGATGTGTTATTGATACATTGTTGATGTTGATTTTACATGTGTGTATGCGAATTGAATGGTTGATTTTTATATATATGTATGCGAATTGAATGGTCGATCTTTATATATATGTATGCGAATTGAATTGTTGAGTTGTTATATATATGTATGCCATAAGCGAATTGAGTTAGTATTTGAATCTTGAGATAATACGAATTGTGTATGTGTTTTGATGATGTTGGTATTTGTGAGTTCATGGGATTATAAATTGGTATGTTGGAGAGCTTGATGTTTCGCATTTTGAGTGTGGGTGTGCAAGGGCGCCTAGGGCGCCAAAGTGATGTTGATTTCAGTGCTCCAAAGAATTTTGTTGATTGATTAAATTAAGAGTCATTTTGAGTGTTGAAAATTATAGGATTTTGATGAGTTAAATTGCTAAAAATCAGTTTTTAGTGTTTTGGAAAATTGTGGGAAAAATGGTGATTTTTGGTGTTTAGTGTTGAAGAGTTGCTGGAAAAATTCTGGGTTTGTTGTTGCTGTTTTCTAGGCGCCAAGTGCCTGTGCTGGGCGCCTGTGGCCTGTGTGTGTTGCTGTGTGTTGCCAGAATTCCTGTGTGGCTAGGCGCTGGGCGCTGGGTGCCAGCGCTGGGCGCTGAGCGCCCATGCGCGTGTGTGTGTGTTGCGCCAAGGCGCTGGGCGCCAGGCGCTGGGCGCTGAGCGCCCGTGTGCGTTGCGTGTGCGTGTGTGTTGCGCCAAGGCGCTGGGCGCCAGGCGCTGGGCGCTGAGCGCCCTTGTGTGTTGCGTGTGCGTGTTGCGCCTTGCTGGGCACCAGGTGCCTGGGCGCTGGGCGCCCATGGCACCAGTTTCAGGATGTTCCCAAATGTTTTCGAAAACTATTTTCGCTATAACTTTTGACTCGGGTGTCCGTTTTGAACGATTCGAAAAGTGTCGTGAAGCTTTTTACGTTGTCTATCTGTGGGTCAAATTTCTAAAATGAAAAATTGTTATTTTCTGATGGTTTGTGGGCGCCCAAGTGGCCGTCCCCGGTGATCGTCCCCGCGACATTGAAAAATGATATGAAGCTCTTTAAAAATCCCTTTTGGTGTATAAACAACAGTTTTAGCGAGGTAATGTCAAAAATGATGATTTTGACGATGATGCTCTCGGGGCTAGTTAAATGACTGTTTCGCCCTTAGTGGCTATTTATTATTAGTTATGGCGTGTAAAACACTGTTTTGCCCCTAGTGGCCAAAGTTGTAGATAATGAAGTGTAAATGACGAGGATGCCCTTAGTGGTTAGTCAAATGACGTTTTTGCCCTCAGTGGTTACTGTTTGAGTTGATTGATGTTATGTGTGAGTGACGATGAAAAACCAGTGATGTTTGGGGCCCGAAGGGCTAAGTGATGTTAAGGTCTAAATGGCCAAGTGACGTTTTGTGTTGATTATGAATTTGACAGGTGCTGTGCTCTTTGCGAGCAAACGGGTAAGTGACGGGTCACATAGTTGACTATGATTTGAGTAATTGTGTGATTGTGTGTTGTAAGTGGTGCATGTCATAGTGTCTCATGCCCATATGCATAAAACCAGTGACGTTTTGAGGCCTGAGTGGCTAAGTGATGATGAGGCCTGAGTGGCTAAGCGACGTTTTGTGAAAAGGTACCTCATGCATATGCCCGCGAGTGGGTTGCATTTTCATAAGTCTACAAGACATGAAATGAGTGATTGTGAATGATGTGAATGATGACTGTGATGTGGATTGTTTAGTGTATCGGATGCTGATTGTTCTAGTGCGTAGCCTATGATTAGTCCTTATCATATTTTCTATTATATGGATTGAAATGATGCCCACCCTTTCCTGTTTGAATGTTGCCCCCATGTTGGTAACGTGCAGGTGATTCTTAGTGAAGGCCTTTAGCTTCACTTCTCGAGTCGAGTCGTCATGCTCTGATATGTAACACTAGGGAGGGGGAATGAATGTTGTTTAAGTCATTACGACTGTTGTGGTTATTGGATTTTAGTATTGTAAGCCTGGCATATTTGTAATGTCTTTTATGATTAAACTGTTGGGTTTCGGATGCGAAGTTGTAATTTAATTGATAATGATGTTTTGAAGTTATTATAAGACTGTTTTCGAAAAGCGAGTTATTTGAAGTGTGACATCCCTTGAGGTGTAATTAAATTTTGAAAACTCTGATATTTTTATTAAACAAATTACCGGGTAGAAAAGGGGTGTTACATTAGTGGTATCAGAGCAGTTCGGTCTGTCCGGCCAAGTTGTCCAGTGTGGAGTCTAGCTATCTCTCGAGTCTTGGTACTCGTTCTAACCATAATTTGTGTTGCAGCGATTAGCTAAATTGGTCAGACGGTATGACTGCTATTGTTGATACTGGCGCTGCTTAGTGTCTTATTGCTGCTATGTGTGTGTTTACTCTGAGTACTTTGTGTATGACTGTAATGTGTTGCTGGGTGTGTTTTCTGTGTCTCTCGTCGATTTTCGACGAAGACTTTGTGGTGAATTTTGTTTGTTGCCGTTGGGTGTTTTTAGTATCGTTGTGATTTGACGAGTAGGTGTAAAATCGATGAGGAATTGAGTACATTGTGATGTTGATGTTGTCACGTGTAATTTCGTGCCTTGATGTTTGATGATGATTGAGGTTGAACTAAGATGAGGAGTATGATGTGTTATGATTTTTTTTAATAATTAATTTGTATGTTTTGACGTGTGAATACAATGAGTTGAGACGTTTTAAAAAGAAAATTAAATGTTTTGAAAGTATGTATTCTATACATCCCCACGGGTGTATAGGCGCCAAATTCTAATTGTGTGTATGTGTTGCTGTTTTGTTTTAAAAATAAATAGTGTACTGTTTTTACACTGTCTCGAGTTGCCGTTTTGTTTGGAAACAACGGTGTGTTGTTTTTACATTGTTTAAAGTGCTGTTTGTTTTTTGAAAATAATAGTAAGCTGTTTTTATGTTAAAAAGGTGTTGCCGCTTCATTGTTTAAATTAGATATATGAGCTACTGTATTTACAAGTAAAGGGGTTGCTGTTATTCGCTCGGTTTTGCATGCTGTTTCTATGCGCAGTCTTGTTTTAAGCGCTGTTTTTGTAGGTGCTGTTTTTCCTCAGCTTAAAATGTGATGTTTTCTCCATTTGAAATGTGGTATTTTCTAAAAGAAAAGAGTGTAATTTTTCTAAACGATAAAGTGATGATTAAATTGAATCGAATTGAATTGAATTGATACTGGTTCGTGGAGTTGATAATTGGATTTGATGTTTTCAAAGAAATCAAAGTTACAATTGTATTTAAAATAAATGGTGTGCTGTTTGACAGTGTTTCAGGTCGCTGTTCTATTTTTTTTTAAATGAATAGTGTGCTGTCTTATATGGTTCAAAGTTGTTATCTTGCTTTTGAAAATAAGGGGGGGCTGTTTTTATGCTGTGAAGAGTTGCTGTCTTGCTGTTTTTCAAAATAAAATGCTGCTGTTTGCTACATGAGGATGCTGCGGTTGCTTAAAAAAAAAAAAAATGAGTTGCTGTGTTGCGGTTTATTTCTGTGAAATGAGTTGCTGTTTTTATGGAATAATCGTATTGCTGTTTTACGAAAATGAAGCGCTATTTTTATGTTGTAAACGTGCTGTTTCCACTGCCGTTGCGCGCTGAAAGGAAGTATTATTTCCACTCCGTGTTTTGCTGTTGTTGCGCGCTAAAAGACCACTGTTTACACCTTATTGTTGTTGTTCTTCTTGGTCTTGCTGTTGCCGTTTCACCCAAATAATGTGGTTGTTTCCACACTGTTTTGTTGTTGTTTTTGATGATGTTTTGCGCTAAAGGGCGCTTTGCCACTGCTCTTATAAATTTAATGTACTGTGTACTCATTTTCAAGCACACTGTTTACCCAAAATTTTACGAGGATGTTTACAAAAATTGACGTGCTTTTCCCAAAGTTAAAGAGTTGGTTATATTGTTTACAGTTGCTGTTTCGTTTTGAAAATAATAGTGCGCTGTTTTTATATTGTTTAAAGATGCTGTTTTATTTTGAGATTAATAGTGTGCCATTTTTTTTTATGTCGTTAATGTTGCCGTATTTGCTGCTGATTTCGCACATTAAAGTGTACTGTTCTCTACAATCTAGAGTGTTGTTTTCTTCGACTTAAATGTGATGTTCACTCAAATATAACGTGTTGTTCTCTTAATAATTTAAAGTGCCGAGTTCTTTAAAAATTAAAATGATGTTTTCTTGAATCAAGTGGGCCGTTTCGTAAATTTTGAAAAGGGCTGTCTTCCTATTTTCTTTAGTACTGTTACTGTATTGTGAGAGGTTGCTGTCTCGATTTTTTTTATTATTATGTGTTATTTTATTTTATGTGCTGTTTGGTCCCTATGTACGTTGACTTAGTCCTTTATTGACAAGGGAGTCGCGTAATTAATTGTGAATGATGTGATTGATGTGGTGTGTGCTTCACCTTGGTGAAGTTATGATGCATTGTTGATGAGTCGGTTCTATGAAGGACCTAAGGGGGGAAATGGGAGTTGGGGAACTCTCAGCGAAAAGATGTCGTGGTTGGTGTTGTCACTTTCGTTGAAGTACTTTAATGGGTGTTGTAGTCGTAGCTAAGTTCGAGCATGGTGTGAGAGGACCAAAGAAACAAGAAGAGATGAAGGTTAAGTGTGTAGGGTGACATAAGAGCCGAGAGGTGGTTACATGACTATAAGTGGGTGGAAATGAATGGGAGTCGACGTGTGATGTTGTCGAAGTATATGGAAATCGAAGTATAAGTGGGACGAAGTACAGTGTTGCAGTGTTATCAATGTATGTAGAAGCTAGTGCGGTTGAAGCATAAAGTGCCTAAGTGCAGCGTATGGGTGGCAAGGAGAATGATGGAGAACCGAAGTAGATGTAACCGAGGTAGTTGTAGAGGTGAGTGATGATGAGGTGTGGGTGCCTAAGTGAAGTGTCACGGTGTTTGAGTAGTTGAGTGTGACTTTGATGACCTTCAGATTAGAACGTCTAATTAAGAGTAACAATGTGGAGAAGGGTGATGGACGGGGATGGTTGGAAGTGACAAGCAGATTGGGTTTCGTTTCGTGAGTTGGAGTAAATTTTCGAGGACGAAAATATTCTAAGTGGGGGAGAGTTGTAACACCCTAAATATTTAATTAAATTATTTAATTAAGTATTTAGGAATTTAAATTAATTAAGTGGATATAATTTAATTATTAGAAATTATATTAAAATGTGTAGGGGGTATTAGAAGATGGAGGTGCCAAATTAGATGGACTTGGGCTTAAGTGAGAAGCCCAAGCCCATGAATCAAGTCATATGCGAAGTGGTGCCTAGGGGTTAGGGTTCTTTGGTGATCATTTGCGAAAAAATTGAGAATAGAGAGGAGGAGAGAAAGAGGGCGCCGTGGAGAGTAGAGGAAGGGAGGAGGAAGGCGCAAGCTTCAAGGAGAAGAGAAGAACATGATTCCGTTGCCGTGGTTCCGTTCGTGATCGTCTCGGGGGGCGCCTATTCTTCAACTTCGAGGTTAGGGGAGCTCTATCATTCTATCTAATAAATTATATGATGGGTCCTAGATCTAGGGTTAGACTAGATTTCTTGACGTGTTCTTGATATATTGTTGATGATGATATTTTTATATGTATATGCGAATTGATGCATACCATGAGTTCTTGATGTGTTATTGATACATTGTTGATGTTGATTTTACATGTGTGTATGCGAATTGAATGGTTGATTTTTATATATATGTATGCGAATTGAATGGTCGATCTTTATATATATGTATGCGAATTGAATTGTTGAGTTGTTATATATATGTATGCCATAAGCGAATTGAGTTAGTATTTGAATCTTGAGATAATACGAATTGTGTATGTGTTTTGATGATGTTGGTATTTGTGAGTTCATGGGATTATAAATTGGTATGTTGGAGAGCTTGATGTTTCGCATTTTGAGTGTGGGTGTGCAAGGGCGCCTAGGGCGCCAAAGTGATGTTGATTTCAGTGCTCCAAAGAATTTTGTTGATTGATTAAATTAAGAGTCATTTTGAGTGTTGAAAATTATAGGATTTTGATGAGTTAAATTGCTAAAAATCAGTTTTTAGTGTTTTGGAAAATTGTGGGAAAAATGGTGATTTTTGGTGTTTAGTGTTGAAGAGTTGCTGGAAAAATTCTGGGTTTGTTGTTGCTGTTTTCTGGGCACCAAGTGCCTGTGCTGGGCGCCTGTGGCCTGTGTGTGTTGCTGTGTGTTGCCAGAATTCCTGTGTGGCTAGGCGCTGGGCGCTGGGTGCCAGCGCTGGGCGCTGAGCGCCCATGCGCGTGTGTGTGTGTTGCGCCAAGGCGCTGGGCGCCAGGCGCTGGGCGCTGAGCGCCCGTGTGCGTTGCGTGTGCGTGTGTGTTGCGCCAAGGCGCTGGGCGCCAGGCGCTGGGCGTCAGGCGCTGGGCGCTGAGCGCCCTTGTGTGTTGCGTGTGCGTGTTGCGCCTTGCTGGGCGCCAGGTGCCTGGGCGCTGGGCGCCCATGGCGCCAGTTTCAGGATGTTCCCAAATGTTTTCGAAAACTGTTTTCGCTATAACTTTTGACTCGGGTGTCCGTTTTGAACGATTCGAAAAGTGTCGTGAAGCTTTTTACGTTGTCTATCTGTGGGTCAAATTTCTAAAATGAAAAATTGTTATTTTCTGATGGTTTGTGGGCGCCCAAGTGGCCGTCCCCGGTGATCGTCCCCGCGACATTGAAAAATGATATGAAGCTCTTTAAAAATCCCTTTTGGTGTATAAACAACAGTTTTAGCGAGGTAATGTCAAAAATGATGATTTTGACGATGATGCTCTCGGGGCTAGTTAAATGACTGTTTCGCCCTTAGTGGCTATTTATTATTAGTTATGGCGTGTAAAACACTGTTTTGCCCCTAGTGGCCAAAGTTGTAGATAATGAAGTGTAAATGACGAGGATGCCCTTAGTGGTTAGTCAAATGACGTTTTTGCCCTCAGTGGTTACTGTTTGAGTTGATTGATGTTATGTGTGAGTGACGATGAAAAACCAGTGATGTTTGGGGCCCGAAGGGCTAAGTGATGTTAAGGTCTAAATGGCCAAGTGACGTTTTGTGTTGATTATGAATTTGACAGGTGCTGTGCTCTTTGCGAGCAAACGGGTAAGTGACGGGTCACATAGTTGACTATGATTTGAGTAATTGTGTGATTGTGTGTTGTAAGTGGTGCATGTCATAGTGTCTCATGCCCATATGCATAAAACCAGTGACGTTTTGAGGCCTGAGTGGCTAAGTGATGATGAGGCCTGAGTGGCTAAGCGACGTTTTGTGAAAAGGTACCTCATGCATATGCCCGCGAGTGGGTTGCATTTTCATAAGTCTACAAGACATGAAATGAGTGATTGTGAATGATGTGAATGATGACTGTGATGTGGATTGTTTAGTGTATCGGATGCTGATTGTTCTAGTGCGTAGCCTATGATTAGTCCTTATCATATTTTCTATTATATGGATTGAAATGATGCTCACCCTTTCCTGTTTGAATGTTGCCCCCATGTTGGTAACGTGCAGGTGATTCTTAGTGAAGGCCTTTAGCTTCACTTCTCGAGTCGAGTCGTCATGCTCTGATATGTAACACTAGGGAGGGGGAATGAATGTTGTTTAAGTCATTACGACTGTTGTGGTTATTGGATTTTAGTATTGTAAGCCTGGCATATTTGTAATGTCTTTTATGATTAAACTGTTGGGTTTCGGATGCGAAGTTGTAATTTAATTGATAATGATGTTTTGAAGTTATTATAAGACTGTTTTCGAAAAGCGAGTTATTTGAAGTGTGACATCCCTTGAGGTGTAATTAAATTTTGAAAACTCTGATATTTTTATTAAACAAATTACCGGGTAGAAAAGGGGTGTTACACAACACACACACACACACACGCAACACAGCGCCCATGGCGCCCAGCGCCCAGCAACACAGACAAGCATCACGTGCACACAGCGCCCTTGGCGCCTAGCGCCTGGCGCCCAGCAACACACACAACACACGCACACACGCACGCAGCGCCCTTGGCGCCTGGCGCCCAGCGCCCCGCAACACACAACACACACGCACACGGCGCCCAGCGCCTGGCGCCTGGCGCTCAGCGCCCTGCAACACACAACACACAACACACAACACACACACACGCACACAACACCCTTGGCGCCCAGCGCCTGGCGCCTGGCGCCCAGCAAACACATGCACACACGCACGCCTTGGGCAGCCATTTTAGGCGCCCTTGCATGCCACACCTGCACATACAGCAACAACAGCACACATAACACACCATAATTCACATTTCAAGCATTACAATCTCGTCTCCAATTTAATTATGCCATTACACAACACCTAACCCCTTTCAATCCTATTACCACATTTCTCAATTTATTCTCAATCTCATTGTATCATTCAAACAATCATAATCATACAAAATTAATCACCACATATGTCTCAATACTCGATTAAAATTATATCACACCATAACTCGTACCTCAACCACTCAATCACATGCTCTCATCATCATACAACATGAATTCGACTCCAACTCTCATAGAATCACCCAAATCAAGATTCAATTTATCAATTTATATAATAATCCCATCACAATTCAATCCACAAACCCTAACTACCCATACACCCCATCATAACCCATTATAAATGTTAAAACCCACCCTTACCTCGAATGCGTAAGCCCCTAGCACGAAGAAGATGATCCCGCATGAAAACACCGCAACACGAAAGCTCTTCCTTTTCTTCCTCTTCTCAGCGCCGTCGCACTCTTCTTTCCTCTCTCTCCCTTCGCAAGCTTTTTCTTTCTTTTCTCCACACGTGATGTGATTCCTAAGACCCTAGCGCCTTTGGAGCCTAAGCTAACGGGCTTGGGCTTCATGGGCCAGTCTCACCGTCCCGGAATTACCAACACCACTCCCTGAATCAAATTTAAATGAGAATAACATATTAATAATTTATACTAATAATAATAATAATATTGCAACACTTAAATAATTTAATCAAATAATTAATTAAATTATTTTGGGTGTTACACCCAAGAGGGCACCAACATCAGGGGGCATGGCACAGGGCGCCCAAGAGGGCGCCAATCTCAGAGCATCCTGGCACGAGGCGCCCAAGAGGGCGCCAACCTCAGAGCACTTGGCACAAGGCGACACCAACATCAGGATACGTCACCCTAGCTTGGTGTCGGGCACAAGGATTACAACGAAGGAGGTATGAGTCACGGTCGCAACAAAATGATCTCATACGACCCGACAAGACAGACAAAACAACACTTAAAAAAAATTTCTCCTATGACAGAACACGGTTGTTACAAAGGCAGTTTCCCGCATAACCTCATAGATCCGGCAAACCGACGAAAATCCTTCAAGCCAAGGCCATCCTTCGGAATAATCTCGGCTTGGGGGCAACTGTTCTAGAGTCAACCAGAGGGTCCCATTAGCAAAACCAGGAGGTGCGCTTAGCAAGTCATATGGATCAGCCCGACCGATTCAGCCCATATCCACCTCATGCGAGCCCAACATGCTTGGACGGTCAAGATCGACTCTACCCATCCAACGATCCACGAGAGGGCACGATTTCCTATAAATACAGGCAAACTTTTCCCTAAAACGGTTCAATCTCTAATCCTTAGTACCTTCACTCATATATTCGATATACCGACTTGAGCGTCGGAGTGGCTTGCAGGTACCCCCCGGGCGCTCACTGACCTACTGCCACGACAGCAAGGGACCTACCAACAGTAGTCTACCAAAAAGCTGCTCGGTACAGAACAAGACTAAATATCTTTAGCGAAAGTACATTCCAAAAACAAATGTTTAGTGTCCTCACGATGTTGCAAACAAAATGGACACACGAAAGAGGAGATCCCTCGTAGGCAACGAATCACGAAGTAAACGCCAACCAAAAATGGTTACCTTAGAAGGAGTTATGGTTTTCCACAATTTCTTTAGAACACCATTAATGTCACTCCTACCTCTATCAACAACATCAGATGCGATCAAGAAAGGGTAACAAGAGCTCATCGAAAAATTTTAGAGGCATCCAAGATGGGTTCTGAATAGACATCCAAGGCTCCATCCAATGCCAATTATCACCGATCCACGCTCCAATATCTGCAACCGAAACTGGTTTTTGAAAGGTAAGTGGGGTTCTCTTTTTTTTAATTGAAATGGTTACTTGGTATTCAAACATGTAAATTTAATAAATAGTTGTCATGTCACGTCTCTTAAAAACATACATTAGCTTCTCACAAGCCTAATTTTGCCTTTGGTCAACATTTCACAATTTGGCAAAATAGGGGAACTAAAATTGCATTAAAAAAATAGGGGGACTAAAATTGTATATTGATGATAATAGGGAGCAATGTTGTCAAACTCGAGAGTCTACATAAACTCGTGGAGCATAGGTAGACTCGACTCGTAGACTCGACTCACAAACTCGTAAGAGTCTACCTACTATCAAAGAAACCTATAAAGAGCATCAGTACATGATATATTATAGGTTAGCACAACAATAGTTCAATATTTCAACTACACAATAGCAAAGTAGCAAACCATGATATTAAAGTGTGTTAGTGCATTTGATAAAAAAAGTGTTAGTGCATTATTATTAGATAAGATCATACTACATTAATGACTAAATTATACATAAATTCATAAAAACACAATTTCTTAAAATGAAAAAATTTGAAAAAAGAGCTAATTTGACTTGACGCTCATAATGTTTAGTGTAACATCCCTAATTTTTAAAAATACTTGTATTATGACGCCAAGAACCGATTAATTAATTGTGGGAATAATTAGTCGTGTCTCGGGGATTATTGTTCGAGTGAGAGTCCAAAGAAATCCTATCTCATGTTCACTTATGGACTAGTCATAATTTAATTAAAGATTTCAAGCTGAAGGGCAAATTTGTAAATTCGCACCCCTCATATAACCCCCCCCCCCCCCCAAGTCTGAACCATTCCAACCATTCTCACTTACTAAGAATCCTGAAGTTGAAAACTGAAAACAGAAAAGGGAAAAGAAGGAGGAGGGGCGCGAAGGAGGAGGAAGGGAGAGGAAGGAATCCACCACAAATCTGAATGCATGTAGGTGCTCTCACTCCCATTCTACTCCATTTTCAATTTCCAATCCATTGATACCACTTTCAAGACCAGATTCTCACCCACTCTCTCCACCCCATTTTCGAACTTAAAGCTTCAATGGTGAAAGAGATGGAATGCTAAGATTTTTACTGTTTGCATGTTCATTTGGACAGTAGGAAATTGGAGTCTTGTGCTTGCATTTCATTTTGAAGTGAAGTCTAGCATGGTTGAGCTGCTGTCTTGAAGCTTGCAACTCAGTTGGTGTCTAGCAAGAAGTGCTCGTTAGTTCTCTCGTTCCGGTCATTTCGCGTTTCGACGGAACTTCTAGAACGATCGTCAACGGGTGAGTTCTACTCACGGATTAGGGACATTTCATGTATTCTGAAACTGTGTCTGTTTCAAAATAATAAGGCAATCATTTTCTGATTTCGAAAGACTTAGAATCGAAAAGCATTTTTGAGTCAAAACGGTGTTTTACGGTTTAATGAGATTTTGAGTAAATCGTTGGAATGAAATGAATTGTGTACTACTGGAAATATATATTCTGGAAATTTTCTGAGTTTCAGGTGATTGAAATTAGAAATCGAATTGGACGAGAGCGAAGAGCGAAATTGAGAAAAATGTGAAATTCTGGTAACAGACACAGGTCGCACGGACCGTGCGCCCCTGGGCACGGATCGTGCGCCTGCTTCGGGTTGGAAGAATTGGAAATCAAACGGGACGCAAGGGTCGTGCGCCCCTGGGCACGGATCGTGCGTTTCTTTCTGTTAGATGGGTTCTATGTAGTGCACCACGCACGGGTCGTGCGCCCCTGGGCACGGGTCGTGCGTGAGGTTCTGTTACCGACTTCCGTTTTTCTCGTTTCGTAGTTCCGTTTGATCCCGAACCTTTTCTAATCTCTTTCTCAACCATTTAAAAAGGGATTGCCTCACTGAAAGCCTTATTTCGAACTTGTTCAACCCATGATTTTGAAAAGAAGTTGAAAGGCACATTTGATCGAAAAACCGAAACCCTATTATACGTGTGGGTACACCGTCTGATGGACTGACTAAATATATATTTATATATGTCAATTGAATTTGATTATAATGCCGGATCTTTATAGATTCATCAAAACGGGTTATAAGTCAATAATACATTACAATATGATTATAATGCCGGATGTTTATGAATTCATCAAAACGGGTTATAGATCGATAAGATATAACTTATCTAAAAAGACTATGTGACTGATCCTTTGGTGATCGAAAAGATATATATTATCTAACTCTCGAGAAATCGTTATGTATTGTCATACATATATCGCGTTGGGTGACGACCTGACAAGTAGCATACTAGGGAGGGTAGTCATGACCCCTTACCTAGGCCCTGAATGTGTTTTGGCGTGGTCAACTCACGGGTTGCCGGGATTAGCACTGGTGCATTCGGCTTGTGCTAAGTTATTGATCATAAGTTAACATTGCCGGGATTAGCAGTTGTGCAGTCGGCAGATGTTAAGCTATAGCTACCGGGATTAGCAGTTGTGCAGTCGGTTGAGCTAAGCTATTAAAAACATAATTGAGAACACGATTTGCTTGGCATTTCGATTATAGCTAGTGGTAGCTAATTGAACATTGTTAACGGTTTAATAATTGAACCGAGTGTCAGTGAGGGGGCACGGTAGGACTCACTGAGATAATGTTATCTCACCCTATCCATATTTGTTGTTTTTCAGAGAAGCTGGGAAAAAGGAAGACTATTGTGCACGAGTAGTTGGTATACTCTTGGAGGTGCTGAAGACTTAGTCATTTGATCCTTTGTTCTTTTGTTATCCTATTGGTTGTATTAACTTGTATTGATTATGAGTTATATGAACCGTTTTTTGTTTCCGTTTGGTATTTGGACTCGGATATTGTATTCCATTCGGTATGGAACCGATAAACTTCTATTTGATGAAGTATTGTTATTCCGATTATGATTTTATTTCGGAAAAAGTTTGTATGTCCAATACTTAAACAGGAACTGTGTCCTCTGAACTTCCGCATCTGTGCATCTTTGGTCTCTCTACATGTTAGAAATACCGGGGTGTGACATTTGGTATCAGAGCGGTTCGACCTAGTCGGACTTAGATGTTAAGAGTCTTTTACGTCTTCTAAGCCTGATTTTTCTTAGTATGCTATTAGACATTGAGCCTGATCAACTTAAGAGTCTCTCTACATGTTAGAAACCCCATTTTTTTTATAATTACCCTATATTTATGTATGTTAGACTTCTACGTGAATTATAGAAACAGGAGAGATGCCAAAGTAATATACATGTAAAAAATTTCATCTTGATTTCATAAGACACAAAAGAATAGAGGAAATTCGATTGGGTCTTGTTAGCTGGCATCTCTTCCCCACATTATAACCTAATTAAATGAGAAATTCAGAAATGAATGAATCATACCATAAAAATGCGTGTACACTGTATTGTTTTATCCCAATGATCAACAAAATTTATTTGTAATTTTTGTTTGCAGGGGTTTTGGTTTATGTCCCCCCTTGCTTTTTGTATTTTTGCTTTTTATTCATTAATGAAATAGGGGGGAGTACTCTTTCCTTCTTGGTGTTTTTATCCCTAAGGAGGGTTTTGCATCAGAAGGTTTTAACGAGGCTCCTTTCCTTTTTGTTTAAAAAAAAGACAAACTAACAACAAATTTTATATGCATCATGGACCATTCTTAATGCCCCCTCTTCAAAAAAGCCTTCCTTGATGAACTCTTCGAAAACACAATTCCTGGTCATAAATGACAGAGCTTCTATGCTTCGGATCAAGATTTAGTTCTCCCTTAATAAACTTAGAGATTCTGGCCTTTCCAAGTTCCATAAGGAAATAACAATTGACAACCTGTCCTTCATATGGAGGAAAAACAATTCTCCCTTGTGTACAACACAAAGAGAATTTTTTTGTATGTGCCTGTTCTGTACCGAGCAACTTTTTGGTCGGTTGCTGTTGGTAGGTCTCTTGCTGCCCTGGCAGGAGATCAGTGAGCGCCCGAGGGGGGGTACCTGCAAGCCACTCCGACGCTCAAGTCAGTATATCGATTATATGAGTGAAGGTACTAAGGATTAGAGATTGAACCGTTTTTGGGGTAAAGTTTGCATGTATTTATAGGAAATCGTGCCATCTCGTGGATCGTTGGATGGGTAGAGTCAATCTTGACCGTCCAAGCATGTTGGGCTTGCGTGAGGTGGACATGGGCTGGATTGATTAGGCTAATCCATTCCAATTGCTGAATGCACCTCCTGGTTTTGCTGATGGGACCCCTCGGTCCACTCCAGAATAGTGCCTTACAATGTTTGTGAAGTTATTCTTCGAACCACGTGAGTGCACCACAACATTCACAACTAAAATTTGGCTCTCCAATATTCCAATAAGTTGAGGGAAGTTCTTATAAACTGAGAGTGAAAAAAAACATGACCATAAAAATCAACACACAATAAGTACTCATTAAAATTAAATTATAAATAAAACAATAATAAATATTTACCTCTATCATTTGTAAATAAGAAAACATTCGAAAAAGGCAGATTAGTAGGAGCAGCATGTAGAAGGGAAAAGAATGGATTAACAACAAATGAATAAACAGAAAGAAAATATTACCACACCCATAAATAAAACAGCATGCAAAACCACATACATCGTGGGTTTGATCTTGGCCTAAGTATGTATTTTCTAGAAGGAAGACCCCTCTAAAGACAGAAGAATCAGGAGAAGAACCACGATGAGTGGATGACGGTTGTACCCTAAACCAACATTAACCCTAACCTAATAACCCCTAAACTACTTCAACATGTGTGTTGCAACTAATGCAAACACAAGAAAAATAATTATGATCCAAGAAATTGCCAAAAATCCCCATAACATGTTATTCTTTATCTTCATTTCCTGTTGCACCCTATTTACTTCCTTTAATTCAGCCTCATTTTTCTTCAATTGGGCAACATTGCTTTTCAATTCAGCAACTTTGTTCTTCAAGTCATCAACCTTTTTCATGAAGGACCAAATTAACTCCTTGGCTCTAGCAGTGCTCTCTTCATTATACCAGTCAAAGAAACTACATTGTTCTTCACCAAATTTCTGAAAAATGAAAGGTAGGAGATTAAAATAGACATAAAAAGAAAGAACGGTGTAATGGGTAGAGAAATCGCACCTCAAATAACCAACATCCATAAAACCTACGTCCAGGGTTCTTTTTTGTCCAACCAGTCGTCAATGGACTTTCCTCTCCACAGTGGTAGCGATTAGGTCTTCTCAAAGAAGACCCATGTGACGAAACGGAATACTGACACATAGGGTCCAGGTCGCGAAGGGAGAGGAATCGATTCTGGGGGATTTGGGGCTTTGGACGACGAATGAGGCTGGGTTTGGGGTTAGGTTAGTGACTTCAATGGATGAATGTATCGAAGAAGAAGAAGAATCTGAAAGGAACGATGCGCTGAGTTCTGAAATTGATTTCTTTATGTTTTATATTATAAATAATTATTATAATAAAAATTACAATCAATTATTAAAATAAAAATAATAAAGCTAAACTTAAATCCACGTGGCATGCTGCGTGTCATGCCAGGTAGGATAAGTCATTGATAAGTCACCGTCAATTTTGACCAGATTAGTGGGGGACTATCGATTTTACAAATTGGGAAATTAGGGAGACCAAAATTGTGAAATTAAAACTTAGGGGACCAAAATCGTAAGTACCTTTGTAACTACTTTTGGTGTCTCACTTTCATTATTCCAACTTTGCCCCTACTAATTACTTCTTTCAATCTGCGCTTAACACTAAAGAGAGCCGGTTAACTATTTTTTCAAAACTGCAATGTGGTTACCTCAAGGCAGGCTCAAACGTTCAAAACTCACGGACTGAATAACCACACACACTACAATGTCTTTCTCACAATGGCTGTCTATATTTTTGAACAGTCCCTTTTGCCTCCTAATTCTTCCTTATAACTACCCGTTTTCTTCCAAAGTTTCTGCATCTCTTCGTAAGTACCTTTCTTAATTTCCATGTTTTTGTTTTCCTTATAGCATCTATGATTATATTTAATGGACAACCCAATTAATGGAGGGTAGCTTTTGTCCGACGGTCATCATCAACTAAATAGAAGGATGCACTAAAACTCATTACTCAGCCGTACGTTCACTACAAGAAAAATGCTTTATAGAGACGAATTTTAGAGATGGAAGTTTTTTCCTCGCTAATAGTGACGACTTTAGAGACGAATTGTCCGATTAAGTTGGTGAATAAATATTTTCTTTTTTAGCGACGAATTTAGTGATGAAATTGTCCCTCGCTAATGGATTCGTCACAAATTCCCTCAGAAAAGAAAATGAAAATTGTTAGCGAGGGATTTTGAGAAGGAAATCAATCCCTCACTAATAGCGAAGAAAGGAATCCCTCACTAATAGCGAGGAATAACTAATCCGTCTCTAACCAAAAATTCAATGAAAATTGTTAGCGAGAGATTTTGAGAAGGAAATAAATCTCTCACTAATAGAGAGGAAAGACCCTCGCCAATAGCGAGGAATACCAATTCCGTCGCTAACCAAAAATAGTTTGCCTACCCAATACCCAATGAGCACGCTCACTACTTTTCAGTTCCCTTCCCTCACCACTCTCTCAAAACCTAATCGAACCCTTCACTCTCTCTCCACTCTCTGTAACCACCGCCACTCACCACACCAAATCGAACCCTCACCAAACCAAATCGAACCCTCACCTCCACTCACCAAACCAAATCGAACCCTCTTTTTTCTGTAAGGGGGAGAAAGGGAGTGAGGGGCGAGCGATATAAAGAGAGAGCGATCAGAGAGAGAGCGAAACGGAGAGAGGTGCGAGAGGGAAGTGGAAAGGACAACTTCGAAGCCAACCTCGGTGGTGTCCAAGGCTAGAGGAAAAGCAAGAATCACTTAGGTTAAGTCATTTTTCGCCGTTAAAACTCTCTCTTTGCAAGTGATCTCTCGAAGATGGCTCCTCCTAGTGGTAACGCTACCATTTTCCCTTTCAATCTATGATACCTTGTTCTTAATTCCTCATAAATTTTTAGTTAACTAAACTATGTTATTGATTTTGTTTTATCATATTGGATTTCCAAAGTGATTGTTCAATTGAGTAGAAATTTCATAATTTTTTGCGGATGTTTATTTGTTTTAACTGCTTTAATTTGTTAAAATCAAATGAATTTACAGTAATATGTTCAACGGAATGACTTTTATTGGTTGTTGATAAACTACGGTGTTTGAAGAGTTTTGATTTTATTGGTAGTTTATAATGCTCAGAAATTTTGGTGTTTATTGTTTATGATTTTTGTTGGCAAAAGTGTTTTTAAATTTGATGTGTTTGCATTTATTTTGCTTCCAGGGATGTCATCTGTTGGTTGTTGATGAACCGTAGTGTTTGAAAGTTTTTGCTATGTTTGAATTTGTGTAGGTCGTGGTGGTTCTGGTGGAGGGTTTAGGGGAAGAGGTGATGGTGGAAGAGGTGGTGGAGGAAGAGGTTTTGGAGGAAGAGGAGGAGGAGATAGAGGTACTCCTTTCAAGCCTAGAGGTGGTGGTAGAGGAGGTGCCAGAGGAGGCCGTGGTGGAGGCAGAGGTGGTCGTGGTGGTGGAATGAAGGGTGGGAGCAGAGTTGTTGTTGAGCCTCACAGAAATGAGGCAGAGGTGGTGGTGGAATGAAGGGTGGGAGCAGAGATGGTGAAGCTGTTTACAATGAGAAGAGAATTTCAGTGTCGAAAGAAGATGGAACAAAAGAAGAGTATAGTATTTGGAACCCTTTCCGTTCAATGTTGGCCGATGCCGTCCTTGGTGGTGTTGACAACATATGGATTGTAAGCAGCTACATTCTTTTATAATATTTGTTGTTCCATGAAATTGTCCTACAAATAATGTATATTAACATCTATCGACTTTTTGTTACTTTGTCTGGTGAAGAAACCTGGTGCCAGAGTCCTTTACCTAGGTGCTTCTTCTGGAACCACTGTGTCCCATGTATCTGACATTGTTGGTCCAGTAAGTTCTAACTCCAGTTTGTGTTTGCATAATTTTTCAATATTGGGTGTGAAAGGCTGATTATAATATGCTGTCTTTATGTAGACAGGAGTTGTCTATGCAGTAGAGTTCTCTCACAGAAGTGGTCGTGAATTGGTTAACATGGCGAAGAAGCGTACTAATGTTATTCCCATTATTGAAGATGCTAGACATCCAGCCAAGTACAGAATGTTAGTTGGCATGGTAGATGACCAAGAAGGAGATCCACGAAGCTGCGCATCAGGGCCGGCCACAGCGAGATTTCTGAAAATCGATCCACGATAGAGTTGCTCCTGTCTATTGATTCTGGATACTTTCTCTTTCTAGTTTTAACCATCTCACGTGAGTACTCAACTTAAAATTAGTTACATCATGTATCCCTTTGTTCTCATTGGCAGCTATGTCATAAACATGTGCAACTTTCTCTTGGATACCTATATTGATTAACAAGATATGTTGCTGAGAGCTTAATGAATAAAAGAGGTATAACTATGTCCCTCTTTATGTATCTAACTGATCTTTCAAGTTTGTTGGTCTATGTAAAGAAATTATTTTTATTGCTAGATTTTCTTTTTGCTTCTAACTAGCTGGGGACTCTGCAATGCATATTGTTATGTGGAGTTTGCTCAAATTTCTATGATCCCACTTTGGAACTAGTGCTAGGGTGTTATCAGCAAGTACTAATATTAGTGTTATGGTTCCATAAGAATTTTTTATCATCCCGGATTACCACCTTAAAAAAACGAATATGTATTTAAAAGGAACATGTAGGAGAACTAATGAGATGCTGCTGTTTTTCATGTTTCTAAATTGATTTCCATACGGTTTTTGGTTAGAATGCTAGAGGTCTTCGAATTTAAGAATGGGTTATAAAGTTTATCGGGTGTTTTAGGATTTAAGAATTAAATTTTGGCTTAAGGTTATGTATCTTTGATTTGTTACAAAGAACATTGGTATAATTCTCATTCTTCAAAGTTTAAATTCCAATTTTCTTTAGCTTTGGTATTTCCATCTGTTATTGCTAAATAATGTTTCTTTTGTTTATGTAAACAGAGAACCCAACTCTTTTACTGATGAATTAGCTAAGGAATGCATTCTCAACTGTGATAGTTGGATCTATTTGATTGAGGATCTGTGAGATTTCTGTTTAAATATAGGTGTGGTATAAGTTGTCTTTTGATGATGTGTGTGGATGCTGATGGACATGCTGTCGTGCATTCAATCCCTACTCCACTGATGCTGCTTGGGATAAGATTTTGTCAGCAAACTGTTAGGGCACAACTCAGATGTTGGTATTGTTCACTAAATCTATTCTTGTTTCAAAATTTAATTGTATAACTACTTATTGTATGTGCTTGATTTAGGAATTGAGGGATGGGCAAAAATACAGCATAGGAGAAATGTATACAATTGCTCACAAAAAGAATGATGGGTCTTTTGTTAACGAAGAGGCTAGACAAAAAGATGTAAGTATAATGTTATCTATGTATCTTTCTATAATTATGTATACTTTATTTTATTAGTTTTGCATAATGAAGGTTGTGCTACAAACTATTTGCAGAATTTAAATGAGTTTTTCTATATACATAGGCTGTATATATGTGCAACCGACTATTTGTTCTGCTTTCTGAAATTGTTATCATCTGTAGTTGAATTTATGAAAATGCCAAGTGGAGTTATTAATTGAGATAGATTATTTTTCCATTCATGCATCCTTACCAAATGTTGAGTTTATGAAAATGCCAAGTGGAGTTATTAATTCTTTATGCATTACTGCTAAATTGTCTGAAGCATTCTTGCTCTTCATTTGCAGGATCAGCTGCAGAATGAACTCCAGAATAATTCTGAAAAAGAGGCATTTGTGAGAGTTTTTGGAAAGTACAGCCAAAAACATACGGTAGTAAATGGTCAGAAATTGCAAAGATTCTTCCTGGAAGGTACTTATCTGATACTATTATTCAAGCATTTTGACCAGCACTCCAACAATATATGCTTCAAAACATGCATAAATACTTATTAGATGTTTCTGGAAAAAATGTGAGAACTAATGTAGGCACACATTATTTGTAATAAAGTATGCATCACGTCACTAAAATTTCAACTTACTACATCATGCATCATGTTAGTTATAATTATTGCGGTTATGCTTCTTGGGCTTGTGGTTAATGCCTAAAACTTGAAATCTGATTCCATGGCCTAATGGATAAGGCACTGGTCTACGGAACCAGAGATTCTGGGTTTGATCCCCAGTGGAGTCGTTTTTAATCCAATTAAAAAAGATGTAGTACTTTTAAGAATTTTGATTGATTCTGGGTTCAATTCCATGAATTTTTTGTGTTTGTAGTACTTTTAAGTTTAGTGATTGATTTTTCCCTCTCTATTAGTGACGAAAAAATTCCCTTTCTATTAGAGAGGGAAAAATCCATCACTAATAGAGAGGGAAAATTAGTGACGCCAAAATTTGTTACGGATTATGAGTCGTCGCTAATTCCCCCGCTAAACCAATTAGTGACAGATTTTGGCCGTCTCTAATTTTAGTTTTTTTAGTGGTGGTTCTTTCTTTCTTACATGACGTGACAACAGACTCGAAATTTCAAGCTTTCACGAAGGTTTCACATATATCAACTTAGTACCTATGACTCTGTCAAGGTATCAACTTCGCAAGACTTCATTTATGTGTCTTAGAACATTTTTCAATTTCTCATGGTTTGTTTTGAATTTTCAAATGAAGCATCTCATATTGTAAATTTTGTAGAATCTGACCGATCTTACCCTGCATATATACATATACATATATAAATATATCGGTACCTATATATAAATGGTGCTTATTTGTGCATCAATGATGAAACAACATTGACAAGTAAGGGGTTACGAATTAAGAAGGGGGATAGGCAAAGAATGGAATCATAGATTACGACCATTGATAGATGCAATTTGTAAAATAAAGTGGAGGGAAGGGGTGGTGAAATTAGGAAGTTATGCAGAGAGAGATTGATGAGTAGATACCCAAAGAAGATAAAGCAAAGTGAACATGGAGACCAGTTTCTTTGTTTGATAGTCACTGCAGCAAATACCTTTGTTCTTCTTTTGGGTCTTCTATTGCTGGAACTACGAACTTCATTATTTGTTACGTCTTCTGAGTTTTGACTGGACTTGGTTTGGGATGGAGGAGGCAAAGGAAAAATTAGTGTGACATGTAATTTCTTACCCCTTTTTAAATTTTGTTGTCATATATGTATATCTGAATAACTCATCATTTTCTGGGATTATTTTATGTTTGATAATAATCTAATTGAATCCATGACAAATAAAGGATCTAACTAAGTGTACTTCTTGAATCAAAAATAGCAAATAAGATAAAAATAGAAAGGGGAAGAAACATACAAATGGATTAGGTAAAAAGATGGAGAAATTGTCACATCCAAGAGGATGATAAGATCAGCGTAGAATCACTACCAGAGTAAGAGGCTCTTGATAAGACTCAAATTTGGTTCTAAGAAGAACCCTAGAGAAACATTTTCTAATCTCAGAATTCCATTACATCAAAGGCTTCTAAAATGAGGCAACAAAAGTTGTTTAAATACTTAGGGTTGTAGCTAAACTACTGATAGGCCGCAAGTGCACGGTCTTGTCGCGTAATAAAAGAGTTATCGATCCACAGGTAGAGCCTAGGTGATTACCAATTTAATTTTCCAAAGTTGATTAACTGAAAAGAAAGTCTTTTTAGAAAGAAGGAATGTTTTTGTTGATGTTTTAAAGATAAAAAGAGACTTGGGGTATTAGTTTCATCGAAATGATAAGGTTTCCGTTATTAATCCTTTCGACTATTTCCCAGTTTAAAGAACGATATATTTTTTAAGACAAGGCGACGGTTGTAGCAAGAGTTTCCTTTCGAAATACAAACGCGTGTTCTAAACTAATTATCAAGCCTATTTTCATGGTTGATTATTATTAGAACCCATTAAGCAAAGACCTTTTTGTGTCTCAATAAAACCAAAACTATTTTCATGTGTTGATTTTATTGTCTAATTTCATAGATCCAACAACCACACTTCCCCTTTCGGTACATCGTGTGGTGTTTTAAAATAATAATGAAAAGTGATGAAATTAGATTTAAAAATACAAAGCGATTAAGGTGGAGAATAGTCTCGGGAATTAATTAGTAGGAAGCCATCATTTGATGGTTGCCAAAAACCCCAAGGCTAAGGAAGTCTACTCACTCATGATCATTGTAGACAAAAGAGGAGAAGAGGAAGATTTTCTAAATTGCAAGAATTGTAAAGAAAGCGATAAGTGCGAAATGTGTAAATGAGTTAGGAATTAGATGTTAAAATGGCAAGAAAATAAATGTTAGGAATTGAGAAAATTGCAAAATTATAAATAGCGGAATTGTAAATGACAAAAAAGTAAATTGCTTAAAAAGTAAATTGCAAGGAATTTAAATGACTTGGAAAATAAAAGAGCAAGAAAATAAAAGGGCAAGAAAAGTAAAGAGCAAGAATTAAAAAAGCAAGAAAATAAATGGGCAAGAAAAGTAAAGAGCAAGAATTAAAAGAGCAAGAAAATAAATGGGCAAGAAAAGTAAAGAGCAAGAATTAAAAGCGCAAGAAAATAAGTGGGCAAGAAAAGTAAATAGCAAGAATTAAAAGAGCAAGAAAATAAATGGGCAAGAAAAGTAAAGAGCAAGAATTAAAAGTGCAAGAAAGTAAAAGAGCAAGAATCATAAAGAACATGAAGAGTAAATTGAAGTCATGAATCTTAGAGAGTTTATTGAGAGTGATTTTCTTACAAAATTCAAGTGTCCTTACAAGTGAGGATCAAGGTCCTATAGGAAAATATGAGGGAAGGGGCAAAATGGTCATTTCAAGTTTTGGCAAAGATAGCCATCAACAAGTGGACAAAGCAAGTTGGCAAGGATAGCCATCAACAAGTGGTCAAAGCACTTTGAGTGGAGGGGCAAAATGGTCAAAAAAAGTGAAAAAATCAAGTTGGCAAAGATGGCCATCAACAAGTGGCCGCAGCCAAAATTGACTGCTTTTTGGCGCCCTTGGCGCCCATGGCGCCATTCACGCCCTGTCTTGCGCCAGTTCTGCGCCAGTCCTGCACCAATTGTGCTGCTCCTTGGCGCCCTGGGTGCCCTGTCCTGCGCCAGTCCTACGCCAGTCCTGCGCCAGTTGTGCTGCTTGGCGCCCTTGGCGCCCTGTGCTGCGCCAGTTTTGCTCCTTGGCGCCCTTGGCGCCCTGTGCTGCGCCAGTTTTGCTCTTTGGCGCCCTTGGGGCCCTGTGCTGCGCCAGTTTTGCTCCTTGGCGCCCTTGGGGCCCTGTGCTGCTCCAGTTTTGCTCCTTGGCGCCAGTTTTGCTCCTTGGCGCCCTTGGGGCCCTGTGCTGCGCCAGTTTTGCTCCTTGGCGCCAGTTTTGTCTCAAAAATTGTTCCTCCTCAAATATTTTCTTTGTTCTTCATTTTAGCTCATATTTTCTCTTTTGCTTCAAAATAAAACCTGAAAATAAAAAGTAAAAATTTGTAGTAAAATAGCTCAAAAATATAGTTAAAATACCAAATAAACCTAATAAAAATAACTATTAAAAAGACTCTAAAAATAGACTTATCAAACTCCCCTATGCTTGAACCTTTGCTTGTCCTCAAGCAAAAACAGTGTAAATCTTTAAATCAATTCTGAAGGAAAATTATTTTCACATCGAAACCTTAAGTGAACTGTGGGGCAATTCTAACACTTTGGTTTGAGAAATATTATCTGGGCTTCTTGTGGAATTGGGAGACAATTTTAAAGTATCAATACTCTAGAGAGGATATCAATGTCATTATAGAACCGGTTCCCCAGCATTCTTAAGCTTGGGTCCTCCATTTACTAAGACCGGGTCTCAAAGGAGGGTCTTTATACGTTGGGTATTCAAGCATTTTTCTTTTCTTTTTCATTTTATATGCTAACCATTCATTTTGACATTTAAAATGCACCAATTTTTGCATTTTGAATTGGTTTTGCATATATATATATATATTTCTTTGCTTTGCTTGATACCCCAACTCAGACGTTTTTCTCCAGTAACTGCGCATCCAGTGAATGTCACCAAGAGACCCAGGTTACTAGTTTCTCTTTAGTCCTTCTAATTGTATTAGCAACTGAAAACGGTCTCAATAGTGTGTGTGTGTGAAAAAGCCCTAGAAGTAGAAATCGAACCATGATACAATTTTATTGTTCCCAACCAGTCCACCTAGATGATTGCTAATGAAAAATTGAAAAATTATTTTTGTCCAGAAAAGGCTTATCTAAAACATGCTTAGGGTTCACAAAGTTTCATCATGGAGGGAGCAGATACAACTCAAAGTACAAAAAGATAAAAACTTAGCAAAGCAATAAAGACATACCCAATAAAAGCAATAAAATACCCCCCATGCTTGGACTAGGCATTGTCCTTAATGATTTTTCAAATAAAACAACATAAAAGGGGTTAGGATAGCTCACCGAATCACAGCTGCCCGGGCGGGAGACCCTGGTTGATGTTGAAATGATGCATTTAGGGTTTGGAGCATATCTGTCACGTGCTCCAATTTTTCTAACCGTGAGCTTCTTTTTTTTTTTTGTTAAAGACGAATCGAAAAAATACATTAAGCCGTGGGTTGCCTCCCACGCAGCGCTCTTTTAACGTCACTAGCTTGACGATCAAAATTTCAATTGGGATCATGCAGAACTAAACTAGTTCCTTTCTCAATTGGGTCACCAATTAAATAATTTTTCAACCTTTGACCATTGAATTTAAACGATCCGGTTTTCTCGCTCCAGATCTCTACAGATCCGAAGAGGTAAACCTTACGGATTTCAAAAGGACCGGACCATCTTGATTTTAATTTTCCTGGGAAAATTTTTAGCCTGGAATTAAACAATAACACCAGGTCACCTTCCTTGAATTCTCTGCGAATGATACGCTTATCATGCCAATTTTTTGTTCTTTCTTTGTAAAGTTTGGCATTCTCATATGCATCCATTCTCAGTTCTTCCAATTCGTTTAGTTGGAGTTTTCTTTTTTCTCCGGCTAATTCCATGTTCAGGTTAAGGCGTTTAATTGCCCAGTAAGCTTTGTGCTCTAGTTCAACCGGAAGGTGGCAAGACTTCCCATAAATTACTTTGAAAGGAGTCATTCCTATGGGAGTTTTGTACGCAGTCCGATAAGCCCAGAGAGCATCATCAAGCTTTACCGACCAGTCTTTTCTTGAGGTGGAAACAGTTTTTTCTAAAATACTTTTAATTTCTCTATTCGATACCTCAACCTGACCACTAGTTTGAGGGTGGTAAGGCGTTGCAATTTTGTGCCTTACACCAAACTTTTGCAGTAACATTTCAAAATGTTTTGAGATGAAATGGGATCCTCCGTCGCTTATGACAACACGAGGGACCCCGAATCTTGGAAAAATTATTTTTTTGAAAAGTTTTATGACTACCTTTGCATCGTTTGTAGGAGAAGCAATGGCTTCGATCCATTTTGACACATAGTCAACAGCTACCAGAATATATTGGTTTCCAAAAGAAGATGGAAATGGTCCCATGAAATCGACACCCCAGACGTCAAAAATTTCAACCTCTAAGATATTATTTAAGGGCATTTCATTTCTTTTCGAAATATTTCCGGTGCGTTGACACTGGTCGCATTTAGAAACGAATTGATGCGTGTCTTTAAAAAGGGACGGCCAATAAAAACCAGATTGTAGAATTTTTGTAGCAGTTTTTGAAGAACCGGCATGGCCGCCATAGGAAGAAGAATGACAATGGTATAGAATGTTACTTACCTCTTCTTCTGGAATGCATCTTTTGAACACCTCATCTGCTCCTCTTTTAAAAAGCAGTGGCTCGTCCCAGTAATACTGTTTAAGATCATGGAAGAATTTCTTCTTCTGCTGATAATTTAAATCTGGGGGGAGTACTCTTGCTGCAAGGTAGTTTATAAAATCTGCATACCATGGTGCTTCAGTTTTGATCAATGAGAAGAGTTGATCATCCAAAAATGTATCATTAAGTGGTAACTCTTCTTCTGTTGTTCCTTGTAGGCGGGACAAATGATCAGCCACAACATTTTCAACGCCTTTTTTATCCCTTATTTCAAGATCAAATTCTTGTAGGAGTAAAACCCATCGGATCAATCTCGGCTTAGCATCTTTTTTGTTTAATAAATATTTTATGGCCGAGTGATCAGTATAAATGATGATTTTTGAACCTACCAAATATGATCGAAACTTATCAATGGCAAAAACTCCCGCCAATAATTCTTTTTCAGTTGTGGCGTAATTCATTTGTGCCTCGTCTAAGGTCCTGCTTGCATAGTATAGGGCATGCAATTTTTTTCCTTTCTTTTCCCCAGGACTGCCCCAACTGCATAGTCGCTTGCATCGCACATTATCTCGAACGGAAGATTCCAGTGCGATGGCTGTATGATTGGGGCAGTAACCAAAGCCTTTTTCAACCTGTCAAAAGCTTCAAGGCAAAGATCATTAAAAATAAATGCTGCATCCTTAAGGAGCAGACTTGTCATAGGTTTTGAAATTTTTGAGAAGTCTTTTATGAACCGGCGGTAGAAACCCGCATGGCCTAAAAAGCTTCTCACCTCTTTTACTGAGGTGGGAGGTAGCATTTTTTCAATCACCTCAATTTTTGCACGATCTACCTCAATGCCTCTATTAGAAATTAAGTGTCCTAGGACAATTCCTTCATTAACCATGCAATGACACTTTTCCCAGTTTAGAACTAGGTTCACCTTCTCACACCTCTCTAAGACTTTTTCCAGATTGGCTAAACATTTTTCAAAATTTGAGCCATGGACGGAAAAATCATCCATAAACACTTCCATTATGTTTTCAAGAAAGTTTGAGAATATGGACATCATACACCTTTGAAAGGTAGCAGGAGCATTACATAGACCAAAAGGCATCCTTCTATAGGCATAAGTGCCAAAAGGACATGTGAAAGTTGTTTTTTCCTGGTCGCTAGGGTGGATGGGAATTTGGAAAAATCCCGAATAACCATCCAAATAGCAGAAATGTGAGTGATGTGCTAACCTTTCTAGCATTTGATCAATGAACGGGAGAGGGAAGTGATCTTTCCGGGTAGCTTTGTTAAGCTTTCTGTAATCAATACACATTCTCCATCCCGTAATTGTCCTTGTGGAAATGCATTCATCCTTTTAATTTTTAATAAATGTTAGGCCTCCCTTCTTAGGTACTACTTGAACAGGACTAACCCACTTACTATCGGAAATAGGATATATTATCCCAGCATCAAGGAGTTTTAAAACTTCATTTTTAACAACCTCTTTCAAGTTTGGGTTTAATCTTCTTTGATGCTCGATAGAAGGTTTATAGTCCTCTTCCAGTAGTATTCTGTGTATGCAGATTGATGGATTTATTCCTTTAATGTCCTCAATAGTATACCCTATGGCTTTGGGATACTTTTTAAGAACATTAAGCAATTTTTCAGTCTCATTTTGTTTTAGATCTGCATTTACAATTACTGGAAAAGTAGAATTAGGGCCAAGAAACTCATACCTGAGAGATGCTGGTAAGGGCTTCAGTTCTATTTTTGGTGCTTCTTTTGGGAGAGGTCGAGTTTTCCCTCACCCAAAGTTTTAGTACCCAATTTTTGTGATGGTGGATTCTCATCTAAAAGTTTTATGTAGAATTGGGTTTCCTCTGCTGCATTTGTATCTTTGTTGCCTAAAAGGCAATCTTCCAAACTATCTTGTGAAGATGATGCTAAGAGCAGTCTCGCACGCAATAGTCTACAATATCAATCCTGCAGCATGAGTCCTTTACAGACTGACTCCTCATTAAGTTTGAAACTTCAAACTCAACCTTTTCATCCCCCAGGTTAAAAACCAACTTACCATTTTTAACGTCAATTATTGCCCCTGCAGTAGCTAAAAAAGGTCTCCCTAGAAGAATAGGAATTTGGGAGTCTTCTTCAATTTCCATTACAACAAAATCCACTGGTATAAAAGTTTGCCCTACCTTGATAGGGACATCCTCTAAGATTCCAGTGGGGTATTTAACGGAACGATCTGCCAACTGTATTATCATTTTTGTGGGTTTAAGTTCACCTATCCCTAGTCTTTTGCAAAGAGAAAGAGGCATCAAACTTACGCTGGCTCCTAGATCGCACATTGCTCTGTTTATAGTTTCACTTCCAATTACACAAGGTATGGAAAAACTACCTGGATCTTTGAGCTTTTGTGGCAGTTTGTTCCGGATAATTGAATTACATTCTTCTGTTAATGCAATCGTCTCATAGTCGTCTATTTTTCTTTTCTTGGATAAAATTTCTTTCAAAAATTTAGAATAAGACGGCATTTGAGACAATGCATCAGTGAAAGGAACGTTAATGTAAAGCTTTTTAAGCAAGTCGACAAACCTTTTGAATTGCTCGTCAAGTTTGTTTTTTGCAAATCTTTGGGGAAAAGGAATGGGTGGTTTGTATGGTGGTGGGGGGATGTATGGTTCTTCTCTTTCTTTTTCTGGTTCTTTCTCTTTTTCTTTCTCTTCTTGCTCACATGGTAAATTATGTTTTTCACTCACAATTTTTTCTTGGTTTGCTCTTGGTTCCTCTAATTGTTTTCCGCTTCTAAGGGTGACGACATTTATTTGGCCATTTGGATTCTGTTCTGGTTGCCCAGGAAATACCCCCGAAGACTTAGAGGATGAAGCCACCTGTGTTGCCACTTGAGTTATTTGATTTTCAAGCATTTTATTATGAGTGGCAATAGAGTCGACTTTTGATACTAATTTGATAAGTGTGTCATTCAAATAACCAGTTTTATTTTTAAATTCTTCATTTTGTTTTGTTTGAGATGACACAAATTTTTCCATCAAAAATTCCAAGTTCGACTTTTGCGGGTTGTTTTGTGGGTTGTTAAAAACCCTTTGATTTTGAAAACCAGGAGGTGGTCTAGGTGCTGGATTGGGTGGAGGATTTTTATAAGAAAAATTTGGATGATTTCTCCACCCAGGATTATAAGTATTTGAAAACGGATCTTCTTTTTTAGCATAGTTAACATGCTCATTTCCAGTACTAGATGCCTCAAAATGGATTTTGTTCTGGTTGCCCAGGAAATACCCCTGAAGTCTTAGAGGATGAAGCTACCTGTGTTGCCACTTGAGTTATTTGATTTCCAAGCATTTTATTATGCTCATTCCCAGCACTAGATGCCTCAAGCTGGCATTCAGCTCCAAAATGGCCAACAACCCCACATAATTCACATGGTGGAGTAGTAGGAGAAAAAGTTTGTGAGACGGCACTTACATTTAATTTTTCAAATTTTTGAAAAAGTGTGTCCACTTTTGAGGCAAGATGATCAACAGCAGATATTTCATACTTACCTGGCTCTTTTGATGATGCTGGTTTATCTATTATGGCTCGCTCACTTGCCCATTTACAATGGTTTTGAGCCATATCTTCAATGAGTGCATAGGCTTCAGTAAAATTTTTGTTCATCAAAGCTCCACCTGCAGCTGCATCAACAGTCATTCTTGTTGCATATTGTAATCCATTATAAAATGTGCGAACAACGAGCCATTTCTCTAGTCCATGATGGGGGCATAGCCTTAAGATTTCTTTGAAACGTTCCCAAGCATCATAAAGAGATTCCCCGTCGTTTTGAGAAAATCGAGTAATTTGACTTCTCATTTGAGCTGTTTTACTTGGGGGAAAGAACCTAGTAAGAAAAGCTTGTTTTAATTGGCCCCAGCTGGTAATGGATTCCGAAGGTAAAGAATGTAGCCATGCTCTTGCTCTATCCCTTAATGAAACAGGGAAGAGCTTTAGTCTTATGGCATCTTGAGGTACCCCGTTTAATTTGAGAGTTCCACAGTATTCCAAAAAAATTGAAATATGAAGATTTGGGTCCTCCGTGGGAGAATCAGAGAATTGGTTTTGTTGAACCATTGAAAGCAGAGATGATTTGAGTTCAAAATTATTTGCTTCCACATTTGGATGTACAATGACATCCGATGGCTCTGCTGAAGGTGTTGCGTACTCTTTGAGAGCACGATTTTCATTAGCCGACATTTGGTTATCGGGAATTTCTCTCCTCCTTCTATGTAAGAACCTTTCGATTTCAGGAATTTGTTGAACAGTTTCTCCGAAACTTCTGGTTCTTCGCATTCGAGGGACAAGAGAAGAAAACGTAACAATAACGAAAATAAAACTTCAGTCTAACCGGTTTCAAAAAACATAATTAATATCACTGCCTCCCCGGCAACGGCGCCAAAAACTTGATAGGCCGCAAGTGCATAGTCTTGTCGCGTAATAAAAGAGTTATCGATCCACAGGGAGAGCCTAGGTGATTACTGATAACCATCCTTTATGATGGTTATTATTTGCCTTTTTAGCTTGAATTTTAGTAAGTTAATAAACTTGTTGTGTCAAATTAGGATGTAATTATGTGTGCAGGGTAGAAATAATGGTGCAGGAGTGATTTGGTTTAATTTGGGCATTTTGATGCCCTTAGTGCATTTAATTGTATTTAGTGTCAGTGCTGCAGCAATAGGTGCGAGCGCATCAGTGGAATTGCGATAGATGAGAGAGAAAGCTCAAGGACAATGCGGAAAACACGAAAATTAAGGCAAGGACAGGTGTCAGAGCTGTATGGCACGGAAAGATATTTCCTATTGAGGAATTCCAATGATTGCCCTCGATCCTAGGACGCATTTCCTTAAAGGGCCCTCATTCTAGGGTTGCGTGCAAGGGGACACTATATAAGGACATTCCTCCTTCTTCATTGGGATGCTCTGCCGTCACGAGGAAGTATAGAGATAGCTCCTCACAGCGTGCTTAGCTCACCATTGTTACCCACAAGCTTCATTGCTGAGACCATTGCGACAGCATCACGTGGAGTACATTTCTCTTGGAGAATTTCACTAGAAGAGCTGGATCAGGTCTCCATTGCTACCATTGGACCTCCTTCACTGTTTCAGCTCAATAGTATCATATCTTCCTTTGGAATTTGTAATATGACTTCTACTCTTTCGTTTAAGTTGTTTTCCATGTTTTGTAAGCTCAATATGAGCTAACTTCTCATAGTTGAGATGCTGGATCTGAAGTAACTGAAAGTTTTGTGCTATTTATGAAGTATATTTAATGTTGTGCATTTTACCTTGTGCGTAATAATATTTCCATTTTAGAGTAGGATTGGCCGTCTATTCTAAATAGCATTTATAAATTCAGAGATGGTTTGTAAATTAATCTCACAAGGTAATATGGGTAGTGGGCTTTAACGAGAGATCTTGATGCTCCTTACTTAACCCTAGAGATAGGAAGGTAAAACCCATAAGGTGATTACTGCCGGTGTCCAAGCAGCCTAGGAGGTACTTCTTTAGGGTTTAGAGATAAACTCTTGCAAGGAAAACCTAGTGTAAAGTATTTGAGAGAATAACGTCTTATTGCTGCAGCACCTAATGCTGCAGCATTGAATATACCCTTAATAGCATATTAATGAAGTTACTGAAGTGAATGCATCTCAGCTTGTTCTCATCACTGAATCTTAATCACCATTTCCATTTACCTTTACTGTTTATGTTACCCAAAATTTGTGTGTCATTTACTTTATTCACTAATTTGTTAGCAAAATTAAACTCTTGTATTTAGCTAAATTCCTCGTGGGAACGATCTCATTTACCCTTTATTACTTGTTAAGACAGTGTATACTTGCACTAAGTTTTCACACAACAAGTTTTTGGCGCCGTTGCCGGGGAATTTTAGTTAAATTAATTGTTTAATTAGTTAGCAACTTAGTGCCTTTTGTTACTAATTCTGTTTGTGTTGTTTCTGTTGCTCCAGCGTTAGTTGCTGCTACATCTGTTGCTGCAGCATATGCACAGGCATAGACGCAACACTCCAGAATTCCAGTTGCACCCAGAGATAGAAAGACATTTTAGAAATCTGAGAAGAGTTCACAGCACTCCAGGACTTATTGAATTAGGGCGAGCTGCTGCTATGGCTAGTCCTACTCCTACTGTTGATGGTGATATCAGTCCATCACCTTCACCACCTCACACTACAATTCAAGGTGATGGTGATGGAGGGTACAGAAGACAGATTATTGATATGAATGTCATAGGAATGGCTAATGACAGGGACAGACCCATGAGGGATTATGCAATTTTTGACCCTCAAACTATGCAAACAGGCATAGTGAGGCCAGAAATTGCTACAACCCATTTTGAGTTCAAGCCTATGATGTTCCAAATGCTTCAAACAATTGGGCAGTTTGGTGGTGGTCCCCTTGAAGACCCACATCTGCATTTGAAACAATTTGTTGAGGTTTGCAGTAATTTCATTCTCCCTGGTGTTACAGATGATGCTTTCAAACTGAAATTGTTTCCTTATTCCTTGAAGGATAGAGCAAAGGCCTGGCTTAACTCACTAGAGCCTAACTCTATCACTACATGGAATGAGATGGCAGAAAAATTTATGACAAAATATTTTCCTCCAATAAAGAATGCCAGGATGAGAAATGAAATTACCTCTTTTAAGCAAACTGAATTTGAAACTTTGTTTGAAGCATGGGAAAGATGCAAAGAACTGTTGAGAAAGTGCCCACACCATGGTATTCCTGTCATCATTCAAATGGAAACCTTCTACAATGGATTGGAACCCCAAACAAGGCTCATGCTTGATGCTTCATCTGGAGGAGTTCTACTCAAGGGATCTTACAATGATGCATATAATCTTATTGAGGATATTGCTGCAAATAGCTACCAATGGCCTACTGCTAGGTTAAGTGCTCAAAAGAAGGTGGCTGGTGTACATGAAGTTAGTGAAATCACTGCCTTGTCTGCTCAAGTGGCTTCACTATCTAATATGATCAAAAACATGGGTACACCTAGTGCTGCAGCAACATCTACTGCAGCAACTGAAGCAACTGTTGCAGCGATTGAACCAGCTCCATGCGGTTCCTCTCCAAGTTGTGTTTACTGTGGGGGAGGTCATCTTTATGAGGAATGTCCTGTGAATCCTATCTCAGTCAACTATGTTGGGTACAACAAAGGTAATAATCCATATTCAAATACCTACAATCCTGGGTAGAGAGATCATCCAAATTTTAGGTGGAGCAACAATGCTGCAGCAACACCTGCTGCAACAGCTACTCCAGCACCTGCTGTACCACCAGGATTTCCTGCTCAATCAAGACAAGCTGCACCTGCAACTGATAACTCTATGGAGGCCATGCTTAAAGCTTTCATGAATGAAACAAAGACTCAATATCAGACACAGGGAGCTGCAATTAAAAATCTTGAGAATCAAATAGGCCAAATAGCTTCTGCTCTAACCCAAAGACCTAGTGGATCATTGCCATCTACCACTGAAGCTTCATCATCCAAGGCTAAGGAATCATGCAAGGCTATATCTCTAAGGAGTGGGAAGGATTTGAATGGACCATCACTTAACACAAGTGGTGGTGACAAAGGAAAAGAAAAAGATTCTGAAAAAAATGAAAAAGTTGAAAAAAATGAAAAGAAAAATAAGTCAGATGCGACAGCAACTGATGCTGCAGCATCTGATGCAATACTAGTGCCACCACCAGTGCTTGATCAAGATGTGCCACCTCCACCATTTCCTCAGAGATTGAAGAAGGCACAGCAAGACAAGCAATTTGGCAAGTTTCTTGAGGTGTTGAAACAGCTGCACATTAATGTCCCTCTAGTTGAGGCTCTTCAACAAATGCCCAACTATGCAAAGTTCATGAAGGATGTCTTAACCAAAAGGAGGAGGCTAGGTGAATTTGAAACAGTAGCCATGACAGAAGAATGTAGTATGATCATGCAAAGCAAGCTCCCAAGCAAACTGAAGGATCCAGGCAGTTTCACTATCCCATGTTCTATTGGTGAAACTTATACTGGTAGAGCTCTTTGTGACTTGGGTGCTAGCATTAATTTGATGCCTAAGTCTGTATTTACTCAGTTGGGTATTGGAGTTGCCAGGCCTACAACTGTTACACTCCAGCTAGCAGATAGATCTATTGCCTATCCTGAAGGAATCATTGAAGATGTGCTGATAAAGGTAGATAAATTTGTTTTTCCAGCTGACTTTGTGATTTTAGATTTTGATGCAGATAAGGAAGTGCCTATCATACTTGGAAGACCCTTCTTAGCTACTGGCAAGACTTTAATTGATGTGCAGAAGGGAGGGTTAACTATGAGGGTTAATGATCAAGAGATAAAGTTTAATGTCATGAATGCCCTAAAGTTACCTGAAAAAGGAACTGAGGAATGCTCCTTTGTAGTATCTCTGGATTCCGTAGTTCAGAAGCAGTTCAACAAGCAGAGTGACCATCTGGTGCAAGCATTTGCAAGTGTGGACAGAGGTGAATTACTGGAAGAAGGGCTGCTAAATGAAGAAGTCACTGTTAA
Source organism: Astragalus membranaceus (assembly GCA_039519185.1). NCBI lineage: Eukaryota > Viridiplantae > Streptophyta > Magnoliopsida > Fabales > Fabaceae > Astragalus > Astragalus membranaceus. The sequence continues at coordinate 158,507,563 of CM076848.1, read as the reverse complement.
AGAGGTTTGGACTAAGCAATATGAGTCTCTGGAACTGGGAGATTCTGATCTCAAGAAGAATGTCCCTTCTATAGAAAAGCCTCCTACTCTTGAATTGAAAGAGCTGCCACAGCATCTCAAATATGCCTATTTAGGGGAAAATGATACATTGCCAGTGATCATTGCTTCTGATCTCTCTAAGAATCAAGAGCATGATCTCATTACTACCCTAAAGAGGCATAAGAAAGCAATTGGGTGGCAAATGTCTGATATCAAGGGAATTAGCCCTACCATCTGCATGCACAGAATCATTCTTGAGGAAGGTGCTAAAAACAGTATTGAAGGTCAGAGGAGGCTAAATCCCATTATGAAAGAAGTTGTGAAGAAAGAGATTATCAAGTGGCTGGATGCTGGCATTGTGTATCCTATCTCTGACAGTGCATGGGTGAGCCCTGTGCAGTGTGTCCCTAAGAAAGGAGGAGTCACAGTGGTAGCCAATGAGAAGAATGAGCTTATTCCTACAAGAACTGTAACTGGTTGGAGGATATGTATGGATTATAGGAAGCTCAACAAAGCCACAAGAAATGATCATTTTCCCTTGCCATTCATTGATCAAATGCTGGATAGACTGGCTGGGAAGGAGTTTTATTGCTTTTTGGATGGCTACTCTGGCTACAATCAAATAGCCATAGTACCCGAAGATCAGCAAAAGACTACTTTCACCTGCCCCTATGGTACTTTTGCCTTCAGGAGAATGCCATTTGGGCTATGCAATGCACCAGCAACTTTCCAAAGGTGTATGATGTCAATCTTCTCTGAGTTTATTGAGAAATCAATGGAAGTATTTATGGATGACTTCTCTGTTTTTGGGGAAACATTTCAACTATGCCTTGATAACTTAGAGAAGATTCTGGACAGATGTGAAGAGACCAATTTGGTGCTTAATTGGGAAAAATGCCATTTCATGGTCCAAGAGGGTATTGTATTGGGTCACAAGATTTCTAAGAAGGGTATTGAGGTTGATAAAGCTAAGGTGGAAGTGATTGAAAAGATGCACCCTCCAACCAATGTGAAAGGTGTCAGAAGTTTTCTTGGACATGCTGGGTTTTATAGAAGATTCATCAAGGACTTCTCCAAAATTTCTAAGCCTCTGTGTCAATTGCTGCAGCATGACACTCCATTTGTTTTTGATGAGGCCTGTGCTGCAGCATTCCAAAAATTACAGAGTGCCCTGGTAACTGCACCTGTTATTGTTACTCCTGACTGGGACAAACTGTTTGAGCTCATGTGTGATGCTAGTGATTATGCCATAGGTGCTGTCCTTGGCCAGAGGTATGGAAAAGTCTTTCATTCAATTTATTATGCTAGCAAAACACTTGTAGATGCTCAATTAAATTACACTACTACTGAAAAAGAATTGTTAGCTGTGGTTTTCGCATTTGATAAATTTAGATCATACTTAGTTGGCACCAAAGTGATTGTTTACACTGATGACTCAGCCATTAAGTATTTGATTACGAAGAAAGATGCAAAACCTAGGCTAATAAGATGGGTTCTCCTCCTCCAAGAATTTGATCTTGAAATTAAAGATAAAAAGGGGGTAGAGAACCAAGTTGCTGATCATTTGTCTAGACTGGAAAATGAAAGTGCAGGTACATTTGGTGAAATCAAAGAGCACTTTCCTGATGAGCACTTACTGGCTGTTAGTGCTGCAGCACCAGATGCTGCAGCACCATGGTATGCTGACATAGTCAACTTCTTGGTGAGCAAGGTGGTACCATGTGACATGAATCACCAACAAAGGAAGAGGTTCTTTCACATTGTCAAGCAATATTACTGGGACGAACCCTTCCTCTACAAGAAATGCCCTGATCAGTTGTTTAGAAGATGTATAGCAGAAGAAGAGCAGCAGCTAGTGCTGCAGCAATGCCATGCTGCAGCATATGGAGGACACTTTGGGGGTATGAGAACAGCAGCAAAGGTGCTGCAATCTGGTTACTACTGGCCTACCATTTTCAAGGATGCCCATGAGTTAGTAAAAAAATGTGATAATTGCCAAAGGAGTGGGAACATCTCCAATAAGCAAGAAATGCCTTTAACCAACATCTTAGAGATTGAACTCTTTGATGTTTGGGGCATGGACTTTATGGGACCTTTTCCCCCTTCATTTGGTAATGTTTACATCCTTGTGGCTGTGGATTATGTATCAAAGTGGGTAGAAGCAGTGGCTCTACCTAACAATGATGCTAAGTCTGTTAGCAATTTTTTGCAAAAGAATATTTTCACAAGGTTTGGTACTCCAAGGGCCATAATCAGTGATGAAGGAACTCACTTCTGCAACAGATTGATTGAAACTCTTTTAGCCAAGTATGGGGTCAAGCACAGAATTGCTACAGCATATCATCCCCAAACCAGTGGCCAAGCTGAGTTATCTAATAGAGAGATCAAGAGAATACTTGAAAAGATGGTAGGACCTACAAGAAAGGAGTGGTCTAATCATTTAGATGATGCCCTGTGGGCATACAGAACTGCTTTTAAAACTCCTTTGGGAATGTCTCCATACAGATTAGTTTATGGCAAATCTTGCCACCTGCCTTTAGAGCTCCAATATAAATCTCATTGGGCCATAAAAAAGCTGAATTTTGATCATACTAAGGCAGGGGAAGCTAGGCTACTGCAACTGAATGAATTAGAGGAAATGAGGCATTTTGCTTATGAGAACTCTGAATTATACAAGGCCAAAACCAAGGCTTGGCATGACAAGAAGATTCAGAAAAGGGAGCTTCAGGAGGGTGACCAAGTGTTGCTATTCAACTCAAGACTCAAGTTGTTCCCTGGAAAACTCAAGTCAAGGTGGTCAGGACCTTTTAAAACTGAGAAGGTGTACCCCCACGGTGTTGTAGATTTGTATTGCGAAGAAAGGAAGCAGCACTTCAAAGTGAATGGTCAGAGGGTGAAGAAATATTATGGTGAGCCAGTGGTGAGAAGCAAAATCACCACTGAACTACAGAACCTTTAAGCTGGAAAGGAAGTCAGGCTGAGGACTCTTAAACCAAGCGCTACTGGGAGGCAGCCCAGAGTTTATTCTAATAAACCAGTGTGTTGTTGGCTTGTGTTTATTTTGCAGGAGAATGGTCTGGAAATTTGAAGTTTGAGGGTGTGGCAGCAAGCGGTGCTGCAGCAATGCTTAAAGCAATGTTGCTGCAGCAGTGAGTAGCAGTTATGCGGTAATAAAATAATTGCAGTTATGGTACAAAGATCTGATGAGTCATCAGTGAGTGGTCAAGTCAAGTCAGAGAACCGTCCCATCGTTCAATCCTAACCCTCCACATACCCCACGACCCAACGGCTATTTGCAAAAGTAAAACGTGCAACTCCCCTTCCCAATAAAACCGTCCCATCCCATTACTTATAACCACCCACTCCCATTCAATCTCCTCACCGAAACTACCTCTTTTCTCTCAAAGCCCCATCGTAACCGTCCTTGAACCTCTCCACCAATTCTTCCCTAATCTCACAAAATCCACCATGACTAGAACCAAGGCTAGTGCTTCCAAATCCTCTGGCAAACACCAATCAAACCCTGGCCGTGGTGAATCAACCCAATTGCGCAGGAGAAGCTTAAGGAATCAAGAAGTAAGCGAAGCTGAGAAGTTTCAGAACATGAATTTCTGGGCAGAACGGGGTCTCGAATTGAAACGAGCTTCTAATGCGTTCACATGTGAGCGCACTAGGCTGGGAGAAATTGGTGCAGAACCCTAAGTTCTTCTACGCTTCTGTAGTGCGTGAATTTTATGAAGGTATTCCACCCCCGAAGGATGGAAAGCAGCGATTTGTGTCTAAGGTGCGCGGGGTAACTGTGGATTTTGACTCCCTAGCAATCAATGCAAGCTATGGGTTAGATTTCCATAGTCCTGCCTTCGGAAATGCTGTTGCCAATTGGAGAAAGAAGGAGATGGAAGGAGTAAAGCGAAATATTTCTCTACCAGGAACACCATGGGAACCATGCAGTGCGAATGAATTCAAAATCAAGAGGCAATATTTGACTCATGATGCAAAGGTCTGGTTCAACTTCATCAAACAGTCTCTTTTGCCTACCTCTCATGCCACCAACTTAGAGAAAGAAAGGATGATGCTGCTGGATGCTATCCTGACCAAAAAGAATGCTGATATTGGAAGGTTGATCTGTGGGGAAATCATGGTTTGCAAGGGTAAAACTGCAGGTTATTTGTTTTTCCCCTGCCTGATAACCTCTTTGTGTATAAATGCTGGTGTTGAAATTCTGGGAGAGCAGAAAAGTTTCCCCATGGCTGCATTTCCTACAGTGCTAAGAGAGAAGAATATTGCTGCAGCATCTAGTGAGCCCACTATGCTGCCACAATTCATGCTGCAGCAGCGGGCTGTCTGGGAATTTATGAAGAAACAGCAGGATTGGTTAGGTAATGTGCTAGCTGCTAATGTGAAAGAGCTATCTGCTGTGGAAGCACCAGCATTTCCAGAATGGGTGCTTGAAGATGACTGTATGGAACCCGAAGCTGTAGAAAAGGAAGTGAATGTGGAAGCTGAGCCAGAAGTTGTAGTTGAAAAGAAGAGGAAGAGACAAAAAATTAAGAAAGGAAAGAAGAAGCAGAATGAACCATTGGATGAAGAGGATATGCTGGAATCAGATGATGAGTCACTGAGTGAAGAGGAGAAAGATCAGTACAAGAAAATCATGGAAGAATTGAATAAAGAAAGTGATGAGGAGGACCCTGATACGTCTGAAGAGGAGGAAGAGCATGATTAAATGGAAGGTGATGAAGAAGAAAAGGGTTAAGAGAGTGCAGAGGTTGATGGAAGTGATACGTCTTCTAAGACTGAGGAAGACCCTAATGCTTCCCTTGATGACCCCTTACCTGCATCCACCACTGAACAAAGCCAACCACCACCAAAATCACCTACTCCTGAACCCCAACCCCAGCCCAGAACACCTACCCCTCCACCTCAAACACCTGCCACCCAGACCACTCCTGCTGTGCCATCTGTCACTGCTACTACTGATGCTGCAGCAATATTCTTCTCTCTTAGCACTGTAGGAAATGCAGCCATGGGGAAACTTGTCTGCTCTCCCAGAATTTCAACACCAGCATTTATACACAAAGAGGTTATCAGGCAGGGGAAAAACAAATAACCTGCAGTTTTACCCTTGCAAACCATGATTTCCCTACAGATCAACCTTCCAATATCAGCATTCTTTTTGGTCAGGATAGCATCCAGCAGCATCATCCTTTCTTTCTCTAAGTTGGTGGCATGAGAGGTAGGCAAAAGAGACTGTTTGATGAAGTTGAACCAGACCTTTGCATCATGAGTCAAATATTGCCTCTTGATTTTGAATTCATTCGCACTGCATGGTTCCCATGGTGTTCCTGGAAGAGAAATATTTCGCTTTACTCCTTCCATCTCCTTCTTTCTCCAATTGGCAACAGCATTTCCGAAGGCAGGACTATGGAAATCTAACCCATAGCTTGCATTGATTGATAGGGAGTCAAAATCCACAGTTACCCCGCGCACCTTAGACACAAATCGCTGCTTTCCATCCTTCGGGGGTGGAATACCTTCATAAAATTCACGCACTACAAAAGCGTAGAAGAACTTAGGGTGCTGCACCAATTTCTCCCAGCCTAGTGCGCTCACAATGGATGTGAACGCATTAGAAGCTCGTTTCAATTCGAGACCCCGTTCTGCCCAGAAATTCATGTTCTGAAACTTCTCAGCTTCGCTTACTTCTTGATTCTTTAAGCTTCTCCTGCGCAATTGGGTTGATTCACCACGGCCAGGGTTTGATTGGTGTTTGCCAGAGGATTTGGAAGCACTAGCCTTGGTTCTAGTCATGGTGGATTTTGTGAGATTAGGGAAGAATTGGTGGAGAGGTTCAGGGACGGTTACGATGGGGCTTTGAGAGAAAAGAGGTAGTTTCGGTGAGGAGATTGAATGGGAGTGGGTGGTTATAAGTAATGGGATGGGACGGTTTTATTGGGAAGGGGAGTTGCACGTTTTACTTTTACAAATAGTCGTTGGGTCGTGGGGTATGTGGAGGGTTAGGATTGAACGATGGGACGGTTCTCTGACTTGACTTGACCACTCACTGATGACTCATCAGATCTTTGTACCATAACTGCAATTATTTTATTACCGCATAACTGCTACTCACTTCAAAAACTTGTTGTGTGAAAACTTAGTGCAAGTATACACTGTCTTAACAAGTAATAAAGGGTAAATGAGATCGTTCCCACGAGGAATTTAGCTAAATACAAGAGTTTAATTTTGCTAACAAATTAGTGAATAAAGTAAATGACACACAAATTTTGGGTAACATAAACAGTAAAGGTAAATGGAAATGGTGATTAAGATTCAGTGATGAGAACAAGCTGAGATGCATTCACTTCAGTAACTTCATTAATATGCTATTAAGGGTATATTCAATGCTGCAGCATTAGGTGCTGCAGCAATAAGACGTTATTCTCTCAAATACTTTACACTAGGTTTTCCTTGCAAGAGTTTATCTCTAAACCCTAAAGAAGTACCTCCTAGGCTGCTTGGACACCGGCAGTAATCACCTTATGGGTTTTACCTTCCTATCTCTAGGGTTAAGTAAGGAGCATCAAGATCTCTCGTTAAAGCCCACTACCCATATTACCTTGTGAGACTAATTTACAAACCATCTCTGAATTTATAAATGCTATTTAGAATAGACGGCCAATCCTACTCTAAAATGGAAATATTATTACGCACAAGGTAAAATGCACAACATTAAATATACTTCATAAATAGCACAAAACTTTCAGTTACTTCAGATCCAGCATCTCAACTATGAGAAGTTAGCTCATATTGAGCTTACAAAACATGGAAAACAACTTAAACGAAAGAGTAGAAGTCATATTACAAATTCCAAAGGAAGATATGATACTATTGAGCTGAAACAGTGAAGGAGGTCCAATGGTAGCAATGGAGACCTGATCCAGCTCTTCTAGTGAAATTCTCCAAGAGAAATGTACTCCACGTGATGCTGTCGCAATGGTCTCAGCAATGAAGCTTGTGGGTAACAATGGTGAGCTAAGCACGCTGTGAGGAGCTATCTCTATACTTCCTCGTGACGGCAGAGCATCCCAATGAAGAAGGAGGAATGTCCTTATATAGTGTCCCCTTGCACGCAACCCTAGAATGAGGGCCCTTTAAGGAAATGCGTCCTAGGATCGAGGGCAATCATGGGAATTCCTCAATAGGAAATATCTTTCCATGCCATACAGCTCTGACACCTGTCCTTGCCTTAATTTTCGTGTTTTCCGCATTCTCCTTGAGCTTTCTCTCTCATCTATCGCAATTCCACTGATGCGCTCGCACCTGTTGCTGCAGCACTGACACTAAATACAATTAAATGCACTAAGGGCATCAAAATGCCCAAATTAAACCAAATCACTCCTGCACCATTATTTCTACCCTGCACACATAATTACATCCTAATTTGACACAACAAGTTTATTAACTTACTAAAATTCAAGCTAAAAAGGCAAATAATAACCATCATAAAGGATGGTTATCACACCCCCAAACTTGAATCGTTGCTTGTCCTCAAGCAATGACACTTGACATAGGCAAGCAACTGTTAATAAGCAATCACAGCCAATGAATTAATTCAAATATGAAGCATAAAGAAGAATCAAGTTGAGCCTCAACTTTCAGACTATCACTCAATTGCAACCCTTCTGAATAATGAGTTCCCTAGCTTATTCCTGCTCAAGAGTGTGTGTGTGTGACACTTAACTTAGTTCAGACCATAGCAAGGTTCAAGATTTCACTTAGCTAAGGCATACAGAAGTTTTCTTTTGGGAAAGCTAAAAAAATTTTCAAAAAGAAGGACAGACTAACAATTCATGCTCAGAAAGGGGGGTTGAGCTTGATTAAGGGCTTTGATGCAGCAATCCAGAACTTTTACAGCAGTGCACTTATTCCATCCTAACATTAGCATTGCTGCAGCATCAGTTGCTGCAGCATTACAGACTCAGCAATGTACTTTGCTCAGATTTTGACATGATTTTGTACTGCAATGCCTTTTTTTTTAACAATTAGGCAATTGCAGCAATTTACACAATTATTTACAGACACTGGTGCTTTGCAGCTTCATTCAGAATTAATTCAGACATCCTAAACTATGTGCACATAACTCAGCATTGCTGCAGCAGGGATTGCTGCAGCTCTGCATTCCTTCATGCTTTGCCTTAATATATCTCAGAGAACCCCCAAACTTAGTTTCTTAAGCTGTCCTTAGTTTTTAGTAGAAATTTAGCAGTTCCCTAGGTCTACCAACTCTAGCCTAGTTTCAGATCATCTCTAATTTACTAAGTTCCTACCTAAGCTCAGGTTTAAGTGTAGGAGCAGAAGTAAACTAATTCACTCACTAAAACAGGGGTGCAATCACTCATTTCTTACCATATCATCACTAAGTTTTTGCTCAACTCTACCACTCAAATTTTAAAATTCATTCACTTTTATTTGCTTGCATTAACAGAGTGGGCCAAGTGTGCAGCTTCCCCCCCCCCCCCCCCCACTTAGAACTGGGCAGTGACCTCACTGCACTTAAACTAAAGGGAGCAAGCTAAAGGACAGCAAACAGAACACACTAGGACAGACTACAATTAAAGTGAACCACAATAAAAACAGAAACAAGTTCATTTGAACAGCGCACACTAAAGCAAAACAGAAATTAAAAATATACTAAAACAATACTAAAAATGGAACATATGAGATTAGGGTGCAGGAGTTCCTGGTTTAGTTCTGGGACTGGCACGAACTGGAGTACTTTTTCCTTGCTTCTTGGATGCAGGCCTGGTAGATTTAGCCTCAGCTGGCTTTGGGAAATTCGTGGATTCTGTTGCTGCAGCAGTTGGATGCTGCAGCACTGATCCTGTATCTGCAACAACAGGACCAGTATCAGAAACACTTGCCTTCTTTTTGGCAAGCACGAATTCCCTAGCCTCCTTGGCTTTCTTTGCAGCTTCAGCCTTCACCCTATCAGCAGATGCCTTAGCTATGGCTTCATTTGCTGCAGCATTGGCGATTCCTTGCATGATTGCAGCAATTTCGGAATTATCTTCATTCTCAGGCATCACAGGTCTTGCTTCCTCATTGATTCTAGCTTCCTCAGGTACTCGCTCAGTCTTTCTTTTCTTGGTAATTCTCTTCGTCCTTTTCTGTTTGGGTGATACCAGCATTTCAGAACAGGCTGCAGCATCAGCTGTTGCTGCAGCATCAGTAGTAGCAGTGACAGATGGCACAGCAGGAGTGGTCTGGGTGGCAGGTGTTTGAGGTGGAGGGGTAGGTGTTCTGGGCTGGGGTTGGGGTTCAGGAGTAGGTGATTTTGGTGGTGGTTGGCTTTGTTCAGTGGTGGATGTAGGTAAGGGGTCATCAAGGGAAGCATTAGGGTCTTCCTCAGTCTTAGAAGACGTATCACTTCCATCAACCTCTGCACTCTCTTGACCCTTTTCTTCTTCTTCACCTTCCATTTCATCATGCTCTTCCTCCTCTTCAGACGTATCAGGGTCCTCCTCATCACTTTCTTTATTCAATTCTTCCATGATTTCCTTGTACTGATCTTTCTCCTCTTCACTCAGTGACTCATCATCTGATTCCAGCATATCCTCTTAGGCTGCTTGGACACCGGCAGTAATCACCTTATGGGTTTTACCTTCCTATCTCTAGGGTTAAGTAAGGAGCATCAAGATCTCTCGTTAAAGCCCACTACCCATATTACCTTGTGAGATTAATTTACAAACCATCTCTGAATTTATAAATGCTATTTAGAATAGACGGCCAATCCTACTCTAAAATGGAAATATTATTACGCACAAGGTAAAATGCACAACATTAAATATACTTCATAAATAGCACAAAACTTTCAGTTACTTCAGATCCAGCATCTCAAGTATGAGAAGTTAGCTCATATTGAGCTTACAAAACATGGAAAACAACTTAAACGGAAGAGTAGAAGTCATATTACAAATTCCAAAGGAAGATATGATACTATTGAGCTGAAACAGTGAAGGAGGTCCAATGGTAGCAATGGAGACCTGATCCAGCTCTTCTAGTGAAATTCTCCAAGAGAAATGTACTCCACGTGATGCTGTCGCAATGGTCTCAGCAATGAAGCTTGTGGGTAACAATGGTGAGCTAAGCACGCTGTGAGGAGCTATCTCTATACTTCCTCGTGACGGCAGAGCAATTTAATTTTCCAAAGTTGATTAACTGAAAAGAAAGTCTTTTTAGAAAGAAGGAATGTTTTTGTTGATGTTTTAAAGATAAAAAGAGACTTGGGGTATTAGTTTCATCGAAATGATAAGGTTTCCGTTATTAATCCTTTTGACTATTTCCCAGTTTAAAGAACGATATATTTTTTAAGACAAGGCGACGGTTGTAGCAAGAGTTTCCTTTCGAAATACAAACGCGTGTTCTAAACTAATTATCAAGCCTATTTTCATGGTTGATTATTATTAGAACCCATTAAGCAAAGACCTTTTTGTGTCTCAATAAAACCAAAACTATTTTCATGTGTTGATTTTATTGTCTAATTTCGTAGATCCAACAACCACACTTCCCCTTTCGGTACATCGTGTGGTGTTTTGAAATAATAATGAAAAGTGATGAAATTAGATTTAAAAATACAAAGCGATTAAGGTGGAGAATCGTCTCGGGAATTAATTAGTAGGAAGCCATCATTTGATGGTTGCCAAAAACCCCAAGGCTAAGGAAGTCTACTCACTCATGATCATTGTGGACAAAAGAGGAGAAGAGGAAGATTTTGTAAATTGCAAGAATTGTAAAGAAAGCGATAAGTGCGAAATGTGCAAATGAGTTAGGAATTAGATGTTAAAATGGCAAGAAAATAAATGTTAGGAATTGAGAAAATTGCAAAATTATAAATAGCGGAATTGTAAATGACAAGAAAGTAAATTGCTTAAAAAGTAAATTGTAAGGAATTTAAATGACTTGGAAAATAAAAGAGCAAGAAAATAAAAGGGCAAGAAAAGTAAAGAGCAAGAATTAAAAGAGCAAGAAAATAAATGGGCAAGAAAAGTAAAGAGCAAGAATTAAAAGGGCAAGAAAGTAAAAGAGCAAGAATCATAAAGAACATGAAGAGTAAATTGAAGTCATGAGTCTTAGAGAGTTTATTCAGAGTGATTTTCTCACAAAATTTAAGTGTCCTAACAAGTGAGGATCAATGTCCTATTTATAGGAAAATATGAGGGAAGGGGCAAAATGGTCATTTCAGGTTTTGACAAAGATAGCCATCAACAAGTGGACAAAGCAAGTTGGCAAGGATAGCCATCAAGAAGTGGTCAAAGCACTTTGAGTGGAGGGGCAAAATGGTTAGAAAAAGTGAAAAAATCAAGTTGGCAAAGATGGCCATCAACAAGTGGCCGCAGCTAAAATTGACTGCTTTTTGGCGCCCTTGGCGCCCATGGCGCCCATGGCGCCCTGTCCTGCGCCAGTCCTGCGCCAATTGTGCTGCTCCTTGGCGCCCTGGGTGCCCTGTCCTGCGCCAGTCCTGCGCCAGTTGTGCTGCTTGGCGCCCTGTGCTGCACCAATTTTGCTCCTTGGCGCCCTTGGCACCCTGTGCTGTTTGGCGCCCTTGGGGCCCTTGGGGCCTTGTGCTGCGCCAGTTTTGCTCCTTGGCGCCAGTTTTGTCTCAAAAATTGTTCCTTCTCAAATATTTTCTTTGTTCTTCATTTTAGCTCATATTTTCTCTTTTGCTTCAAAATAAAACCTGAAAATAAAAAGCAAACATTTGTAGTAAAATAGCTCAAAAATATAATTAAAATACCAAATAAACCTAATAAAAATAACTATTAAAAAGACTCTAAAAATAGACTTATCAACTACACACCTTACACACCATGGTGCCAATTAATTGCTTACGTGGCACGTCAATTAACCTTCCCCACATCAATTTAAGCAGAGTCGATCTCGTTTAGGTAGAGGTAAGAATTCATGAAGAGGCAAACTTAAACATACCAATCTGAGGTAGACATTGCATTGTCATTGGTAACCGATGGCGAAGCTGGAGGCTGAGAATCTGGTTGGATTGAATTTGGAAGTTTCTAGTGAAGCACAATTACTTGCATGCAATGATGGAAGTTCTGGTAACTGCTGAAGCTTTTCGCACCAATTAAGGCTAAGATATTGAAGCTATGGAAGTTTTGAAATGCTACTTGGTGGCCTAACAAAATTGTTGCCAGTGAGATCTAATTCAACCCAAGGAAGGAAATTGCCAAAAATTATCTGGCAATGAATCTTCAGATCCACTAGGAATTTTTTGACTCTCTTTGAATTTAAGCCAGGTAAGGCTGAGAAAATGTGTATTAATTGAATCGGGCATTACCAATAGGGGTCCGACTCTCTTCGACTTTCTTTTTGAGGAATGTAATCCAACACTGCCCTTTCACATTTATAGCCAACTAATGATAATATTTTGAGGTTTTCCAGATAATGTAGCTTCTCTTCAATAACAGTTTCACTTAAATTAAGTTAGAAGTTTGCATAGGATAAGCTTGTTAGATGCACACGATTAGAGCTGGTATAAAAACCAGATCTGTAACTGTATCTCAGACAGCGAAACAGAAATAGAAATGAAACTGTTAGTATTTTAATAGTGAATAGTAGAGAAAGATAGTTGGGATAGTACAGAAATATAAATATACTAACCGTTCTTGAAATAGCAATTGTATTGCACTCCTTGATTGATTTACAAAGAAGCACACTAGCTTATATTTATAGGCTCCATTCCACCGGCTCTCATATGGCAATGACATATTTTAATATTATTGGAATAGTCTGGATCATATACTCTAGTAAAAACAAGAAGCTATTAGAACAATCTAGTATCTATACTCTAGTGTTAGTCTTTGAAGTTTCTAGAAATTTGTAGCATAATTCAACAGTCCTCCTTGATATAAATTTCGCTAACTCCAAGCATCATTCGTAATTGCTCAAATCTTGGTCTTGGTAGTGCCTTTGTCAATATGTACGCAATTTGGTCTTCTGTTGTACAATACTCGAGCTGTATCTGCTTAGTTATCTTTTCTTCTCTAATAAAGTGATATTTGATTGCTATATGTTTGGTTCGGTGACGATGGGCCGGATTCTTCGCCATTGCTATTGCCAACTTGTTGTCGCAGTAGATTGTGGTTGGGTGATCTTGTTGTTCACCTTTATCTTCAAGTATTCTCTGAAGCCATGTAGCTTGACTTGTTGCTTCAGCCGCTGCCATGTACTCGGCCTTTGCTGTTGATTGTGCAACTGTTGCTTGCTTTTTAGACGCCCAAGAGAAAAATCCTGATCCTAGTGAGAAGGCATAATCTGATGTACTTTTCATGTCTTCAATAGAACCTGCCCAATCACTGTCGTTGTTGCCAAGCAATCTTGAGTTGGTCGTGGTTTTGTACCATATACCAAACTCCTTTGTGCCTTGTAGATATCTTAGAACTCTTTTTCCTGCTCCATAGTAAACTTACTTGGCTTCTGCATGAATCTTGATAGTAGACTAGTAGCATACATGATGTCTGGTCGTGTAGCTGTAAGATATAATAGGCTCCCGATTAAACTTCTATAGCGTGATGCATCAGCTTTTAGCGCTCCGTCTTCCTTTTGTAACTTTTCATTTGTCACGAGGGAGGAGTAGCTACTGGCTTGCATTTGTTCATGTTGAACTTCTTCAATAGTGCTTCGGTGTATTTCTTCTGAAAGATGAATATCCCTTCTTTTTGATGTTTTACTTCTATACCGAGGAAGTAGTTCATCAAGCCAAGATCGGTCATTTTGAATGTCTTCATCATGTCTTGTAACATCCCCTAATTAGCTAATTAGATTAATTAAATTAGCAAGAGGTTGGGCTAATTAATTAACATAAATTATTAAAGTATGTGATGTTTGAAATTAATAAATTGTAGTCATGCATAATTAGTACATTATGTTAAGTAAGTGAATTGTAGAATAATTGTTGAGTTATAAGTAGCTTAAGTGAGAATGAAGGAGGGAGGGGCGATTTAGTCATTCCCCATAATTAAATAAGCCCAGCTCAACTTTTATAAAACACAACACCACATCCTTTATTCAGTTCCAGCAAAAGAAAGAAAAGAAGAGAGGGAGCTTGAGAGGAGGGAGAGAACTCGAGTGAAGGGGGAGGAAGAAGAGAGGAACCAAAAGTTGATGCATGTCATAATTTCCTCCACCATCAACCTCAGTTTTTCATTCTCCATCTATTGGTACTACTATTGCAACCTATCTCCTTCTCCTTCTCAATCCACCATTTTTGATCCTCAAAGCTTCATAGAGCCAAAAATGGAGTGTTGATGCTCCAAATAGTTTGCATGTCCTTGCTAGAGCCCATTATTCAGTACCAAGACTCATTCTCTTGCCACAATTGCTGTTGAAGTTGTTTGGGTAGCTAGGATTCGAATTTGGAGTGGTTGAATTCGTTGTTGGAGCGTATTCGAAGAGAGTTCGTGGTTGTCGGAGCGGTTGAGCCCTCGGAGTCTCGGTGTTTGCGTGATTTTCATCACGATAGGTGAGTTCTATAACTCGCTTAGGGAATGTGTTTGCGTTTTGAGTTTTATTTTCGAAAACCATGGTCGTGCGTATCTTTCTGGAAATTTTCTACAAACGGTTCAACCACACACGGGTCGTGCGCCTATACGCACGGGTCGTGTGAGACCTTCTGACCTTCAATTTCAAAGTACCTTTTTATCCATTCCAAATGATTCCAATCCTCTTCTAATCCATTCCCCAAGGTTCCACAACAATGTAAAGGTAACAATGGTATGAGATTGAGCATGTTCGATAGAAAGTTTGTGTGTTATGAATAAAATGAAAAACCGCACTTAGAGAACGTGAGAGTACATATGTCAAGAATGATAATAACACACGGTATTTGACTGATATTATACATGGTACTTGACTGGAATGACTAACAGCCCATTGCGGGTACACAGACTGAAAAGGTATAATAAATACAAGAGGAAAAAGGGTGACGACCCTAAGAGGTTAGCATACTAGGGGAGGGGAAGTCATGAGCCCCAAAACCTAGACTCAAGAATGTTTCCCCTGCTAGAAATAGCGGGATGGGTTCACCAAAGTCAAGAGATGCCTATAAAATAGGTAGACTGAGGTGTTATGCTAAAAACATGGAACAAAGATTGCATGCTTCATGTGTCGCTTAGGAGGGCCATGAGCATGAAGGTTACAGGAACTGAATGTATTTCCACGTGGTTGCTTTTTAGGACCACGAGTTCAAAACAAGGCATAATGAACCGCTAGAGTTGTAAGGGGTCTCGATAGGACTCACTGAGATAATGTTTATCTCACCCTTCATATTTGTGGTTTTTACAGAGAAACAGGGGAAAGCAAAGGCGGTAAAGCATGGTTAGCTGGTGTGACTCTTGGAGTCATTGAAGACCTAGTTTAATGTTTTAGACCTTTGTTCCGTTTATTGTTTCTATGTTTCGATTGTATAACTTTCATTGTCAAGTTGTAAAATCGTTTCCGCAACTTTATGTTTTGAGTATTGAACACCAGGATATGTACAAGTCTTAAGTTTTGGAACTTAAGTATTTTCAGAAAGTTTATGAGGTTCAGAGAACCAGTTATTATGTATTATCTAAAGTTTTAGATGTGTTCAATATTTCAATAACAGGAAGTTACTCTGATGTATGCCATTTAGTGCATTTCGATGATTCTATATATTAGAATTTATCGGGGTGTTACATTATGGTATCAGAGCAGTTCGACCTAGTCGGGCTTAGACAGTTAGGGTGGTTTTGTCCCTCGAGTAACTCTGCTATCTTGCTTCTTGTGATATTAAGAGACATTGAGACTGATCAACTTAATACTTGGTGTATCATTTGCAGAATTATGGCAGGAGGATCGAGGAATAACCCACCAGTTGATCCGCATTCTGCATGGATGCAGAACGTGATCGAGAGGCAACAGAAGATGATGGAAGATATGTTGCAGATGCAACAGAATGCTCAAGCTCAGCCCTAGCAAGTCCCTAAGCCTCAAGTGGACCCAAGGAGGGTTTTCTCTGAATTCCTGAAAATGAAGCCGTCCGAGTTCAGAGGAGGACCGGATGTTATGGAAGCTCAGCATTGGCTAGATGATATAGAGAAGATTTTCGTGGCTATGCAAGTCACTGATGATGACAAGCTGAGATTGGCAACTCATATGCTGAAAGGTGAAGCTAACAACTGGTGGACTAATGCCAAAGCCATGATGGTAACTATGGATACTCCCCAGACTTGAGAACATTTCAAGCAGGTATTTTTGGAGCAGTTCTTTCCAACAGCCATGAGGTTCGACAAGGAGAACGAGTTTCTGACTCTCACTCAAGGAAGTTCAACTGTGGGTCAGTACGCGGCTAAGTTTGAAGAGTTATATCAATTCTTCGGTTTGGCCGGGTATGCTCCCAATGACAAGTGGAAAACCGAAAGGTTCAAGTATGGGCTAAGGGAAGACATTGCTCAGAGTTTCAGTTCTTTTGCCTATACTAACTATGCTGCCATGGTTCAACAAGCGCACATAGCTGAGAGTGACTTGAAGAGGTTATATGCAAGCAGGAAAGTATTCCATCAGAATAAGAAGAATGTCGGATCATCTAACCATCAGACGGGTCCCAGGCACAACTCCAACAAAGGGAAACAGGTTCAGTCATCGAACTCCTCAAGGTTCAGTACGTGTTCCAACTGTGGAAAGTACCATCAGGGTAAATGCCAGATGGGATCCAACCAGTGTTATTTCTGCAAGAAAGACGGTCATTTTGCACGGGACTGCCCAGAGAAAGAGAAGAGTCAAGGTAGTAACCCTGCTGCTACTACAACTCATGGGAGAGTTTACACCTTGGACGCCCAGAAGGTCACACCGTCAGATAATCTACTAAGGGGTATGGGATCTCTTTTTAATAACTCCGTTAGTATTTTATATGATTCAGGTGCGACCCATTGTTTTATATCTCAAGTTTGTGTCGATCGGTTGGGATTGGCTTTAACTCCTTTGCCTCAACCAATCTCCATTAAGACTGCTGCTGAAGGTAGTGTTCAGACCCAAACAAAATGTGAAAATTGTCTTCTATCCATTGGAGACAGGAATTTTGTAGTAGACTTCATTTGTTTATCAATGAAGGGCATGGACGGTGTCCTAGGCATGAATTGGATGACGGCCAATCATGTAACAATAGATTGTTTCCATCGAACTATCGGTTTCGCCTCCAAGTCAGTAGAGCTACAACCGCCAAATTCTGAAGCTGTTATTTCTTTCACTTCGGCCAGTAATTATCTGTTCCAAGGCGCGAAAGCTTACGTCATGATGCTGTCTGCATCCACTGAGACAGGTCAGGATTTATCTTCTGTGCAAGTTGTTAATGAATTTCTTGATGTGTTTCCCGATGAAGTTCCTTCATTTCCTCCGGATCGTGAGGTGGAATTCTCTATAGAGTTGGTTCCGGGAACTGGACCTATTTCTATAGCCCCATATCGAATGTCGCCATTAGAGTTGAGGGAATTGAAAGTTCAACTAGAAGAGCTAATTTCCAAGCGGTTCATCCGGCCGAGTGCCTCACCATGGGGTGCTCCAGTGTTGCTTGTCAAGAAGAAGGACGGAAGTATGAGATTGTGTATCGATTATCGTCAGTTGAATAAGGTGACTGTCAAGAACAAGTATCCTCTACCGAGAATTGATGATTTGCTAGATCAGTTGAGGGGAGCTTCTGTGTTTTCAAAGATTGATTTAAGGTCCGGTTATCACCAAATCAGGGTTCGAGCTTTGGACGTCCCGAAGACCGCTTTCCGTACGAGATATGGACACTATGAATTCGTAGTGATGCCCTTCGGTTTGACCAATGCTCCAGCCGTATTCATGGATTATATGAATAGGATTTTTAATCCCTATCTAGATCAGTTTGTAGTAGTGTTCATTGATGATATCTTGGTGTTCTCTAAGACGATTGAGGAGCATGTGCAACATCTCCGAATTGTTCTGAACGTACTCCGAGAGAAGAAGTTGTATGCTAAGCCATCCAAATGTGATTTTTGGATGCCCGAAGTTAAGTTTCTGGGCCATGTAATATCTAGGACAGGTGTTGCAGTGGATCCCAGTAAGATCGAAGCTGTAGTAGACTGGGAGCAGCCGTCTACGGTTACTGAGGTAAGAAGTTTCTTGGGATTAGCTGGGTATTATCGAAGATTCATTCAAGGATTTTCCCAGTTGGTTCTTCCACTCACTCGGTTAACTCGCAAGGGTCAGCCGTTTGTTTGGGACTCAGACTGTGAAAATTGTTTCACGGAATTGAAGGGTCGTTTGACTTCTGCACCTATCCTGATTCTTCCGGATCCGTCAGTAGGATTCCAAATCTATTGTGACGCCTCTGGTAAGGGTTTAGGATGTGTCCTAATGCAGAATCAACAAGTGGTTGCTTATGCCTCCAGGCAGCTGAAGCCGCATGAAGAGAATTACCCCACTCATGATTTAGAGTTGGCGGCGATTGTGTTTGCCCTAAAGATTTGGAGACATTACCTGTATGGGTCTCGTTTCGAAGTCTTTAGTGACCACAAGAGCCTCAAGTATTTATTTGACCAAAAGGAGCTGAACAACAGGCAGAGGAGATGGGTAGAATTCCTGAAAGATTATGATTTTGAATTGAAGTACCATCCTGGTAAGGCTAATGTTGTTGCCGATGCTTTAAGCAGAAAGTCTATCCATACTGCAAAGCTGATGATGCACGAGATGTCATTGTTGGAATCATTCAGAGACCTCAATTTGAGAGTTAAGTCAAAAAGGAACGGGTTGGTATTGAGTCACATTCAGATTTCAAGTTCATTGAGGAATCTGATTCGCTCAGCCCAAGAAGGTGATGTAGAGCTACAATCGCAGAAGAGATTGCCGAGTTACACCGAAGACGGTGATGGAGTAATTTGTTTTGATGGAAGAATCTGCGTGCCGAATGATGAGGATGTGAAGAGGCAAGTTTTAGAGGAGGCTCATAAGAGCCAATTCTCAATACATCCGGGGTCTACCAAGATGTATCGAGATTTGAAGCAATTATACTGGTGGCCGGGCATGAAAGTGGATATTGCAGAGTTTGTGTCTCGATGCTTGACTTGTCAAAAGGTTAAGATAGAGCACCTGAAGCCAGGTGGCCAGTTACAACCGTTGAATGTACCTGAATGGAAATGGGAGAGCATATCTATGGATTTTGTCATGGGATTACCACGGTCCCAAACCGGAAATGATTCTATTTAGGTAGTGGTGGATCGCCTGACCAAGTCCGCTCATTTTATTCCAGTGCGTTCGACTCACAAGGTTGCTAGGTTAGCAGATGAGTATCTTAAGAATATTGTTAAGTTGCATGGAATCCCTACAAGTATCATCTGTGATCGAGATCCCAAGTTTACGTCTCGATTTTGGAGAGCATTGAATATGGCGTTGGGAACAAAGGTGTGTGTTAGCACTGCGTACCATCCTCAGACAGACGGGCAGACTGAGAGGACAATCCAGACATTGGAGGATATGTTGAGAGCTTGTGTACTTGATAGTGGGGGCAGATGGGAGGATCATCTTCCATTGGTGGAATTCTCATACAACAACAGTTATCATTCTAGTATCGGAATGGCTCCATATGAAGCATTGTATGGAAGGAAGTGCAGAACACCATTGTGTTGGTGGGATGTAGGTGAGCAGAGATTGTTGGGACCGGATTTAGTCCGGGAGACTACGGAGAAGATCCGTCAGATAAGAGAAAGGATGAAAGCCGCGCAGAGTCGACAAAAGAGTTACGCGGATAAGAGAAGAAGGCCGTTAGAATTCGAAGAAGGAGACCATGTCTTTCTGAGACTTTCTCCAACCATCGGGACCGGTATTGCTTTGCGAGCGAAGAAGCTCAGTCCTCGGTATGTCGGACCCTTCCAGATTATCGAGCGAGTTGGGCAGGTAGCGTATCGCATTGCCTTACCTCCAGAATTGTCCAGATTACATGATGTGTTTCATGTATCGCAGCTAAGGAAATATATTCATGATCCGAATCAACCATTAAGTTATGAAGCGATTGACATCAGACCGGATTTATCTTATCAGCCTACTCCAATCAGGATCATCGAACGTGGCGAGAAAACGCTCCGGACGAGGTCAATTCCTATTGTCAAGGTGCTTTGGGACGGTGCGTCACCTGACGAAGCGACATGGGAAGTAGAGGAGAGCATGCGGGAGAAATATCCTTATTTGTTCGAGTAAGGTACGTTTTGTCAATTTTGAGGACAAAATTTTAGAAGTTGGGGTGATTGTAACATCCCCTAATTAGCTAATTAGATTAATTAAATTAGCAAGAGGTTGGGCTAATTAATTAACATAAATTATTAAAGTATGTGATGTTTGAAATTAATAAATTGTAGTCATGCATAATTAGTACATTATGTTAAGTAAGTGAATTGTAGAATAATTGTTGAGTTATAAGTAGCTTAAGTGAGAATGAAGGAGGGAGGGGCGATTTAGTCATTCCCCATCATTAAATAAGCCCAGCTGAACTTTTATGAAACACAACACCACATCCTTTATTCAGTTCCAGCAAAAGAAAGAAAAGAAGAGAGGGAGCTTGAGAGGAGGGAGAGAACTCGAGTGAAGGGGGAGGAAGAAGAGAGGAACCAAAAGTTGATGCATGTCATAATTTCCTCCACCATCAACCTCAGTTTTTCATTCTCCATCTATTGGTACTACTATTGCAACCTATCTCCTTCTCCTTCTCAATCCACCATTTTTGATCCTCAAAGCTTCATAGAGCCAAAAATGGAGTGTTGATGCTCCAAATAGTTTGCATGTCCTTGCTAGAGCCCATTATTCAGTACCAAGACTCATTCTCTTGCCACAATTGCTGTTGAAGTTGTTTGGGTAGCTAGGATTCGAATTTGGAGTGGTTGAATTCGTTGTTGGAGCGTATTTGAAGAGAGTTCGTGGTTGTCGGAGCGGTTGAGCCCTCGGAGTCTCGGTGTTTGCGTGATTTTCATCACGATAGGTGAGTTCTATAACTCGCTTAGGGAATGTGTTTGCGTTTTGAGTTTTATTTTCGAAAACCATGGTCGTGCGTATCTTTCTGGAAATTTTCTACAAACGGTTCAACCACACACGGGTCGTGCGCCTATACGCACATCTAGTTGATAAATGCTCCACTCTTTTTGTGCTGCAAGAGCTATTAAAGCTCTTATTGTATCTAGACGAGCAACTGGGGTAAATGCCTTGTTGTAGTCGACTCCAGGTTGCTGCGAGTAGCCCTTTGCTACAAGTCTAGCCTTGTGCTTTTGTATTGAGCCATCAGGGTTCAACTTTGTCTTATAAACCCATTTGACTCTTATGATATATTTATCTTTCGGGTAGTCTACTAGCTCCCATGTTTTATTCTTCTCAATTGATTTTATCTCGTCTTCCATTGCTTTGACCCATACTTCTTGCCTTGATGCTACTTCATAGTTTTCAGGCTCAAGTATGGCCAAATTGCAGCTCGTGGCAAAAGGTTTCCGCCGGATTATCCGCCGGAACTTTCCGGCGGATTTTGTGGCGCCGAAAAATCCGCCAGAATTCCGGCGGATTATCCGTCGGAAAACCCCAGAAAAATTCGCATGGTTTATCCGCCGAAAAGTCCAAAAATCCGCCGGAAATTGCCGGCGAAGTATCCGCCGGAAGTTTCCTACGGATAATCCGCCGGAAAACCCCAGAAAAAATTCGTATGGTTTATCCGCCGGAAAGTCCACAAATCCGCCGGAAAAACCCGTTTTTTTTTTTTAAATTTAATTATTTTGAAAAAATAAATTTTTTTTTTTTAAAAATCGTTTTATTTAAAAAATTAATATTATTTTATTAAAAACTTTAATTGATTATTTTATTTAAAAGTTTGATTATTGATAAAAAAATAAAATTTAATAATTAATTAATGTACTATTTAAAAAAATAAAAATTAGAAATGAAAATTAATCATTAATTTAAATAAATATCCATACAACAATAAAAAATATCCATACAATAAAAAAAATATCCATCCAACAAAATAAAATAATCCAAAGCTACTGGGGTGGCTGCTAGTCTAACTCATCACCATGATAATAGATATCAGATGTAAGAAAACCAGTAATCGAATCCATATTAAGATCGATGTCGGGCCGCTGGGGTGACTGCTGCTGGGGCTGCTGGTATGGCTGAGGTGCATACTGCTGGGAATACTGGGGTGCATACTGCTGCTGAGGCCACTGTTGAAATGCACCACCGTAATGCTGTTGCGGCTGCTGCGGTTGGTAGGATGGCAAATGTGATGAGGATGGCCTCGAGTGCTGAGACAGCATCAGCTGATCCTGCAAAAACTTAAAGCGCTCCTCCATGCACTGCTCAGCTATCCTAGCCTGCTCCGCCATGCGCTGCTCAGCTATCCTAGCCTGCTCTTCGATGCGCTCCTCAGCTATCCTGGTTTTCTCCTGAAGCGCCGCCACTTCCCGATCACTTTGCTCCTGCCGCTCGGCAAACTGATGCTGGGCCTCGCTCAGTTGCCGCGTCAATTCCGTAACAGCATTCAACTAACCAGCATTGGGAACATAAGAGCGAGCAGTACTCAGAGATCCAGAAGATTGTGAAGTTGATAGACTCGGAATAATGCTTGTTCGAAAAGCAGCCGGTCCAATACCACCTGATCCTACCATACGATTACTCTTTTGGGGACCAACTGCTCTCTCCCAAATATCACGAGCTACTCTAGCCTCCTCCTCTGGATCGATATCAGCTGCCCCACTGCTCTGTTGGGACTCATGGTACTCAGTCAGCCCACCCTGGAAGCTCTCTTGAAAAAAATAACGCAACAAATAAATAACTATAGCAAAAGTAGTTTTAATATAATATTCCTCGCCCGATATAAAGATTAATATAAATAATAAACATTAATATATAATTGTAAAAGTAGTTTTACCTGAATATTCATCGCCCGATCTATAGCAAAGTCACCAGTGTCCTCCCGCATATGAAGGTAGCGATGCAACTCAGGCAAAGTGATTGCCCTTTGTTCCCTCGCCTCCTATATATACATATATACATATTATTAATTAATACACAGGAAAATGACTAGTTAATTATAAATAATTAATGAATCAAGTAATAAAGTAATAAATTTACCAAATGCCTGTGATGCGTTGCAATATTAACACTCCCCCCTGTGTGTGTGCAGCAACCTTTTTCAGAAGCACAGTTCTTCTTGGCTTTCTCACAAAAATTCCTAAATTCTGGTATCTGCGAGTACTCCTGTAACCCAGCCCAAGTTGAGTCTCCCATATAACATGGCTTCGCATTCTTACCGCGGGCCTCCCGCAGTAATTCAGAATAGTGATGGGAACATCTCTTATGGAAGATTCTCTCAACTTCCCTTTGCTGCTCTGGTAACCATGTACATTTTTCCTATTTAAGAAATTTACAATAATGTTGTTAATTATAAGACAAATTAATTAATCAAGTCAATAAGATATACACCAATTAAATAAATCAAGTCAATAAGATATACACAAATTAATTAATTATTTCGTAGAACAACTTACCAAAAATGAATTTAACATCCTCCCAATTGCCTCTGTATCTTTTCTAACAGCTGTCCAATTCTTCCAGCTGCTGGTGAAACTCTCCTTGATTGTTTTCGTGATGGCGGTAGCTGTAGCCTTCGAAGGAAGAAATCTGCATTAAAAAAAGATGAATTTTATTACACCAAATTATATAAGTTATATAAAAGGCAACAAAAATAAGTTAATAAATAATAATATATATACTTACGAATCACCAACACTCTCTAATATGATACACCCATCAAGTGTATACCTGACCACCTCACGGTCAACAGTGAATGTGCGCACCTCATCTGCATCAACATCTGTCGGGGCTAAGCCCTCAGTAGCAGCAGGAATCACTGGGTCCTCTGCAGTACTAGTACTACCACCCTCAAACCCAGGTGGTGGCAAATATCTGCCACCAGCAACAACAACACGAGCAGGCTAAACACGACGCCCTAGGCGAGTAGAAGTCTTCCGCCTGCTAGTGCTGGCGGCATCACCCGTGTCGACAGGTGGAGGAACATATGTCTCGTCATCAGATCCTGAGTGAGATGCCATGACTGTATCTAGCTAGACATATATACATTTAAACAAACAAACATACACTAAACAAGGTTAACATAAACATACTAAACAAAAATATATAAACATACTAATTAAACAAACATAGTTAAACAAACATAAATTACATACTAATTAAAAATAGGTTATATAACATATATTGTTGAAACATAAATAACTAATTGGAATCCCATTCATTCTCAAAATCATCATCATCAAAGGAGTGAATTCTTGATACACCAATGTGGTTTACTGCATCTTCATCAGCATCTTCTTCGTCATCAACTTCATCGCCGGTGTTTGGCTCATCACATAAACGAGTCATGGGTTCAACTTCAATCACTTCATTTACATTAGACATCTCTTCCATTTGATATGGCACATCTTCCACCGTGTCATCATTTTTCTCAATGCGACCTCTTGGTTTTGTTTTAATTGTGACACACCAACCACGCCTATCAGTCCGTGTTGATGGATAAATGATCGTACCTGATCAATACGATGAGTTGCTGCTGTTTGTCAGTTGATGTCGCTCGGTCGCTGGGATGAAGGACCGAGTTCTGGGCCGCACGCGGGTGGTACCTGCAAAGGCACTCCAACGCTCAAGTCAGAGGTGCTTCAACGGGCAGGGTCACAAGGTGAGTAAAACATATCTGAAGCCACATGCTAGTGTGGTATATATAATGTTGGCTGCGCAGGCGTTCTAGCCGTTGCGCTTTTTGCGGGGTCGGCCGCATCTTGCAGAGCAAGTCAGGTATTGGGCCGCGATGGGCCTGTTGGACGAATTGGCCTTCGAGCCCACTCCAGAACAGTTGCCCCCCAAGCATAGGTCGCCTGGGGGCGGGCTAAGGCTTGATTCCTTGTCCCCCAGCGTGGTCACAAACGACCGTTCTAGAACGACGACTTGGTCGAACGTAATCTGGTCGATCGCTAATTGGTTGATTGCGTGGTCGCTGCCACGCGGCCTGGTCACACGGGGCCAGGTGCCGTCTCGGGGGTGATGCCTGACAATCAATCGTCATGAATGCTGAGGCGACAGTTACTTTAATGGGGTGACGTTTGGAGACTCGAGGAGTTTAAGCAATGATGGCACGCGAAGAGTGGCGCCTATTCGCCTCCGGCCCATGATGACGGTTGGCCTTGATAAGTCTATTTTTAGAGTCTTTTTAATAGTTATTTTAATAAGTCTTTTTAGTATTTTAATTATATTTTTGATCTATTTTACTACAAATGTTTACTTTTTACCTTCAGGTTTTATTTTGAAGCAATTTCGACTGCATCTTCCAGAATTCGACTGGATCTCCCAGAATTCGACTACTTATGTCTCAGCAGGTCAGAATTCGACTGGATCTCCCAGAATTCGACTGGATCTCCCAGAATTCGACTGCATCTTCCAGATTTCGACTACATCTCCCAGAATTTGACTGCTTATGTCTCAGCAGGTCAGAATTCGACTGGATCTCCCAGAATTCGACCGCATCTTCCAGATTTCGACTGCTTCTATCTCAGCAGGTCAGAATTCGACTGGATCTCCCAGAATTCGACTGCATCTTCCAGATTTCGACTGCTTCTATCTCAGCAGGTCAGAATTCGACTGCATCTCCCAGAATTCTGCTGCATCAGTCGAAATTGCCTTGCCCACTTGTTGATGGATATTTTTGCCCACTTGTTGATGGCTTTGCCTTGCCCACTTGTTGATGACCATGTGCTTTGACCACTTGCTCATGTGCTTTGTCCACTTGAGGATGGCTTTTTGATGACTACCTTGGCCAACTTGATTTGCCACTTTTTCCTCTTTTGGACCATTTTGCCCCTCATATTTTCCAATAAATAGAGGCTTGATCCTCACTTGTAACCAAGCTTGAATTTTGTTAGAAAATCAATGACAAAGGCTCTCTAAAGATTCATGACTTCAATTTACTCTTCATGCTTTTTATGATTCTTGTTTATTTACTTTCTTGCCCTTTAAATTCTTGCTATTTATTTTCTTGCCCTTTTTCTTTCCAAGTCATTTACTTTCTTGCCCTTTAAATTCTTGCTATTTATTTTCTTGCCCTTTTACTTTCCAAGTCATTTACTTTCTTGCTCCTTTAAATTCTTGCACCTTTATTTTCCAAGTCATTTACTATTCTTGCTATTTAATTTCTTGCACCTTTATTTTCCATATTATTTACTTTCTTGCACTTTTATTTTCCTTGCTCTTTAACTTTCCAAGTCATTTAAATTACTTGCAATTTACTTTTCAAGCAATTTACTTTCTTGTCATTTACAATTCCGCTATTTATGATTTTTGCACTTTACCGCTTTCTTTTATTTCTCGCTATTTAACTTTATGTTTTCTTCTTTTATTTTCTTTTCTCCTCTTTTGTCTACAATGATCATGAGTGAGTAGACTTTACTAAAACATTCATTCTTTCTAAAAACACTTTCTTTTCAGTTAATCAAACTTTGAAAAATTAAATTGGTATTCACTTAGGCTCTCCCTGTGGACCGATACTCTTTTATTACGCGATACGACCCGTGCACTTGCGGGGCTATCAAGTTTTTGGCGCCGTTGCCGGGGAGGCAGTGATATTGATTAAGTTTTTCGAAACCGGTTAGACTGAAATTTTATTTTCTTTATTTTTACTTTTTCTTCTCTTGTCCCTCGAATGCGAAGAACCAGAAGTTTCGGAGAAACTGTTCAACAAATTCCCGAAATCGAAAGGTTCTTACATAGAAGGAGGAGAGAAATTCCCGATAACCAAATGGCGGCTAATGAAAATCGTGCTCTCAAAGAGTACGCAACACCTTCAGCAGAGCCATCGGCTGCCATTGTACATCCAAATGTGGAAGCAAATAATTTTGAACTCAAAACATCTCTGCTTTCAATGGTTCAACAAAACCAATTTTCTGGTTCTCCCACGGAGGACCCAAATCTTCATATTTCAATTTTTCTAGAATACTGTGGAACTCTCAAATTAAACAGGGTACCTCCGGATGCCATAAGACTAAAACTCTTCCCTTTTTCATTAAGGGATAGAGCAAGAGCATGGCTACATTCTTTGCCTTCGGAATCCATTACCAGCTGGGACCAGTTAAAACAAGCTTTTCTTGCTAAATTCTTTCCCCTGAGTAAGACAGCTCAAATGAGAAATCAAATTACTCGATTTTCTCAAAACGACGGGGAATCTCTTTTTGATGCTTGGGAACGTTTCAAAGAAATGTTAAGGCTATGCCCCCATCATGGACTAGAGAAATGGCTCGTTGTTCACACTTTTTATAATGGATTACAATATGCAACAAGAATGACTATTGATGCAGCTGCAGGTGGAGCTTTAATGAACAAAAATTTTACCGAAGCTTATGCACTCGTTGAAGATATGGCTCAAAACCATTGTCAGTGGACAAGTGAGCGAGCCATAACAAATAAACCAGCCACATCAAAAGAGCCAGGTAAGTATGAAATATCTGTTGTTGATCATCTTACCTCAAAAGTGGACGCACTTTTTCAAAAATTTGAAAAATTAAATGTAAGTGCCGTCTCACAAACTTCTTCTCCTATTACTCCACCATGTGAATTATGTGGGGTTGTTGGCCATTTTGGAGCTGAATGCCAGCTTGAGGCATCTAGTGCTGGGAATGAGCATAATAAAATGCTTGGAAATCAAATAACTCAAGTGGCAACACAGGTAGCTTCATCCTCTAAGACTTCAGGGGTATTTCCTGGGCAACCAGAACAAAATCCAAAAGGCCAAATAAATGCCGTCACCCTTAGAAGCGGAAAACAATTAGAGGAACCAAGAGCAAACCAAGAAAAAATTGTGAGTGAAAAACATAATTTACCAGGTGAGCTAGAAGAGAAAGAAAAAGGGAAAGAACCTGAAAAAGAAAGAGAAGAACCACACATCCCCCCTCCACCATACAAACCACCCATTCCTTTCCCCCAAAGATTTGCAAAAAACAAAATTGACGAGCAATTCAAAAGGTTTGTCGACTTGCTCAAAAAGCTTTACATCAACGTTCCTTTCACTGATGCATTGTCTCAAATGCCGTCTTATTCTAAATTTTTGAAAGAAATTTTATCCAAGAAAAGAAAAATAGACGACTATGAGACGATTGCACTAACGGAGGAATGTAGTGCAATTATCCAGAACAAGGTGCCACAAAAACTCAAAGATCCAGGTAGTTTTTCCATACCTTGTGTGATTGGAAGCGAAACTATAAACAGAGCGATGTGCGATCTAGGAGCCAGTGTAAGTTTGATGCCTCTTTTTCTTTGCAATAGACTTGGGATAGGCGAACTTAAACCCACAAAAATGACAATACAGTTGGCAGATCGTTCCGTTAAATACCCCACTGGAATCTTAGAGGATATTTCTATCAAGGTAGGGCAAACTTTTATACCGGTGGACTTTGTTGTAATGGAAATTGAAGAAGACTCCCAAATTTCTATTCTTCTAGGGAGGCCTTTTTTAGCTACTGCAGGGGCAATAATTGACGTTAAAAACGGTAAGTTGGTTTTTAATGTGGGGGATGAAAAAGTTGAGTTTGAAGTTTCAAACTTCATGAAAAGTCCATCTGTAAAAGACTCATGCTGCAGGATTGACATTGTAGACTATTGCGTGCGAGAGTTCTCCAACTAAGATTTGGGTGATTTCTCCAATTTGAATTGTACAAGTTGGAGAAGGGACTGTTACCTTTGTTATGTGATACAAAGTTTACAGACTGGGGGTTATGGGGACACTCTTCGTAGACATGCCCTCCTTCACAATATACACACACTACTCCCCCAGATGGTGTTGGTTCAATAGCTGCAGCAGTCTGTGTTTCAGACGTTGCCACGTTTGGAGTGCTCAAGCTCTTAATCATGTTGGTCAGAGAAGCAACCTGAGTAGAAAGGGCAGTTACTTCACTTATCTCATGGACACCAGCCTTCTTTCCAGGAGTGAATCTATCAGAAGGCCAATGGGCATTGTGAGTGGCTATGTCTTCAATAAGTCTGCATGCCTCAGAGAAAGACATGTTTAATATGACACCGCCTGATGAAGCATCAAGTATAAGCCTGGTAGGTTGATCTAGACCATTATAAAAAGTCTCCATTTGAATAACTACGGGAATGCCATGGTGTGGGCACATTCTTAGTAATTCCTTCCATCTTTCCCAAGCCTCAAATAATGATTCCCCTTCTCTTTGTTTGAAGGAAGTGATGTCATTTCTTAACTTGGCATTTTTGTTGGGAGGGAAGTATTTTCCAAGAAATTTCTCAGCTAGCTCATCCCAAGTATGAATTGAATTTGGCTCTAAGGAGTTCAACCAATTCTTGGCCTTATCCTTAAGAGAATATGGAAATAGCTTCAGTTGGAAGGCATCTTCTGAGACTCCGGGGATGACAAAGTTGCTACACACATCCAAAAATTGCCTTAGATGTGCATAAGGATCTTCTTGAGGAAAACCCCCAAATTGCCCTGCAGTCTGCAGCATTTGGAACATCATTGGCTTGAATTCAAAGTGACCAGTATGAATAGGTGGTCTTGCAATGCCTGTTTGTAAATGTGCAGGATTGAGCACGGCATAATCACGCATAGGCCTGTCCCTGTCATTGACCATGTCTTGTGGCCCTGCATTGATGAGTTGCTGTCTCTGCTAGTGTTCATCATCAACATAGGTTTCTGTATGAGTTTGTGGTCCACGACCACGTCCTCCAGCATCTGAGTGCCTTCCTCCTCTTGGAGTGCGTCCACCTCTAGAGCTTCTACCACCAGTACCATGTTCAGACATGATTGGTGGCTGAAATTGCTGTTGTTGTTGCTGCCTTCTTAACCTTTGTTGTCTCCTTAGTCGCCTGAATGTTCTTTCAGGTTCTGGATAGAATTCAGGCTCAGATCCACTCCCTGGTTCTGTTGAACTAGAGCTTGAACTGGAACTAAGCATACGCTGTAACGTTTACCTGTTCACTCACAAAAACAACAAACAACACAGCAGAATTCTTTCACCTAGTGTTTTAATTCTTGTTGAACAATAAAAGTTAAATACAGTCCCCGACAACGGCGCCAAAAACTTGTTGCGTCCGTGTGTGTTCTAATCGCAATATCAGTGCAAGTATACACGTCGTACAAGTAATAAAGTGGATAAAAGTAAGAGATCGTTCCCACGAGGACTGATTAACTTTCAGAGTTCAAGTCTTTAAAACACAAGTGAAATAAGTAATAAATCGGCACTAAAAGTTGGTATTAAGACTAGTAACATAAATCAAGCAAGTAAACAAGAAGTGGTTGTGAATATGGAAGAGTATGAGTTGGATTGCTGCATGCAAGTGAATCTCCTCTAGTCAGACGTTATAACGTTTACACGTTATTACGTACAAATGCTATGTTGTATAGACGTTATAACGTTTGAACGCTGTTGCAAAAGAGCTGTGCTTTTCAGTCACAAAACGTCAGAGCTTCAAGTACTAGAATTCCTATGTCTAGGTTCTAAGTAGGCCTACTCCTGTATTTTAAGTACCCACAGCAATGTCCTATGAACTATTATCCGTTCTATGTCTAGACTTAGATAAAAATGCCTAAATGTCTTTAGTGCACCTTTTCATTCACATAAATCTTTGAGTTCTTTTCATAGACCATGTCTGTACCTATGAATCTACTTATTTTAAGTGATCAGTTCAAAACAAGTTTGGAAATATTAACATGCAAAGATTTAAAACGCATAAGTATCAATACTTCATAACATTAAACTAGAGGTTCATTACATGCAAAACAACAACCCAACTACAAATGTTTAGCTCATGCTGAGTGTCTTTACAGAAATAAGAGGAGTTAAAATCCAAATACCGTACATAGAGAAAAGGAGACTAAACGCAAAAGATACGCCTAGGTAGCCTTCCTTCATGCACGCTGTAAAGACGTTACAACGTCTGAGCCTTACAGTAATGGTTGCGAATGAAGATGGAACTTGGGGCCTTGAGAAAATTTAAAATGAAGAAGTCTGTGTCCAGAACTTCTTTTAGAAAAACTATCTCTGAAAAATGGAGGAAGGTGGATGATGAATGGAGTCGTGTCTTTCGCATGGTGCACCCTTGCCTTTTTGTAGAGAGAGAATAGCCATGGTCAAAAGAGGGTCACATGATGCTGATGTCATTCCCCACCTTCCAAGTTTGCTTGCGAGTTGACTCTGCCCTGAAGTGACACCGCACTGCTACAGTGCGTCAGCCGCGTCAGTGCTGAGGAGAGAGAAGATCTTCTTCATTTCCAGATCTCAGGCCATCATTACATGCGCGCCAAAATGATATATTATTTTCTTGTTCTGCTATCCTTCTACAGACGTGATGAGAGACGTTGCCACGTTCAGATTACTGCACAAACACAAGAAGCATCAAAACGCTCACAAAGGCGCCAATTGGCACCAAAATGCCTAGAACTTGTAATTTAGCCCCTTTCTAACTAAAAGCAATAAACTAACATAAACTTTACTAGAAACAACCTACTATTGCCAGAGAACTTGCATGATTTAACTTTGAACAAGTATAAATAACTCATATAAATATGAGTTATCACACCCCCAAACTTAAACCATTGCTTGTCCCCAAGCAATTGAAATACAACATATGAAAAGATGCAAGAAACTAAATGCACCAACAGTTTACACCCTGCTCATCTATTTTTGATCAAAATTTATCCTCAAGGGGCTAATTTCTTCAGACATACACTACACACTCACGCACCAATGCACAATTACATTCTAGATTCATTACTGCCCAAAGTGAGTGTGTGATCTCTGTATCAATTCTTTTCCTAGCTAGGTTCAGAAGCTACCCTAGCCTATGAAAGAGTGGTTTCCAAATGGTGAGAGTATAACATCTTTCAAAACAAAGAGTAGGCTAACATTTTCACATAAGACATGAGGGTTATTTGAAGCACAACAAAGGTCTTATCTTGGGCGCTAGGACTAGATTAGTGCAAACTACTTTTCTGACTCACACAACGCAAAACACACACAGCTGCAACCCCTCATTACTGAGCAACTTTTCTTTTGATTTTATTCACTTTTGGTTTGGAGTTTTTGTGATTTTCTCCTTTTTGATCCTTTGGATTTGACAATTTTGGATTGAGATATTTGGGGTACCCAGTATTTGTTTCGGGAAATTGCAGCAAACACAGAGGGCATGTGAATTTTTTCACTTATTTGAAACAACACACACTTTTTGGTCTTTTTGGAGTAGACGTTATAACGTGTATATGAGAAACATTACAACGATTGATAACACAGAACACAACACACAAACACACACGGCATACGTTATAACGTTACGGGTAGACGTTACAACGCTGCACTCACACTACACATGCGCTAATCACCCTACAGTCTTTTGCACCCAGCCTTAGTACAACCTGATATACCCCCAAACTTCGTTTCTACTGCTACTCTAAGTTTTTAATCAAGTTTTACACTCACCAAAGTCAACCAAAACTAGCTTTGCATCAAATAGTCCTTAGCTAACTAGGTTTTCCTTAAAACAGAGTTTGTGTGGAAGCAGTAATCAATTCTATTCATCTAAGCATGCACCAGCTACTCACACAAAGTCACACATAGCTATTCTTAGATTTAGCCCAAAGAGAAACATTTTTGATAATTACTTGAGTAGGGAAGGTAAACTGATTTTGCATTTGATTTTATGCATACACGAAACATAAAAATGATCCTCCCCCCCCAAACAAAAAGATGAGCAGTGTCCCCACTGCTCACTGAATTTTGAAAAATGAGAGAGGAACATTCACACAAAACGGAAACAAAACAACTACTGACTACTAACTCTCCAGACGTTGTAACGTCTGGACAGCTATTTATTTGAACTGAAATTGCAAACTATAACTATACTACTGCTAAAAAGAGGGTTAACTTACTTGTTCAGGGCACCAGACCTGAGCCTTCCACTTTGTCTGGCTGGGATGCTTGCTTGCACAGGCTTCTTTTTCTTTTCCTTCTTCTTCTTCTCTCCTTCACCATCATCAGCATCAACTGAGATTTCAGTTTCTTTTGGCATCTTTGCACTGCTCTCAGCAACTCTTTTCTTTGCTTCCTCCCATGCTTTCTGCTTTTCCAGTTCTGCAGGATGAATCTGTTGCTGCTCTTTGGGTTCCACCTGGGCTTTTTCAACCTCTGGCTCATGAGACGCTGTAACGTCTGCAGCTTTTTCTTCAGCAACAACAACAGGAGCATTCTCTGAACCACTAGCAGCGACAAATGCTGCACTGGTGGCTGTTGCTGGCTTGTCTTTAGCAGCTTCAGATCTCTTTTTTACCTGCAACTTTTGCCTTTTGGCTGCAGGAGGATCAACTAGTTGCTCTTCTTCTTCACCATGTCTTGCTTGTTCACTTGCGGCGGCTACTTCACGCCTTTTCTTCTTCCCAAATGGACTCTGGGTGGGTACAGTCTTGAATCGTTGCCTTTTGGGTGGGGGAATGAGTTGTGGGTCTGGGTTGGTTTCAACAGCAGTTGGTTCAGACGTAGTCACATCTGCAATGGTTACTTCTGGAATGGATGGTTGTGATGGCTCTTTAGTTGGTTCAGGTTGAGTGGGGGTTGGCTTTGAAATGGGTTGATCTTTAGGTTTAGATTGTGGTGTTTTGGGGATGTTTTGGTCATGGGTGGGTTGGGTTTTAGCTGAGGGTTGGGGTTGTTTGTCTTTTGGTGATGAAGGTGTGGGTTGGGCTGGTTCTTTGAGTGTTTGGGTTGGTGGAGAGTCAGCCTCAATATCAGTCTTATCACTGGAACTTCCTTTCTCTTCTGAATGTGTTTCTTCCTCATCATCACTTAGGATTTCCCTACTCACCTTCTTTGATTCCTCTGCATCACTCTCACTGATGCTATCCATATCAGCTGATTTAAGCTCTTCTTCCTCACTACTTACCTTCTTCTGCTCTTTCTTTGCTGGGCTCTTTCTTTTTGTGGCTGGTTTTCTTGTTTTCTTGACTTGTTCCTTCTTCACTTTCCTGAGGTTCATTGTTGATAGGAGTATGTTGTCTTCATCTTCCTCTTGCATCCAATCTGGGAGTACTGGCTCTTCAATCACCATCTTGCCTTTTGTTGCCTGAGCATTTACCTTCTTTTGCCACTCAAATTGCTCCTTGACAAACTTGGCTAGGCTATTTTGCTGGTCTACCAGACGTTGTAACGTCTGCGCATCAACTGACGTGGTAGTATCTGCAGTTCTCTGCCTAGCTTTGAACTTTGTAGAAAATGCCCCCTGGGGTTCCTCTCTTAGCTCAGATGCTTCAATCTCCACTCCAGCCTCCATGCAGAGATCGGTGATTAAACAAGGGAAGTATAGGTATCCATCCTTCCTGTTTTGCCATTTGTTAATCTCTCTGTTGATGAGCTTACCTACTTCAATCTTATCTCTTGACATAATGGCATCAATAGCAATCAGCCTCTCTTTATCAACCCAGAGAGTGTGAGAAGTGGGTATCAAGCAATGCCTAATGAAATGAAACCAAGCACTGGCTTCATCACACAGGTATCTCTTCAAGATTTTGAATTCATTTCCATGGTCGCCTCTTCGCTCCCAAACAGCTCCTTCCACACATATCCTTTCTTTGATTTCAGTCATCTCTGCCACTCCGTAAGTCTTTTGCTTCACCTCAACTGCCTTGCCATAGTAACCTAGCCCAAAGTAGTCATTTATGACTCTTACACCAAATTTGACTTCTTCACCTCGAACGATGGAGGTGCTTGAAAGTTCTCCATCGGTTCTTTCAACGATTCCTTTATAAAAGTCATGCACCAGAGTTGCAATGTATTCCTTTCTGTGAACTACAAATTTCTGCCATCCCAATGCTGCCACTGTTGCGATAAAGTCAGGATTTGGGTTTTCCAAGCTGAAACCCCTTTCTGGCAGCAAGGCTTTCTTCTTTGAAGGAATGGGGATTTCTGGGTTTGGAACAGAGGAAGAACTTGGGTTGACATTCTTTCCTTTACCAGATGATTTTACTACAGCTTGCTTTGTTTTAGTCATGGTGATTGTATGAGTTTTCTGGAGAGTGGGGGATTTGAGATTTGAGATTTGGGGTTTGGGAGAAGGGATAAGATTGCGGTTTCTGAAAGTGTATGAAGGTGGTTTTGATGATTGTAACTGGTGAGTGTTTATTGGGGAGGTTTTATGGGAAGTTGAGAAGTAGGTGGTGGCGTGGGTTTGGGAAAAAGGGGTAACCGTTGGAAGTGACGTCATGGTCACTTTGGCAGTCACGTTCTCAAAAAAAAATCATTAAAATTTGTTTCATTTGAAAACTACTTGACTCATTTTCTTTTCTTTTTCATTTAAAATTTTACCCAGGCAGAGAACGTGACAACATCCTAGACACGCAGAGACGTTATAACGTTTATACTACTTCAGCTCCCATTCCTGCATAAAACAAAATTTTAAAGACACAAAATTGCTGGTTAGTTAAAACCATTGGGTTGCCTCCCAAGAGCGCTTGCTTTAAGAGTCTTCAGCCAGACTATTCCCTTTTTGAATTCAGGGGTTGTTGAGAGCCACTGTGGTCTTGTCCCTAACCACATGTTCTTCATAGTAATGCTTCACTCTTTGGCCATTGACTTTGAAAATGGAATTGGTTTTCTCATCAAACAGGTCCACAGCACCATGAGGATAGACTTTTACCAGCTTGAAAGGTCCTGACCATCTTGATTTTAACTTCCCAGGGAACAACTTTAACCTTGAATTAAACAACAAAACGGATTGTCCTTCTACTAGCTCCCTTCTTTGAATTTTCTGATCGTGCCACTTCTTGGTTTTCTCTTTATACATTTTTGAATTCTCATAGGCAGTGTGCCTGAATTCATCTTGCTCATTTAGTTGAAGGAGCCTTGCTTCTCCAGCCTTTGAATGATCTAAGTTCAGTTGCTTCAGCGCCCAGTGAGCTTTGTGTTGGAGTTCAATGGGCAGGTGACAAGCTTTTCCGAAGACTAACTTGTATGGTGACATGCCCAGTGGTGTCTTAAATGCTGTCCTGTACGCCCATAATGCATCATCAAGGTGTAAGGACCAATCCTTCCTGTTTGGACCAACCATCTTCTCAAGTATCCTTTTAATTTCTCTGTTGGAAATTTCTACTTGACCACATGTCTGTGGGTGATAAGCTGTAGCAGTCTTGTGCTTTACTCCGTACTTAGCCAATAGGTTCTCAATCAGCTTGTTACAGAAGTGAGAGCCTTCATCACTGATTATAGCTCTTGGAGTACCAAATCTTGTGAAGATGTTTTGCTTTAGGAATTTGCTGACTGACTTGGCCTCATTATTGGGCAATGCAATGGCTTCCACCCATTTTGACACATAATCCACAGCTACCAAAATGTATAAATTTCCATGAGACATAGGAAATGGCCCCATGAAGTCCATTCCCCAAACATCAAACAGTTCCACTTCAAGGATATTTGTCAATGGCATTTCTTGCTTGTTGGAGATGTTTCCAGTTCTTTGGCAATTATCACAGCTTTTCACTAATTCATGAGCATCTTTGAAGAGTGTTGGCCAATAGTATCCTGACTGTAACACCTTTGCTGCAGTTCTGGTTCCTCCAAAATGTCCTCCATAAGGTGATGCATGACATTGTTGTAATACATGGAGTTGTTCCTCTTCAGCCAGGCATCTCCTAAGCAACGGATCTTGACACATCTTATACAGATAGGGTTCATCCCAAAAATAGTGCTTCACGGTGTGGAAGAATTTTTTTCTTTGCTGATGGTTGAAATCCACAGGCACGATCTTGCGGACTAGGAAGTTAACTATATCAGCATACCAGGGAGCAGTAGCATCAGACGTTATAACGTTTAAAGAAATTGTCATAGACGTGGTAACGTCTTCAGCTACTGTGGCTACTGTCAGCAGTTTTTCATCAGGGAAATTTTCTTTTATCTCTTCTGCACCTGTACCTGCATCAACATTCTCAAGCCTAGAAAGATGAACAGCAACTTGGTTCTCCACCCCCTTTTTATCATGAATTTCCAAGTCAAATTCTTGGAGGAGGAGAACCCATCTGAAGAGTCGTGGCTTTGCATCTTTTTTAGAAATCAAATACTTGATGGCTGAGTGATCAGTAAAAACAATAACTTTTGCACCCACCAAGTATGATCTAAATTTGTCAAAAGCAAATACAACAGCCAGTAACTCTTTCTCAGTTACAGTATAATTTAATTGGGCATCATCTAAGGTTTTACTAGCATAGTATATAGAGTGAAAAATTTTGCCATACCTTTGACCCAATACGGCCCCCACAGCGTAGTCACTCGCATCACACATTAATTCAAATGGTTTGGACCAGTCAGGAGTGACTATCACAGGAGCTGTTACAAGGGCATTCTTCAATTTCTGGAAGGCTTCATGACAATGCTCATCAAAGTTGAAGACGTTATCACGTTGCAGCAACAGACACAAAGGTTTGGAAATTTTTGAGAAATCCTTGATAAACCTTCTGTAAAAACCAGCATGCCCTAAGAAACTTCTAATACCTTTGACAGTGGTAGGTGGAGGTAATTTGTCAATAACATCAATTTTTGCTTTATCCACCTCCAACCCTTTCTTTGAAATTTTATGCCCCAAAACAATTCCCTCTTGAACCATAAAGTGGCATTTCTCCCAGTTGAGTACTAGGTTGGTTTCTTCACATCTTATTAAAACTCCTTCTAAGTTTTCCAAGCATGCCTTGTATGAGTCTCCATAAACTGAAAAGTCATCCATGAAAACTTCCATGGATTTTTCAATAAAATCTGTAAATAGAGCCATCATACATCTCTGGAATGTTGCAGGTGCATTACACAATCCGAATGGCATCCTTCTGAAGGCAAAGGTACCATAAGGACAAGTGAATGTGGTCTTTTCTTGGTCCTCAGGCACAATAGCTATCTGGTTATATCCTGAGTAACCATCAAGGAAACAATAGAATTCTTTGCCTGCAAGTCTATCCAACATCTGGTCAATAAATGGCAGAGGAAAATGGTCCTTCTTGGTTGCTTTGTTCAGCTTCCTGTAGTCCATACATATCCTCCATCCAGTCACTGTTCTTGTTGGAATCAACTCATTTTTGTCATTGGTCACCACAGTAACTCCACCCTTCTTTGGTACACATTGAACTGGGCTCACCCATGAGCTATCACTAATTGGATAAATGATTCCTGCGTCTAACCATTTGATGATTTCCTTCTTGACCACCTCTTTCATTATTGGGTTCAATCGCCTTTGTCCTTCAATGCTGTTCTTTGCATTCTCCTCTAAGACAATTCTGTGCATACAGATTGTGGGACTGATACCCTTGATATCTGCCATTTGCCAACCAATGGCTTTCTTGTGCCTTTTCAAGGTGCTAATGAGATCACTTTCCTGCTCTTGTGAGAGATTAGAAGAAATGATTACAGGTAAAGAATCATTTTCCCCTAAAAAGGCATACTTCAGGTGATCGGGCAACACCTTCAATTCCAGAGTGGGTGGTTCTTCAATGGATGGTACTATCTTCTTGAGATTGGAGTCTTCTTGCCCCAAAGATTCATACTTCTTTGTCCATGCCCTGGGTACATGGGAATCAGACGTGACAACGTCTGTGGTTGACGTTGTAACGTTTAACGGTTCAGCTTCTTCTGATAACAGCTCTTGAATCTCATCTCTGCCCAGAATCTTTTCCAAGTGGTCATTATCTTTGTTGAATTGTTTTTGAATCACATGGTCAAGGGCAACCACAAAGGAACATTCCTCTGTGTTAGGTTCTGGATACTTGAGTGCGTTGAGGACGTTGAACTTGACTTCTTGGTCATTGACCCTCATGATTAATTCTCCTTTCTGCACATCAATGAGTGTCCTTCCAGTGGCCAGAAATGGTCGCCCCAAGATGATAGGAACTTCCTTATCTGCATCAAAATCCAAAATAACAAAGTCCACTGGATAAACTCTACTTTTATCAGCTAATGTAAGACTTAAAGAAGTAGGTCTGGCAGTTCCTATACCAAGTTTTTCATAAATGGACTTGGGCATCAAGTTAATACTTGCCCCCAAGTCGCATAAAGCTTTGCCAAGGTAAAAATCTCCAATGGAGCATGGTATAGTAAAACTGCCAGGATCTTTCAGTTTTCTAGGGAGTTTATTCTGCATGATTAAGCTACATTCTTCAGTTAAAGCAATAGTTTCAAACTCCCCTAGCCTTCTTCTTTTGGTGATGATATCCTTTAGGAACTTGGCATAGTTTGGCATCTGTTGTAGAGCTTCAACCAAGGGAAGGTTTATGTGTAGCTGTTTTAGCATCTCCATGAACTTGCTGAATTGCTTGTCTTCATGAGCTTTCTTTAGTCTTTGAGGGTAGGGTGGAGGAGGATATTCAGGTACAAGCTTTGGAACAGTCTTGATTCCTGGTTCAGAACTAGACGTTGTAACGTCTGGCTTAGACATCACAATATCTGGAATATTCTTCTCTTTTTCTCCACCTTTGTTCTTCTCTTTTTCCTTGTCTGGCACCTCAGATTCCTTAGGCATAGATGGTTCTGGATACTCAGTGCCACTTCTTAATGAGATAGCATTTACCTGTGCATTCACCACATCTTTACCATTTGACTTTGATGAAGATGGTGTTTCAGTTGTGGATG
Source organism: Astragalus membranaceus (assembly GCA_039519185.1). Classification (NCBI taxonomy): domain Eukaryota; kingdom Viridiplantae; phylum Streptophyta; class Magnoliopsida; order Fabales; family Fabaceae; genus Astragalus; species Astragalus membranaceus. The sequence continues at coordinate 158,467,781 of CM076848.1, read as the reverse complement.
GAAGAGATCCATTCTGTCTTTGAGTAAGAGCTGAGGCTATCTGTCCAATTTGGTTCTCCAAAGTTTTGATTGAAGACTCATGGGTCTGTAAGGTTGCCCTACAATCACTTATGAAAGTTTTCATCAGGGCTTCCAAATTGCTGTTGTTGTTATTCTGCGTATACTGCTTTTGTTGTTGAGGGGGAAATCCTGGGGGTATTGCAGGAGCAGCATTGCTAGCATTCAAAGAATTGTTGTTCTTCCAACTAAGATTTGGGTGATTTCTCCAATTTGAATTGTACAAGTTGGAGAAGGGACTGTTACCTTTGTTATGTGATACAAAGTTTACAGACTGGGGGTTATGGGGACACTCTTCGTAGACATGCCCTCCTTCACAATATACACACACTACTCCCCCAGATGGTGTTGGTTCAATAGCTGCAGCAGTCTGTGTTTCAGACGTTGCCACGTTTGGAGTGCTCAAGCTCTTAATCATGTTGGTCAGAGAAGCAACCTGAGCAGAAAGGGCAGTTACTTCACTTATCTCATGGACACCAGCCTTCTTTCCAGGAGTGAATCTATCAGAAGGCCAATGGGCATTGTGAGTGGCTATGTCTTCAATAAGTCTGCATGCCTCAGAGAAAGACATGTTTAATATGACACCGCCTGATGAAGCATCAAGTATAAGCCTGGTAGGTTGATCTAGACCATTATAAAAAGTCTCCATTTGAATAACTACGGGAATGCCATGGTGTGGGCACATTCTTAGTAATTCCTTCCATCTTTCCCAAGCCTCAAATAATGATTCCCCTTCTCTTTGTTTGAAGGAAGTGATGTCATTTCTTAACTTGGCATTTTTGTTGGGAGGGAAGTATTTTCCAAGAAATTTCTCAGCTAGCTCATCCCAAGTATGAATTGAATTTGGCTCTAAGGAGTTCAACCAATTCTTGGCCTTATCCTTAAGAGAATATGGAAATAGCTTCAGTTGGAAGGCATCTTCTGAGACTCCGGGGATGACAAAGTTGCTACACACATCCAAAAATTGCCTTAGATGTGCATAAGGATCTTCTTGAGGAAAACCCCCAAATTGCCCTGCAGTCTGCAGCATTTGGAACATCATTGGCTTGAATTCAAAGTGACCAGTATGAATAGGTGGTCTTGCAATGCCTGTTTGTAAATGTGCAGGATTGAGCACGGCATAATCACGCATAGGCCTGTCCCTGTCATTGACCATGTCTTGTGGCCCTGCATTGATGAGTTGCTGTCTCTGCCAGTGTTCATCATCAACATAGGTTTCTGTATGAGTTTGTGGTCCACGACCACGTCCTCCAGCATCTGAGTGCCTTCCTCCTCTTGGAGTGCGTCCACCTCTAGAGCTTCTACCACCAGTACCATGTTCAGACATGATTGGTGGCTGAAATTGCTGTTGTTGTTGCTGCCTTCTTAACCTTTGTTGTCTCCTTAGTCGCCTGAAGGTTCTTTCAGGTTCTGGATAGAATTCAGGCTCAGATCCACTCCCTGGTTCTGTTGAACTAGAGCTTGAACTGGAACTAAGCATACGCTGTAACGTTTACCTGTTCACTCACAAAAACAACAAACAACACAGCAGAATTCTTTCACCTAGTGTTTTAATTCTTGTTGAACAATAAAAGTTAAATACAGTCCCCGGCAACGGCGCCAAAAACTTGTTGCGTCCGTGTGTGTTCTAATCGCAATATCAGTGCAAGTATACACGTCGTACAAGTAATAAAGTGGATAAAAGTAAGAGATCGTTTCCACGAGGACTGATTAACTTTCAGAGTTCAAGTCTTTAAAACACAAGTGAAATAAGTAATAAATCGGCACTAAAAGTTGGTATTAAGACTAGTAACATAAATCAAGCAAGTAAACAAGAAGTGGTTGTGAATATGGAAGAGTATGAGTTGGATTGCTGCATGCAAGTGAATCTCCTCTAGTCAGACGTTATAACGTTTACACGTTATTACGTACAAATGCTATGTTGTATAGACGTTATAACGTTTGAACGCTGTTGCAAAAGAGCTGTGCTTTTCAGTCACAAAACGTCAGAGCTTCAAGTACTAGAATTCCTATGTTTAGGTTCTAAGTAGGCCTACTCCTGTATTTTAAGTACCCACAGCAATGTCCTATGAACTATTATCCGTTCTATGTCTAGACTTAGATAAAAATGCCTAAATGTCTTTAGTGCACCTTTTCATTCACATAAATCTTTGAGTTCTTTTCATAGACCATGTCTGTACCTATGAATCTACTTATTTTAAGTGATCAGTTCAAAACAAGTTTGGAAATATTAACATGCAAAGATTTAAAACGCATAAGTATCAATACTTCATAACATTAAACTAGAGGTTCATTACATGCAAAACAACAACCCAACTACAAATGTTTAGCTCATGCTGAGTGTCTTTACAGAAATAAGAGGAGTTAAAATCCAAATACCGTACATAGAGAAAAGGAGACTAAACGCAAAAGATACGCCTAGGTAGCCTTCCTTCATGCACGCTGTAAAGACGTTACAACGTCTGAGCCTTACAGTAATGGTTGCGAATGAAGATGGAACTTGGGGCCTTGAGAAAATTTAAAATGAAGAAGTCTGTGTCCAGAACTTCTTTTAGAAAAACTATCTCTGAAAAATGGAGGAAGGTGGATGATGAATGGAGTCGTGTCTTTCGCATGGTGCACCCTTGCCTTTTTGTAGAGAGAGAATAGCCATGGTCAAAAGAGGGTCACATGATGCTGATGTCATTCCCCACCTTCCAAGTTTGCTTGCGAGTTGACTCTGCCCTGAAGTGACACCGCACTGCTACAGTGCGTCAGCCGCGTCAGTGCTGAGGAGAGAGAAGATCTTCTTCATTTCCAGATCTCAGGCCATCATTACATGCGCGCCAAAATGATATATTATTTTCTTGTTCTGCTATCCTTCTACAGACGTGATGAGAGACGTTGCCACGTTCAGATTACTGCACAAACACAAGAAGCATCAAAACGCTCACAAAGGCGCCAATTGGCACCAAAATGCCTAGAACTTGTAATTTAGCCCCTTTCTAACTAAAAGCAATAAACTACCATAAACTTTACTAGAAACAACCTACTATTGCCAGAGAACTTGCATGATTTAACTTTGAACAAGTATAAATAACTCATATAAATATGAGTTATCAGGTATTGAGGTAGACCGTGCAAAAATTGAAGTGATTGAAAAAATGCTACCTCCCACCACAGTAAAAGAGGTGAGAAGCTTTTTAGGCCATGCGGGTTTCTACCGTCGGTTCATAAAAGACTTCTCAAAAATTTCAAAACCTATGACAAGTCTGCTCCTTAAGGATGCAGCATTTATTTTTAACGATCTTTGTCTTGAAGCTTTTAAAAGGTTGAAAAAGGCTTTAGTTACTGCCCCGATCATACAGCCACCAGACTGGAATCTTCCGTTCGAAATAATGTGCGATGCAAGCGACTATGCAGTTGGGGCAGTCCTGGGACAAAGAAAAGAAAAAAAATTGCATGCCATATACTATGCAACCAGGACCTTAGACGAGGCACAAATGAATTACGCCACAACTGAAAAAGAATTATTGGCGGTAGTTTTTGCCGTTGATAAGTTTCGATCATATCTGGTAGGTTCAAAAATCATCATTTTTACTGATCACTCGGCCATAAAATATTTGTTAAACAAAAAAGATGCCAAGCCGAGATTGATCCGATGGGTTTTACTCCTACAAGAATTTGATCTTGAAATAAGGGATAAAAAAGGCGTTGAAAATGTTGTGGCTGATCATTTGTCCCGTCTACAAGGAACAAAAGAAGAAGAATTACCGCTTAATGATACATTTTTGGATGATCAACTCTTCTCATTGGTCAAATCTGAAGCACCATGGTATGCAGATTTTGTAAACTACCTTGCAGCAGGAGTACTCCCCCCAGATTTAAAATATCAGCAGAAGAAGAAATTCTTCCATGATCTTAAACAGTATTACTGGGACGAGCCGCTGCTTTTTAAAAGGGGAGCTGATGGGGTGTTCAGAAGATGCATTCCGGAAGAAGAGGTAAGTAACATTCTATACCATTGTCATTCTTCTTCCTATGGCGGCCATGCCAGTTCTTCAAAAACTGCTACGAAAATTCTTCAATCTGGTTTTTATTGGCCGTCCCTTTTTAAAGACGCGCATCAATTCATTTCTAAATGCGACCAGTGTCAACGCACCGGAAATATTTCAAAAAGAAATGAAATGCCCTTAAATAATATCATAGAGGTTGAAATTTTCGACGTCTGGGGTGTCGATTTCATGGGACCGTTTCCTTCTTCTTTTGGAAACCAATATATTCTGGTAGCCGTTGACTATGTGTCAAAATGGATCGAAGCCATTGCTTCTCCTACAAATGATGCAAAGGTAGTCATAAAACTTTTCAAAAAAATAATTTTTCCAAGATTCGGGGTCCCTCGTGTTGTCATAAGCGACGGAGGATCCCATTTCATCTCAAAACATTTTGAAATGTTACTGCAAAAGTTTGGAGTAAGACACAAAATTGCAACGCCTTATCACCCTCAAACAAGCGGTCAGGTTGAGGTATCGAACAGAGAAATTAAAAGTATTTTAGAAAAAACTGTTTCGACCTCAAGAAAGGACTGGTCGGTAAAGCTCGATGATGCTCTCTGGGCTTATCGGACTGCGCACAAGACTCCCATAGGAATGACTCCGTTCAAATTAATTTATGGGAAGTCTTGCCACCTTCCGGTAGAACTAGAGCACAAAGCTTACTGGGCAATTAAACGCCTTAACCTGAACATGGAATTAGCCGGAGAAAAAAGGAAACTCCAACTAAACGAATTGGAAGAACTGCGAATGGATGCTTATGAGAATGCCAAACTTTACAAAGAAAGAACAAAAAATTGGCATGATAAGCGTATCATTCGTAGAGAATTCAAAGAGGGTGACCTGGTGTTATTATTTAATTCCAGGCTAAAAATATTTCCGGGAAAATTAAAGTCAAGATGGTCCGGTCCTTTTGAAATCCGTAAGGTTTACCCCTTCGGATCTGTAGAGATCTGGAGCGAGAAAACCGGATCGTTTAAAGTCAATGGTCAAAGGTTGAAAAATTATTTAATTGGTGACCCAATTGAGAAAGGAACTAGTTTAGTTCTACATGATCCCAATTGAAAAATTCTTTTTGACCGTCAAGCTAGTGACGTTAAAAGAGCGCTGCGTGGGAGGCAACCCACGGCTTAATGTATTTTTCGATTTGTTGAAAAATAAAATACCCCAGGGCCGAGTATCCTGAACCAGACAGCCAGGTGAGCTCTCCTAACCCCTTTTGTTTTATTTGAAAAATCATTGAGGACAATGCCTAGTCCAAGCATGGGGGGTATTTTATTGCTTTTATTAGGAATGTCTTTATTGCTTTGCCGAGTTTTTATCTTTTTTGTACTTTGAGTTGTATCTGCTCCCTCCATCACGAAACTTTGTGAACCCTAAGCATGTTTTAGATAAGCCTTTTCTGGACAAAAATAATTTTTCAATTTTTCATTAGCAATCATCTAGGTGGACTGGTTGGGAACAACAAAATTGTATCATGGTTCGATTTCTACTTCTAGGGCTTTTTCACACACACACTATTGAGACTGTTTCCAGTTATTAATACAATTAGAGGGACTGAAAAGAAACTAGTAACCTGGTTCTCTTGGTGACATTTACTAGATGCGCGGTTACTGGAGAAAAACGTCTGAGTTGGGGTATCAAGCAAAGAAAAAATATATATATATATATATATATATATATATATATATATATATATGCAAAACCAATTCAAAAATGCAAAAGTTAGTGCATTTTAAAAATAAATAAATAAATAAATAAATAAATGGTTAGCATATAAAATCAAAAAGAAAAGAAAAATGCTTGAATACCCAACGTATAAAGACCCTCCTTTGAGACCCGGTCTTAGTAAATGGAGGACCCAAGCTTAAGAATGTTGGGGAACCGGTTCTATGATGACATTGATACCCTCTCTAGAGTACTGATACTTTAAAGTTGTCTCTCAATTCCACAAAAAGCCCAAAATAGTAGCTCTCAAACCAAAGTGTTAGAATTACCCCACAGTTCACTTAAGGTTTCGATATGAAAATAATTTTCCTTCAGAATTGGCCTAAAGATTTACACTGTTTTTGCTTGAGGACAAGCAAAGGTTCAAGCATAGGGGAGTTTGATAAGTCTATTTTTAGAGTCTTTTTAATAGTTATTTTATTAAGTCTTTTTAGTATTTTAATTATATTTTTGATCTATTTTACTACAAATGTTTACTTTTTACCTTCAGGTTTTATTTTGAAGCAATTTCGACTGCATCTTCCAGAATTCGACTGGATCTCCCAGAATTCGACTACTTATGTCTCAGCAGGTTAGAATTCGACTGGATCTCCCAGAATTCGACTGGATCTCCCAGAATTCGACTGCATCTTCCAGATTTCGACTACATCTCCCAGAATTCGACTGTTTATGTCTCAGCAGGTCAGAATTCGACTGGATCTCCCAGAATTCGACCGCATCTTCCAGATTTCGACTGCTTCTATCTCAGCAGGTCAGAATTCGACTGGATCTCCCAGAATTCGACTGCATCTTCCAGATTTTGACTGCTTCTATCTCAGCAGGTCAGAATTCGACTGCATCTCCCAGAATTCTGCTGCATCAGTCGAAATTGCCTTGCCCACTTGTTGATGGATATTTTTGCCCACTTGTTGATGGCTTTGCCTTGCCCACTTGTTGATGACCATGTGCTTTGACCACTTGCTCATGTGCTTTGTCCACTTGAGGATGGCTTTTTGATGACTACCTTGGCCAACTTGATTTGCCACTTTTTCCTCTTTTGGACCATTTTGCCCCTCATATTTTCCTATAAATAGAGGCTTGATCCTCACTTGTAACCAAGCTTGAATTTTGTTAGAAAATCAATGACAAAGGCTCTCTAAAGATTCATGACTTCAATTTACTCTTCATGCTTTTTATGATTCTTGTTTATTTACTTTCTTGCCCTTTAAATTCTTGCTATTTATTTTCTTGCCCTTTTTCTTTCCAAGTCATTTACTTTCTTGCCCTTTAAATTCTTGCTATTTATTTTCTTGCCCTTTTACTTTCCAAGTCATTTACTTTCTTGCTCCTTTAAATTCTTGCACCTTTATTTTCCAAGTCATTTACTATTCTTGCTATTTAATTTCTTGCACCTTTATTTTCCAAGTTATTTACTTTCTTGCACTTTTATTTTCCCTGCTCTTTAACTTTCCAAGTCATTTAAATTACTTGCAATTTACTTTTCAAGCAATTTACTTTCTTGTCATTTACAATTCCGCTATTTATGATTTTTGCACTTTACCACTTTCTTTTATTTCTCGCTATTTAACTTTATGTTTTCTTCTTTTATTTTCTTTTCTCCTCTTTTGTCTACAATGATCATGAGTGAGTAGACTTTACTAAAACATTCCTTCTTTCTAAAAACACTTTCTTTTCAGTTAATCAAACTTTGAAAAATTAAATTGGTATTCACTTAGGCTCTCCCTGTGGACCGATACTCTTTTATTACGCGATACGACCCGTGCACTTGCGGGGCTATCACCCATTATATATAGGGTTCAAGGGGTGCCTCATTTGCACGTTTCTCCGATTTCTCCGCTCTCGCAATCAGCTCGCTCACAATCAGCTCGCTCGCATTCAGCTCGCTCGCATCCAGCTCGCTCGCATCCAGCTCGCTCGCATTCCGCTCGCTCGCAACATCAACTCGCTCCTTTTCCAGGTAACTACGACCGCTCTTCCTATATTTAAGTTATTATGTTCCACCTGATGGAGGGGGTGTCAGGTCTGGGGACGACCACGTCGCCCCTTCCCACGCGCGAGCAAGACCTTGACCGTCATTCCCATCCACAGGTTCATTCTGGCGCGGACCAAACAAACCCGCCGTATCTTTGGAATCTCGGCCGTTTCTCTTGCGCACATGACCCGACCAGTGGAGCAAAGTTCTGCACACGCCCGGTCGTCTTCTTCTAACGACGAATCTTCCTCTGGGTCTTCGACTCAGAACTGGTCTTCCTCCAGCGAATCCGGGACTCGGCCGGACAGAAGTGGGGTGCCGTTCACCGAGGCTGTGGTCGATGACACCGCAGAGAGCAACGCACGGGTTGCCGGTGACGAAGGTATTGGCCAGGCTGCGGCCGACTGCTCTGAGACGACCGACAGAGGCCAACGGGGCGACCATCGAGAAGATACAGAGGTCGCAGCTGCAAAGGACATGTCTTGGGTTTCTCTTAACTTGAGAGGCCAACGCAGCAAAATTCAACAGGGAAGCCAGGACCTAGAATATCTGGCGACCAGGCTGAATGAAGGTTGGAGAGTTGAAGGTATGGCTAAAGGGGAAGATGTTGCGGCCTGGACTGATGTGCTAAAATTCACGATGTACCGCATCGTTTTCGACCGCATGGGCATAATTCCACCATTCACCAGGTTCCAACGCCAGGTTCTACGCTATCTTCAGGTCGCCCCTTCTCAACTGAACCCGAACGCTTGGGCGTTCCTGCAGGCTTACGAAGATGTTCTCGTGGTTCTAAGATGGCCGGTCTCCGTAAGACTGTTTTTCACTTTGTTTGAAATGAGCTATATTTATGAGAAAGGCTCCAAGGGCGCCCGCAAGGAGGCGGTCTCGTTCAAAAACCGATCAACATACAACTTTTTCAAGCCTTACATGGAATCATTACCGACCGGGTGGAAAAGGGAATTCTTTTGGGTTGTTCCTAACTCGGCCGAGGCCCATCGAGGGATCGCCCAAATGTCCAAAGATGATCAGGAAGGAACGCCCGTGTTTCCCACAGTGTGGAGTTTCAACCATTTCTCGAAGAAACCGGGCCAGTATGCTTTCAAGGAAACTGATCTTGACGACCTGGACATGGGGACGATTCATAGGCTGAGAAAGATTGCATCCCTAGTCCCTGAGGGTCGCATCAAGGTTAAAAACATTGTGGATGCTCGTGGCAAGAAGAAAGTTAAGGCCGCTCTTGGTTGGTGGTCGCTCGCCTAGTTTATTTTCTGTCACTTCATTTTATTTAAATGTTTCTAACCATCTACTTTTGCCTTTGCAGTTGATATGGCCAACATGAATGACTTTGACCTCTTGGAGCAATGGGCGGCCGAGGATGGAGATACTTCGCCCGTCCGCAGAATTCCTGAGGTTCAACCTGGGTGTACGCCTCCACCTGCCGGAACTGGATCTCAGCCCGGTCGTCGGGATCCCCGGGCGGCCACGCCACATCAAGCAATCGACTTGAGCAGCCCACCCACAAATAAAGAAAGGTCCAAGAGGAATAGGTCGGTCGATCAAGGGGGCCAGAGCAAGAAGCATAAGAGTGGGAAAAGCCACGGGAACAACCGGTCGCCTAAGATCGACCTGCTTGGCTTGGGTGATGAAGACTGTGCTCGTTTCAAGGAGGAGCCGTTCGAGGTGATGGCCGATGCACTGAAGGCCGCTGGTATTCTGTTCAAGAAATACCAAGATGAAGAATCAGATCGCCTGGAAGGTAGGCGCCTTGCCCATAGATATTCATTGCTTGAAGGCGACCTAGTCGATAAAAATTTTAAATTGAATTCTTCCTTGTCGTTGCTAGCAGAGATGAGGGGCGAGCGAGATGACTTGCTCAAGAAATTGAAGGAGCTTGAACCGAGGGTCGAAGCGATCGCTGACAATGAGAGGAAGCTCGTCGAAGCAGAAAGCCAACTTGTGGCCGCTGTCTCTGCTCAAACTGCGGCCAAGTCTGCTCTGGACAAGGCGGTCGCCGACAAGGAAACAGCTGAGAAAGAGGTCGAACGCCTCAATTCAAAGAATAAAGAGTTATCGAGCCAGGTCGTTGGGCTGAAGACTGAGCTGGATGCAGTGGAGGAGGAAAAGAACAAGTTTAGAGGTCGCTACAAAGACGTTCTTGACCGGGCGAAGGGAGCTGCGGAGGGACAATTTGAAAATGCAGTCAGCCATATCAAGATTCTCTACCCTGATCTAGGGGTCGATCACCAGATCGTTCAATGCTCACATCGTGTGATCGAGCAGCAGATCGTTCGCCCCAAGAAGATGTCGAAGGGGAAGGTTCTTCAAGAAGAGGCGGTCATCAATCAGGCCCCTAGCGACTCTTGACTTGTAATTTTCTGAATCTTGTAATTTTAGCCCGCCTGCGAGCGGTGTTTTAATGGGCGCCCTGGTTTCGACCAAGGCGTCTTTGTTTGTAATCAATGACAATTTTCCCATGAATATTTTGGCCTGTTTAATTGCTCTGTAATTGGACTTTTTTGCTACTCTTTTAGACCGCTCGGCCAATCGATACATAGGCCGCTCGCCAACTTGTTTGGGCCATTCGATGGCACTCTTTTTAGGCCGCTCGGCGGCTTTCGTTTGGGCCATTCGATGGCACTCTTTTTAGGCCGCTCGGCGGCTCTCGTTTTGGCCATTCGATGGCACTCTTTTTAGGCCGCTCGGCGGCTCTCGTTTGGGCCATTCGATGACCCGCTTCTGGTCGCTCGGCCAATCGATACATAGGCCGCTCGCCAACTTGTTTGGGCCATTCGATGGCACTCTTTTTAGGCCGCTCGGCGGCTTTCGTTTGGGCCATTCGATGGCACTCTTTTTAGGCCGCTCGGCGGCTCTCGTTTGGGCCATTCGATGGCACTCTTTTTAGGCCGCTCGACGGCTCTCGTTTGGGCCATTCGATGACCCGCTTCTGGTCGCTCGACTGCTACTCGCATGGTGAGCGACCGTGCATACAATTTGCAGAAATAAAGTACACAAGTCAAATTTTAAGGTCGGTCCTCTGTAAAAAACCCCTGTGGGGAAAAAGTGCGACCGCCTGTTCTTTATTGATCAATTGGCGGCAGTTGGTGGCAAGCGATTTCTATTGGGATCCCAGGCATGTCTGATGCCCGCCATGCGAAAAGGTCTGCGTAATCCCTGAGGCAGGTGATGAGATCTTGCTTGTCTTGTTCAGGTAGGTCGCTCCCCAACTTAACTGTCTTAGTTGGGTCGTCCGATAACTGAACATCGATCAATTCCCCATGGGGCTCGGGCCTCTTCAGTTTATTCTTTAGCTCGCGGGCTAAATCGTCGTCGCCGTCCTCAGGGTCGCTATCTGGGTCGTATCAGGCATCCAGGTCGGCCACATTAATCTGATGCCCCTCTCCGAGATTCTGCAGTTTAGCATTCGTCACCTCCATGTCGCAAATCTCTTGATAGAGGAAATGGCTCCTCATGGCCGCTTCCATGTCGGCCATTACTGTCACAACTTGGTCGCTTTTACTGTAGAATTTCATCTTCAAATGTACAGTTGAGGCTACGGCCTCCAATTTTCCCAGTGTTGGGCGGCCAATGATGCAGTGGTAACACGATTTGATTGGCAGAACTAAGAACGTCGTTCTGACCGTCCTGTACGACGTGCTGCCGCTCGTATCATCTCCAAAAGCAACAAGTAATTCTATCGTCCCCAGTGGGTAGGTGGTCGCCCCATTGAACCCGGTCAATGGGGTTGGTACTGCTCGCGGAATGATTTCGCCCCTGTCCACGTTTAACTTGTCAATCAGTTCCTCAAACATGATGTCGGCCGAGCTCCCTTGGTCAACCAGTATTCTTCTGACCTCGGTGTTGGCCATTACGGCCGATACTACCAAAGGGACGTAATTATTGACTTTTCCATCGAGCAAGTCTTCGTCCCCAAAGGAAATGGGCGGCCTATTCGAGGCCGGCCGTGGGGTTGAAGTTGAGCCGACCATCATGAGTTCATTCCACTTCCTCTTCATTGCCTTGTTGGACTCTCTGATATCCAACGGATTACCTCCATGGATGACCATGGCTACATTGCGGCCCTTCGACTGTCTGGGGTCGCGATCATCCTCAGAATTGTTACGCGCTTGCTCGACCGTTGAGTTGACGATCGCTTTACCTCTGTCATTGGCGGGTTGGCAAACGGCTCTTTCTCCCGGGCGATCGTTACCTTCATCTCTGACATATTGCCTCAACTTTCCTTTCTGAATGAGATCTTCTATGTCATCTTTCAGGGCCATACAATCATCGGTATCATGCCCCTTACTCTTGTGGTATCTGCAGTATTTCTTGGTAGGCCGACCTCCTTTCTTCAACACTAGAGGATCAGGTCGCTTCACACCACTGAACTCATTGTTCTGGCACTCCGTGAAGATCTGCGCGATCGGAGTGTTCAACTTTGTACGATGCTCGTACTTCTTGGGCCGGTACTCGGGCTTACTGTCACGATAGTTTTCTTGCCCCTTGACCGGCCTGCCATTCTCTTCCTTGGGACGCGCGCGGGCGCCCTTGTCGGCGGCCAATTGCTCTTCATAGCCCATATGGTCGTTGGCCCTTCTAAGGAACAGGCCGAGGTCGTAGTAGCGGTTCAAAGAGAACTCTTCAGCAAATCTGTGGTTCTTTCTTATACCACGTTTGAGATACTTCAGTTTGTCCGTGTCTGATAGGTTGCGGACTGTGTCAGCCTCTGTCATGAACCGGTCGACAAACTCCCTCAACGATTCGTTTTCTCCTTGGACGACCGAGTCCAAGTGTTCTTCGTAACGATACTGACAACGGTTGGCTGTATAATTGGCCAAGAACATTGCCACAAGACCTTCCCAAGAAGAGACAGAGTTGGGACGCAGGGATTCCCACCATTCTAGCGCCCGGCCTTCGAGCGACTGAGGAAAAAGTCTGCACTTCATCGTCCGGCCTAGCTCCCTATAGCTACAGTAGTTATTGAAGTACATGAGGTGTTTATCTGGATCCCCGCGTCCGTTAAACTTGTTCAGGTTTGGGGGCTTCCTCAGGTCCCTTGGGATGCGATAACGCCTGATTTCGCTGGTGAAAGGCCCTTGTCCGGTCGGGATGGGATTCTGCCCGTAGGGCTGCATGGCGGCATAAGTTTGATCGACGGGCAAACCGTAAAGGCCGACCGGCTGACCATGGAATCTGTCGGCAATTGGAGGGGGTCCATGGTATTGTGGAGCATGCGATGACGACCGTCTTCTAGGCCGCTCTGAATAGTTTCTTCTTGGTCGGCTGATGGCATGGGAGACATCTCTAATCTCCCCATTGCGATAGTCGTCAAACTCCTCGTACGAGTCCCACGACCATGCGTCTTGATCGGCGGGATCCTGAGGACTCGTTGGACGAGTATATTGTTGGCGACCTTTCGGACTCTGGTCGGTAACTTGAGTTAGCATAGTCGTAATCTTCCCCGGGGGAACGACGATGGCGACTTCCTCGATGAGGGGGCGACCTGTGGACGATCACCTTTCTTGAAGGATTGCGTCGGGATACGCCTCGACGAGTAGGAGCTTCTCTTCGTGGTCGTGAACGATGGGGCCGGGATGGTTGCCCTCGGTGACCGCTGTCCGCACGCGGGCAGATCGAGATCGACCCTCTCTCATAGCGTTCGATCAGCTCGTCTCGATCAGCAATCACTTGATTCTTTTGCTCCAAAATCTGTATAAGTGCCTGGGTCACATGCTCTGGCAATGCTTCTGGGATTCCAGCTTTGGCCAGCTCGGCCGGTAGTTGCTGGACCGGTTGGATGACTGGCCCGCGGCCACCCTGCACTGAGGGTTCTTGGCGAGGCTCGCCTTGTGATTCATGAACTGTCACAGGCATGCCCTCTGGGGTCCGTTGAGGTCGGTTCTGCCCAGAGGTGTTGAGCCTGGAAGAAGTGCGTTTCTGACGTGGCGGCATGATTTGATGTGGAATAGCGCTCGGGCCTCCCACTGTGGTCGCCAATTGATCGTACCTGATCAATACGATGAGTTGCTGCTGTTTGTCAGTTGATGTCGCTCGGTCGCTGGGATGAAGGACCGAGTTCTGGGCCGCACGCGGGTGGTACCTGCAAAGGCACTCAAACGCTCAAGTCAGAGGTGCTTCAACGGGCAGGGTCACAAGGTGAGTAAAACATACCTGAAGCCACATGCTAGTGTGGTATATATAATGTTGGCTGCGCAGGCGTTCTAGCCGTTGCGCTTTTTGCGGGGCCGGCCGCATCTTGCGGAGCAAGTCAGGTATTGGGCCGCGATGGGCCTGTTGGACGAATTGGCCTTCGAGCCCACTCCAGAACAATAAGTTCATATATGCGTTGAACCACACCATAACAATCATCTTCACCTCCTCCAGTGACACCCTTCATCCACACTCCACTATTGACTGTCTCTCTGCCCTGTGTCCATTCATTGGTGTGAAATTTGTATCCATTGACAAAGTATGTGTGCCATTCTTTAACACATCTTCGAGGACCGTCTGATATGTTCCTCAAGTGTTGGTTGGTAGGAGTTGGCGGGGGGGGCATAAACATGTTGCCTAAACCACGTTGGAAAATGTGCATTAATATGAGCAGAAGATTGTTGCTCACTTACGTCCTCTGATGACAATAATTCCCTAAAAAGAAATAATTAATTGTTACACATTTTTTACTTCATATTAACTAATTAAGATTGATAGTTTATAATGTTGAGGAACATACTCATTAAATGGTTGCACCTCAGTACAGTTTATCAACACATGAACATGTGCTGAACTTTCCCAGATGGACGACCGGGTAGACAAAAGACAGACAAAGCTAAATGATGTCTAGGTCATTCAGTATCCATTTCATTTCGGCTGCTTCCAGGAGCAAACTCATTCTTGAAATAATAAGAACAAAAATGTGTTGTTTCACAGTGTAAGTAAGAAGAACATATCGTTCCTTCAACTCTAGCTTTGTTTTTCACCGATATTTTTGAAACACCCATGAACCTAGAGAAAATGATATTAATTAACATAATAATCATATATTTTAAACTTGTTTCTTATATGGTGTGAAAATTAACTGACCTTTCAAACGCATACATCCATCTGTATTGGACAGGTCCGCCAAGTTTAGCTTCATATGCAAGATGCACCGGTAGATGCTCCATAGAATCAAAGAAACCGGGCGGAAATACTCTCTCCAACTTGCATAAGATAAGTGGGATGTCTTGTTCCATTTTTGAAAGATCATCAGCTTTTAGCGTTGCCGAACACAAATTCTTAAAGTATTGACTTATTTCAATGAGCGGATTCAAAACGGGTGTTGGCAACGAACTAAAAGCGATAGGAAGTAAGCACTCCATGAATACATGACAATCATGACTCTTCATCCCATGCAACCTCCCATTATCCACATCCGCACATCTAGATAAATTGGAAGAATAACTGTCTGGCATTTTCAACTCTTTTATCCACTGATAAACTACTTTCGCTTGTTCGGTAGATAAAGTATAATTGGCTTTGGGTTTCAGAGTCCTAGTACCTTGCTCAACCAACAACATATCCTTTCGTCTACAGTAATGATCTATATCCTTCCTAGCTTTCTCATTGTCTTTCGTTTTGCCTTTCACGTTCATGACAGTGTTAAATATGTTGTCAAAAAAATTCTTCTCAATATGCATGACATCGAGATTGTGTCTCAATAGATTATCTTTCCAATAGGGAAGTTCCCAAAAAACACTTTTTTTTTGTCCAATTGTGCCATTGTCCATAGCCATCTGGACCAGAAACAACACCCGCTACGACTTCCACAGGAGGGATATCCCTAACACTATTCCAAATTTCCTCTGGTGTCAACTTACGAGGAGGTCCAGCTATTTCATCATTTCCCTTGATGAACGCATATTTCTGCTTTCTAAATGGGTAATCCATAGGTAAGAACCTACGGTGCGAGTCAAACCATGAAGTTTTTCCTCCGTATTTAAGACTAAAAGCCTTTGTGTCAACTATGCAAATCGAACACGCTATCTTACCATGTGTGCCCCATCCATACAACATTCCATAGGCAGGGAAGTCATTAATGGTCCACATCAAAGTTGCCCTCATCACAAAATTCTGTTTGCGTGCTGCATCATAAGTTAAAACATCATTCCACAACCTTTTTAGGTCATCAATCAAAGGTTGCAAATATATGTCAATACCAGCTGTTGGATTACTTGGCCCTGGAATAATAGAATTTAAAAACATGTATGGTTTAGACATACACATTTCTGAAGGAAGGCTGTATGGGGTAACAATAACTGGCCAACAGGAATACGGTGTTGTCGAGGCTTGAATATATGGTGTGAAACCATCAGAGCATAAACCAAGCCGACATTGCGTGGATCACTGGCAAAATCTGGATGAACACGATCAAAATGCTTCCAAGCTTCACCATCAGATGAGTGATGTAATTCACCAGAATTATTTCTATTTTGATGGTGCCACGTCATTTTACCTGCAGTCTCCATTGAAGTAAACATCCTCTGTAGCCTTGGTATAAGCGGCAGATAGAACATTGCTTTTCGTGGAACCGGTGTGCCTCTGCTCATCCCTTTCCTACGGACACGATAGCGTGGCTCTCCACACAACTTGCATTCCGACAACTCTCCATCATTTATGCCAAACTCATTGTCATAATAGAGCATGCAACCAGACACACAACAATGAATTCTTTTAGATTTTAAGCCAAGCTTCGATACCAGTCTTTTAGCTTCATAATAACTTTGCGGCAAAAGCCCTTTAATGGGGGTTGCATCCAACATCATTTTGGTCATATATTCCATGCACAACTCAGTAACATTAAATTGAGACTTAAGACCCAACAACCGAACACACATTGATAATTTTGAGTCTTTAGATCCTTCAAATAATGGTTTATTTGTCTCACTCAAATACATGTAAAACCTTTGAGCTTCCTCATTTGGAACTTCTTCAGCATCATATTCTGGTTCTTCAAAATCCAAATTTACTCCAACAGCGTCAGATATCATTCCCTGATAAACATATAACGGTTGTATAATTTGGCCTCCAGATGTCGTAGTCGCTGGATAACTACTTGATGTGGGAGCTACTACTTCAACCGGAACATTAACCGCAGGAACTGCAGCTACCCCTGGTCCTACTTCCTCGTGACGACTCCATATCCAATAATTTGGCCTAAACCTATTATTGTACAAATCAACTCTAACTTCGTCTTCATTTTTTATAAACTCTTCTACTCCTTCTACAAAACGTCGCTTTAAACCGGATCTTCCAGGAAACAATCGATCATACATCCAACTACGATCCATAATTTCAAGATCTATGTACTACACTACAACGTAAATGAAATAAACTATCAATTACCAGCAACACAATGAATTTTTATAAGACAATATCAGTTAATAAACTTTATAAGTGTACTTAATAAATAAGTTTTTTCAATATAAATTATTTTGTATCATTATTGCAAACAAAATTTGTAACAAAATTTTACTATAAATAGTGAAGTAATTAATATTTTATTAATTTTAATATTGTACCAAAAAAGTAACAGAACTTTATTATATAATTTTTTGGGACGAACAAATTTTGATGGTGGTGCTAATAAGCGTTATTAAAAATCACCAAGGACTAAAAGAAAAAATACAAATTTTACGGTGACCACAAGTTGGTAAAATTTTGGTAGACACTAAAAACAAAAAATCCATATATATATTGATATATTAATTACTTTGATAACTAACCGTAGTGAAGAGAAGGCTCTGACTTGAAGCTTATCCCGAACTCAAACAAAGAGGAAAGAGGAGGAACCCAAACAATACCTAAACAAACAACACCACAATTAGTAACAAACTCATATTATAAAATAATTCAAAAACTAAAAATATTAACTAAAGTTACAAACATACCTTATATCGAAGAAATTTGTCAACGAGAGGAAGAGATTAGTAGAGAGAAGTGGATAAGGGATTGGTAGAGAGAAAGAGATTTAGTAGAGAGAAGATAGATTGGTAGAGGTGTGAAGAAGAAGCTGAGAAGAAATTTATATAGAGAAACGAAAATCAACGGTCAAAACGCGAATCCGCCGGAAATGTCATTTCCGGCGGATTTTTGAAATTCCAAATTGGCGGTTTCAGGCTTTTTCGGCGGATTTTTATCCGCCGCTAACTTACCAGCGGAATTCAGGGCCTTTCCGGCGGATTTATACACCGCAAGTGTTTTCGGCGGATTTCGAGGCATTTCCGGCGGATTTTGTTTTTTTTTTTTAAAAAAAAAATTCGTAAACGCAAATCCGCCGGAAACACCCAAATATCGGCCGGAAATACCCAAATATCCGCCGGAAATAACCAAATTCAATATTCGCTATTTAATTAATGTCGGCAAGATCTTGACCGTTAATGAGTGTCGACACTAATCACTATTGACTATTCAATAATCACGCTGCACTATTCACTATTTAGTGTCGGCAAGATCTTGACCGTTAATATAGTGTCGGCAAGATCTTGACCGTTAATTAGTGTCGACGCTAATCACTATTCATTATTCAATAATCACGCTGGACTATTCACTATCTTTTATTATTTAATTAGTGTCGTCAAGATCTTGACCGTTAATTTAGTGTCGGCAAGATCTTGACCGTTAATTAGTGTCGACACTAATCACCATTGACTATTCAATAATCACACTGCACTATTCACTATTTAGTGTCGGCAATATCTTAATCGGTAATTTAGTGTCTGCAAGATCTTGACAGTTAATTAGTGTCGACGCTAATCACTATTCATTATTCATTAATATAAAATTTATTTATACCGGATATGTTGTTGTATTATTATGAGTATTATGGTTTTTTATTATATTTTATCCTTTATATATTTAATAAAAATATTAAATAATATATTTAAGGGTAAAATATGTTTTTAGTCCCTACAAAATCGGTTCCTTCTAAGTTTAGTCCCTACATTAACGAAATAGGCGTTTTGGTCCCTACATTTTTTTTCCGTTTTCATTAATAGTCTCTGTCGTTAAATCCATCTGATTAGGCTTTTTTTATTTAGGCTAAAATATGTTTTTTGTCCCTACAAAATTGGGTCATTCTACGTTTAGTACCTAGATTAACGAAATAGGTGTTTTGGTCCCTATCTTTTTTTGCTGTAACAGCCACGTCACATTTCTGTTGCCTAATCAGATGGATTTAACGACAGGAACTATTGATGAAAACGGAAAAAAATGTAGGGACCAAAACGCCTATTTCGTTAATGTAGGGACTAAACTTAGAAGGAGCCGATTTTGTAGGCACTAAAAACATATTTTACCCTATATTTAATTAATTCCGGTTGAACCCCCGATTCAACCGGTTGAACCCAAGAACCCCTGAACCGCTACCTCTTTCGGTTCAATGTCCGGTCCAATTTTGATTACCTTGCTCTTAATAGAAAGTTTGAGGAACTCCAAGGACCTGTTATTAAGTTGGAGGATGATACGAAACGTTTGATGTGTGTAAATGTCTACACTCATCAAATGTTCGGCATCATCCCCTAACTTAACAAGAGAGGAATTCGTAGGGGAGGTTCATGACAATGTTACTTTTAATGAAAAAGATGAAGGGGATGTTAATGACAAGGTGGAAGTTTCTTTACAAAGAAATGGAGAAATACGCCACTCTCTTGGAGCCGCTGCCGACAATGCTCAAGAGAGTGGCGTATGTCTCTGTTTCTTTGAAGAGAATGAGAGTATCGATAGAGGTGTGAAGAAGAAGACGTGGAGAAGAGATTTATATAGAGGAAACGAAAATCAACGGTCAAAAGGAGAATCCGCCGAAAATGTAATTTCCGGCGGATTTAGGGTGTTTCCGGCGGATTTTTGAAATTCAAAATTGGCGCTTCCAGGCTTTTCCGGCAGATTTTTATTTGCCGCAAACTTATCGGCGGACTTTAGGGACGTTCCGGCGGATTTATCCGCCGCAAACATTTCCGTCGGATTTTGATTTTTTCTTTAAAAAAAAAAAGTTTCGTAAACTAGATCCGCTGGAAATACCTCGAAATCCGCCGACAATGTTTGCAGCAGATAAATCCGCCAGAAAGTCCCTAATTCTGCCGGTAAGTTTGCGGCGGATACAATCCGCCAGAAAGTTTGCGGCGGATAAAAATCCGCCGGAAAGTCCTGGCCGGTAAAACTGATTATTCTTGTAGTGTAAGTTGTAAACTCGATATCCTTTTGATTGTGTACTATATCCCAAGAAGATGCCTCGAACCGTCTTGTCTTCTAACTTGTGTCTCTTTTGTTCTAGGACATGAATGTAGAAAATTGATCCAAAGACCCTTAGATGTCTAGCAGAAGGTTTCTGCCCACTCCAAGCTTCAATAGGAGTCTTGTCTTGGACTGCCTGAGTTGGGCATCTATTGATTATGTAGACAGCAGAATAAACTGCTTCAACCCAAAAGGTGTTTGGTAATCGTTTCTTCTTTAGCATCGATCTAGCCATCTCCAGGACCGTGCGATTTCTTCTTTCAGATACTCCATTTTGTTGAGGAGAATATGCCACTGTAAGTTGTCTTTCGATGCCTTCATCCTCGCAGAATTTATCAAACTCATGGGAGTTGTACCCTTTGCCGCGATCAGTCATGAGCCTCTTTATGTGTTTGCCACTTTGCTTTTCGACAAGGGCCTTGAACTTCTTGAATATTCCAAAGACTTCTGATTTTTCCTTGATGAAATAAAAAACAAGTCATTCTAGAAAAGTCATCGATGAAGAGGATGAAATACCTGTTGTTGTCGAGTGATGGCGTCCTCATCGGGCCACAAACGTCTGTGTGGATGAGCGCTCTAGCACATCTTTAGCCCTCCATGCATTGCTTGTTGAAAATGATAATCTGTGTTGTTTTCCTAGAAGACATCCTTCACATGCTCCATTATCTTCTTTGAGGCATGGTAGATCCCTCATCATATTCTTCTGATATAATAACTTTAAGGCTTTAGAGTTGAGGTGGCCGATGGGATCACGGCAAGTGTACCGGATCGTTGCAAGTAATAGTACGGAAAGACCGAGTGTCGAACTCAAGGACTATGGCTAATTATCAGTTTAACAATTTAACTTCTAAATTGAAAAGGTACTAAGTTGAATTTGTTTGACAGGAAATTAAAGTGATAAAGCTATAAATATTTTTAGTGATTTTAATTTATAACGATAACGAGAACACAAGTGTGAATTTGTATGAGATAAAAAGCGTTGGGGACGAGCTTCAATTTACTTCACTCTTATAGCTAACGAATCAAACTTGTTATTGAACTTATGTTATGAGCTACGATCAAATTGTTATAAATATTCTAATCCTAATTCCTTAGGTAAGAGAACCTTTATTCCTAATGAAAATCCCTAATTGTTGCCAAGTGGCTTCAGTCTCAAGAGAGGGGGTGAATTGAGATTTAAAAACGTTTGATAACTTTAGAAAATAAAGCAATAAAGAACATAGAGATTTATCCTGGTTCGGTCACCTCCTAGTGACCTACGTCCAGTCCTCACGCCCTTGTGAGATTTTCCACTAACCAAAACAACAAGGCTTACAGGTGCCTTGGAAAACCTTTACAGACTCAGGCACTCTTCTACTAGGATACCCCACCTATAAAGAGCCCTCAAATCTAATACAACAACAACAAGAGATACCCCACCCCTATTACAACCAGCTGCCCCAGAAACATACCCCACTTCCTAGTGCAAATAGTTACCCTAGAGAGATACCCCACTCCCTAGTACAAAATACAACAAATAAACAATAACAAATTTAAATACCGAAATACCTGTAATGTAGGCAGATAATACAACTTGAAGAATGCAACCCCAACTAACTCTTGAAAAAGATCAGCTCAGACGGACCAGCGGTGCGAGAAGAGCAAAAATAAAATATGAAGAGTTTTTCTAAAATGAATTCGTGAAATGGGTTGTGTCGGAAATGAACACCATGAGGCCTCTATTTATAGGCTATGAGGAAAAGAAGTTTACGTTAAAAATAATGTAAGAATCGATTATATGCTAAAATATATTGGATCTGGGAATCGATTCTTATGTGTGACTTCTTTTAAGTGAGAATCGATTTTGCTTTAGTAGCAATCGATTCTTATGATTCAGGAGGGCTAGAAATCGATTTCATACTTAGTGGAATATTGTATGAATCGATTCTTGGCTTGCCTGAGATGTGTAGGAATCGATTTTCAGCTTAGTAGAAAAAGGTATGAATCGATTCTTCTCTTTAAAAAATATTTGCTTAGGAATCGATTATGCAAGGAAATGGAAAAGATGTGAAATCGCTTCTTTTATTTTTGGAAACAATGTGAATCAAATATATGCTTGTATGAATCGATTATATGCATTCTTGATGACCTGAAAATCGATTTCAGTGGATGTTTATAGAAGATGCAAATCAATTTTTAGCTTTCAAAAATACTTTTTATGTTTACGTGAGTATCCATGTATTTTGAAAACTTGTGAGAGTGTGTGACACTTTGAGAGGCGAGCTGACCTTCGAAAGAGCTTACACTTTTTCCTAAGACACACCCAAACCCTAAGGACTACCCTTATATTTAAGGACTACCCTTAAACTTGAATCTTCAATTCTTGAGCTTGATTGTCTTGGATTGTGACTTTGATGTTTTGTCACTTTCATTAACTTTGGCCATCAACTTTGGCTTTGTCTTTTTCATCATCAAAACCTGACCTGCAATATTAGGTTACCTACAATACAAGGTATCCACATTCTCCCCCTTTTTGATGATGACAAAACATTAACTCATCTCAAGGTGGGAGGTTAGTTCATCAAAGAAAATAATGCATATGTGTGATGCTCCCCCTATCATGATGCTCCCCCTGTTTTATTGACTATATGCATAGTGACAATGGTATGACAGTTCTATATGCTCATTCTATATGCTTTATGCAACCCTATATTTCTCTCCCCCATTTTGTCATGATCAAAAGGGTCGACGTAAGATAGAGTTTGCGAATCGAATGACACAGCTATTTGAAGAACCATTACAGATTTATAAGTGATCATCAAAACCAAAAGAAAAACAAATTGTGAAACCATGAAGAGAATATTTCATCAAGACAGGTAAAATTTAATCATGAGTCTCAAGATCTGTGAAGCAGTTTGTTTAAGCTTCCTATATTTCATGCTGCTTAGTTTGAAAGTTGGTGAAGGCAGCCGGAATATGGGAGGTAGAGTTTTGGAAAAATTATTCTAGATAGACAGCAATTGTGAGCATGTATTTTTCGAAAAATACCAGTGCTAGCAGTTTATTGTAAAATAGATTTCAAGAGAAAGTAGCACTTTAACTGCAGAAATTCACAAGTCACAATTTCACTTAAATTCACATTTCTTTACAAAATCACTTTGAAAAACATTTAATTGAAAACTCATTTGAATAAATGAAGAACCAGGTTTTCTTTTGCAATGGATTTGTGAAAATATCAACTAGCTGATTTTGACAATTCAACAAACTCAATCACACTATCGCCTTTCTAACCATAACCTCTAAGAAGGTGATATATAATTTCTACATGCTTAGTCCTAGAGGGTTGACCAGAATACTTTGTGATTTTTCATGCCTTTATATGTGTTATTCTTAATGATGCATGAACCAAGATTGCCTGTTTCAATGATTACTACAAGTTCATATACTATTCTTAAGTTCTACATTAAGCACACTTTCTAATAGAGGTGAATAAAACTTAACCAATCAAACCTTTACCAGTGATTCTTCCTCTATTTATCACAAGTCACATAACGGATTTTTGCGGGGGTGAGTGTTAGGAACTTTGTTGCGTCTCCGGTCATGCGCTTTGAGTTTTTGCTGTCAAGGTATCAATCTGCCCGCATACCTTGAAGCATACCTGCAGTGATTTAAAACAAGGTTCTAGGTACCCAAAATTCTTTGGGTCCTTGTGGGTTAGTGTTTGGTATGGTCCTTTTGGGAACCCATACCTTTTTCACATTTTGATTACCTCTTGCTCTACAAACGGAAGCAGTATGTCCAGGTTTACCACAATAATAACATTTAATATAAGGTCTAGTGGAAAACTTTTGTTTATAATGCATATGCCTTTTAATGGGATTGTTTCTAGGAAATCTATGATGCACATGTTGTAAGTTAGACAATTTTCCAACGGTCCATTCTAGATCATGAATTTTCTTTTCAAGTTCAACACATTTATCGCAAACATAATTTTCTTTAAAACATGCAAGACTATCATTTTCCTTTCTAAGTTCTAGTTTTTCCTTAGTTAAAGCAATAACATCATTTTGAAGATGAGTGATGACTTTCTTGGATTTATCTAATGCTTTAGCTAGTTTTAAGGATTTATCATGCAATTCAGTAAATGCTTCATACAGTTCATCATAAGCATCTTGCAAAGTTTCAGAGTTAGAAGATACCTCAGTTTCACTTTCGCTGTCGTGGTCGGCCATGAGAGCAACTTGATTTTTTCAATTTCTGATTCATCTGATGAGTTCATGTCATTGTTTTCCCATGCTGTGTAGGCTTTTCTACTCTTGTTTCGCTTGGATCCCTTTTTCTCAAACTTCGATCGTTTTCTTTGTAATTTTGGGCGTTCCATCTTCATGTGTCCGGATTATCACATTCGTAGCAAGTTGGTGGACTTGAGAAGTTTTCCTTGCATGAGACTCCTTTGGTTGGAGAATTCTTTTTAAGAGATCTTTTTATGAACTTTTTGAATTGTCTTACCATTAGATCCACATTCTCATCCTCTTCATCATTCTCATTTTCCGAATCATCACTGTCATCGGATGAACTTGAACTTGAAGCCTTGAAAGCTAGGATTTTCCTTTTCTTTCCTTTTCCTTCATGCTCTGCTAAACGAGTGAGCTCTAACTCGTGCTCTAGTAGTTTCCCAAATAGAGTGGCAAGTGACATGGTAGCTAAATTTCTCGATTCAGTTATAGCAGTTACCTTTGGTTGCCATTCTCTGTTTAGGCATCTCAGCACTTTGTTGATCAAGTCTTTGGGAGGAAATGATTTTCCTAATGAACCCAATTTGTTACTATGTGAGTGAACCTCTTTTGCATTTCTTGTATGGATTCTCCTTGATCCATTCTGAACAATTCATATTCCCGGATGAGAGTATTTGTTCTTGCTCTTTTTACCTCACTAGTACCCTCATGAGTGACTCGAAGGTTGTCCCACATTTCTTGAGCAGTTTTACAATTTGATACTCTGAAGAATTCATCGGGACTAAGTGCGAAAGTGATAATGTTCTTGGCCCGGAAATTGAGTTGAACTTTCCTTTTATCATTCTCCGTCCATTCGTTTCGTTCTTTTACTGTGAGTGTGCCATTTACCATGTGCGTGGGAA
The DNA here is from genome assembly GCA_039519185.1 of Astragalus membranaceus. Taxonomy (NCBI): domain Eukaryota; kingdom Viridiplantae; phylum Streptophyta; class Magnoliopsida; order Fabales; family Fabaceae; genus Astragalus; species Astragalus membranaceus. The sequence goes on along the minus strand of CM076848.1, from coordinate 158,442,613 downwards.
CGAAAGGTCCATTTTCCACAGCATCCCACATATCTATATCTACCCCTTCTATAAATATTCTTATTCTTTCTTTCCAATATGCATAGTCTTCTCCGTTGAATCCCGGAGGACGGAAAAGAGATGCACCCTCTTGCGTATACCAACCTGAAGCCATTTCTCTTGAAGCTGCTAGGCCCTTTATACAAGAGTCTAGCTTTGATACCACGTGTTGCCAAGTGGCTTCAGTCACAAGAGGGGGGTGAATTGAGATTTAAAAACTTTTGATAACTTTCGAAAACGTTTTTCCCCTTTTCAATGACTTAGATCAATTTTTGCGTAGGTTAAATGGAAGCGAAGGAATTAGAAAATAAAGCAATAAAAAACACAGATTTATCCTGGTTCGGTCACCTCCTAGTGACCTACGTCCAGTCCTCACGCCCTTGTTAGATTTTCCACTAACCAAAACAACATGGCTTACAGGTGCCTTGGAAAACCTTTACCGGCTTAGGCACTCTTCTACTAGGATACCCCACCTATAAAGAGCCCTCAAATCTATTACAACAATAACAAGAGATACCCCACCCCTGTTACAACAGCTGCCCCAGAAAGATACCCCACTTCCTAGTACAAACAGCTACTCTAGAGAGATACCCCACTCCCTAGTACAAAATACAACAAATAAACAATAACAAATTTAAAGACCGAAATGCCTCTAATGTAGGCAGATAATACAACTTGAAGAATGCAACCCCAACAAACTCTTGCAAAAGATCAGCTCAGACGGACCAGCGGTGCGAGAAGAGCAAAAATAAAATATGAAAAGTTTTTCTAAAATGAATTCGTGAAATGGGTTGTGTCGGAAATGAACACCATGAGGCCTCTATTTATAGGCTATGAGAAAAAGAAGTTTACGTTGAAAATAATGTAAGAATCGATTATATGCTAAAATATATTGGATCTGGGAATCGATTCTTATGTGTGACTTCTTCTAAGTGAGAATCGATTTTGCTTTAGTAACAATCGATTCTTATGATTCAGGAGGGCTAGAAATCGGTTTCATACTTAGTGGAATAATGTATGAATCGATTCTTGGCTTGCCTGAGATGTGTAGGAATCGATTTTCAGCTTAGTAGAAAAAGGTATGAATCGATTCTTCTCTTTAAAAAATATTTGCTTAGGAATCGATTATGCAAGGAAAAGGAAAAGATGTGAAATCGATTCTTTTATTTTTGGAAACAATGTGAATCAAATATATGCTTGTATGAATCGATTATATGCATTCTTGATGACCTGAAAATCGATTTCAGTGGATGTTTATAGAAGATGCAAATCGATTTTTAGCTTTCAAAAATACTTTTTATGTTTACGTGAGTATCCATGTATTTTGAAAACTTGTGAGAGTGTGTGAGACTTTGAGAGGCGAGCTGACCTTCGAAAGAGCTTACACTTTTTCCTAAGACACACCCAAACCCTAAGGACTACCCTTAAACTTCAATCTTCAATTCTTGAGCTTGATTGTCTTGGATTGTGACTTTGGTGTTTTGTCACTTTCATTAACTTTGGCCATCAACTTTGGCTTTGTCTTTTTCATCATCAAAACCTGACCTGCAATATTAGGTTACCTGCAATACAAGGTATCCACACTAATTCCTTAGGTGACCTTAAAGAGAAATAAGCAGTAATAACAACAATTATCCTATGATTCTAAATACCAATGACTATTCCTAGACTAGAGATAAACAGATTTCAATTCTCAAGCATATGTAATTCAAACTTCCATTCATAATCACATATCATAAATCATCCTAAGAGTGATCAAATCCAAGAAAGCATTAAGATATTCATAAATTGTTGCTCATCCCCAACAACGGGAAGTTTAGCTAGACATAGAAATAGAGATAACAAGAGAAAAGATCAAACTAGAGGGAGAAGCTGACAACATTGATGCTCCAATGACTTGTTCCCAAGCTTGAATCATCAACGGAGGTCAGCGGAGTACGAATCCTTGTCGTCACGGACTTCAGAGCGCAAAACGAGACTGTTCCCAATGATCAGAATGACCTAAAATTCGAGTTACGAGCTTAAATATGAGCTGGGTAAGTGACCCATCGCCAGGCGACCCGTAGAAAAACAGCGCCCAGGAGAACCATCGCCTGGCGAGCAGAATCCATCGCCATGCTACCCGAAGCAAATCAGCGACCAGAACTCAGCCACCATCCCCTGGCGAGCTAGTCCCCTCGGCAGGCGACCAGAAGTGAAAATTTTCCTTTTTTTGTATCTGCTGAACCGCTAGGTAAGCTCCTGTCATAGCGAGGCTATGGACAAAAAAACACACGAATTAAAGGTACCAAGTATCTCAAAAACACATAAACAAAAACTAAATTCAATCTAAAAACTAACAAACAAAAATCAAACTATTACGATCTTAAAAGACACTATAATTGAGAAAAAGTTAAGAAAAACTAATTAAAAACTAGTCATACTATACATACAATGCAGAGCAATCACAACCCCAAACTTAAGTCTTTGCTTGTCCTCAAGTACCAATTCACATCAGGCATTGGGTTAGAATCGAAACACAAGTTCAACAAATGAATTTCCACAAATCACCATTATTCAGGCATTCCATAACACTGTGCATTCAAGAAACCAAACTTCCCAAAACTCTTGCTAGCAAGAAAACCAAGCTAAAGCAACAAAAATAACATTGACAGCCAATCATCAACATCAACCCTCTCCTCTCACTCTCACCAATTCACTCTTAAGTGTATATAGGGTAATGCGCTCAAATCACAATACACACACACATATATATATATATATATCCTACCATAGGCTTGAACAAAGTTCTAAGAAAAACAATCACACACAAATACCACACATATCATGAGGACTTTATAAAGGTTGTAATGGGGCTTGGGTCAGGGTGGATAACTTTTGGAATCTAGGCTTTCTTGATTGGAATTGAGAAATGCATTAGTCACTCTAGATCCTCTCCTTACTCATCAAACCTCTTCAAAGGATTTGTCCACAAGAAAAAACTGTCATGGTTCACTTAAATCACATCATTACTCACTAAACCTCTTCAAAAGAATTACCCACAAGAAAAAGTTGTCCTTGTTATCTTTTTTATTTATTTTTTTAAACTTCTTTTTTCTTTGTTTTTTTTTCTTCTATTTTTTTTTTGAACTTTTTGGTACTTTTGGTATACTCACCCCCAAACTTAGAACAATTGTTTGTCCTCAAACAACCCCAAACTTAATTCTTAGCTAGGAATCCAAAATGACAACACATCCCTTAATTCCAAACAAGTGGGACATGTAACACCCCGGTATTTTTAACATGTAAAAATACCCAAGTGCACCAAAGTATAAACATCAGAGATAATAATTCCTGCTCAGACACTGAATACCACTATAAAATTTTTGCTGAAATACAACATAACCATCTTATACACAAATAAGACCATACGGTACTCAGACCATGAACTGTCAGCAACTGTGGTAATCAGAGTCATACAAGAAAGCGGAAAGAAAGATAACCATAACACTAATGCCATAGTGCTGTGATACATGGACAACAGAAGGAAAATAGACTTAAACATAAAGCTAAGTCAACGGCAACCATCCGAGCTCAACCTACTCGTGCCTCTTCGATTTCCGCTGTCCCTGTGTCTCTGAAAAAGAACAACATTTAAACAGTGAGATACAATCTCAGTGAGTTCTACCGAGACCCCTACTAACACTCCCGGTCCAGTTTTAAAACATTGTTAACTCAACACGGCATCGACTGCGCGAACGCTAACTCCCGATGAACCGCATTATTTTACACATAGAATTTCACCGACTGCCCCAAGACTAATCCCGGCGAATCATACTACAAAACAACAGTAACGTACCACCGAATGCCCCAAGACTATTCCTGGCGAACCCCTTACCAATAATAGTTTCACTATTGGCCTCGGAGCCTAGGGTAGGGGATCATGACTGCCCCTCCTAGTATGTCAACATGGGTCGTCACCCAAACTCGATATAATATATATATATCAACAATCATATGAACATTTAGTTCATTTATATTATACTTTACCACGTAGGACTCATGGTCCGCTTTGTTATCCATAAAAACATATCCGCACACGTGTACTATTGTTCGGTTTTTCGAGACGATTTCAACTTTGGAAGTATTTTATAAAACCCTTTTGAAACATACCCAAAATCATGGCATTATAAGCCTAATATAAATATAGAAGGGTTAGGAAAGGATTAGGAGAGGATTGGAATCGAAACGGAATCATTTAGGGCACTTTGAAAATTTTGGACAGAAGCATGCGCACGGATCGTGCCCCTGGGACGCACGGATCGTGCTCATGTGCACGGATCGTGCCCCTGGGACGCACGGATCGTGCTCATGTGCACGGATCGTGCCCCTGGGACGCACGGATCGTGCGCTCTGTTAAGCATTTAGAAAATCTGAAACCGAACCAGGCGCACGGATCGTGCCCCTGGGACGCACGGATCGTGCTCATTTGACAGCATTGCAAAAATGGCCTGTTTTATGAAAATTCGCTTTCCGATCAATCCGAAACTCGCCCCGATCGATTCCTAACTCGAAAACAGACAATACCAGGCAATATTCCAGTCCAATCAACATCAAACAATCAAGCAATTCAATCGAAAACTCAACGATTACTAATTTCGTCAAAACGCGATATATTTCAAAATAACGTTTTCGACTCAAAATCTTTCGAAACCCAATCACACAATTCATTTCAAAACGGAATAAGCCTAAACGTGAGTAAAACTCACCCTTGAAGCGAGAGTCGATATCGAGCCGAATTTGCCGAGACTTGAAAACTCTCGAACGGAACCCTATTTCACCAAACCGCTCCAAACTTCGATTCGAACGTCACAACGCGATCAATCCGCTCCTAGCTTTGATCCTAAACATAACCCAATCATCGACACAACCTATCAATCCTTGATTTCAACAAATTTCCAACAAAACCCTCTAAATTTCGTAGGTCACAAAAAGGGGGGAAAATTGGATGAAATCTTACCTAGCTCTTGGGTTATGATGAGGGAGAGGAGATGATGAAGATGATGAATTTTGGAGGGGTGGGTTCACCTCTTCTTCTTCCTTTCTCTTCTCCTTTCTTCTTCTTCTTCTTCTTCTTCTTCTTCTTCTTCTTCTTCTTCTTCTTCTTCTTCTTCTTCTTCTTCTTCTTCTTCTTCTTCTTCTTCTTCTTCTTCTTCTTCTTCTTCTTCTTCTTCTTTCCTTCTCTTCTTTCTTTTCTCTTCTTTCTTTCCTTCTCTTCTGTTCGCGTTTCCTTTCTTTTCTTTAACACACACACACACACACACATATTTAGTTAACAAATAAGTGGTAACGTGGTCCAATTACCATATTGATCTTAATCCCTTATTTCGATTCCAAAACTTCCTTGACCCGTATTATCCGGTTAACGATCTAATGACAACCAATAAATAATTTTAGCACTCAATAAATTTATCAGTCAAGTACTAAATTATTCCAATTGCGTTAACATCCAAATAATTCTATTAATTATTTTGAGGATGTTACAGGACACTTGGTTTTTCAGTTAATGGCTTGTAATCAGGGTTATAAACAACAAGAAAAAAGGATTGAAGGCTCAAATGGGCTGCTCAAAGGTAAAAATTAAAGGGTAGACCTTTTAAAGCTCTAGCTACCAAGAAAACATAAGTCCTCAATCATGTATGTATGTGTATATGTGATGCAAAAGCAATCAAGAACTAAGTTCAAGTTCTAAAGAAATACACATGCACGGACACTCACAAATCAAGGAATTAAGTGTTTAGGCTCAAAAACTCACAGACTGTGAGAGAGTCAAAGTAATGAAATGAATGCCCAAAGTTTTCTTGTTACCATGCTTAGTTTGCTGAGAATCAGATTTCTTAGGATAGTTGGGTGCTCATCATGCACATGTTAACTTAACTTATTAAATGGTGATATGTAAGGAATTCAAATGCAAACAAGTGTTCAAACAAAATCACCCAACAACCCTCAAAGTCATTAATCAACAAAGTCAACAAAACACAGCACGAGACTTAAATAGAAAGGACAGTACAAATAAAATTAAGTAAAATAAAATGAAATTGAGAAGAGATAGAACACTCCCTCGCATGGGTTGCCTCCCATGAAGCGCTTATTTATCGTCCTAAGCTTGACGTTGAGGTGATTCTCTAATTTGGCTCAAGTGGAGGACTTTGCTTCTCAGGTGCCTCCTTTAGTGCTCCTTGGGTACTTTTTCTTTTATGCTTAAGTTTCCTCTTCCTACAAGTTGTATGAGGAGAATAGAACAGAGGATCCCCTGACAACTTCTTTTTCCTTAGTGTCACCCCCTTTTTCAAAATCTTTTGATACAACAAGTGAATTCTCAAGAAGTGAGTGGAGGTCTTGATCATGAATTTTTTTCAATTATGGGATCAAGCACCTCAATACGGTAACACCCTTCTTTTTCCTTTTTAGGTTCCATGGACTTGAGCACATTGAAAGTCACGACTTCATCTTGGACTTTCAATGTCAAAGTTCCATCCGCCACATCAATTACAGCTCTACCGGTAGCTAGGAAGGGTCTTCCCAAAATCAATGGAATGTCATTGTCTTCTTCCATGTCAAGAACCACAAAATCCACTAGAAAGATGAATTTGTCAATTTTCACAAGGACATCTTCGACTACACCATATGGATATTTCACTGAGCGGTCAGCCAGATGCAGAGTCATCATGGTCTTTTTTATCTGACCAATCCCCAACTTTTCGAAAATGGAGAGGGGCATTAGGTTGATACTTGCTCCCAAATCACACAGTGATGTTCCAAAAGTTCTATCCCCAATAGTGCAAGGAATAGAGAAACTTCCGGGATCTTTGAGTTTTTGTGGAAGCTTCCTTTGCAAAATTGCACTGCACTCCTCGGTGAGCATGACCGTCTCCTCATCCACAATCCTCCTCTTCTTTGAAAGGATATCTTTCATAAATTTTGCATATTTGGGCATCTGTTCAAGAGCTTCTGCAAAATGAATGTTAATTTTTAATTTTTTGAAAACATCTAAAAACTTACCAAAATGATTTTCATCTTGCTCTTTCCTCAATCTTTGAGGGTAAGGTAGCTTGATGACTGGCTTTCGAAGCTTAGACTCATCTTGCACAGTAGTATCCTCTTGACCCTTAGAAGGTTCGTCATCACCCGCAAACTACTTCACATTTGGCTCCTTCTTCAGTCTTTGGGGGAAATGTAACACCCCGATAGTTTCTAACTTGTAGAAATTACCGAAATGCACTACTGGCATACATCAGAGTACCTCCTGTTTTAAATACTGAACACATACTAAAACTCGATGCTAAAACCCATCAAGTGCGCTTACATAACTTAACATGAGAAATACATAAAACGTTCTTACACCACTCCACTAGTGTTCAGTACCAAAATAGAAAGTGTGCCGAAGCGATTTACAACTTGAAAGACATAAGTCGTACAATCGAATAGTCTTAAGATACAAAGGAAACTGAAATACAGAGATACATAAAATGACAAAACCAACAAAAGCGTCAGCAACTTCTCAAGCGTCTCCATGACCATGCCTCATCATCTTCAACTTAGCCTGCAATTCTGAAAAACCACAACATGGATTGGGTGAGACAACCTGTCTCAGTGAGTTCTATCGAGACCCCTTACTAACTCTCTCGGTTCAATTATGCTTGATTCGTTATTCAAACTCAAAACTCATAGTCCTCAAAGTTGACTATGTGGCTGAACTAATCTCAATCACTGAGCCTAACAATGAACTATGCTCAATCACTGAGCCTAACAATGATTCTTAGCGTGTCACCGGTCACTTGGCATAATAAGCTTCCGGTGAACCCGTCCCCACTAATCACTAGTGGGTCCCTAACGGGGCCTAGGTTCATAAGGCTCATGACTGCCTCTCCCCCAGCACACTAAAATAAAATAGGGTCGTCACCCTAACAATGATGTATATATTTTAATATACCTTGAACAATGAACAGTGAACAATGATCTGTGAACATGACAATGAGCTTATACTTAACATGATCTTAATCTTAACCTAATTTTATACTTAGCATAATCTTGTCATTAGGTGATCTCACACGGAATTACTAACGTTGTTAACTTAGCTTATAACTATCCATTACCTAGTCCACACCATAATGTATCGCCCATACTCAACATTATGATAACCTAACTTAGTCATAATCAATCTCATAAATACCATATCGGGCCATCACATAAACAATGACATGAACATAACATAAAACTACTTCGATCGTACTTGATTTCATGATACTAATATGTTTCCATCCTTGGGAAACCTTGAGGAGTGGATTAGAAGGGACATAGGACCAATCGGAATGACTTAGGACATAGTTTAAAATTGGGCATCAGCAAGGGACGCACGATCCGTGTGCCTTGGCGCACGATCCGTGCTCAATTTTCAGAAATCCATCTTGAGTGCCAGAACCTCACGCACGACCCGTGCCCAGGGGCGCACGGTCCGTGCGTGGCTATCAGTGTTTCAGAAAAACCAGTTTTCGCCTTCTCTTGTCCATTCTGATCGTTCCCGTATCCAATCCGATTCACATCCGATTCACATAGCAATCAACAATCATAACAATTAAACTTAACCAATCACATAATTTAACGATTCGTCCATGTTTTCATAAAACGGTTCAATACCGGTTTTCATCAAATGCGAGACCAAAACTCAGAGCATAACACACATGACCATAACATCCTAGTGAGTGTAGAACTCACCTATTTGCCGAGACTTCAAGGATTCGACCGTTCCCGAGAACCACGAACTCTCCTCGGGCTCGATCATAACATCAACTCACGAACTATCTCCGGAATCGCTCCGATACACTTCCCCACCGAAACCCAGCTACTGAGATGATGCCTATGGTTGCTCTAATTCGAATTGTGGTTGCTGAAATTGGTGTTAAGGCTCACAAAGAAGACATGCAAGGTCAGATTTGGCAATTTTGGCTAAGTGGAGCTTGGTTGGGCTTCAATGGTGAAATGTGGTGGAGGAGAAGGATGGTTTCGAAAATTGTATCAATGGAGAGAGGATAGAATACTGGAACTAATGGTGAAATCAGATTGTACATGCAAGGAATTCTGAGGAACTCTCCTCTCCTCTTCTTCTCCCTCGCGCTCTCCTCTCCTCTCCCTCTCAATCTTGCTGTTTTAGAATTTTCAAGGAATGAAGTGTTGTTGTGTTTCAGCTGGAGGGGCACACATATATATATGCTTGGTAAAAGACTACTATATCCCTCACTTAAACTTTTCATTCCTCATGACTCCTCACCATTCTAATTACCCTACTTGACATAATTAATATCCATTAAGCACACAAATCATGTAATAATTAAATCAAGCAATCCACTATTAAATCATTTTATTTTCAACCAAGTTAATAAATCACTAAATAATAATTATACGCCAAATAATTTAAATAGCGAAAATTGGGGATATTACAGGAAAGGTAGCTTAATAATTGGTTTTGGCACTTTTGGCTTCTCTTTTACATTAGAATTCTCACCAACACCCACATGAGTTTTGTCACTAGGCTCAATCACTTCTTCTGGACTCTTATTTGCTACAACTTCAATTGTTTTGCCACTCCGTGTGGTTATAGCATTCACTGTTTCACCACCCCTTGGATTAGGAATAGTGTCACTTGGAAGAGATCCCGGAGGTCTTTGTACAACTTGCTTGGCCAGTTGGCCCACTTGAGTCTCTAGATTTCTGATGGATGCCTCTTGATTTTTAGAACTAGCTTCTATACTTTAATTTGAAACCTGCTCTTATTTCCTCCATGAATGAAGAAGTTTGTGCAGCTAGTCTCTCAACTGCAATCTCCCAATTGCTTTCTTTTGAGGAGTGTTTTGGCTTTGCCCTTGATCCTTCCAAGAGAAATTCAGATGACTCCCCCACCCCGGATTGTAGGTGTTGGAATATGGATTATTTTTGACAAAAAATATCTTCTCTTAGACTGCTAGGGGATGTTCACAGTCTTGGTTAGAATGTGAACCTTCACAGTAGTCACACTTCAAACTTGTCACAACATTTACTTGAGAAGAATGGTGTTGCATAGAATTCAACTTTAGAGCTTCCATTCCCTTTTTCAGTTCTTCCAACTCTTGAGTGATTATCTTCTGTTGAGCCAACCCGGTAGTTTGAGCATCTAAGTCAAAGAGACCTCTTTTAGATGTACCTCCTCCATCACGAGCCGCCAAGTAATCATTTGAAACCAGAGCTTCAATTATTTGTCTTGCTTCTACCGCGGTCTTGAAATTCAAAGAACTACCTACTGAGGTATCAAGCATCATCCTAGCATTCGGTCTCAACCCAGTACAAAAGATTTGCATTTGCTGATGGTCATCAAAACCATGATTCGGGCAAGCCTTCAATGTGATCTTGAACTTTTGTAAGTCTCATAGAGCGACTCACCCTCTTTTTGCTCAAAACTATTGATTTCTCCCCTCTTCTTAATGAACATGGAATGTGGGACAAATTGTTCAAGAAATTTGTCTTCAAGATCATTCCGTGTAGTGATGCTACCTTCGGGTTGCGAATCAAACCACTCTTTGGCTTCATCCTTTAGAGAGAAGGGAAAAAGCCTCAGTTTCTTAGCTTCATCAGTATTACCATCCACTTTCACTGTTTCACATAGTTGTGCAAAATTGGTGAGATGCTTGTTTGCATCTTCACACGGTCTTCCACCAATTTGCATCTCCCTCAATTCACGAAACAATCCTGGATTGATCTTAAACCTATTCACGGTTACCGGTTGATGAGCAATGGGTAACCTCTGTCTGTTTGTGTCACGATTCCCATAGTCTCCAAGAGTATGTCTCACTGGTGGGTCGGCCATATCTTCAATCACAGGAATCTCAAATACAATCTATACTTCTCTTACTGCTTCTTTTTCTTGGAGTTTCCTTTCTCTTGTAGCCTTTTGATTAGCCTTTGCAGTCTTTTCAATTTCTGGATCAAAGAGAAGGTCAACTGAGGCAGTGCCTCGCATAAACAAAGTTAGAGCAAAAGTAAGTGATTAAGAGGTAAAAAAAATGACAGAAATTAAAATTCAATCAAGAACTTAAAAATTAAGCTGATAAAAATTTGGCAGTCCCCGGCAACGGCGCCAAAAACATGATGGGATCACGACAAGTGTACCGGATGGTTGCAAGTAATAGTATGGAAAGACTGAGTGTTGAACCCAGGGACTGCGGTTAATTATCAGTTTAACAATTTAACTTCTAAATTGGAAAGGTACTAAGTTGAATTTGTTTGACAGGAAATTAAAGTGATAAAGCTATAAATATTTTTAGTGATTTTAATTTATAACGTTAACAAGAACAGAAGTGTGAATTTGTATGAATTAAAAAGCGTTGGGGACGAGCTTCAATTTACTTCACTCTTATATCTAACAAATCAAACTTGTTATTGAACTTATGTTATGAGCTACGATCAAATTGTTATAAATATTCTAACCATAATTCCTTAGGTAAGAGAACCTTTATTCCTAATGAAAGTCCCTAATTCCTTAGGTGACATTAAAGAGAAATAAGCAGTAATAACAACAATTATCCTATGATTCTGAACACCAATGACTATTCCTAGACTAGAGATAAACAGATTTCAATTCTCAAGCATATGTAATTCAAACTTCCATTCATAATCACATATCATAAATCATCCTAAGAGTGATTAAATCCTAGAAAGCATTAAGAACAGAGATTGAAACATAAATCATAACATTCATTCAAATAACAAAGGTTTAATCCAAAAACATAAGATATTCATAAATTGTTGCTCATCCCCAACAACGGGAAGATTAGCTAGACAAAGAAATAGCGATAACAAGAGAAAAGATCAAACTAGAGGGAGAAGCCGACAACATTGACGCTCCAATGACTTGTTCCCAAGCTTGAAACATCAACAGAGGTCAGTGGAGTGAGAATCCTTGCCGTTACGGACTTTAGAGCGCAAAACGAGACTGTTCCCAACGATCAGAATGACCTAAAATTTGAGTTACGGGCTTAAATATGAGCTGCGTAAGTGACCCATCGCATGGCGAGCAGGATCCATCGCCAGGCGACCTGAACAAAAACAAGGAGTTTTTAACCATCTCCTGGCGAGCAGGACCCATCGCCAGGCGACCCGTAGAAAAACAGCGCCCAGGAGAACCATCGCCTGGCGAGCAGAATCCATCGGCAGGCTACCCGAAGCAAATCAGCGACCAGAACTCAGCCACCATTGCCTGGCGAGGTAGTCCCCTCGCCAGGCGACCAGAAATGAAATTTTCCTTTTTTGTATCTGCTGAACCGCTAGGTAAGCTCTTGTCATAGTTATGCTAAGGACAACAAAAACACACGAATTAAAGGTACCAAGTATCTCAGAAACACGTAAACAAAAACCAAATTCAATCTAAAAACTAACAAACAAAAAACAAACTATTACGATCTTAAAACACACTATAATTGAGAAAAACTTAAGAAAAACTAATTAAAAACTAGTCAAACTATACATATAATGCAGAGCAATCAGTGGCCAAACCTCCGATGCCACAGCCATGAATCATCAACTTGCACCTTCATGGCAATGTTGGTAGTATATTTAAAATTTATCGTGAAGCTTCTGTTCCTCGTCTCCATCTTTACTTGAGCTATCTCAGCTTTTTTATTACTGTTATCATAGATTGTGCATTTATCTCCTTCAAAGTGAAGGACATAGCTTTTCTCCATCATTTGACCGATGCTCAAGAGATTTTCTTTAAGATTGGGAACTAGTAAGACATCTTTAACGAGCCGCGTACCTTTCTTTGTCTCCACCATTAAAATTAAAGGAGAGCTTACGGGGAACTAGTAAGACTCCTCAAGTGAGAGCTTACGGGGAATAGAAATTAAAATTTTCTCAACAATTCTTTTGTCGAGAATATTCTCCCCGTAAGCTCTCATTTGAGAAACAATTTCTTTTATCTTTGTATAATAGTCTTGTACGATCTCAGACTCCTTCATACTTAATAATTCAAACTTACGCCTTAGACTTTGGAGTTTGACGGCACGTACCTTAGCGGTTCCTTGAAACTCCTCCTGTAGTGTGTGACACCCGCTACCCCGTTTGGAAAACGACGTAAATAAAAGAATTAATAAAAATTACGTCTTTGTAAAAACTTTGAGTCAAACGAAATAGAAAGTATCACCAACAAATGCGGAAATACAAATAAACGAAATAACAAAATAAAGTAAAAACCCCATGGAACCCCTGTGTCACATGTCTCAGAGATTTTACCAATTATTACAACTTTTAAAAACAAACAACAATACAACTAGAAACTAACATTCTTCATCATCACGAACTACTCCTCGGCGTCCACGTCGATAGGCTCATCACCATCTGCTTGCTCATCACCTAAACGTGTACAATGTCACACGAGTAGCCACAAAGAAGAGTGAGAAAATCACATAATAAGGAAACAGTCAACAGTAGTGGATACAACTTTCATAACAAACATGCACATACAATCCTTAACTAATCTTTAGTTAATCCTAGTGTCGTGACCTCACGTACGGTCCTAGGACTACAAGCATCAACAACAACAACATGATTAGGATACATTGCCAGATATTTCCTTACAATCATCAACAAAAACAACAACTATAGGACCAGGATACCTTGCCTGAACGGGATACCTTGCCCGATAACGCCCTACGACGGACAACAATAGGACCGGGATACCTTGCCCAATAATGCCCTACAAGAAACAATAGGACCGGAATAGCCCGAACGGGATACCTTGCCCGATAAATCCCTGAAGAACAACAAGGACTCCCTGAAGAACAACAAGGAGAGGACTATGAGGACACGCATGGACTTAATCAGGCGCGATATCTCACAACGACAACGACAAGAACGAGTACGGCTTGCCCATACTGCAGCGAGTCCTTGCCCATACTGCGACAAGGTTCCTTAAACATCATCATCATCAACTTCCCTAAGAACTCCTAAGTCCGAGGGTATCATCAACAACTAGGGGGTCACTATAGTCATCATCTCCAGTCATACTATTACCCAAGTTCCCGCTAACTCTATATAATAACGTCATCATTATATTCATATGTAGTCATTTTGACTCAATGCCTCTAATCCCAACTTCACCCGTTATTTGATATTTCCTAAGGCTCCTATGACACTTATAGTCTCAATCATCATCCATGGTCAAGGTTACCTGCAACTAGCTTAGGAAGGGTTAAACATCATGCAAAACCTTCTTACAATAGCCCTAATCCATTAACAGCTTCGTCTTGTTCAACTAATAGGCTTCAAAAGGTCTGTTAGGTAATCTTAATAGTTCTAATCCATTCACAAATTAATCTTAATCAGTTAAGAGACTCTAAATTGTATCTTAGAAATTTCCCATTGCTCTAATCAACTAAAAACATCAACTTAATCAATTGTCGTCCTCGTATATGACAATAAATCATTATAAGTAATTATAATCTAAATTTAGCCATCAAAATGTTTAGAGACCTCAATATCAACAACTTAGCCTTATGTTCTACATTCTAACATTGCTTATTAATTTAGAGGAAAAATACACCATGAGTTCATCTTTAGTTTCCAACCTGTGAGCTATCTAACCATATAATTTCAACATCAACTATATCAAATATCCAATAAGGTCACTAACAATCATATCTCTTCTAAAGAGGTTAGCCCAAAGAGACTCAATACCAACGATATGGTCTCTAATCATCATCAACAATAGTCATGACAACAATAACAAACATAACAAGAACAACAAGCATAACATGTTCCAAAAACAACACATAGCACATTATAATAGAGTCCTTGCTCCTACAAGGACATAACCAAATTATAGAATAAAATATATAAAACCCATTGCTCATACAATGGTTCACACCCAAATATATTGTCGGCGTAAGACATAGGGATCATGGGACATCCCAGTTATGTCAATTGCATCCTAAACTACCATGTTCCCTAGTTATCATCCCCCCTCTTCTTACCTCATATCCAAGCGAGATGTTCCAAAGCGAAAACGGAAACTCAAGTCCTCCAAACAAAATTATATCACTCTTATATCAGCCCCTTGATGATCTCGGAAGTCAGGATTAACAAAAGAGAAAGCTATGGTATTAGATATTTGCCCGTAGGGACTAAAATGACGAAAAAGCTAAGCTTAGGAACCTACCACGAAATTCTGACCTGAAAGGCTGAAAACATATTTCTATAGTGTTATGGACGTCGCTACGAGCGTGTAGCTTCAAACATCACATGATTCTGACAACAACAACAATCATAAGTAACTTAAACAACGTCATTCCCCCCTAGTGTTACAAATCAGAGCAGACGACCCGACTCAGCTAGTGAAGATACCTAAGTCTTCACTCGAGATCACCTGCACGTTACCGCATAGGGGTAACATTCAAACAGAAGGGGTGAGTTCATCTAACAATATAATAAAGCTTATGATAAGCACTATGCTAGAGTTATGACACTATATCAACCACATCACGACACATCGAGTCAGTCATCAATATTAATCACCACAACAAATCATCGCAATGCCAGCTATATAAATCACATCACAAACATCAATTCAATCACTACAAAAGCTCATTATAATGTCATGTAAGTATATGAAGTGCAACCCACTCGCGGGCATATGCATGAGGTACCTTTCACAAACGTCGCTTAGCCCTTTGGGCCTCATCGTCACTTAGCCTTTTGGGCCTCAAACGTCACTGGGTTTATGCACATGGGATGCATGAGACACTATGACATGCACCGCGCACAAACACACACAATCACGGTCAACTGTGTGACCCGTCACTTACCAGTTTGCCTAATAAGAGGCACAGCACCTGTCAATTCATGATTACACATAACAACGTCGCTTAGCCTTTTGGGCCTCATCGTCACTTATTTTAATTCATAATTACACATAAAAACATCGCTTAGCCTTTTGGGCCTCACCGTCGCTTAGCCTTTATGGCCTCATCATCATTTAGAATCATCATCATCGATATAGCATCCATCGTCAATCACAAGCATAGCCACTAAGGGCATTACCGCCAAAATCATCAACTTATCAAGGTACTAGCCACTGAGGGCATCATCGTCAATCAAACATTGGCCACTAGGGGCACTATCGTCATTTACACGTCATTATCATTAAAGTTGGTCACTAAGGGCAGAAACGTTATTTAGAACATCATCATTGACACCAAAAAGGTTTTAGACACCGAAAACAGTTTTACAACGCAACAACAACGACCATCGGGGCAGCCACTTGGGCGCCCAGAACCATCAGAAAATAATAAGTTTTCGCTTTTACAATAGGACACACAGATAGACAACGAAATGGGCTTCACAACACTTTTTGAAACGTTTAAAGCGGGTGCCCGAGTCAAAAGTTATAGCGAAAACAGTTTTTATTAAAGATCGGGAACGTCCTGAAAATGGCGCCCAGCGCTCAGCAAACAACACGCACAACACACGCACACTGGCGCCCTTGGCGCCCAGCGCCTGGCGCCTAGCGCCCAGCGCTCACAACACGCAACACACACAACACACACACACACACGCACGGCGCCCAGCGCTCGCAACACGCAGCACACACGCACACGGACACGGCGCCCTTGGCGCCCAGCGCCTGGCGCCTGGCGCCCAGCAAGCACAATTCAACACAACAGCAAGCACAATTCAGCAACACAAACTTTGGCTCATGCGCCCAGCACAAGGGCGCCAATTCCTGCAATGCAAAATTCAACCAAAAACGCAACAACTTGGCACGGGGCGCCCATTCACGAGGACGCCTAATTCCGTGGCCAAAATTCCAGCAACAACAATGCTTGGCACAGGGCGCCCCACTCAGGGCGCCTAATTCCGCACCTAGACAACAAAATCCAGCAACATTATAAACACAAAAATGGCGCCCTATGCGCCTATGACACCAACAACGACGAATTCGAGCAACACAAATCCCTCAAATCACATACAACATATTAAACACCAAATTCCATCATCACGGCTCAATTCAACAATACGAACACCAAATTATCATAATCATTCCCAATCATCATAACTCACAATATCATCAACAATTACTCAAACACTCGGCACGCACAACATGATTTTATTAACAACACGTCTTCATATGCCTAGGGTTCATCAATAATCACTAAGAATACATAAAAAGGCATACATAGAGCCTAGCCCCTACATAATCCCCATCATAAAAACCCTATTATAGAGAAGATAAGACCCACCCTTACCTGATATCGAAGCGTCTTCCCGGGGCAAATATCTACAGAGACAAATTACGAGTTCTCAAGCGTGAATCCATTCCAGCAGGACAATGATTGACTCGAATGCGTACAATCATGCAACAACAACAATGACAGTACAAAAGTCATATACTAACAATACTAAATTAATCAAAATCATAGTCCAACTTTGGATTCATGTAAGAAGGGCTAACTACCGTAAAAGTATACTAAAGTATTGCTACTAAATTTAAGTTAAGTTAAACTTTTAAATAGTTTTTAGAAACTAGAAACATTCAATTATTCAAGATCAGGATTATTTGCATAATTACACACTTGCTCCAAAAACAATTGCAAGTAAATGCCAGGAACAGAAGAAATCACTAAGAAGGGGGTCAATGATAGTTACCCGTGAGAAGGGTACCACGACGATTGAAGGCAATGCATTTCATACATCCATGTTCCAAATACTCCTCTATCACTTCCGGGAAATCTCCCTGCAACGAATCAATTATCGACGCACTCATCGTTACAAGAAGGCTCAAATAGGATGAAGCATGTTGAGTGAGGAACAACAGATGCAGCACAGGTACGCGCGGTCGCGCTTTAGCGGAGCTGCGTAATGGAAGCGGAGAAGATCGGAGAAGCAACTTTAGTGGCGTGTAGGGCTATCAAAACTGAACATAGTAATCATTGTGAGGAGGGAAGTGATTCGCAACGGTTAGGGGATTGAACTCGCAAATGAAGGAGCAAGGAGGGTGGAAGCTGAGGCTGTCATAGACCAAACATCAAGAAGGAGAGTAAAATTTGTTAATGGTCAGAGCAGCATTAGAGTGGCAACGGAGACATAGGGCAGCGCCAAGAATACGAAGTCACGGAGGAGAGTTATTCAGAGGGGTGTGGCTCATGGGGAAACAGAAGAGAGGAGATGAGAGAGTTTTGAGAGAAATCGAATTTAGGGATTGCTGAGGAGCAGCTGCGCAGTGGAGAAGAGACTGGGTCGGGTCATGGGTGTGGGCTGCGCGAACTGTATGTGTGGGCTGGACCATCAGTGGGTTTAATGTGTCGCAGGGGGTGTAAGTAGCGAACAGAAGGGGTGTATACTAGTAGCAAGGCCCAAAATCAACTCTAAATCATTTTTAAAAGCTCATTTCAACTACAACTATTATTTTAGCACACTAATAGTCCCAAAATAATTTGTAGAATACATAAATACTAAAATACTAATATTTATAAAAATAAAATAAATATATAATAACAACTATATATTACCGGTAACATATAAAAATACATTAAATAAGATTTCAACCCATTTTAATAACTCAAATACAAGATAATTTAATCTTATCAATTGAAAATAGTTTATAAAACAAGCACATAGTAACAAAACACAATGCACGAAAATCGGGGTGTTACAGGGATGGCCCAGCCGGTCTTGCCAACAACAAATTTATTATGATCCATAAACTTCTGGTTTAAGGTAAGTCTCATGATATACAGACATTAAATATTTTCTTCATTTATTATTCAATTTGGTATACCCACTTTGATGAGTATCCTTGAAACTTAATTAGTTTCTATGAGACTTGATGATAGAATCTAATACAATATCAATGTGTAATTTTGTTCCTTTAAATAACAATACAATAGCTCTTCTAGAGTCCTCTATTATATTTGCAAACTTCTAGTTGCAAGTTGGAAATAAGTACACATGCTATCATATGGCTTGTAAATGGTAAAACTATGTAGACTATTAAACTTCAGGTTTAATTTTTTTTTTCTTCTATAAGTGCATAGCAAACTAATGAAAAGAAAAATTTTAATTGCTCTCATATATATTTGAATTGACAATGAATAAAAATAATGTATTAAACTCTTATCATTCAAACAACAAAATATAAAAATACTACCTAATGCATATAACAAAATTACTATGTACAAACAAAGAATTAGGCACACACATTTCTTTTTCCTCTATATTTATATGGAATTCCAAGCATGAGAAAGAAAATAAGTTACATATTCCATAATACCAAAATAGTAAACCATTATTAGTAACACCAAAGGTCATAACCACAAATCATACTAATGAAAAGAAAACCACAACACATTTATTAAAAATATTAAAGAAATTAACTTTGTGTCAATCCGTTACTACATCATTATATTCTTGAAAGAGAACCGCAACACCATTATTAGGAGTAGTAAAGGATATAAACTTAAATTATGATGATGTTATTCTACAATATGAATGGTCATAACCACAATATTTGCCACACTCTGAAATTTTAGTATAAACCATTCAATTTTGGGAATAAAGTTCAATTGTTATGTGACATTTCACAATTTAATCAACAACCACTCATTTGTTCAATCAAATTATGTCTAAAAACTTTCAAAATATTCTTGAAAGTATTTTCTCAATTTTGCTACTTCAAGAGCATAATTGTGAGACATAGAAATAAATTACTTGTTTTTCTCAATTTTCCTTGTTTCAAAGTATACTAAGTTGAAGTAGATCTTACAAATTTCAATCACAGTTTAAAAGTCTAGTTCTTCAGGAACTCGACCACAAATTTTTCATATTTTTGTGGTCAAAGAAGTTCAAAGAAATCTTTCATAAAGGATAATAGTAACCTTTACTACACCAATGATCATAACCTCAACTTTTGTTGTAACCCAAACTTTTAAGTTGATTCATTCTCTTCTGGGAATGAAGTTTAATCCATTGAGTGGTTTGCGGTTATTCAATCACAATATCACATAATGTTGATTCAAAATATTTTCTCATTTTGCTACTCCAGGAGCATATTCAAGTAAAATTTCCCTTATATTCCTTTGATTCTATTATACTAAGATCAAATAGATCATTTAGATTACAATCATGGTCTAAAGATTCAGTTCTTCAAGAACTTGACCACAAATATTTCATTAGTGATGATCAAGAAAAATCATACTTTCTAACTATTTGTTCTCCAAGAATTACACCACGAGTTTATATGATTACCATAATTCTTTGAACAATCCTCCAAGGATGGTTGAATATTAAGTTTTTTTTTAAGTTCTTCAAGAACTATGATAAATCTTCACATTTTAATCCTACAAGGATACTCAGATATTTTTTTTCCAGTTCTTCGAGAACTATATAACAAATCATCACAAAAAATTCTTTAAGCAATCCCCTACAGGGATTCTTGAACATTTTTTTTCAGTTCTTCAAGAACTATATCACAAACTTTCATACTTTGAGCAATCCTATAGGATGCTTCAATATTTAGTTATTTGTGCAATCCTTCCGGGACGCTTGAATGATGAATTCTTCAAGAATTCATCAAGAATTTAGACAAACACGATATGCTTCAATATTAAGTTTTTTTTGTGCAATCCTTTTAGGATGCCTAAATGATGAATTCTTCTAGAATTTATCAAGAATACATAAACATGATAGTTGTCCCTATGCAATCCAATAGGGATGCTTGAATATTGAATTCTTCTAGAATTCATCAAGAATAGACAAACATGCTAATTGTCTTTATGCAATCCAACAGGGATGCTTTAATGTTGAATTCTTCAGGAATTCATCAAGAATAGAAAATGATAACCATAGTAGTTAAATTAAATTCTCAACAAAATTTTTATACAAGAAATATAAAATGTTAAGATGATAAAATAAAAGCTATAATAAAAAAAAACATGATAATATGAGTTGGATTAACTATAAGATAGTAGAAGAAAACATATCTTTGCCAAATAGCCTCCAAGCTTATTAAGCCGTCATTTTGGTAGAGCTTCGTGCTGATAACGTGTTATGAATTTGATCCAAACAAGAGTAAGATATAACCATTATAATAAACTATAGATGAAGAAGAAATAGAAGAAGAGAATGAGAGAAGAAAAGAGCATTTGCATTCTACTCTTGAAGGTGTCATTTACATTGCCATATAAGTCCTATTTATAGGATACAAATCTTGTAACTTACAAGCACAAAGTTAAGAGCAAAAAGAATGAGTTAAAGCTCTTTACTCATGGGAGTTATAGAGTATCCTAGTAAGATGAAAGAACTAAGGAGAGATGGACATCCACCAATTATTCATAACAAATACAATAATAACACACTATTAAAATATGTCAATTATTAAAATATGCACACATAAAGATACTAATATATCCAAACATATATACACGCATATTAATTAGAAAATTGGGGTGTTAGATAGTGTACTCCATGCATCATTGGCATTAGTAGCTTCCATTATCCTCGGGAAAATGGAGTCACCCACAACTTGTTGCAAGAAATATAATGTTTTTGAATGTTTCTGCTTATTTTCCCTCAACTCTTTCTTTTGAGGTGTAGTAAGAGTTGAAGTATCTGCAGAAACGGTAAATCCTTCCTCTACAACTTCCCATAGATCTTGAGAGCAAAGAAAGGTCTTCATTTTAATCCTCCAAAAATTATAGTTTTTACCGGAAAAAGTAGGGACTTACATATTAGATGATGATTGGGTGTTGTTAGCCAGAGGCTAAGAAAATTATGAAAGTAGTGTAGAATGATGGTAGTGATTTTTAGCTGGTAGTTAGATAGTTTATCTACGCCCAGTAGATGACCGAATGTTAGTATTTTAATAGTGAATAGTAGAGGAAGATAATTGGGATAGTTGGAATAGTGGATAGGAATTGGTGGAGAAGTGATATACTAACGGTTCTTGAAATAGCAATTGTATTGCACTCCTTGATTGATTTACAAAGAAGCACTAGCTTATATTTATAGGCTCCATTCCATCGCCTCTCATTTGGCATTGACATATTTTAATATTATTGGAATAATGTAGATTAGGGCCGGACAAAATTCATAGGCCCGGCCAAAACCCGTGTTACCTGAAAAAAATTGGAAACGGGCGGATCTAGTCGGTTCAACGGGTAGACGGGTGGAAAGACTCAGTTCAGCATGGATTCAGATGGGTGGGTGCGGATTTAATTACAAAACTCATCGGTATTCGAACCCGCCCGCAAAACTTCAGCGTAATATATTAAATAATTATAGGAATTGACGCTCCACTTAATATCTTTAGAAATTTGACTGTCATATTTCAGTTCCAAAGTACTGCTCTCTCTCTTTTTTGACAAAGCAATTATTACTCTTGTTTTTCAAAAACTTTACACGTTTCTCTTTTTCTCTTTTTTAACAAATGATTTTTTACTTTTCTCTTATCAAAAAGCTAAATTCTCTTACGTGGCTTTTTATCTCTCTTCTTTAAAAACTTAATTTATTTCTTTCACTCAAGTATTTTCCATATCTACCATTTTCCCTCTGATCAAAGTCAAGAACCGCAAATAACAAGAAAAATCACAACAGCCTCTCAATATCTCTTCTCTAACTCTTTGATTTGGCTCTTCAATTGCCACAGATCTGTTCATTAGTTCTAACGCAATGGGTCGGTTTTGCTTGCATATCCACCTCTCCTCTCACTTCTCTCACTTCTGTTGCTTGCATCCACCTCTCCTTATCCTTTTTTCTCACTACCTTTTTGCTTGCAATGGGTCTGTTTTACCTCCATTAGAAGCTATTTTTGGCCGCCCTCAATCTCCCTCCTCATTTCAACTCCCTTTCATCTCTCTTAAGAGTGATGGCCAGAACAGAAACATGATTTGTGCTGCTTTGGTCGAACCCGATTCTACCCAACCGAACCACCCGCACAAACCGAAAATAAAAACCCGCCCAAACCGTGTCAAATAATGGGCGAAGTTGGGCCTGGTAATACCAACCGCGGTTTGGGCCGAATGCCTGTTTTGGGCCCAAACCCGCCGATACCCACCCGTTGTCCAGCCCTAAATTGTAGATCATATACTCTAGTAAAAACAAGAAGCCACTAGAACAATCTAGTACCTATACTCTAGTGTTAGTCTTTGAAGTTTCTAGAAATTTGTAGCATAATTCAACAGAAACATATTCACTCCAAACTATTCTCTCTAGATTCCTTTAGACTTTTTACATTTATACACATAAAAATAAATATTCATTATAATTAA
Organism: Astragalus membranaceus; assembly: GCA_039519185.1. Taxonomy (NCBI): domain Eukaryota; kingdom Viridiplantae; phylum Streptophyta; class Magnoliopsida; order Fabales; family Fabaceae; genus Astragalus; species Astragalus membranaceus. The sequence continues at coordinate 158,419,250 of CM076848.1, read as the reverse complement.
TCAAAACAATATATAACATTAGGTTTGAAAAAGAATTAAAATATTATAAATATATAATTTATTTATTTAGTAATAATATTAATAATCGTGGTGAGAGTAGTTGTTGACAAACGCATGTCGGAGTGGTAATCGGTGGTGGTGGTCGTAGTGGTAGTCAATCGAGGTGATCATATTGGTGGCCAGTGGTGGTGACTAGTGGTGGTCAGGGTGGTGATTTCCAGTGATCACAAGTAGTGGTTAGAGAAGTAGTCATTGGTGGTGATCGATATTGTTTAAAGTGGTAGTTTCCGTTGGTCGGAGTGGTGGTCAGAATGGTAATAGGTGGTAGTCGGGTTGGTGATCGGAGGTGGATGGAGTGCGGGTCGGCGGTCGTTGGAGTAGTGGTCAGAGTGGTGATCAGTGGTTGTTGAAGTCCAATTTTTATAGTTCACTTTTTTTTTTGTTTGTTCGGGCCGTCGTTGGTTCCCCACAGAATGATCCCAAAGCTTTCAACCAATGATTAATCTCCGTTCGTGTAGCAGGTGCCCAGCAATACACTGGCCAACATTATTTGTCACTAGAGGGAATCGAACCCGGGAGCATACCGAGTCGATCCCCAAGTGTCCCAGCCGGCCCAGCTGAGCCAAGAGGTTGGTTCTATATAGTTCACTTTAAGAGAGAGCGTTAGAAAAATAATTGACTGCAAGAGAGAAAAGAAGAAGGTTGCAGAACAAGTGCTTAACAATAATAGTTTTTTATTCTTTTTCTTATTCACATCATAGGTTGGTTCTATTTCTTTCTTTTTCTTTTTACACTCGCTTTCTTTCTTTTTTCTCTTTCTTTTTACAATCTCTTTCTTTATTTTCACTTTTTTCACTTTTCTTTTACACTCTTTTTTCCTTTTTTTTTCTTTTTACCTTACTTTTACTTTTCCCATAAACAATTTTTCTCTTTCTATTATCATTTCACTTTAGTTTTTTTTACTAAATTTCTAAATTTATACACTCTTATTGATATTCTACTATCTATCTTTTACTATCTACTATAATCCACTAAAATTGTTCTTTCTAAAGAGTTAACACCTTAAAATTTTAATTTTTCTCTTCGAAATCTGTTTACACTCTAATTGATAATCTACTATCTATCTTTTACTATCTTCTATAAAAAGAACACGACACCACTCGTGCGTATGCACGGGTATCCTACTAGTATAGATTTATATCAATCCACCACAATTGATTTTACCAGTACCCTCATTCTATCTATTTGACAACTCAAATTTTTTAGGGTAAAAATGTCATTATACTTTTTTTTCTCTTTATTCTTACACCCTCTTTCTTACTTTTCACTTTTCTCTTGCACTCTCTTTCTTCCTTTTTTCTCTTTCTTCTTACACTCTCTTCCCTCCGTTTCACTTTTCTTTTACACTCTCTTTCTTCATTTTTTCTTTTTACTTTACTTTTTTCATAAATAATTATTCTTTTTCTCTTATCACTTCACTTTAATTCTTTTAACTAAATTTCTAAATTTATACAAACACTACTTTAATTAAAAAATTTGAAGACTACTACTTTAAACCTACTATCTAACTTAATGACTATTTAAATTAGTAATTAATATTTAAAATAAATATTTCTTATTGATAATCTAATATCTAACTTTTATTATCTACTATAATATACTAATCAACTAAAATAATCATTTGAAACTACGAGATAGTTGCAATGATAAATAAAAAACACGGGATAACTGCAGTGATATTTATATATTTTTTAAAAATTTATAATTAAAAAAATACGGAATTAATATTTACCATTAATATTTATAATTTTTTTAACAATTTATAATTAATATTTACCATTGATAATTATAATTTTGAAAAACTACTATAAACTTAATATCTAAACAAATACGGGATAACTGCAGTTTATTATAGATTATTGCAGTTATCCCATATTTTTTTAATAGATTATTGCAGTTATCCCGTTTTTTTTAATAGATTATAGTATATTTTTATGAAAACTTCTGCGCTCTTTCCCACAACCAAACTGCTAGGCTCTTTCCTGCAAAGACTGAAGACCTCTTGTTCAACTTTATAATTTTATTTTGGCTTAATTACAGTTTTGGACCCCCTATTTTCACCAACTCACGATTTTAGTCCCCTAAGAATTTTTTTCACGAATTTAGTCCCCCTATTTTCACAAACTCACGATTTTAGTCCCCCAAGAATTTTTTTGACGAATTTAGTCCTCCTATTTTCCCATTCTGTAAAATTAAAGTCCCCCTATTTTTCCAATTTATAAAATCAAAGTCCCTCTCATAAAAATAATAATAATAATTATTATTACAAATAAATTTTTTTATATTTAATAAATAAAAATTCCATCTTTCTTCTTCATTCGATATTTCCTCTCCCTTCGATACCCTAATTCCAAATCCAGCAAACCCAGCATCGTTCCTTCAAAAACAAACCAGGTGAAATTTGTGAACAGTATAATCACAAGCAGATAGATTAGTTTCTTAAGCACGTTGTTGTGGATTTGATCCTATCATGTATATGGAAATGTCTTTTTGAGAGATTCAAAACTCACTTCGATAGTAAAGTATGTCTAATGAAGAAAATTTGAACTCTAAATTCACAAGAATATTGTTCTTCATTAACTTTTTTTTTGACAGAATGTTATCAACTTTTATAAACCCAAAACTATTCTTTTTTTGGACAAAAACACAACTATTTTTAGAAACTATAATCAAATACCGATGTTTATAAGGTTTGCTTTTGAATGAATGGTGTTGAGTTTGCTGGGTTTGGGTTCGTGGAGAAAGAGGAAGTATCGAATAAAGAAGGTGGAATTTTTATTTATTAAAAAAAAATTTGTAATAAAAATAATAATAATTTTTATGTTTAAATTCCAATAAGGCAAGCCACTCTGTCAGCCACGTAGGATAAGTGACTGACAACTCAGTGACAATTTTGATCAAATTAGAGGGGGGATTTTTATTTTACAAATTGGGAAAATAGGGGGACTAAATTTGTGAAAAAATTCTTGTGGACTAAAATCGTGAGTTAGTGAAAATAGGGGGACTAAATTCGTGAAAAAAATTCTTAAGGGACTAAAATCGTGAGTTGGTAAAAATAAGGAGACCAAAACTGGAATTAAGCCTTTTATTTTTGATCTACTACTTCATACTCAATAATTTTTCATCCAACTATGGTAAAAAAAATCTATGTGACAATTAATTACTTATGTGACAGGTCTAATTAATCTCTCTATATCCACGAACCCAAACCCAGGAAACTCAACAAGCATACGTGATAAACTTTCATCATGAGGTTTCAAATCATAGTTTTTTATTCTTTTTCTTTTTCACTTTAGAGAGCGATAGAAAAGAATAAAGGTTGGGGAAGAATAATTGTTTAACAATAATTGCTAGCTTGCTTAAAAAAAAAAGAACAATAATTGCTAGCAACAAGTTTTGTTCCTCTACATCACTTTTTCCCATCACTCTTTCCCCACCGTCTCTCTTATTGCATTGGATAATTGAATGGCATCTACATCCATTCTAACCCCAAGTTGGACCAACCATGTTTTCTTGAGTTTCAGGGGTGAAGACACTCGTAAAGGTTTCACAGACCATCTTTTTGCTGCACTGGAAAGAAGGGGGATCAAAACATTCAAGGATAATCATGATCTTGAAAGGGGAGGAGTGATATCAATGGAACTCATAAAAGCCATTGAAGAGTCCATGTTTGCAATCATCATTCTCTCACCCAACTATGCTTCCTCAACTTGGTGTTTGGATGAGCTCCAAAAGATTGTTGAGTGCAACAAGACTTTTGGTCAAACAGTTTTTCCAATCTTCTATGGCGTAGATCCATCTGATGTGAGACATCAAAGGGGAAGCTTTGCCAAAGCTTTTAGAAAACATGAAGAGAACTTCAGAGATAATAGAACCAAAGTGGACACATGGAAAAATGCCTTAAGAGAAATTGCAGGTTATTCTGGCTGGGACTCAAAGGGTTGGTAAGTAGTTTTATCATCATTCAGTCTTTAATCTATATTTTTAGCACATGTGAGCTAATTAGAGTTAGGAATAGAGAAAAATAACAATTATAGTATGGTCCAAACCATTTAGCCAACCGAGTATAACAATCAATTATAGTATATTGCTGCTCATCTAGCAACATATGCATTTGTTAGTACAAGGTTTATGCTTCCTAGATTTCCAAATATATAAATTGATAACTTGTTTGTTTTTACTATCTAGTGCTAAATTTACTTGTGGTTTTATAAAAGTCTCCTTATTTTCCCCTCTCTCTATACAGGAATGAGGCAGCATTAGTCGAAACAATTGTTGATGATATACAGAAAAAATTGATTCCTAAATTGCCATCTTCCACAAATAATCTTGTTGGGATTGATTCAAGGATAAAGGAAGTATATTCACTCCTAGGAATGGGGTTGAACGATGTTCGCTTCATAGGCATATGGGGTATGGGAGGCATTGGAAAGACAACTATTGCTAGATTAGTTTATGAAGCAATGAAAGAGGAATTCAAATTCAACGATAGTTGCTTTCTGGCTGACATTAGAGAGGTTTCTAAGACAAAGGGTTTATTTCACATCCAAAGGGAACTTCTTCTTCATCTTAATATAAGAAGCAGTGAATTCTATAATGTCCATGATGGGAAAAAGATAGTAGCAAACTCCTTCCGTAACAAAAAGGTTTTTCTTGTTCTTGATGATGTAAGTGAGTCAAGCCAATTGGAGAATTTAGCTGAGAACCAAGAATGGTTTGGTCCAGGAAGCAGAATCATAATCACAAGCAGAGATAAACACCTGCTAGTGAGACATGGAGTTGATGAAATTTATGAGGCTAAAAGCTTAGTAGAAACTGAAGCACTTAAGCTCTTCTGTTTGAAAGCTTTTAAACGAGATCAACCCAAAGAAGAGTATTTGAATTTGTGTAAGGAAGTGGTTGAATATACAGGAGGTCTTCCATTGGCACTTAAGGTATTGGGTTCTCATCTTCATGGAAGAACTGTTGAGGTTTGGCATAGTGCTTTAAAACAAATAAAAAGTGTTCCACACTCCCAAATCCAACATACACTGAAAATAAGTTATGACAGTTTAGAACCTATGCAGAAAAAGCTGTTTCTAGATATTGCCTGTTTCTTCAAAGGGTGGGAAAAAGATGAAGTGGTGGATATATTAGAAAGTTGTGGTGATCATCCTAAAATTGGAATTGACATTTTGATTGAAAGATCTTTGGTAACTGTAGATACAGGGTACGATAGGTACGCTGTCTATTCCAATACGTTGTTGGGGATGCATGATTTGCTTGAAGAAATGGGCAGGTATATTGTATATCAAGAATCTCATGATCCTGGCAGACGTAGTAGGTTGTGGTCTCAAAATGACATTGATCAAGTATTGACAAAAAATAAGGTATGTTTTTTTTGGTGTTAAATACATAAATGTGGCACCGCAATGCAAACTGAGTGATGCAATGAAAGGAATGTTTTTTTTTTTTGGTGTTAAGTCTTTAACTCATTTTGCAAGTTTATTTTATTTGACATTCTGGTTTTCTAGGGAACCGATAAAATTCAAGGCATAGGTTTGTACTTAGATGAACCATATGAAGCACACTGGAGCACTGAAGCCTTCTCAAAGACAAGTCAACTATGGTTACTCAAGTTAAGGGGCAAGAACATGACACTTCCCCTTGGCCTCAAGTGCCTTCCTAGCTCACTAAAAGTTCTTGATTGGTATCGATGTCCTTTGAAGACCCTGCCACTCACTAATCAACTGGATGAAATTGTTTACCTCACATTGCGTAGTAGCAAAATAGAACAACTTTGGCATGGGACTCAGGTAAAGACTATTTATCAAGAACTCTTTCCAAACTATGCTTTTGACATTAATTCATTATTGTAATAGCTCTTGAACTTAATTGTATTTTTCACAATATTAATTTTAATCAGTGTCTTGGGAAGCTGAAGTCCATCGATTTGAGTTTTTCTGAGTCTCTAAAGCAATCCCCAGATTTTGCGGCGGTTCCAAATCTCGAATCATTGAATCTTGTATATTGTACAAGCTTAACTGAGGTTCATCCTTCTCTTCTACACCACAAGAAACTTGTTATATTGAATTTCCAATTTTGCAAAAGGCTAAAAGCTCTTCCATGTAAAATGGAGATGAGTTCCTTGAAGGAGCTAAATCTTTCTTATTGCTTTAAATTTAAATATCTTCCAGAGTTTGGGGAATGCATGGAAGATCTATCAAAGCTTTCTTTAGAGGGGACTGCTTTAACTAAACTTCCCCCTTCACTGGGATGTCTTGTTGGCCTTGCTTATTTGAATTTGAATTATTGCAAGAATCTTGTTTGCCTTCCAGATACCATAAGTAAATTGAAGTCCCTCTTATTTCTGAATGTTTATGGCTGCTTCAAACTCACTGGCTTGTCAGAGGGTTTAAAGGAAATGAAGTGTTTGGAGGAACTTTATTTAAGTGAAACTCACTTGCAGCTACCTTTACTTACCTCTTATCTGGGAAGCCTCAAAATAGTATTTCGTGTTAGCACTCCAGATGACCCGAGATTTCCTTTTCCATATGATGTTTTCCTAAGTGAAACTGATATTGAAGAGAAGCTACCTTATCTGGAAAACCTTAAAATAATATCATTTGCTGACTTCTACGACAAAAGGGTAATGCGGGTTTACGAGGCTGAAAGAATGTCGAAGGGAGTCGGACCCCTATTGATAATGCCCGAGTCAGTTAATACAAAGGAGTCGAAGGGAGTCGGACACAAAAGGCTACTGTTGTTGCTGTCCAGAATGCTCCGTAATAGGGCGTGTTTGTTTTAATTAATAATAATAAATAATAATTATAGGCGGTTATTGGATAGTTATTGGCTTGTATTAAGTTAGGAAACTATTTTAGAAAACAGTAATCTTATCATTTGGAATAGATTGGGGCTTGGGAGAACTAGAGACTTTCATACGCTCTCTGAGGTTTATTCTTGTGATTTGTGTGTGAATTGGCTTGTAATATACAAAATCTGTCATCAATAATCAGTTTCTGGTTGTGTTTAAACGATAAAACCAACCCTAAACCCCATATTTTTTAATTATCCTATATTTATGTCCACCTGCTATGTTAGAGTTGTTAGTTAATAGTAAACTATTATTAATGTGTGCACATGAATAGAAATTGGCCAATCGGCTAAAAGCTCTCTTAAAGTGAACTATAAAAATTGGACTTCTACGTGAACTTTAGAAACAAGAGAGATGCCAAAATAATTTACTCTAAAATTCATTGTCTATTCAAAGCTAGAGAAGAATCTATCTCTTGATCTTAATGGGCCAATTAGAACTGGAATCATAATTTTTGGGTTAAATTACCTTGAAGTCCTGTTGACGGTTGTCGTACCAGTTCGACGAGAATTACTGAACCTAGAAAACACCTAACTTGGTGTTGTGGAGCCGTACCGGTTCGGTGGTAGGCAACCGAACCGGTGGAAAACACGTCGTCCATGAGCGTTGCACGTGAGGGTAATTTTGGATTATTTGAGTTCTAGTAATAATAATGATGTTCTTTTTCTAATTGGAAATTAAGAATGGGCCAAGGAAGGTGTGACCCAAAAGGGTTCTTGGGTAAAGTGGTTTGTCGAGACTTAAAGCTGTTGAAGTCCATTGGCGCGCTTTTCCAAAAGACTCTTTTTCAGGCTGATGTCTCATTGGCGCGCTTTTAACCCACTGTTGCTCTCGTTCGTGGTCCTATTGCTCCAAATGCCCCTGTATCTCCTCAAACTCTAGGGCGTCGAATCAATCTTGTCCTTGTTATCTTGTGTTACAATGTGATAAAGTGAATTCTCTAATCTTATTGATATTGGAACAAGAGTATTTATACAACATTTGTACAGCTGTGATAAAATAGAAAGCTAGCTAGAATAATAATCTCTAAACTAGATGTATGTACATAAATAAGAATTACAATAAATTTATCATCTAACAGCCCCCTCAAGCTTACCAATGAATGTCCTTCAAGTTTAGCTTGGACAAGAAACTCTGAAAATAAGAGAGATGAAGAGGGTTTGTGTCCATGTCTGCAAGTTGTGCTTTCGTTGGTATGGGCATGACGTGAATGACACCAGCCTACACTTTATCACGAACCAAGTGGCAATCTAATTCAATGTGTTTTATCCGTTCCTGAAATATAGGATTCTGGGCAATGTGAATTGTTGATTTGTTATCACAAAAGAGTGATACAGCAGTGTTGTGTGGCCTATATGTAAATCCTGCAAGAGATAAAGCAGCCATTGAGTTTCTGAGGTGGTGATGGCAAGAGCACGATATTCTGCCTCAGATGAAGAACGTGAGACAATACTCTGTTTCTTGGACTTCCAACTGATCAAGGAGGAGACATAGAAGATACAGAAGCCAGTAGTGGACCTCCTGCTATCAGGACAAGCTGCCCAATCTGCATACTGAATGCAGTCAATTTCCTATCAGATTCAATAGAAAAAAATAAACCGCGGCCAAGGCAGGATTTGAGATATTTCAGAATGTGAATTGCAGCCTCCATATGAGGATTGAGAGGATTAGCAATAAATTGACTAAGCTTGTTCACAGCATAGCACAAATCAGGCCTAGTATTAGTCAAGTAAATCAGCCTGCCAAGGAGGCGACGATATTGGGTGGGATCCTCCAAAGGAGCACCTGCATGAGCACTTAACTTCAGATTAGGAATCATGGGTGTAGAAGAAGGCTTACAAGCTAAAAGCCCTGCCTCCTCAATGACCTCAAGAGTATATTTGCGCTAAGATAGAACTATGCCAGCAGAGGATCTGGCCACCTCAAGACCCAGAAAAATTTGAGATCACCCAAGTCTTTTATCTTGAATTCATCATCAAGAAGCTGTTTAATCTTTAGAATCTCATCTAGATTGTCACCTTTGAGAACAACATCATCAACATAGATGAGTAAGATAGTAATGGTTGAAGCTGATTGTTTGATTAGGAGAGAGTAATCATGTTTTGAATGAACAAAGCCCAAAGGAAGCGAAAAAGAGATTAGCTCGGCATTCCATTGCCTGCTAGCTTGCTTCAAACCATACAAGGACTTTTGAAGCTTGCAAACCTTGTCAGAAGAAGAATTAAGGATGCCTGGTGGGATCTTCATGTAGACCTCCTCTGGAAGATCACCATGAAGAAAGGCATTATTGACCACTGGGTAAAATGTTTGAGTAGTCCACCCCCTCAGGTTGGGTGAAACCCTTGGCCACTAAACCCATTGGCGCGTTTTTAACCCACTGTTGCTCTCGTTCGTGGTCCTATTGCTCCAAATGCCCATGTATCTCCTCAAACTCTAGGCCGTCGAATCAACCTTGTCCTTGTTGTCTTGTTTTACAATGTGATAAAGTGAATTCTCTAATCTTATTGATATTGGAACAAGAGTATTTATACAACATTTGTACAGCTGTGATAAAATAGAAAGCTAGCTAGAATAATAATCTCTAAACTAGATGTATGTACATAAATAAGAATTAAAATAAATTTATCATATAACAGTCCCCCTCAAGCTAAACAATGAATGTCCTTCATGTTTAGCTTGGACAAGAAACTCTGAAAATAAGAGAGATGAAGAGGCTTTGTGTCCATGTCTGCAAGTTGTGCTTTCGTTGGTATGGGCATGAGGCGAATGACACCAGCCTACACTTTATCACGAACCAAGTGGCAATCTAATTCAATGTGTTTTATCCGTTCCTGAAATATAGGATTCTGGGCAATGTGAATTGTTGATTTGTTATCATAAAAGAGTGATACATCAGTGTTGTGTGGCCTATATGTAAATCCTGCAAGAGATAAAGCAGCCATTGAGTTTCTGAGGTGGTGATGGCAAGAGCACGATATTCTGCCTCAGATGAAGAACGTGAGACAATACTCTGTTTCTTGGACTTCCAACTGATCAAGGAGGAGCCATAGAAGATACAGAAGCCAGTAGTGGACCTCCTGCTATCAGGACAAGCTGCCCAATCTGCATACTGAATGCAGTCAATTTCCTATCAAATTCAATAGAAAAAAATAAACCGCGGCCAAGGCAGGATTTGAGATATTTCAGAATGTGAATTTTAGCCTCCATATGAGGAGTGAGAGGATTAGAATTAAATTGGCTAAACTTGTTCACAGCATAGCACAAATCAGGGCTAGTATTAGTCAAGTAAATCAGCCTGCCAAGGAGGCGACAATATTGGGTGGGATCCTCCAAAGGAGCACCTGTATGAGCACTTAACTTCAGATTAGGAATCATGGGTGTAGAAGAAGGCTTACAAGCTAAAAGCCCTGCCTCCTCAATGACCTCAAGAGTATATTTGCGCTAAGATAGAACTATGCCAGCAGAGGATCTGGCCACCTCAAGACCCAGAAAAATTTGAGATCACCCAAGTCTTTTATCTTGAATTCATCATCAAGAAGCTGTTTAATCTTTAGAATCTCATCTAGATTGTCACCTTTGAGAACAACATCATCAACATAGATGAGTAAGATAGTAATGGTTGAAGCTGATTGTTTGATTAGGAGAGAGTAATCATGTTTTGATTGAACAAAGCCCAAAGGAAGCGAAAAAGAGATTAGTTCGGCATTCCATTGCCTGCTAGCTTGCTTCAAACCATACAAGGACTTTTGAAGCTTGCAAACCTTGTCAGAAGAAGAATTAGGGATGCCTGGTGGGATCTTCATGTAGACCTCCTCTGGAAGATCACCATGAAGAAAGGCATTATTGACCACTGGGTAAAATGTTTGAGTAGTCCACCCCCTCAGGTTGGGTGAAACCCTTGGCCACTAAACCCATTGGCGCGCTTTTAACCCACTGTTGCTCTCGTTCGTGGTCCTATTGCTCCAAATGCCCATGTATCTCCTCAAACTCTAGGCCGTCGAATCAACCTTGTCCTTGTTGTCTTGTTTTACAACGTGATAAAGTGAATTCTCTAATCTTATTGATATTGGAACAAGAGTATTTATACAACATTTGTACAGCTGTGATAAAAGAGAAAGCTAGCTAGAATAATAATCTCTAAACTAGATGCATGTACATAAATAAGAATTAAATTAAATTTATCATATAATAGTCCCCCTCAAGCTAAACAATGAATGTCCTTCATGTTTAGCTTGGACAAGAAACTCTGAAAATAAGAGAGATGAAGAGGCTTTGTGTCCATGTCTGCAAGTTGTGCTTTTGTTGGTATGGGCATGAGGTGAATGACACCAGCCTACACTTTATCACGAACCAAGTGGCAATCTAATTCAATGTGTGTTATCCGTTCCTGAAATATAGGATTCTGGGCAATGTGAATTGTTGATTTGTTATCACAAAAGAGTGATACAGCAGTGTTGTGTGGCCTATATGTAAACCCTGCAAGCGATAAAGCAGCCATTGAGTTTCTGAGGTGGTGATGGCAAGAGAACGATATTCTGCCTCAGATGAAGAACGTGAGACAATACTCTGTTTCTTGGACTTCCAACTGATCAAGGAGGAGCCATAGAAGATACAGAAGCCAGTAGTGGACCTCCTGCTATCAGGACAAGCTGCCCAATCTGCATACTGAATGCAGTCAATTTCCTATCAGATTCAATAGAAAAAAATAAACCACGGCCAAGGTAGGATTTGAGATATTTCAGAATGTGAATTGTAGCCTCCATATGAGGAGTGAGAGGATTAGAATTAAATTGGCTAAACTTGTTCACAGCATTCCATTGCCTGCTAGCTTGCTTCAAACCAAACAAGGTCTTTTGAAGCTTGCAAACCTTGTCAGGAGAATAATTAGGGATGCCTGGAGGGATCTTCATGTAGACCTCCTCTTGAAGATCACCATGAAGAAAGGCATTATTGACCACTGGGTAAAATGTTTGAGTAGTCCACCCCCTCAAGTTGGGTGAAACCCTTGGCCACTAAACGAGCCTTGTACCTCTCAATAGAACCATCAGCCTTATGTTTGATTTCGTATACCCACTTGCAGCCTATAGGATGCTTTCCAGGAGGTAAATCAGTGATAACCCAAGTGGAATTCCTGGCAACAACTTGAATATCTTGTTGCATAGCATCAAGCCAGCATTGATGCTTGGAAGCTTAAGCAAAATTCTTAAGTTCAACAAAAGTGCTAAGAGCTGCAATGAAGGTTCTATGGGAAGAAGAAAGATTATCATATGAGATATAATCAGACAATGGATGTGAAATACCCGAGGGTGAGTTTCCAACAGAGGAGACAGAAACCATGCCACAATGAAAATCTTGCAGATAAGAGGGTTTGGTTTTGACTCTGGTGGAGACTCTTAAGGGTGCAGGAGTGTCAATGGCTAAGGGTGGGATCTCAAGATTAGTGGTAGGGGAAGATGAGAGAGCATGACTCTGTGTTTGAGATGAGGTGGTGTTGGAGGGAGTAGCACAAGCAGCTGGTGGGGAAACAGAATTGGAGGGAGTAGCACAAGCAAATAGGTCAGTGAGGGAAACTTTTGAAGGAGGAATGGGCTGTGGAGTAGGTGAGGTGATTGTTGAGGAGGGATAGGGAAAGATGTTTTCATAAAAGGAGACATTTCTAGATAGGAATATCTCATGATTGTGGAGGTCAAAGAGAATATAGCCTTTTACACCTTGGGAGTGCCCAATGTGAATACATTTTTTTGCTCTACAAAGGAATTTGGTTCTATGTGCAGTAAGGGTAGTAGCATAGTAGAGAGAGCCAAAAATTCTGAGAGGGGACAGGTCAGGGGTTTTGTTGTATAGGAGATAGTAAGGAGAGTTGGAGTTAAGTGTGGTGGAAGGGAGACGATTAATGATATGGATGGCATGACAAATGGCAAAGTCCCAAAATTGGATAGGGAGATGAGATTGAAACATAAGGGAGCAGGCAGCATTTAGAAAGTGTCGGTGCTTACGTTCAACAATGTCATTTTGTTGAGGGGTTTCTACACAAGATTTTTGGTGAACAATACCCTTAGAGAGGTAAAACTCAGGGATGGCAAACTCAACACCATTATCAGACCTAATAACCTTGATATTGACATTGAATTGAGTGAGAACAAAAGCAACAAATTGTATGAGATGATTTCTAGTTTCAGCTTTGGTTCTCATGAGTTTTATCCAAGTAAATCTAGACCTATCATCCACAATTTTTAAAAAATACTTGTTTCCATTCATAGATAGGGTGGCAAAGGGACCCCATATGTCAACATGAATCATGTCAAAATTGTGAAGTGAAGGTGAATTGTGAATAGGGAAAACAAGTTTCTTTTGCTTTGCAAAAAGACAAGTATCACAATTTTCATTTGAAACTGAAGGCATATTACAATGTAGTTTATGTATAAGGTGGTAACATGTGGCGGAGGGGTGGGGGAGGGGTGTCCTAAAAGATTGTGCCAAATGTCTATATTGACAGAAGAAACAGAAACATTGTTACAATGGATGGGACTAGACTTAGCTGAAAAAGATAAGGGTGAGATCTTCATTGTGTACAACTTTTCATCTCTTCTAGCATGGCCAATCACTCTCTTGGAGGGGATATCCTGTAACACAACAGAGTCACCATCAAATATAGTTTTACAATTGATAGTGTCAGCGAGTTGTCCAACAGAAATGATGTTTGAACTGAAATCAGGCACATAATAGACATCATATAGAGTAATGGTTGGAGTGAGGAAAATTGTGCCCTTATAATGTGTGTATCTGGTGTCTCCTGAAGGAAAAGTAATGAGAAGAGGCTTGATAGCATAAAATGTGGAAAAGAACTCAATACAAGAGCATATGTGATCAGCAGCACCAGTGTCAACAAGCCAAGTAACAAGCCAAGCAACAAGAGAAGTACCTGAAGGAGCAGAGTTCACATTGTTAACACTGACCATGTTTGCTGAAGCTGTGGCAGTGGGAGGTGTAGCAGGAAGCAACAACAATAGGCTCTGAAGTTGTTCTGCAGTGAGACTCACAGGTCAAGAATTTGTTAAGGAAATATCAGGTGAATCTTCTACAACAACATTGTTGATAGCCTTCTTGTTGCTCTTGAAGCCAGGGGGATAACATTTTTTCATAAAACAAGTTTCCATCGTGTGATTTGTACGATTGCAGTAGGTGCAGAGGCGATTGCCATGCTGAGGAGGTGGTTTCCCTCTACCACGAGCCATAGTAAGAGGAGCAACAGTTTGCACATGTGCAGCAGAGATATCTGGTGCAATAAGATCACCAATTTGTCATTTTTTTGTTGAAGAATCATGGCATAGGCTTTCGCAAGAGGAGGAAGAGGCTCCATAAGCAGAATTTGAGAGTGCACAACAGTAAAGTTGTCAATCAATCCTTGAAGAAATGATATAACAACATCACGCTCACGGTAATCAAGCACTGTCTTCGCAACATTACAACAAGTGCCAGGCGGGGCAAGACAAGCAGGAATCAGACGGTAATTGCACAATTCATCCCGTAGAGTATGCATTTTCGTGAAATAAGACGTAACAGAAGTTTCACCTTGCTTCAAAGAGAAAATGTCGAGATGAAGATGAGAGATACGAGTGTTATCACCTTGTGAGAAGCGATTGTGCAATTCCTTCCAAACAACGTAAGCCTTAGTGATCCAGAGGATGCAAGACGAGATCTCCGTGGAGACTAAGTGATTAATCCATGATAATGTCAACATGTTGCATCGTTTCCAGAGTGCGAATTGGTAGGGCGAACAATCGAACTGTCAACGAATGGAAACTTGTTCTTCATTTCCAACTCCATAGTCATAGCTTGAATCCAGTAGCGGTAATTTGGACCTTCGAGAATAGGAGTGACGAGAACGAGAGAAGGATTCTCGTTAAGGTGAATGTAGTAAGGATCTGAGTAATCCTTTGGTTTGGAGGATTTCCGGCGAGGAATTTGCAGAGAAGACTGATTGGATTGATCGGAGTCGTCGGAAGAGGAAGAAGACGCCATGGAAAACGACGGCGAAATCGCAGAGGTGAGATTTGGAGAAAAATGGTCATGTAGTTACGTAGGAGAAATGGGAGTGTTTGGAGAGAGAATTATCAACTGATATCATGGTATTAGAAGAAAAAAAAATTCTGAACTTCACCTTCTCTTTCTCGCGAGCTTTCTCTACAAACATTCCCTTCTCTCTCCCCAGCCCCTCTCTCTTGGAAGAAAAACCATACCCGTTTTTTACCTCTCTTCATCGCAATGTTCTATGCGATGCACTCCCTCTGAATCTTGATCCAAATTCTGTTTGCCGCTTCAAAATGCTGCATCACCTTCTTCTCTGGATCTCGATTCATTCTCAGATTCATTATTAGAATCTTGTTTCGGTTTCCTTCTTGCTGCGATTTTGCTAATTGTGAATCGCTATTTTTCCTTTTTCAGTTTTGAATCTTCTTGCTCTTGAATCTTCCTGATTCTGGATTGTGACCTAGATCGGCCTTCATTTGCAATTTCGATTCCCTTTCATCCGTTTCTGAAACTGAAATTGGTCATTTCATCTCTGAAATCGCTCTTAATTTTTCTCTCCTTTCAGTTGAGTAAGTGTCTCCGCTTTCTCTGATTTTTTTTTCTCTCTTTGCGATTTTCCTTCCTTGCAAATCGTTGTAACCGTTTCTTCTCTCTACTTGTGATTGCATTTTTTTTTGGTTTTCTCTTCTCCTCAAACCATTGCATTTCACTTCTCCGTTTCTTGTTGCGATTCGTGTTCTTGATTCTCTTCTGTTTTAGATTTGCAATTGCAATCTCAAATTCTTGAGGTTTCCCTAAATCGACTCCATTATTGATCGATTCTAATTCAGTTCTTGATTTCTGTCTTGAACTGCTGAAACTTTGTTTTATTTTGACTTTCATGCGATTTCATGGATCTTCTCTGATTTACAATCGCGTTCTTGTTTCGAATAGCGTTTTCCAGTTTTCTCTGTTGTCACTTGGAATCACGTCTTCTGCTGGGTCCGGATTGTGTGCCTTGAGCGCGGGGTGCCTTGGTGCCTTTGCACTATTTTCATCTGTCTGATTAATCCAATGCAGCATAATAAGCCACGTGGACTTTTAAAGAAAAGCTTAAAACACGGTCTCACCTTCGTTGGAGTTCTCACCTTCACCATTCAAAGTTGGTTTCTTCCCAAGATTTTCATCTTCATTATCCCTTGAACTCATGGTGGTGGGTTTCGCTTGGAACCTTTGTTATTAACACTATTTCTTATATTCAGACATTGCAAACACTACATAGACATGGACGATGCTAAAAGTTCCAAATTTGAAAAACACCCAAACTCCATTAGAGAAACCTGCATTTGGGGTTCAGTACAAAATTCAAAATTTGTTCCAAAATTTCATCAACCAAGACATGCAAGAGCATTATTGATGAATTTGAAATATAAATAGATATTAAGTACAGGGAGATTATTTGTTGAATCTAAAAAATAACCTCTTTACTTGATTGTTCTTCCTTCTTCTTTTGTTGCAGCGTTTGTTTTTGATTGGAACTGCGGAGCGCGGAGCAATGCAATGGGGCGGGTGAGAGTAAGACGGTTGGGCGGCGGTGAGAAAGATGGTAGGGTGGTGGATAAGTCTGAACTCCGGCGATTAGAGCAACACAGTGCCACAGTAGCAGAACAATTGTTTTAAGTTTTTATTTTTAAAATGGCCGCGTGGCATATTAAGGGGCATTGGATTAATCGTACGGATAAAAATACGGGAAAGGCACCAAGGCACTCCCGTGCTCAAGGCACATAATCCGGACCCTTTTCTACTCTTGATTTGAATCCCGTTTTCTGTTCTTGTTTCGTCCTCTCTGAATCAATCACATGCCTAAATCGATTTCAGTTTTGGTTGCAATTTTCCCTAATTTTTCAGTTCTGGACGTTGTCCACGATTTTCCTCTTTCCTTGCTTGTAGGCTTCTGTGACCTCAACTCGTCTCTCTCACCTTCGAGTTTCCTTTCTTCTATGCAAAAAAAAAACAAAACAAAAAGGGTTGTGTTTCTCTGAATTGTATTGCGTCAAAAGCGACTTCAATTCATTTTGCACGACTTCTGAATCAAGACCGGGTTCTGCAAGTTGCTGGTTGTTTTGGATTATTATCACTGATTCCTTGATCACTGATTGTTGATGGTTTACCTGTTGCTGATTGTTGCTTACTATTGTTACTGGATTTGTGCATTTCTTGATTGCTTGTTAGCATTTATGGCGACTTCGGCTTCCACAACATCTGTTCCTGCAGCACAGATATATCAAGGGATGTCTAGGTAAAGAGAAAGAGTTCAAAGGGATTCATTTACCTCATGCCAATTGCCTTCAAAGATCGGTTGGCTGATATTTACACCAAGGTTCTTCTCACATTTCCTAGTTTTTTATAGTCTTCTCTTCAAGCTGAACATTATAGATACTCATGATCCAGCTTGAAGGGGGCTGTTCGAATAGGCAATATTTTATTGTATAGCTCAATTTGTTGCTTATTATCGTAATTAGTCTAGCTAGTTAGGTAGACTTAGTCCGGTAGCTTAGTTGTTATTAGTTAGTCCGGTATCCTACCAATATTTTACATAGAGAATCCACGATGATGTCAACATGTTGCATCGTTTCCAAAGTGCGAAATGCGAATCGGAAGTGGCAGGGCGAACAATCGAATCGTCAACGAATGGAAATTTGTTCTTTATTTCCAACGCCATAGTCATAGCTTGAATCCAGCAGTGGTAATTTGGACCTTCGAGAACAGGAGTGACGAGAACGAGAGAAGGATTCTCGTTAGGGTGAATGTAGTAAGGATCTGAGTAATCCTTTGGTTTGGAGGATTTCCGGCGAGGAGTTTGCAGAGAAGACCGATTGGATTGATCGGAGGCGTCGGAAGAGGAAGAAGACGCCATGGAAAACGACGACGAAATCACAGAGAAGGTGAGATTTGGGGGAAAACGGTTATGCGGTTTCCCAGGAGAAAAGGGAGTGTTTTGAGAGAGATTTGTCAACTTGAAATTAGTTTTCGGATAGTCCAGCCCCGGTTCCTCCTATCCCTGCATATCCTTTCATATGTTTTTTTTATTGCTTTGTTTTTTTGGTGCCTTTGTCATGTCTTTTGCAGGTGGTACCCTCATCCATTAAACTCGATGTCTGTCGTGTCATCTCTCTCAAGTCAACATTTTGGAGTATAGAAATCAAATTAGGACTCTAAAGCTATAGAATCAGGTAAAGGAAAGAATGGGTTCGGGATTAATATACATAGCAGCATCTCGGTATCAACTTTTTTAGGAGTGCAAGTAGCTTCTCAATTTATCCGTGGTTTGTTGTCTGGCCAGCTGGCCAGTTGTGGTGTTAGATTGGTGTGTAAATTCTGGCCTGCTATTAAAGGTTAAAGCACTTGGGTGGTGTTTGAATTAAGTCTGTAGTTGGATTTAGTTAGGGAGGTTACAATCAGAAGCTCATGTCCATTATTCTTGACTTGTGTGGTGTTCTTATGGTGGCTGCATGATTTACAAGAAGATCAGGGGGTGCATTTAGCTCTATTTATTAGATATGGCAGCCTTCTATAATATATACTGCTGCTCTTCGGTTCAATGGGAGTGGCTCATAACTGTTCTTGCGAGCTATTTTTAGTATTACAGATCTATTTTTATTTTGATTTCCATTTCTCTAGTTCTATGTTGTATTAGCTACTCTCTCTTGGTGTCTTCTTTGTGGTGGTTATCCCATATTGGGATCCTTTGGTTGTATTTAAAGATAATTGGTGTATTTCTTTTAGTTTTGTTCTTCGAGCAAGTGATTTAATTGTGCTCTCTACAACCCTTCTTCATAGAAAGTGGGTAGTAGTGCACATATGACGCTGGAACTAGACCCCATCAATAAATCATTTAATTACAAAAAAAAAACACGGACGCAGCTAATTAAAAGAGATAGCGTCTGGAGTTTTTTTTTTTAAAAAGAACTATTTTTTTAAAAAAAAACTGAGACCATAGAGAACAATTTATAATCGTTGGCTAAAAGTTTAAACCGAAAATCGTGCCTTCTATTTTTAGACAACGGTTTATATGCCTTGTTGATAAAAAAATAAAAAAAATATTTGATCTAGCAAGAGATCAAAAAAACATTGCTGATTGTTAATGGTCCGGGTATGAGAGTGGGTATGCTGAGTTTGGATGTCCAGATGAGTTTGATGAGAATAAAGATGATCCAGTTCACTTCTTAGGGTTCATCGAATCTCTTATTTTTCAGTTTTGAGATTTGACTAAAAAATAAAAACAAGTTTTTAATTATAGAAAGGGTTTTTTTTATAACCAATAATATCATTAAGGGAGCACTAGGGGTGCTCGAACCCAAACAACAAGAGATAATTACACATTGTTTAGGTACAAAAGGGGATTATTCCACCAAGTGGAAATAGATAAATTAGAAATGCCCCCCGCCCCCTCTATTGACAAACTAGCTCCAAGATAAACTCTGAATGAGAGTGAAAACTGAGTCGATGTTTGCTTCCTCGTTTCTAAAAACAAGTCCATTACGGGACAGCCATATGCACCAGCAGGTAGTGATCCAAATCAGGAATTTGTATTTCTTGGCCTTCCTCCCATTGCAAAGATTGCCCAGCCCACACAAGTGATCGATCAAATTCAATCCTTCTAACTGGTGCACCCCCAACCAAACACTAACACGAGACCAAATATCTTTAGCGAAAGTACATTCCAAAAACAAATGTTTTGTGTCCTCACGATGTTGCAAACAAAACGGACACACGGCCTCCGCTTCGGTCTGGATAACATGACGGCGAAAGAGGAGATCCCTCGTAGGCAACGAATCACGAAGTAAACTGTAACACCCAAAATCTACCCGGAAAATTGCTAAATAAATCAGAGTTTCAAAAATCATTTTGAGCGCTACAGTTTTCAACTGAAATTCGCCAACGAAATCATACTTCAAAATAATTATCTTTCATTCAATAAGCAGCGGAATATCAAAAGGGTTTTCAACTCAACGGCAATAACTTCAAAAGGTTCACAACGTGAATAATCATAACAACCATAAACTCAAGTTCAGTAAATATAACGACATAAGAAACATAAATATAACTAAGCGTTCATCCCCCCCGAGTGCTACGTATCAGAGCGACGACACCGAACTAACGAAAGTATGACATCCTTCATTCGAGAGTACCTGCACGTTACCAACATAGGGGTAACATTCAAACAGAAGGGGTGAGATATCACACTAACTAATAAATCGTATGAAAAGCAATATGCATCCGGTCAGGTCATCACATACATCTCGTCACAATAGTCACATAATTTCACCAGTCAATCATGCAGTATGGAATGCACATGCATGCGGTACCAAATCACAACGCTGGCCATAGGCCTAAATCACAACGCTGGCTGAAGCCTAATCCACAACGCTGGCCGAAGCCTAATCCACAACGCTGGCCGAAGCCTAATCCACATGATATGCATGCGACGCAACGGGTATGCACAACATGTCAACACAATCACGTCGCAACAATTAATATCGTCACTATGGAGCAGAACTCCCTCGTCGCTAAGAGAAACAATCAACAACTCGGCACTCAGCCCTCTCAATCATCAGCAACGTTTAGCAATCAACAACTTAACCAATCAATTCAGGGCAGCCACACATGGCTCCCAACAACCAACGATTATCAACCAACTAATTTAGCAAATTAACAATTAATAATTGAAAACTTAATTGGAGCAACAAACCCCACAAAATTCGGACAGAATTATTAGTCATTTTGAAATCAAACCTTCTCCCTCAATTCTCAACGAAATTTAGC
Source organism: Astragalus membranaceus (assembly GCA_039519185.1). Taxonomy (NCBI): domain Eukaryota; kingdom Viridiplantae; phylum Streptophyta; class Magnoliopsida; order Fabales; family Fabaceae; genus Astragalus; species Astragalus membranaceus. The sequence continues at coordinate 158,398,498 of CM076848.1, read as the reverse complement.
GAAATCAGTGCCTATTCAGTAGGAAATTAAGTCTACTTTCCAACAAAACAAACCCCACGAAATTTGGAGGATCAGGGCATTCACAATTAGACAAAAACTGAACATATATCCCAAACCGTCCCAGGTTTTTGACCCAATTTGCAACCAAGATATCTCCCATTATACTTATCCAAATTGAGTAAACTCAGTGCCTAATTTGTAGAAAATTTTGTCTAGTTTCCAGAAAAACAAACCACATAATTTTTAGAAAAATAGAACACTCACGATCACAGAGTTACTGAACCTGTACCAAAAAGCAAACGAAACAGGAAACGGGGACAGGCACTGGGCGCCTAGGGCTCCACTTTCAGCATATCAATTCAATTACTCATGATCATGGCAAGACACAACACATATCTAGGGCATATGAACATCAATCACACAATAAAGCATTCAACAAGGTCATGTAACACATAGGAATTCATATGCGTGCAAAATCATCATCAAGACATCATAGGTTCACATAGCAATTCAAATCATATAGAAAGTTAACATGAGCATATATTGTAATTCACAAGTCAAAACCCTAACCCCCACATATGACCCCATCATAGGACCTATTAGGTAGATAGAACCCCACCCTTACCTTGTTTTAGATGATCACGAAAATCCTTGCCCTAGAGCTCTCTCTCCTTGTGCGCCTTCCTTCTCTCTCTTTCTCTTGCTTGGAAGTCACGCCTTCTCTCTTCTTTTTCCTCCCTAGCGGTCGCACTCCTCTCCTCTCCTAGTTCTCCAAATTTCGCTAATCTCTAAGGTATGCACAATCCTAGACCTAATCCCTCCTTATATACTCACTTACTCATCATGGACTTGGTCTAATGCAACTACCCGAGCCCCTTTTCTCCTTACACCTCCTTTCTCACTAATGCTAACCCCCTCATAAAATACACATAATATAACATAAAGCAATATATATATATATATATATATATATATATATATAAAATTATGCTAATATTTTACAAACACCAATCCCCACACACAATTAACAACACATGATCATATAACACATATAATATGACATAAATTATATTATAACGCACAACAACATGTACTATTATATTACTATCACTTAATAACTAAAATAATTAATTAAATAAATTAATCAATTATTTTGGGGCGCTACATAAACGCCAACCAAAAATGGTTACCTTAGAAGGAGTTAAGGTTTTCCACAATTTCTCTAGAACACCATTAATGTCACTCCCAGCTCTATCAACAACATCAGATGCGATCAAGAAAGTGTAACAAGAGCTGACCAAAAAATTTTAGAGGCATCCTATGTCCACACCCATAGGAAATCAACTGACAATTTATTATTCGATCAAATGATAAATTGAGTCATGGATAAGATAATCTCGGGAAAGCACTATTGAATTGCTCAATTATATGAAATACACACAATTTATCCGAATGATGTGAATCATTGTGGGAATTAGAGCACAAGGGTAAAATCGTCATTTCGCCTCATATTGAAGATGTATCATCCGAAGAAAACAATGAACTGGGTCCTAGTCATGGTAGGATAATGAGAAATGGTATTTAAATCCCTAAGTCATATAAATGGATGAGTGTTTGATGGATTAGAGTGGATTTGAATGAGAATTAAGGATAATGGCATTTTCGTCTTTCCCACTCATTTAAATGTTCCCTTCAGCTCATCTCCCATCAGCCACACCACACTCCCCAAAATCAAACATATTCTGAAATTGAGGGGTAATAGAAGGAGTTGAGGATAAGGGAGTGTATAAGTGAGAGTTAGGAAGTGGGGGTATAGTGGTCACTTCACACCTCATTAACCCTTTCTGCTCATGAGTGTTATAAGGCCAGAACATTCACCTCTTTTCCCTCACAACTCAAAACCAGAAAGAGAGAGTGGAGAAAAAGAGAGAGAGGGCAAAATGGGAGTGGAAGAAGAAGGGCTTGATACCACTTCACCTCTTCATGCATGTAAGTGTAATTGGTGCCATCCTATTCCATTTTCAATTCTCTTTGCAATGGCACCATTTGCAGCAACTGATTCATCTCCGTTTTTGTTCTACCACGGTAAAAGCTCAAGACTCCTTGTGACCATTAATGGAGTTTGAACTCCTATCTATCTTGCATGTGCAAATGAAGACTAGGTTGAAGTAGATTTGGGGCTACATTGTGCATTGGAGTAGTAAGAGGAAGGGTTTAGTGGCCGAGCTGAAAATTGAAGTCATGGCATGTACATAGGAGCTCAATTTCGTGGCTCATGGTGGTTGTAAGTTGAAGGTATAAGCTTACAACAATTTCTGCTCAAGAAACAGTTTTGACCTTCTATGGTAAATCCTCCGTAACTCCCTCCATAGTTATCAGTTGAATGCGATTTTTTCTTCTCTAGAAACTAGACACAAATCCTTCAGTTTAGGCACAAGAACCACTTAATTTGACTGAGTATTGTGGGAGAAAAATGATTTACAAGTTTTACTTTTGAATCATGGTCAGCTTTGGATCAGTCACAATGTTTTAGCCTTAACTCCCTGAATACTCATCATATCAGTGTGGGGCTTGAAACATATGAAAGTAGACAAAATTCTCTACACATTAGGCACCGGTTTGAATGATTTTGGTTAATAAATGAATTAGTTATGCCTGATGAAAAACAGCTCACAGATGATGCCTAGCCAAATGTAAAGATAGTGGCCGTGTTGTCGAAGTTGGGGTTAGATCGAAATAAGAAGGGGATTTCTTTGATGATTCGAGATGCAATTGGGGAAGCTTCAGTAGCTGGACACGTTTGGGGATTCATTCGGGATCGATTTGATGTTTGTGGAAGCAAGAAATTCGAGTACGGGGATTGTTCGTGCGGTTCCGTGCGATTGTTAAAGTCTCGTTGTTGTCGTTGTGTGCGATTTCATCGCCAAAGGTGAGTTCTACTCATGCTTAGGATCATTTTTGTATTTCTGAAATGATTGTTATGTGACCGTTTTATGGATGTTTCGTGGTTTCGAAAGTTTTATGAGTCGAAAACCGTTTTCGGGAAAATTACGTTTTACGGTTTGTTTATCAAAATATATGTTAATATGTGAATGGTTGATTGCTATTGTTTGGACTGGATTGACTGGAATATTGTCTGTGTTTATGTTGGATTTTGATCGGAATACGGATTGGACTCGAACGGAATTGCGAAAATGAGAAAAACGGAATGAATTGGTGTACTGACAGAAGCGCACGAGTCGTGCGTCAGGTTCGCAAATTTTTTAAAAATGAATGTTCAGTACGCACGGGTCGTGCGCCTAGGGCACACGGACTGTGCGTGAGCTTCTGTTACCTGACACCGAATTCTCGTTTCGTCGCTCTTTTCGATTCCAAACCTCTTCTAATCTCCTTTCCAACCCTTTGTGATGATTTTTCACTTTTAAGACATTGTTTTTGACATGATCAAAGATGGTTTTGAAAATTTTTCTCAAACCTATAAATGTTTCGAAAACCGAAAGATAGTACACGCGAGTGGACATGGGCTAGGTTTAAAGTTATGGAACTATATGTTCAGTCAAGTTCATGTTTATGTATTAACATGAATGACAGGTAATAAAAAGGGATGAATAAACATTTCATCAAAGATTGTTAAGGTTTAAATATATAAATTATATTGAATACAATAGACGGCCCAATGCGGGTGGATATATAAATTATATCAAAAGGATGGGTGACGACCCAGTAGATTAGTATACTAGGGGAGGGGAAGTCATGAGCCCCAGAACCTAGACCTCAGAGGTTTGAAGCTAGTGTAAGCTAGTGGAGAGGTTCGAAGGCAAAGGCAGAGCTTTTACCAGAGATGTACTATGGCATGAAAGGAAAAGATATATGCACGTAGGACCTTTATGGACTACGATTAAAGAAAAAAAGGAATAAATGGACCGAGAGTCATTGTGAGGGGTTACGGTAGGACTCACTGAGATAATGTTTATCTCACCCTTTATATGTTGTTGTTTTTCAGAGAAACAGGGAAAGAAGAAATCGACGAGGCACGAGTAGGTGACATGCTTGAGGAGAAGATAGAAGACTTGGTTCTTTTATCTCTGTCACTGAGTTCCTTTGTTGTCTTTGTAACTCGATAGTATGACTTGAATTTGTTTTAAGTTATGTAATCGTTTCCGCTTTTCTTGTGATGGTATTGAACACTAGGTTATGAGGATAATGAAAGACATGGAACCTATATGGTTTTTAATTAAGTTATGAATGTTAAGACTGTTGATGTTAATCATCGAGAAAAATTTTAGTCGTGTTCAATATCTAAACAGGAAATATTACTCTGATGTATGCCATTTCGTGAATCTTAGCATTTTTACTTGTTAGAAATATTAGGGTGTTACAATTTGGTATCAGAGCAGTTCGGCCTTGTCGGACTTAGTGACCTTTTGGTCAAGACGTTAGATCGAGTCAGTTAGGGACTTAGGCAATTAAATGTCAGAACCCTTCAGTATATTATGTGAAGTATTGTGTCAGGATCCACTCAATGTTTCATGTAAATTACTGAAAATTATGACAGTTAGTTGCCTCAGCCCCGAAAATGTCTGAAACCCTAAGCCATAGAATTCCCAGCCTTCTCGTTTCATCAAAGCGCACAATGGAAGAAGAGGGCTACCGATGACATTTGAGAACAATGATGGGCATCCGCGATGGTTCGAGGAAACTGTGAACGACTATTCAGTCAATGAATCTGATGCAACTAGCGAGTCGCAGCGTATCATCTCGTGGGTCTTACCGAGAGTACATGCTAAGTGAAGCCATTGGGAAGTAGTATTGTCAGTGTCCTGCAATACATAATGTCATACCCTAATTTTGTCCGCTTCTTTTTACTTCTTTTTTTACTAAGTTAGTTTCGAGCTTACTTGGGGCCTACTCTTCTTATTTGGTCCTACGCTTGTGAATTTGGGCCTTATTTTAGCATTTGTTGAATTTGGGCTTTGTTTTAGCATTTGTTCAATTCGAGCCCGATTTTAGCGTTTGCGATTGGGCTTGATTTTAGCGTTCGTTCTAATTGGGCTTCATTTCAGCCATTTTTCTAAGTTGGGCCTATGTTTGGTTTTGATTGGGCTTGGCCCAATTTAATCATTCACATCCATTTCAACCAAAAAACAAAAAAATCTGTCCATAGCAAAAATAATCAAAATTAATAAAAATTAATTTACAAATATTTACAATAATCCAAAAATCCAAAAAATTAAATTAAAAAAATACAAAAAAATTACATCAAAAGGGCCAAAATGGCCAGATCCGAAAATAATAATAAAAATACAAAAAAATCAAAAAAACGAAATTACATAAAAATAACAGCAGCAAAAACAGCTTCCTTGGGCCTGTTCTTGCTGAGCAAGTTTCCTCCAGAGGTCCAAATACCTGAAAATGGAAAGAAATGGAGGAGGATCAGCAAAAAAACCTAATTTTTTACCTATATAAACAAGTTGCATTCAGAGAGAAGAGGGCAGCAATTCACACAGACAAGAATACACAGATTCGGAACCAAAAGATTAGGGTTTTCAAGTTGAAACCCTAATCGCAAAACCCTGAAAAATCCAGAAACAGCCACACAGAACAGAAGCAGAGGTAGAGGAGAATAGAAGCAGCAGCAATCAGTGTTAGCAACAATAAAACAAGAGTTCAGAGGCTGAAAAACAGGTTGGTGTTCCTTTTATTCAAAAACACAAAAACATATAGGTATAGGTGCAGGCGTAATCTGTTATATGTTAGTTTCTCAGATGTTCATATAGCAATTGCAAGCATGTTTGTTTCTTAGTATCCTTGGCCATGTCTGTGTACATATCTTCTAAACAGATTAAGTTGAAAAATTTAGGATTCAATTAGGTTTTTAATTTAAAATTAGGTTCAGAAAATTAGGTATCACGAACGGGCAGCACCACAGACAGTTTCTCTTCCAGTTAAAAAAATTAGGTTTAGTTTAAGTAATAGGTAATCGGTTTAGGTTTAGAAAATTAGGTTTTTTCAGAAAACAAATCATAGACAGAAAATTGGAAAAGAACAGAAGAAAAAAAAAAGAGAAAACGATAGGGACCGAAGCATACCTTTTCAGTTCCGGCCACCGTAGGCGGTGGCCGTTGGCCCCAAACAGAACACCGTCACCCGCATGAAACCACCCAGAGAAACCAAGAAATCAACATAAAAAAAATAATAAGAGTGGAGCAGGAAAAGAAGTGAAGGAGAGAAAGAGAAACGTACAAAAAAAATTAGAACCGAATCCGTACCTCTTAGCTCCGGCCACCGTAGACGGTGGCCGTCCTCCTCAAACCGCCGTCGTCACGCCCCCCAATGGAACCGTAGCCGTCGTGATGTTCTCCCTGTCCCGAACCTCCTCGCGACGTCCTCCTCGCCGTTGCCACCGTGTCACAGAACCAAACCCGTCTCCGTTAAGCTCCGTGGAAACCACCACCATCGTCGTCGTCGGAGACGACGCGAACCTCTACCACCGTTGGTCTCTCCCTCTCCCCGCGTCGTCTATCCCTCTCTTTCTCCCCACGAAATCCCTCTCCCCTCGCCGTCAAACTCAACGGAGCCACCGTCCGTCGTCACCCACACCATCGCGTGGCCTCCCTCCACCGCGTCGTTCTCCTCCTCCTTCCTTTCCCCTTCGTCTTCCCTCTCTCTCTCTCTCTCTCTCAAATCATCTCTCGCCGGAAACTTCGCCCTCTCTCTCGCCGTAAACTTCGCCCTCTCTCTCATGCGAAACATTCGCACCCTCTCTCTCTTCAAAGAATCGCTGCGGCGCAGCTGAAGGAGAAGAGGAATTGAAATTAGGTTTTCAAAAAAAACCTAGCTGCCTTTTATACCTCCTCCCATTTTATTTTATTTTTAATTTTTATTTTTAATATATCAGATTACAATTTACACCACTCATTTTACTCAGTTCGCCCCCTCCTTTTAAAGCCCACGACTTTGTTTTTTTTTTTCTGAAGCGCAGCCCAGCTTACAAAAACAAGCTGGGCTTACTGTTTACACTCCATTTTTAATAATACAGCCCTCCGGCCACTTGCACCCCCCATTTTACTACTGCACCTCCCTGTTCCTTTTTAAATTTTGTTTCTTTCCCCTAAATAAATTTATTCTTTTCACGAACTTCTCTTCCCCAAATATCAGATTTTCTTTTCCCTAAACAAAAATCAATCCAATTGCGAAAACTCTTCAAAATTAAACTTCGTTAGCAGTCTTGTGAAGCCTTTGCTTGCATGATTACTTACAATGGGGTACTAGTGGCGACCACTTGGAGCCTTTGCTCAATTGATCATCATGAATGCCTAATTTTCCTAAAGATCTTCACCAAATCAAAAACTTTGTTAGTAGTCTTGCGAAGCCTTTGCTTGCATGATTATTAACAATGAAGTGCTAGTGGTGATCACTTGGAGCCCTTGCTCAATTGGTCATCATGAAAGCTTGATTTTCAAAATTAAACAAGATAAAAAACAAAATTTCTTTTCAGGACAAACAAGAACTACGTAGCTTTGAATTCTCCATCGCACCAGGAGATACGTAGGAGCAGGCCACGTCCCGTCAAGCACTTCTTTCTAAAAACCCTTTTTTTTTCCTCTCTCTCCAAAAATAAAAATTTTATTAAGTCCTTTTCAATAAGAAATAAAGAGGCAAATTAGATGTTTTTCAAATCAACATTTAAAACCACACACTTAATTAAAGGTTCCCTCTCAGTAGAGAGGACGTGTGAGGTGCTAATACCTTCCCCGCGCGTAACCGACCCCCGAACCCTCTTCTCTAGTTTCGCAAGACCACTTGGTTTCCAATAAAAGGTTTTCCTAATATTTCCCTTAATAAATATTGGTGGCGGCTTCATTGACTTAAGAAAAGTTGTGAACGAGGAAGGTTCTCCCTCGGGGACTTTTTCGGGCGCAACAGCTGGCGACTTCACTGGGGACACTAAAAAACATTTTTTCAAAAGTGGGTCAAGCCTATATTAATTAAATGTGTGGTTTATATGATTGATTTGAATATCTTGCTTTGCCTCTCTTCTTTTTCCTTGTTCATAAGCATGTTACATCCATGTGCATTCTTATTCTATGTTTGCTTTTGCAATAGATAGTTACTTCTTTGCTTAGTTCCCTCATGCATTTCTTCCCCTTTCTTATCATGTCCCCTTCTTCTTTGCTCCCTTTCTTGAGGTAAGGAATGCATTGTTATCGGCACCCTAGATTAGTTTATATTGGATCGATATTGAACCCTAGGATAAACAACATGCTATTTGTCTGGACTGCTCTGGATTTTCATTTGCAGGTGGGGAAGGGTAGTTATTCCTAGGTGTTGTGCCTTCGACACACACTTCACATCCTATACTTGTGAGCATTGAGTGGGGCCTAAAACCCAAGGTCTGAACAAAAACCTAGGAGAGTGGGAACGATTAGTGACTGCCATTCGTAGACCTTTGTCTGTATGGCTCTCATGAAAGTTCCGCCCAAGAGCGCGCTTTGTCATGATACCTCACACTCGGTAGCTTTCTACGATTGTGGGTGCCATCATGAGAGAGAATTTAGCTCTTGGTTGCCATTGTAAGGAAGTGATTAGAACCTACATGGGAGGATTACCCCTTTCGTCGACTTTAGACCCTAGGATTCCCACCCTTTGTAGGACACGGGGGCACGCTTTTGTTTGTTGCATTAGCTTAGGCATTCCTTTTTCTTAAACTCTTTTTCAAAATCGTAGAAAATAGTGTCTTTAGTTTCTTACCCTCTTTTTATGTAAATGACACATCATTTCACATCCACATCATTTCACATCCACATCGTTTCGCACCATTGCATTTGCATCTAACAAAAGTTTGAAACAAAAACTTTCATCATTTGCATTCTTCATGCATTGAAGTTTGTTTGCCGGAGATCGCAACATAACATCGAACCTTGTCATAGGTGTGTAAGAAACAAACATAAAATCATGCATATTGCATTACATCTGCATTCGTCTATTTAATTCTCGCGCTCATAAAGTGTATTCCCTCAACAGAAAAAGGCAAGCTGGTTCGCCAACATCGATACCTGACTCGTCTACAAGCAAGGCTCATGGCAACTAACCAGAATGACCAGGGCGGTCCCGTTATTGAAGATTTAGGAAGTGGGGAACCAGACCATGGTAACACCTCTGCTGAGGTTCCCAATACAGAGCAATTGGCTCAAGAGAATCAGGAGTTGAGAACGAAAATAGGGGCAATGGAAGCACAGATGACGGAAATGATGAGCATACTACAAGCTTTAAGGAACGGAACTACCGCTGAAAATCTCGCCGTCACTACCGGAGTTGCTGTCACTCTTCCCCCTCCGAGTCTCGAGACGAACACCTTTGCTCATACTTCAGGAACCCATAACCAGGGCCAACCAGTTACGCATGGGATGCCTTGGGGACTCCCATCAGGATACACACCTCCGGGAGCCGAGGCTAATGCAGGAGGTAATCCCCTTAGTGTTGCAGAACAAGTCCCACCCATCTCAGCCACAAACGGTGGGGGAACGGGAGCGCTTCAGGGCCAAATTCAGATTCCTATTCCGCCGGGAACTCCGTTCGACTTTCATTCACCAGTAACGGTCTATCCCCCAATTCCGGGACCAATTCCTGGGAATATCACTCACTCACGTGACCCACACGTGAACCCAACCGTAGTGTCGATGAATAATCCTCACTACGGTGTGAATGGTTTTCCTCAGAACTATCCTGCTGAAGCTCCTCAAGTTAGAGACAGGTATCATATGTTAGAAGAACGCTTAAGGATGATTGAAGGGTCGGGCTCTAGAGCAAGAGAAGCTCGTGATCTGTGTCTCATCCCTGGTGTGGTTTTACCTCCCAAATTCAAAGTGCCCGACTTTGACAAGTACCGAGGCGTGACTTGCCCTAAAAGCCATCTGACCATGTACTGTAGAAAAATGGCTGCACATTCTCACGATGACAAGTTGTTGATCCATTACTTCCAAGAGAGCCTTGCGGGAGCTTCTCTCAACTGGTACATGCAGCTAGAACCGTCTCATATCCATTGTTGGAAAGACTTGGCTGATGCTTTCCTCAGACAGTACCAGTACAATACAGATATGGCGCCAGACAGAACACAGTTGCAGAATCTAGCAAAAAGAGATAATGAGTCATTCAAAGAGTATGCCCAGCGGTGGAGGGCTTTGGCTGCACAAGTAACGCCCCCTTTGTTAGAGAAAGAATTAGTCTTCATGTTCATGGAAACCCTGCCGCCGTTATACTACGACCGGTTGATTGGTAGCGTGTCTTCCAACTTCTCAGACATGGTAATCATCGGTGAAAGACTAGAAAATGGAATGAGAAGCGGCAAGATCGCCCATGGTTCCACAGGTATAACCACCCAGAAAAAGCCATTTTCCGGATTTCCAAAAAGGAAAGAAGGAGAGACCAACGCCATCACCATAAACCCACCTTATCAACCACAAAACATCCCTGTCCCCACTCAAACACGACCAACCCTTCCACCACAAAATAACTACCACAAAAGCTACCCAGACAAAAAACAGACCACCTTTGATCCCATCCCCATGTCCTATACCGACCTATTCAACTATCTCTTCTCAAACAAACTCATCAATACCCGACCCATGAGACCAGTTCAACCACCCTACTTCCGAGGCTACAATCCCAATGTTACCTGTGCATTTCATGAAGGGGCAGTAGGACACGCTGTTGAAGACTGCAAGGCATTCAAAATTGTAGTGCAAGATCTTATTGATGCCAAAGGTGTAACAGCCCAGGTCCATCGCAGCGGCCACCCCGGTCCCACTGTTACCTCACGGTCTTTTCTACCCCCCTTGTAGAATTTTTGCCTTCCGTGGGAATCGAACCTTGCACCTGAGGCATAAGTGCAAGTTAAACCCCCTTCCCACTACCAAGTTAAACCCCCTTCGGGGACATCCGATAAAATTGGAACGATACAGAGAAGATTAGCATGGCCCCTGCGCAAGGATGACACGCACAAATCGAGAAATGGTCCAAATTTTTTCTAATGTAACACCCCTTTTTCTACCCCTTTGTTTATTTGACGAAAAATCAGAGTACGCAAAAAAAATCTTTTTCTTTTATTACACCAAAAGGAGTGTCACATTTCATCCAAAGACCAATAACAATAAATAAATAAATAAAAACATTTAACAACCATAACATCCTAGCAATTAATCAAATGGCCACAAATGACTCTATTGTCCAACCCCGAGTGCTACATATCAGAGCAGACACCGACCCGACTACGTGAAGGTAAAATGCCTTCACTCGAACTCACCTGTAAACATACCACAGAAAGGGGGTGAGATATCTCACACATAATAGGAATAAATGATAGAGAATATATTAGGATATAGCCCTATGACTACCACATTAATCACAGACATCATTACAACATCAGGGGCAAAACAGTCGATTCCAGCATCAAGGGTAGAACAGGCATTTATCACATTAAGGGCACAACAGTCAATTGCATCATCGTCAGTACACAAATCATCAGCAGTAGTATAAGCCATCGTCAGTAACATCAAACAATCGTCAGTCATGAGAACATGCATGAAAATGCAGATGCATGTGGTACCAATCATCGTCTGTAATCATCGTCTGTAAATTTTAGGCCGAAGCCTCATCGTCTGTAATTTTAGGCCGAAGCCCCATCGTCTGTGATAATGCATATGGAATGCATGTGACACCATGAACAACGCACTAAGCAATCATCAGCAACACAACAATTATTATTATTTTGGTCATAGACCCATCGTCTGTTATATTGCCAATAAAATAGGCACATCGTCTGTCATATCATCGTCAGTAAACATCAACGCATCGTCAATAATTATCAAACATCAAACATCGTCAGTAGACACCAAAGGACATCATCGGCCTTACGCACTCAAAATAGTTTTCAATGACAACTTTCAAATATAATAATTTTCTAAAATATTTTGAGACACCAAAACGCCTAAACGGACACCTTTGACAACACCAGAGACCAACGTCGGAAAATAGTTCATACTGCCCAGAAATTAGAATATTCAGGTGGGCACCTGAATAAGCTTCACAACGCATTTTGAAACGTTCAAAACGGATAACCGAGTCAAAAGATATTTAAAAAACAAATTTGGGAACAACAGCGACACCCTGGGCTACGCGAACACGGCAGCCAGAATTCGGCGAATTAGTTAAAATAGTAAACGACATCGGAAAATTACAAAAGACCCCTCGTTGGAAAGCTACAGATGTGTAGTTTCTGAACATATATTTAATGTTTCAAAACAATGAGCCAGTTAGTACAGTTTTTAGAAACAACCCGAATGGTTCCCAGACTGGACAGATTCTGTCCTTCCACTTCAAATCACTCTAAACTGACTTACACTTGACCAAATGGAACAAAACCTTAGCCTTAACAAAATCAATTTGAGTATAGTTTCTAATGGAAAAAGAATCGTTCAAATCAGAGTTCAATTGAAGACACAATGCCTGAAACACTGAACCTATACCTAGTTTAAGTCCAGAAATTTGACCTGACTTGGGACGCTCATAACTCGAGCTACACTACTCCAAATTTAACCAAACCAGTTCCAAAGTGACCAAAATTAAGTCTGTTTTCTAACAAAAAAAGTCCCATAATTTTTTGACGAACAGAAAGTTCCCAGTTTTAAAAATACCGAACCTATGTCCAGAATGCTTCCAGAATATTACCCTAACTTGTAGAATTCATAACTCGATCTTCACAGCTCTAAACGCAGCCAAACCAGCGTCAAATTAACAAGCATTCAATCAAGTTTTCGAAATGACAAACCACATAATTTTTCAATTAGTAAAACGTTCTCAGTCACTGAAATACTAAACCTATGTCAGAACATCTCAAAACAGTGAATTCAACAACACAAACAACCATCACACTTCAGCCACCAATTCAAACACTATCAATACATTCATCAAACACCTAATGTGCATTCAATAACCAATTGCACACACCATAATACTTTCATCAAACACCTTATAAGCATCATCTTATCATCAATTCAATCTTAAGTCATTAACATCAAAACAAAACCAACAACACTTATATTCTCATAATTCGTTCAAGCATATTATCAAACATCTCCTAGGCATCATAGATTCTACCCTCCTACATACTACCCATCATATAATCCCATTAGGTTAGAGAATCCCCCCTTACCTTGAAATTAGATGAGCACTAAACTTGGAGATCAAGTCACCAATTGAGAAAGCACAACCCTCCTCTCCTCTTCCTTAGATCCAACGAGATTCCTCCTTGGATGATCACTAGCAACGAAATTACCAAGCTCCTCCCTCCTCTCTTGCTGGCCGTACACTCCTCTCCTAGCTTTTCCTTAAGCCTCTCCTTCAAAATCTCTTGATTGTTTTTTAAAAGGTGTGAATGAATGACCTAAACCCTAACTCTTAAACATATATAGGCGCCTAGGATCAAGGGATTGGGTCATGGGCTTTTCTTCTACCACTTAAACCTAATTGGATAATTAAGTTATGCCACCTCCTAATTAACCAAATATATCCCCTAATTATTTTAATACCTCTCCACATTTATATTTCTACTAATTAAAACCACCAATTATTTTATTATTATTTCTAACACCCAAATCCTATTTTATTAATTAAATAAATACTAAATAAATATTTAATTAAATTTGGGGTGTTACAACCCTCCCCCACTTAAAAGAATTTCGTCCTCGAAATTCATAAGCTAAACATAAAACAGCAAATACAACACACAAGCAAATCACAGAGTTCACACAAGAAAAAAATAACAAGCAATACCATACTAGTAGGAGCATCTCCCCCACTAGTTCTCTTATCATTACCTTCACGATCAGGATCATCTCTGCAACACAAACCACAGTCAGAATAAAAGACAACAGTTGGTCGCTAACCGACACAACGACTCGATGACTCGGCCGGACGGACCAACCATTGCTCTGATACCACTAATGTAACACCCCTTTTTCTACCCCTTTGTTTATTTGACGAAAAATCAGAGTACGCAAAAAAAATCTTTTTCTTTTATTACACCAAAAGGAGTGTCACATTTCATCCAAAGACCAATAACAATAAATAAATAAATAAAAACATTTAACAACCATAACATCCTAGCAACTAATCAAATGGCCACAAATGACTCTATTGTCCAACCCCGAGTGCTACATATCAGAGCAGACACCGACCCGACTACGTGAAGGTAAAATGCCTTCACTCGAACTCACCTGTAAACATACCACAGAAAGGGGGTGAGATATCTCACACATAATAGGAATAAATGATAGAGAATATATTAGGATATAGCCCTATGACTACCACATTAATCACAGACATCATTACAACATCAGGGGCAAAACAGTCGATTCCAGCATCAAGGGTAGAACAGGCATTTATCACATTAAGGGCACAACAGTCAATTGCATCATCGTCAGTACACAAATCATCAGCAGTAGTATAAGCCATCGTCAGTAACATCAAACAATCGTCAGTCATGAGAACATGCATGAAAATGCAGATGCATGTGGTACCAATCATCGTCTGTAATCATCGTCTGTAAATTTTAGGCCGAAGCCTCATCGTCTGTAATTTTAGGCCGAAGCCCCATCGTCTGTGATAATGCATATGGAATGCATGTGACACCATGAACAACGCACTAAGCAATCATCAGCAACACAACAATTATTATTATTTTGGTCATAGACCCATCGTCTGTTATATTGCCAATAAAATAGGCACATCGTCTGTCATATCATCGTCAGTAAACATCAACGCATCGTCAATAATTATCAAACATCAAACATCGTCAGTAGACACCAAAGGACATCATCGGCCTTACGCACTCAAAATAGTTTTCAATGACAACTTTCAAATATAATAATTTTCTAAAATATTTTGAGACACCAAAACGCCTAAACGGACACCTTTGACAACACCAGAGACCAACGTCGGAAAATAGTTCATACTGCCCAGAAATTAGAATATTCAGGTGGGCACCTGAATAAGCTTCACAACGCATTTTGAAACGTTCAAAACGGATAACCGAGTCAAAAGATATTTAAAAAACAAATTTGGGAACAACAGCGACACCCTGGGCTACGCGAACACGGCAGCCAGAATTCGGCGAATTAGTTAAAATAGTAAACGACATCGGAAAATTACAAAAGACACCTCGTTGGAAAGCTACAGATGTGTAGTTTCTGAACATATATTTAATGTTTCAAAACAATGAGCCAGTTAGTACAGTTTTTAGAAACAACCCGAATGGTTCCCAGACTGGACAGATTCTGTCCTTCCACTTCAAATCACTCTAAACTGACTTACACTTGACCAAATGGAACAAAACCTTAGCCTTAACAAAATCAATTTGAGTATAGTTTCTAATGGAAAAAGAATCGTTCAAATCAGAGTTCAATTGAAGACACAATGCCTGAAACACTGAACCTATACCTAGTTTAAGTCCAGAAATTTGACCTGACTTGGGACGCTCATAACTCGAGCTACACTACTCCAAATTTAACCAAACCAGTTCCAAAGTGACCAAAATTAAGTCTGTTTTCTAACAAAAAAAGTCCCATAATTTTTTGACGAACAGAAAGTTCCCAGTTTTAAAAATACCGAACCTATGTCCAGAATGCTTCCAGAATATTACCCTAACTTGTAGAATTCATAACTCGATCTTCACAGCTCTAAACGCAGCCAAACCAGCGTCAAATTAACAAGCATTCAATCAAGTTTTCGAAATGACAAACCACATAATTTTTCAATTAGTAAAACGTTCTCAGTCACTGAAATACTAAACCTATGTCAGAACATCTCAAAACAGTGAATTCAACAACACAAACAACCATCACACTTCAGCCACCAATTCAAACACTATCAATACATTCATCAAACACCTAATGTGCATTCAATAACCAATTGCACACACCATAATACTTTCATCAAACACCTTATAAGCATCATCTTATCATCAATTCAATCTTAAGTCATTAACATCAAAACAAAACCAACAACACTTATATTCTCATAATTCGTTCAAGCATATTATCAAACATCTCCTAGGCATCATAGATTCTACCCTCCTACATACTACCCATCATATAATCCCATTAGGTTAGAGAATCCCCCCTTACCTTGAAATTAGATGAGCACTAAACTTGGAGATCAAGTCACCAATTGAGAAAGCACAACCCTCCTCTCCTCTTCCTTAGATCCAACGAGATTCCTCCTTGGATGATCACTAGCAACGAAATTACCAAGCTCCTCCCTCCTCTCTTGCTGGCCGTACACTCCTCTCCTAGCTTTTCCTTAAGCCTCTCCTTCAAAATCTCTTGATTGTTTTTTAAAAGGTGTGAATGAATGACCTAAACCCTAACTCTTAAACATATATAGGCGCCTAGGATCAAGGGATTGGGTCATGGGCTTTTCTTCTACCACTTAAACCTAATTGGATAATTAAGTTATGCCACCTCCTAATTAACCAAATATATCCCCTAATTATTTTAATACCTCTCCACATTTATATTTCTACTAATTAAAACCACCAATTATTTTATTATTATTTCTAACACCCAAATCCTATTTTATTAATTAAATAAATACTAAATAAATATTTAATTAAATTTGGGGTGTTACAACCCTCCCCCACTTAAAAGAATTTCGTCCTCGAAATTCATAAGCTAAACATAAAACAGCAAATACAACACACAAGCAAATCACAGAGTTCACACAAGAAAAAAATAACAAGCAATACCATACTAGTAGGAGCATCTCCCCCACTAGTTCTCTTATCATTACCTTCACGATCAGGATCATCTCTGCAACACAAACCACAGTCAGAATAAAAGACAACAGTTGGTCGCTAACCGACACAACGACTCGATGACTCGGCCGGACGGACCAACCATTGCTCTGATACCACTAATGTAACACCCCTTTTTCTACCCCTTTGTTTATTTGACGAAAAATCAGAGTACGCAAAAAAAATCTTTTTCTTTTATTACACCAAAAGGAGTGTCACATTTCATCCAAAGACCAATAACAATAAATAAATAAATAAAAACATTTAACAACCATAACATCCTAGCAACTAATCAAATGGCCACAAATGACTCTATTGTCCAACCCCGAGTGCTACATATCAGAGCAGACACCGACCCGACTACGTGAAGGTAAAATGCCTTCACTCGAACTCACCTGTAAACATACCACAGAAAGGGGGTGAGATATCTCACACATAATAGGAATAAATGATAGAGAATATATTAGGATATAGCCCTATGACTACCACATTAATCACAGACATCATTACAACATCAGGGGCAAAACAGTCGATTCCAGCATCAAGGGTAGAACAGGCATTTATCACATTAAGGGCACAACAGTCAATTGCATCATCGTCAGTACACAAATCATCAGCAGTAGTATAAGCCATCGTCAGTAACATCAAACAATCGTCAGTCATGAGAACATGCATGAAAATGCAGATGCATGTGGTACCAATCATCGTCTGTAATCATCGTCTGTAAATTTTAGGCCGAAGCCTCATCGTCTGTAATTTTAGGCCGAAGCCCCATCGTCTGTGATAATGCATATGGAATGCATGTGACACCATGAACAACGCACTAAGCAATCATCAGCAACACAACAATTATTATTATTTTGGTCATAGACCCATCGTCTGTTATATTGCCAATAAAATAGGCACATCGTCTGTCATATCATCGTCAGTAAACATCAACGCATCGTCAATAATTATCAAACATCAAACATCGTCAGTAGACACCAAAGGACATCATCGGCCTTACGCACTCAAAATAGTTTTCAATGACAACTTTCAAATATAATAATTTTCTAAAATATTTTGAGACACCAAAACGCCTAAACGGACACCTTTGACAACACCAGAGACCAACGTCGGAAAATAGTTCATACTGCCCAGAAATTAGAATATTCAGGTGGGCACCTGAATAAGCTTCACAACGCATTTTGAAACGTTCAAAACGGATAACCGAGTCAAAAGATATTTAAAAAACAAATTTGGGAACAACAGCGACACCCTGGGCTACGCGAACACGGCGGCCAGAATTCGGCGAATTAGTTAAAATAGTAAACGACATCGGAAAATTACAAAAGACCCCTCGTTGGAAAGCTACAGATGTGTAGTTTCTGAACATATATTTAATGTTTCAAAACAATGAGCCAGTTAGTACAGTTTTTAGAAACAACCCGAATGGTTCCCAGACTGGACAGATTCTGTCCTTCCACTTCAAATCACTCTAAACTGACTTACACTTGACCAAATGGAACAAAACCTTAGCCTTAACAAAATCAATTTGAGTATAGTTTCTAATGGAAAAAGAATCGTTCAAATCAGAGTTCAATTGAAGACACAATGCCTGAAACACTGAACCTATACCTAGTTTAAGTCCAGAAATTTGACCTGACTTGGGACGCTCATAACTCGAGCTACACTACTCCAAATTTAACCAAACCAGTTCCAAAGTGACCAAAATTAAGTCTGTTTTCTAACAAAAAAAGTCCCATAATTTTTTGACGAACAGAAAGGTCCCAGTTTTAAAAATACCGAACCTATGTCCAGAATGCTTCCAGAATATTACCCTAACTTGTAGAATTCATAACTCGATCTTCACAGCTCTAAACGCAGCCAAACCAGCGTCAAATTAACAAGCATTCAATCAAGTTTTCGAAATGACAAACCACATAATTTTTCAATTAGTAAAACGTTCTCAGTCACTGAAATACTAAACCTATGTCAGAACATCTCAAAACAGTGAATTCAACAACACAAACAACCATCACACTTCAGCCACCAATTCAAACACTATCAATACATTCATCAAACACCTAATGTGCATTCAATCACCAATTGCACACACCATAATACTTTCATCAAACACCTTATAAGCATCATCTTATCGTCAATTCAATCTTAAGTCATTAACATCAAAACAAAACCAACAACACTTATATTCTCATAATTCGTTCAAGCATATTATCAAACATCTCCTAGGCATCATAGATTCTACCCTCCTACATACTACCCATCATATAATCCCATTAGGTTAGAGAATCCCCCCTTACCTTGAAATTAGATGAGCACTAAACTTGGAGATCAAGTCACCAATTGAGAAAGCACAACCCTCCTCTCCTCTTCCTTAGATCCAACGAGATTCCTCCTTGGATGATCACTAGCAACGAAATTACCAAGCTCCTCCCTCCTCTCTTGCTGGCCGTACACTCCTCTCCTAGCTTTTCCTTAAGCCTCTCCTTCAAAATCTCTTGATTGTTTTTTAAAAGGTGTGAATGAATGACCTAAACCCTAACTCTTAAACATATATAGGCGCCTAGGATCAAGGGATTGGGTCATGGGCTTTTCTTCTACCACTTAAACCTAATTGGATAATTAAGTTATGCCACCTCCTAATTAACCAAATATATCCCCTAATTATTTTAATACCTCTCCACATTTATATTTCTACTAATTAAAACCACCAATTATTTTATTATTATTTCTAACACCCAAATCCTATTTTATTAATTAAATAAATACTAAATAAATATTTAATTAAATTTGGGGTGTTACAAAAGGGATAACCTTCAAACAAGAAGACCCGAGTATCACAACTAATCCGCTGCCTGGTCATCAGAAACATGCAACCAGTGCCATCCACGATACGGGGAGTCAATCCTTAACCAGAACTGTGGAGTGTATCCAAACACCCTTAGAGGTTATTCATGCAAAGCTATGCAAGTTCCGGGTCATTGAGAGAGGATGTGCTCAGAAAGAAGTATGTGTTGATGATAATTGTGTCGGAACATGTGAGACCTTCAAGACAGTTTTGCAGGACCTGTTGGATCGTCATATAATCCAAATGGGTGTGCAAGAGAAAGAGGAAGATGTGCTGACCTTCGAGTCAGATAGGAATGGAAATGTTCAGGTACCTATTGAGGTCCCATATAGCCTAAAGCAGATCGTGGAGAGACCTAAGGCCATTGTGATTCCTGTCCCAGCTCCTCATCAAAAGAACAATGCTGTTCCATGGAGCTATGGGGTGTCAGTTCCAATTCAGACGCCTCAGGTTGTTCCTGATATCACCAACATTGCGGGAAGCAGCGGAGTCACTAGAAGCGGACGTGTTTATGTCCCTGAAGTCCTGAAAGAAGGTCCCTCAAAGGAGGAGGAGGAAAGAATTCGCAAAGGCAAAGCGCAAGAACCCAAGGAAAGTAGGAAAGTGTCAGAACAAGAAGCCACTGAATTTCTGAAGGTCATGCGTCAGAGTGATTACAAAGTGTTGGACCAGCTACACCACACCCCTGCAAAGATCTCTATCATGTCCCTACTGCTCAATTCTGAGGTTCACCGTGCAGCCCTAATGAAAGTATTGAATGAAGCTCATGTAGCTCAGAACATCACCGCTGACCAGCTCGGTGGCATTGTAGGGAATATTGTTGCATCCAATTATATCACTTTTACCGATGATGAGCTCACCCCTGAGGGAAAGGGGCATAATCAGGCACTTCACATTTCAGTTAGATGTGGTGAATATACACTCGCCAGGGTCCTCATCGACAATGGATCCTCTTTGAATGTCATGCCCAAATCTACTATGAGCAGATTAAGTGTAGACTGTTCATATATGAAGCCTAGCTCAACACTAGTTAGGGCATTTGACGGATCCAAGAAGGAGGTTATGGGAGAAATGGAGTTCCAGATGCAGATAGGGCCAGAAGTATTTTATGTGAATTTTCAGATCATGGACATTGCATCATCCTACAGTTGTCTCCTGGGGAGACCCTGGATTCATGCTGCCGGTGCTGTTCCTTCATCCCTCCACCAAAGGCTTAAGTTTGTAGTCGACGACAAGCTGATAGTCGTTTTTGGAGAAGAAGAGTTCATCGTTAGCAAGCCCCATCCCTCTCAATACATTGAGGCTGCAGAAGAATCACTTGAATCTGCCTTTCAATCACTAGAAATTGCGAATGCTGCTTTTGTGGGGGAAGAGGCCCCGTTGCCCGTACCAAAGATATCTGACGCTGCTATCATGGTAGCCAAAGTCATGCTGCAAAATGGTTACCAGATCGGAAAAGGGTTGGGAAAGTATGAGCAAGGAGTTCTGACGCCGGTTCAGCTGCAAGGGTACAAGGATAGGCGTGGGTTAGGATATTGGCCCACTCAGGCTGACAAGAAGAGAATGGCTGAGGAAAAGCGAGAAAGGAGGCTAGCTAAGCTTCGGGGACGGGAACCAGACTTGAAGAAGATTCCTATCTATGATCTCTCTCGGAGCTTTAGGAATGCGGGTATGCTGGATCCCGATCAGGTGGCCGTCATTGAGGAAGAATCAGTTGTGGAAGACAAAGGCGTGGACTTGGTGCGTCGCAGTGCTGCAGATGAAGAGCTTGATAATTGGAAGATCATTGATTTCCCTGTTATTTTCATTCCAAAGTAATGTTTTTGTAATGCAAATTCTTTGGCTCTGCCCAAGGCCTTAGAATATTCCATAAGGGCATGCATGTTTTTTCCTTCAAATATCATCTATCAATAAAATGTTGTTTTGGATTCTCAAATAAATAAATTTGCCTTTTATTATCATGCGTCTCCATCTTGTGTTTCTATTTTTGCTTGTTCATTTCTTTCTATTCCCGCAAATGCAGATCTAAAATGAATATCTTTGAGAATAACGATGCCAACGGTTCATATGTTAATTTTGATCACCCCGTTAACCAAGCTGAGGAAGATGTTGAGGATGACTGGGAAACTCCTCCAGAATTGATGAGAATGGTTGAACAAGAGGAAAAGGTTATTCAGGCACATGGGGAGTCCGTTGAGATAATTAACCTAGGCACAGAGGACAGCAAGAAGGAAGTAAAGGTGGGTACTTCAATGAAGGAAGGCGAGCGCAAGAAACTAATTGAACTCCTACATGAGTATGTTGATGTCTTTGCATGGACTTATCAAGATATGCCAGGTTTAGATACTGACATAGTGGTGCATAAGTTGCCAGTCAAGCCGGAATGCCCTCCGGTAAAGCAGAAACTGAGAAGAATGAAGCCAGAAATGTCCTTAAAGATCAGGGATGAAGTGAAAAAGCAATTTGACGCTGGATTCCTAGCGGTAGCCAAGTATCCGCAATGGGTTGCCAACATCGTGCCAGTTCCGAAAAAGGACGGGAAAGTTAGAATGTGCGTTGATTACAGAGATCTGAACCGTGCTAGTCCCAAAGATGATTTTCCCCTGCCCCATATTGATGTCTTAGTGGATAGTACGGCGCAACATTCACTGTTCTCCTTCATGGATGGGTATTCAGGGTATAACCAGATCAAGATGGCTCCTGAGGATATGGAGAAGACAACTTTCACAACTCTTTGGGGAACATTCTGTTACAGAGTCATGCCATTCGGGTTGAAGAACGCCGGTGCTACCTATCAAAGGGCTATGGTCACATTGTTTCATGACATGATGCACAAGGAAATAGAGGTCTACGTGGATGATATGATCGCCAAGTCTAAAACGGATGAGGAGCACATTGTCAATTTGCAAAAGCTCTTCGAGCGGTTGAGAAGATTCAAGCTCAGATTAAATCCTGCCAAGTGTACCTTTGGCGTGCGATCAGGAAAGTTGTTGGGGTTCATCGTCAGCCAAAAGGGGATAGAGGTCGATCCAGACAAGGTGCGCGCGATTCTTGAGATGCCAGTCCCTAAAACAGAAAAAGAGATTCGGGGTTTTCTCGGAAGACTGAACTACATCTCTAGGTTCATATTCCAGTTGACTGCCACTTGTGAACCAATCTTCAAACTTTTGTGCAAGAATCAAGAGACCAAATGGAATGATGATTGTCAAGAAGCATTCGAAAAGATCAAAAAATATCTTCAGAATCCACCTATCTTGACGCCTCCTGTACCCGGCAGACCTCTGATCCTGTACCTAACCGTGCTAGACAGCTCGATGGGTTGCATGTTAGGGCAACATGATGAATCTGGGAAGAAAGAGCATGCCATTTACTATTTGAGCAAGAAATTCACTGACTGTGAGACAAGGTATTCGCTGCTAGAAAAGACTTGTTGTGCTTTAGCTTGGGCTGCTCATCGTTTGAGGCAGTACATGCTAAGTCACACTACTTGGTTGGTATCTAAAATGGATCCTATCAAGTATATCTTCGAGAAGCCCGCACTTACAGGGAGACTTGCCCGTTGGCAAATGCAGTTATCAGAATATGATCTCCTATATGTCACTCAGAAAGCAATTAAAGGTAGTGCGCTGGCCGAGTACCTGGCACACCAGCCTGTTGAAGATTATCAGCCTATGCAGTATGACTTTCCTGATGAAGATATCATGGCTTTGTTTGAAGAAGGGAAATCCCCAGAAGATGAAAGATGGAGAATGGTGTTCGATGGTGCCTCCAATATGTACGGGCACGGAGCAGGGGCAGTGCTGATTTCCCCTGATAATCGCTTCATCCCATTCACTGCCAGACTAAGCTTCTACGTCACTAATAATATCGCAGAGTACGAGGCATGTATTCTTGGTATCCAGGCAGCCATTGATTGGAAAGTTAAGAGACTTGATGTGTACGGAGATTCAGCTCTAGTAATTCACCAAGTGAACGGTGATTGGGAGACTAGAGACTCCAAGTTGATCCTTTACCGAGATTACATTCTAAAGCTGGTTGAGCCTTTTGAAGAAATCACATTCCAGCACTTTCCTCGCAACGAGAATCAGTTGGCTGATGCACTAGCCACTTTGTCTTCAATGTTTAATATCAGCTGCGACAAAAGCTTGACTCACATCGGGATTCAGCATCGAGATTTGCCAGCACATCATTATTGCATGGTCATCGAGGAAGAGTCTGATAACAAGCCCTGGTATTATGACATCAAGCAGTACATCTTGAACAGAGAATACCCTCCTGGAGCGTCAGAGAATGACAAAAGAACCCTCAGAAGATTGTCAAGGAATTTCTTTTTGAGCGGTGAAGTTCTATACAAGAGAAATTATGATATGGTCCTTTTAAGGTGTGTGACAGAAGAAGAGGCGACAAAAATCATGAGAGAAGTCCATGAAGGCTCATTTGGGGTTCATTCCAGTGGGCACACCATGGCAAGAAAAATATTAAGAGCTGGCTATTATTGGCTGCAAATGGAATCAGATTGCTATAGTTTCGTAAGAAGATGTCACAAGTGTCAAACTACGCTGATCATATTCATGTACCACCTGCTTCCCTAAATGTCTTGACCGCCTCTTGGCCATTCTCAATGTGGGGCATGGACGTCATAGGTCCTATCGAGCCTAAGGCATCAAATGGGCATCGCTTCATCCTGGTCGCCATTGATTACTTCACCAAGTGGGTTGAAGCTGCTTCATATTCCAGCATTACCAGCTCTGTGGTTGCTAAGTTTGTAAAGAAAGATTTGATTTGCCGCTATGGGCTTCCGGATAAGATTATCACAGATAATGGCAGAAACTTGAACAGTAAGATGATGAAAGAGTTATGCGAGGACTTCAAAATCCAACATCATAATTCCTCTCCATACCGTCCCAAGATGAATGGGGCAGTTGAAGCGGCCAACAAGAATATCAAGAAGATTGTGCAAAAGATGGTAGTAACCTATAAAGATTGGCACGAGATGCTTCCTTTCGCCTTGCATGGGTATCGTACCTCAGTGCATACTTCAACCGGGGCAACCCCTTTCTCTTTGGTGTATGGGTCGGAAGCAGTCCTCCCCATTGAAGTTGAGATACCCTCTCTGCGGGTACTGATGGAAACCAAGTTGGAAGAAGCAGAATGGGTCCAAGCTCGTCTGGATCAGCTGAATCTCATTGAGGAGAAAAGAATTGCTGCCCTATGTCATGGCCAGTTGTATCAACAAAGGATGAAGACAGCTTTCGACAAGAAGGTTCGTCCCCGAGAATTCAGCGAGGGAGACCTTGTGCTCAAGAAGATTCTGCCTATCCAGAGTGACCCCCGTGGGAAATGGACTCCTAGCTATGACGGACCATATGTGGTAAAGAAAGCCTTTTCTGGAGGAGCATTGATACTCACCAACATGGATGGTGAAGAACTTAGAAACCCAGTCAATTCAGATTCAGTCAAGAAATATTACGCCTGAGAAAAATAAAAAGGAAAAAGAGAAATATGAGCCAAGCAAGAATTAGCTCGCTAGGTTGAAAACCCGAAAGGGCGGCCTAGGCAAAAAAAGAGCGACCCGGTGGACTGAAAACTCGCAAAGAGCGGTCCAGGCAAAAATTAGGGTCAGAAAGGTTGGACTGAAAAAAGTAAAAGAGGCAAGCAGCGTCTCCAAAGGCTTGGGTAAAAGGGTGATCAAGGATATAGGTATGGGTGATTGGCATCAACACTCCAAAGACGAAAAACGCTCATAAGATCTGTTGCGTCCATTTTTCTTGTTTTTTTCTTAGTTTCAAAGTTTTCAATGTACTCTTTTCAGTCGGCGCGACCTTTTGCGCGTTCGATTTCCATATGAATAAAAGTCCAAACTCTTCACTTCGTCTGCTTATTGCTTTTGTCATTGCTTCCTTTTCATTTGTGCTTTAAAATGATGTTTTATGGTAGATGATAAATGAATTATGAAAATGTGCATAAATCAGAGCATTGAACTCATTGCGAAACTTTTGAAAATCATGGGAAAAGAAATGATCTCTCAATCAGGTACATTCATAAAAGCCAGACAAAAGCACTGAGTACGTCAAAATAATTCACAAAAAAAAAAGGCTGAAGTATGACCCTCACACCATTATGGACGATCACCGTGCCTCGTGACGCAAGTTCTACGATTTGGTTGAACCAGTGAAAGAAAAGCCAAAAAGAGCAAAAGAGCAACAAAAAAAAAAAGAAAAAGGGATTGAAAAAAAAAGAGAGAGCAAAAGAGCAATAAAATGAATAAAACTCATGCATTGCATTCATCAAACATAGACAGAAAATAATTTCATGCAAGCAAGAAGAAGCTCCTGCATCACATCACATTCATCCTATCAAAAAGCAATCATGGCATTTGCATTGCATTTGTTCATATCACTCGCAGGTACAAGGACGGATAAATACTTCGGTGTTAATCCTTGCCCTCAGTTCCCGGAAAATGCTCCCTTAGTTCGGAGTTCAAATGTTTTTCAGTTCAGCGCTCAAGCGTGCATTGCAGTTTGGAGTTCAAATCCGCTCTCGTCAGAGTTCAACGCTCCCTTCTGTCCAGGTCTCACGTCGTGTACGAGCAACGCGATGGACCGCAGCCCCATGTGAGGTTCAACGGAATAGTTGTATCAGCCTAAGATACAGTGGACGCCGTGCATTGATCAGTATATCAGTTCCGGAGCTGATAACGATCCCCCCGGTCGCTCGAAAAGGCCAACAGGAAGCGTGCTCCTCAAAGCCACGTGCAAACTCGGATTCGTCAAGAGTCCGTTTAAGGATTACAGGTTTTAGGCAGCCTGGGCAATTTACCGCTTTCTGCACGCCAAGTGCCCATTTACCGCTTTCTGCACGCCAAGTGCCCGTTTTAACTTTTTGCCCACACGTCAGTGTTCGTTTACGGTTTTCGCATCGACACGAAAGTGTCTACTCTTTATCTTCATTTTACCTCGGAATATGTTTCGGCCAATTCATATTCTTTGTTAAAATCCAGATAAAACGAAAAATAATAAAAAAATAATAAATAAAAAGAGAAGGAAAAGGAAAGAAAGCTCAGGTTTCTCCAAGTAGACAAAATCGGTATAACTTCTGAATTCTTTATTTTCATTTTGCCTCGGAATATGTTTCGGCCAATTCGTATTCCTGGTCAAAATCCAAATAAAGAGGGACAGCTGTCATACCCTAATTTTGTCCGCTTCTTTTTACTTCTTTTTTTTACTAAGTTAGTTTCGAGCTTACTTGGGGCCTACTCTTCTTATTTGGTCCTACGCTTGTGAATTTGGGCCTTATTTTAGCATTTGTTGAATTTGGGCTTTGTTTTAGCATTTGTTCAATTCGAGCCCCATTTTAGCATTTGCGATTGGGCTTGATTTTAGCGTTCGTTCTAATTGGGCTTCATTTCAGCCATTTTTCTAAGTTGGGCCTATGTTTGGTTTTGATTGGGCTTGGCCCAATTTAATCATTCACATCCATTTCAACCAAAAAACAAAAAATTCTGTCCATAGCAAAAATAATCAAAATTAATAAAAATTAATTTACAAATATTTACAATAATCCAAAAATCCAAAAAATTAAATTAAAAAAATACAAAAAAATTACATCAAAAGGGCCAAAATGGCCAGATCCAAAAATAATAATAAAAATACAAAAAAATCAAAAAAACGAAATTACATAAAAATAACAGCAGCAAAAACAGCTTCCTTGGGCCTGTTCTTGCTGAGCAAGTTTCCTCCAGAGGTCCAAATACCTGAAAATGGAAAGAAATGGAGGAGGATCAGCAAAAAAACCTAATTTTTTACCTATATAAACAAGTTGCATTCAGAGAGAAGAGGGCAGCAATTCACACAGACAAGAATACACAGATTCGGAACCAAAAGATTAGGGTTTTCAAGTTGAAACCCTAATCGCAAAACCCTGAAAAATCCAGAAACAGCCACACAGAACAGAAGCAGAGGTAGAGGAGAATAGAAGCAGCAGCAATCAGTGTTAGCAACAATAAAACAAGAGTTCAGAGGCTGAAAAACAGGTTGGTGTTCCTTTTATTCAAAAACACAAAAACATATAGGTATAGGTGCAGGCGTAATCTGTTATATGTTAGTTTCTCAGATGTTCATATAGCAATTGCAAGCATGTTTGTTTCTTAGTATCCTTGGCCATGTCTGTGTACATATCTTCTAAACAGATTAAGTTGAAAAATTTAGGATTCAATTAGGTTTTTAATTTAAAATTAGGTTCAGAAAATTAGGTATCACGAACGGGCAGCACCACAGACAGTTTCTCTTCCAGTTAAAAAAATTAGGTTTAGTTTAAGTAATAGGTAATCGGTTTAGGTTTAGAAAATTAGGTTTTTTCAGAAAACAAATCATAGACAGAAAATTGGAAAAGAACAGAAGAAAAAAAAAGAGAAAACGATAGGGACCGAAGCATACCTTTTCAGTTCCGGCCACCGTAGGCGGTGGCCGTTGGCCCCAAACAGAACACCGTCACCCACATGAAACCACCCAGAGAAACCAAGAAATCAACATAAAAAAAATAATAAGAGTGGAGCAGGAAAAGAAGTGAAGGAGAGAAAGAGAAACGTACAAAAAAAATTAGAACCGAATCCGTACCTCTTAGCTCCGGCCACCGTAGACGGTGGCCGTCCTCCTCAAACCGCCGTCGTCACGCCCCCAATGGAACCGTAGCCGCCGTGATGTTCTCCCTGTCCCGAACCTCCTCGCGACGTCCTCCTCGCCGTTGCCACCGTGTCACAGAACCAAACCCGTCTCCGTTAAGCTCCGTGGAAACCACCACCATCGTCGTCGTCGGAGACGACGCGAACCTCTACCGCCGTTGGTCTCTCCCTCTCCCCGCGTCGTCTATCCCTCTCTTTCTCCCCACGAAATCCCTCTCCCCTCGCCGTCAAACTCAACGGAGCCACCGTCCGTCGTCACCCACACCATCGCGTGGCCTCCCTCCACCGCGTCGTTCTCCTCCTCCTTCCTTTCCCCTTCGTCTTCCCTCTCTCTCTCTCTCTCTCAAATCATCTCTCGCCGGAAACTTCGCCCTCTCTCTCGCCGTAAACTTCGCCCTCTCTCTCATGCGAAACATTCGCACCCTCTCTCTCTTCAAAGAATCGCTGCGGCGCAGCTGAAGGAGAAGAGGAATTGAAATTAGGTTTTCAAAAAAAACCTAGCTGCCTTTTATACCTCCTCCCATTTTATTTTATTTTTAATTTTTATTTTTAATATATCAGATTACAATTTACACCACTCATTTTACTCAGTTCGCCCCCTCCTTTTAAAGCCCACGACTTTGTTTTTTTTTTCTGAAGCGCAGCCCAGCTTACAAAAACAAGCTGGGCTTACTGTTTACACTCCATTTTTAATAATACAGCCCTCCGGCCACTTGCACCCCCCATTTTTACTACTGCACCTCCCTGTTCCTTTTTAAATTTTGTTTCTTTCCCCTAAATAAATTTATTCTTTTCACGAACTTCTCTTCCCCAAATATCAGATTTTCTTTTCCCTAAACAAAAATCAATCCAATTGCGAAAACTCTTCAAAATTAAACTTCGTTAGCAGTCTTGTGAAGCCTTTGCTTGCATGATTACTTACGATGGGGTACTAGTGGCGACCACTTGGAGCCTTTGCTCAATTGATCATCATGAATGCCTAATTTTCCTAAAGATCTTCACCAAATCAAAAACTTTGTTAGTAGTCTTGCGAAGCCTTTGCTTGCATGATTATTAACAATGAAGTGCTAGTGGTGATCACTTGGAGCCCTTGCTCAATTGGTCATCATGAAAGCTTGATTTTCAAAATTAAACAAGATAAAAAACAAAATTTCTTTTCAGGACAAACAAGAACTACGTAGCTTTGAATTCTCCATCGCACCAGGAGATACGTAGGAGCAGGCCACGTCCCGTCAAGCACTTCTTTCTAAAAACCCTTTTTTTTCCTCTCTCTCCAAAAATAAAAATTTTATTAAGTCCTTTTCAATAAGAAATAAATAGGCAAATTAGATGTTTTTCAAATCAACATTTAAAACCACACACTTAATTAAAGGTTCCCTCTCAGTAGAGAGGACGTGTGAGGTGCTAATACCTTCCCCGCGCGTAACCGACCCCCGAACCCTCTTCTCTAGTTTCGCAAGACCACTTGGTTTCCAATAAAAGGTTTTCCTAATATTTCCCTTAATAAATATTGGTGGCGGCTTCATTGACTTAAGAAAAGTTGTGAACGAGGAAGGTTCTCCCTCGGGGACTTTTTCGGGCGCAACACATAAGATTAGTCGACACCCTAAACCCTGACCATTGCTTAGTCAGCCTATCAGTTACCGAAATACTGTCCCATAGTAAATCTTACCTTCTGACATGAACTAACCCCAGTTTAGGTAGCAGTTAAGGAAGTCCTTTTGGATAACCCCAAGCATAGATCCCGATTCTTCTTCTTCTGAGTCACAATGTGACAGGTGATAAAGCCAACGGAGTAAAGATAGTCCATCGTCACTATTGACTAGCAGAATCACAATGTGCTGATCAGGTTAAGTCCCGATCAGGAATTATAAACCAAATCCTTTTAAAGCGGGTTAGTATGTGGGATCGGTAGAAGCGACCTTATTTCAATCCGCTGACTAGAAGCATCCCGATCACGGTCTGTAAGAAATTCTCGTTAGTCTTCTGACTCATTTTGTTCATAACTTCTGCTCCGGAACTCTGATTTTTATGTTCCGAGAAGCGTTGGAAAGCTAACGAAAATGTCTACACCTCTGAGTGGGTTGTAAACCGTATCTCCAATTGTATTATGAAGTGTGCCTCTATTTTAATCTGAACAGTAAACTCTAAAGCATTTGTGGAGTGTGAACCTCCTTGTTGTGTGGGAAATTGGAAGAACGAGAAGCTTAAGGTCACCTAAGTGGCGAACATGATGTTGTCATGGAAGTAGAACTCGTTCAGAAGCTTGATTGATTAACGTGATAGTAATAATTATGTTTGAATAGTTACGGAAATTAGGAAAGAAGTTGGACCAAGGAAATTCTAAATGATATATACTCAAAATTTACGAATCACTACGAAGACACTTATGGTGTGCTCGTTTGATTCCCTAAATAACATTTTGTTTTCTAAATCCCCTTGGTGCCACTACAGTTCCAATTTCGTAACTGATCCGAGAATAATTGCTACGCTAGAGTTGATCGATAAACCAAGGATTTCCTAAGATGACACTAAATCTTACCTTCTAAGGAAAGCCTTATATCTTTCTAGTAAGATTCCTAATACCGAAATTCTTATTCACTTAGAGTCTGGGTGATCAAGACCTAAGAAAGCATAGGTATCAAAGTTCTAGCCTGATTGATCTAAAAGGGTTAGTTTCTGTAACATCCCCTAATTTTAGAGGTTTCATCGGTTGATGTTGGAATAGCGGTCGTGGTTTAAGTAATTAACTAATCGAATGACTAGATGTCCTAATTGATTTATTCTTGGCATTTTAAATGTGTGTGATGTTAGGAAATGAAATGTTAGATTTGATGACTTGTTATGCTTGTGTGAGTGATTGTTAAGTTAAGTTAACTACATTAAGTCATGTGTTAGTTAGAATTAGGGAGTTAGTGGCTGAAGGGTAGTATGGTCTTTTCCTTTTCCACTTAAACCCCCCAGCTGAACCCACACACACATCAGCACCTCCATTCTATTCCTTTTTTTTTCAGAAACACAAACATAGGGGATTGAGAGAGTAGAGAGGGGGAGAAGGGAAGAGAAGAAGGGTGATCCTCCATGCATGTCCAAAATTCCTTCACCATTGCAACCCATATATCATCCCCTTCCTATTGATATCAGATTCATCATCATCTTCCCCTTCCTCCACCAAATCCCCAATTCGACCCACATCATCATTTTTGGGGAAATAGAGGTCTCATTACTGTTTTGGGTTCCATTGGAGCTTAGGAAGCTGCTAGGAGTGTTGCATGGGAAGTCAAAGTAGAATATTAGTAGCTCATAGTGCTGTGTTTGAGTTTTGGTTGCTATCCAAGCACTCCGTGTAGCTGAATCAGTCCTTGAAGCGAATTCGAGGACCGTTCGTAGTATTCGTCGCCGTGTCAACCCGAGGAATCTTTGATTGTGTGATTTTCATCACACTAGGTGAGTTCTATAACTCACTAGGGAATTATGATTAAGTTATGTTATGTGTTCTGAACCGATCTTCCGTTTTTATGAAATTTAGCGTCAAAAACTGTTTTCACGAAAACCGTATTCCGAATTGTGTAATTATACGATTGATTGATTATGTGTTGATGGATATGTGACATTTTTGGACTGGAATTTCTGAATATAATGTCTATTTTTATGTCTCGTTGGTCAAGAAATGTCTCGGGGTCGAATAGAAAGCGAAACGGTACAAAACGGGTGTTCGAAATGCTGTTTTCAGCCATTTCTGCCTCCCATCGCGTCGCGACCCGTGGCCATCGCGTCGCGACCTCCCTTATTTTTGCAACGCAAATGTTTCTGTCTATTTTCGCGTCGCGACGGATTTTGTTCGCGTCGCGACGGTTTGCAGTTTTTCAGCAAAATACCCTAAACTTGTTTTCGCAATAACTTTTAATCCGGGAACCCGATTGAAGTGTTCTCAGATGCGTTGGAAAGATAATAAAAGGGTCTAACTGAATATGTAATCAAAGTTGTACAATACCCTGTTTGGATGTAATTGTGATTGTAATTGATGTTAGTTGATGTTCCAAAAATCATGTTGATGTTATGAGATTGATTATGACTAAGTTGAATTCATGTTATGAAACCGATTGTCTTGTTATGATTGTGCTAAGTATGATGGACGTGATTATGCTTGGACTGACTGGATAGTTGAGTAAATTAAGTTAACAACATTAGTAAGCCGTGTGAGATCACCTAATGATAAAGAACAAGTTGAGTATAAGATAAGTTAAGTGTAAGATTAAGTCATGTTCATGTTAAGTTATAAGTGAGTTATGTTCAAGTTCATGATTATGTTTAAGCTCACTGATTAAGTATAAGTTCATTGTTATGTTCAGTTCAGTTCAGGTATATTAAAATATATACATCAGTTCAGTTAGGGTGACGACCCTATTTCATTTTAGTGTGCTAGGGGAGGGGAAGTCATGAGCCCTATGAACCTAGGCCCCATCAGGGACCCAGCCGATTAGTGGGGACGGGTTCACCGGGAGCTTATTATGCCAAGTGACCGGTGACACACTAAGACTTTAGTTCAGTTTAAGTGTTGCCTCTCGTAACCGGCTTAAGGGTTATGAGGACAACGTTAGTTAGTTCAGCCACATAGTCAACTTTGAGGTCTATGAGTTATGAGTTTAGAATAATGAATCAAGCATAATTGAACTGAGAGAATTAGTAAGGGGTCGCGATAGAACTCACTGAGACAAGTTGTCTCACCCAATCCATGTTGTTGTTTTTCAGAGTCGCAGGTTAAGCTGAAGACAATGAGGCATGGCAAAGGAGATGCTTAGAGGAGACGTCAAAGTTGTCCTTATTTCATTTTGTTATGTTATGTATCTCTGTATTTTCATTCAGTACCTTAGATATACGATGGTACGACTTGTATTATAAGTTGTAAATCGCTTCCGCGGACTTTCTATTTTGGTACTGAACACTAGTTGAGAGGTGTAAGAACGCTTTATGTATTTTATGTTAAGTTATGTAAGTGCAATTGATGGGTTTTAGCATCAAGTATTAGTATGTGTTTAGTATTTAAAACAGGAGGTACTCTGATGTATGCCAGTAGTGCATTTCGGTAATTTCTACAAGTTAGAAATTATCGGGGTGTTACAGTTTCTCCATTCTGATGATCGATGGGTTAGATGTCAAGAGAGAAAGTATGTGCTGAATTTGGAGTTGTTTTGATTATGGCACAACGTACAAGAATGTTTCTACGACAATCCGACAGTTTGGATATGTGTAGTAAAAGCTTTACCCACTACACTATTTTGATGGAAGAATATCTGAGGATGAACGCCATGTCACCCTGAGACTAAATGATTGGACAGCGAGTGTATAACACATGAGTCCTTGATAGTGAATCCTATAACCATTTTGTGTAGTCTCTCGAGACACTTGATTCATGCCTGATCTTCATCAAGAAATGCAATTCTT
This sequence comes from Astragalus membranaceus, assembly GCA_039519185.1. Classification (NCBI taxonomy): domain Eukaryota; kingdom Viridiplantae; phylum Streptophyta; class Magnoliopsida; order Fabales; family Fabaceae; genus Astragalus; species Astragalus membranaceus. The sequence continues at coordinate 158,364,673 of CM076848.1, read as the reverse complement.
TGTATTAATCTTGAAGTTTTATCTTTGGGCTAATTTGAGAAAAGGAATGAAAGGAAATGAATTGGATCGAATAAAATAGCGGTTTAAGAAAAACAACGTTTTCGACACAGGTACAGAATTGGGAGCCCGAATTATGCGCCCTAAGGCCCGATCTGAGCACCTGACTCCGTCCCTATTTTAAAATAAAATATTCGCCTTCCTTTCGGCTTAATGTCCTTCCCGATTCCTTCCTCAACGAACCAAAAAAATTTTAATCGGAAAAGGAGCCCAACTCAAGCACGATAAGGGAAATTTGTGAGATTTTGACCACACAAAGGGTTGATTTCAACAAAGTAAGACTTTTATTCTCACTTTCGACATTGTAAATTTTTAAAACCCGGGAATGAGGCTACCTTTGTTGAAACTTCGTGCATTGAGTGAGGTCATTTATAAGTTGGGGTGAATTAACGTTTTGGATAATCGGATTTTTCAAAGTATCATTATTTGAAAACCCCATTGAAAAGAATTTTTATCCAAATGGAACGATAATACTTTCCAGTTTTTGGAATTAATGTAATGAAAGGACATTTCATTACGATAATACTTTCGAGTTGCAAGAAAAATCATTTTCTACATTCATTTGGACTGAGAGTCAACCTATTTTATAAAATAACTCCGTTTACTTCAGTCAAATTTTTTAGTAAAATGGGTCAAGCTCTTATGTAAGCATAACTCGGGAAGAGAAGAAAACCGTTCTTCCGGATACTGCAAGGTTTGATTTCAAGGTAATCCTCTCATAGACATCGCTTCTTCCAATTCAAGCTACGGCTAAGCGGGAACCATCTGAGTTTTTGGCTTTGATAGTGAAGGACGTGTAAGTACCCTAAGCTATATATAAGGTTGTGTTCTCAACAGATTGTAGGTATACCATTGGTACATAACTGTTAGTGTCTGCAAGCGATAGATCGGAATAGTCGATTATCGGAAAAAATTGCGTGTTAACAAGGTGTGGAGGATTGGAACGATTTTGAAGACAAAATCTTTCAAGTTGGGGTGATTGTAACATCCCTGTTTCGTAAATTTCGGTTTACGAATCAACTGACAATTTATTATTCGATCAAAGGATAAATTGAGTCATGGATATGATAATCTCGCGAAAGCACTATTGAATTGCTCAATTATCTGAAATACACACAATTTATCCGAATGGTGTGAATCGTTGTGGGAATTAGAGCACAAGGGTAAAATCTTCATTTCGCCTCATATTGAAGATGTATCATCCGAAGAAAACAATGAACGGGGTCCTAGTCATGGTAGGATCATGAAAATGGTATTTAAATCCCTAAGTCATATAAATGGATGAGTGCTTGATGGGTTAGAGTGGATTTGAATGAGAATTAAGGATAAAGCATTTTGGTCTTTTCCCACTCATTTAAATGTTCCCTTCAGATCATCTCCCATCAGCCACACCACACTCCCCAAAATCAAACATATTCTGAAATTTGGGAGAAATAGAAGGAGTTGAGGATAAGGGAGTGTATAAGTGAGAAGTAGGCAGTGGGGGTATAGTGGTCACTTCACACGTCATTAACCCTTTCTGCTCATGAGTGTTATATGGCCTGAACATTCACCTCTTTCCCCTCACAACTCAGAAAACCAGAAAGAGAGAGTGGAGAAAAAGAGAGAGAGGGAAAATGGGAGAGGAAGAAGAAGGGCTTGATACCACTTCACCTCTTCATGCATGTAAGTGTAATTGGCGCCATCCTATTCCATTTTCAATTCTCTTTGCAATGGCACCATTTCCAGCAACTGATTCATCTCCATTTCTGTTCTACCATGGTCAAAGCTCAAGACTCCTTGTGACCATTAATGGAGTTTGAACTCCTATCTACCTTGCATGTGAAAATGAAGACTAGGTTGAGGTAGATTTGGGGCTACATTGTGCATTGGAGTAGTAAGAGGAAGGGTTTAGTGACTGAGCTGAAGATTGAACTCATGGCCTGTACATAGGAGCTCAATTTCGTGGCTCATGGTGGTTGTAAGTTGAAGGTATAAGCTCACAACAATTTCTGCTCAAGAAACAGTTTTGACCTTGTGGGGTAAATCCTCCGTAACTCCCTCCATACTTTCCAGTTTTTGGAATTAATGTAATGAAATGACATTTCATTACGATTTTAGAGTTTTCTTGGGTCGAGTTGCAAGAAAAATCGTTTTCTACATTCATTTGGACTGAGAGTCAACCAATTTTATAAAATAACTCTGTTTACTTCAGTCAAAATTTTTAGTAAAATGGGTCAAGCGCTTATGTAAGCATAACTCGGGAAGAGAAGAAAACCGTTCTTCTGGATACTGCAAGGTTTGATTTCAAGGTAATCCTCTCATAGACATCGCTTCTTCCAATTCAAGCTACGGCTAAGCGGGAACCATCTGAGTTTTTGGCTTTGATAGTGAAGGACGTGTAAGTACCCTAAGCTATATATAAGGTTGTGTTCTCAACAGATTGTAGGTATACCATTGGTACATAACTGTTAGTGTCTGCAAGCGATAGATCGGAATAGTCGATTATCGGATAAATTTGCGTGTTAACAAGGTGTGCAGGATTGGAACGATTTTGAAGACAAAATCTTTCAAGTTGGGGTGATTGTAACATCCCTGTTTCGTAAATTTCGGTTTACGAATCAACTGACAATTTATTATTCGATCAAAGGATAAATTGAGTCATGGATATGATAATCTCGCGAAAGCACTATTGAATTGCTCAATTATCTGAAATACACACAATTTATCCGAATGGTGTGAATCGTTGTGGGAATTAGAGCACAAGGGTAAAATCGTCATTTCGCCTCATATTGAAGATGTATCATCCGAAGAAAACAATGAACGGGGTCCTAGTCATGGTAGGATCATGAAAATGGTATTTAAATCCCTAAGTCATATAAATGGATGAGTGCTTGATGGGTTAGAGTGGATTTGAATGAGAATTAAGGATAAAGCATTTTGGTCTTTTCCCACTCATTTAAATGTTCCCTTCAGATCATCTCCCATCAGCCACACCACACTCCCCAAAATCAAACATATTCTGAAATTTGGGAGAAATAGAAGGAGTTGAGGATAAGGGAGTGTATAAGTGAGAAGTAGGCAGTGGGGGTATAGTGGTCACTTCACACGTCATTAACCCTTTCTGCTCATGAGTGTTATATGGCCTGAACATTCACCTCTTTCCCCTCACAACTCAAAACCAGAAAAGAGAGTGGAGAAAAAGAGAGAGAGGGAAAAATGGGAGAGGAAGAAGAAGGGCTTGATACCACTTCACCTCTTCATGCATGTAAGTGTAATTGGTGCCATCCTATTCCATTTTCAATTCTCTTTGCAATGGCACCATTTCCAGCAACTGATTCATCTCCATTTCTGTTCTACCATGGTCAAAGGTCAAGACTCCTTGTGACCATTAATGGAGTTTGAACTCCTATCTACCTTGCATGTGAAAATGAAGACTAGGTTGAGGTAGATTTGGGGCTACATTGTGCATTGGAGTAGTAAGAGGAAGGGTTTAGTGACTGAGCTGAAGATTGAACTCATGGCATGTACATAGGAGCTCAATTTCGTGGCTCATGGTGGTTGTAAGTTGAAGGTATAAGCTCACAACAATTTCTGCTCAAGAAACAGTTTGGACCATGTATGGTAAATCCTCCAAAACTCCTTCCATACTTTCCAGTTTTTGGAATTAATGTAATGAAAGGACATTTCATTACGATTTTCGAGTTTTCTTGGGTCGAGTTGCAAGAAAAATCGTTTTCTACATTCATTTGGACTGAGAGTCAACCTATTTTATAAAATAACTCTGTTTACTTCAGTCAAAATTTTTAGTAAAATGGGTCAAGCGCTTATGTAAGCATAACTCGGGAAGAGAAGAAAACCGTTCTTCCGGATACTGCAACGTTTGATTTCAAGGTAATCCTCTCATAGACATCGCTTCTTCCAATTCAAGCTACAGCTAAGCGGGAACCATCTGAGTTTTTGCCTTTGATAGTGAAGGACGTGTAAGTACCCTAAGCTATATATAAGGTTGTGTTCTCAACAGATTGTAGGTATACAATTGGTACATAACTGTTAGTGTCTGCAAGCGATAGATTGGAATAGTCGATTATCGGATAAAATTGCGTGTTAACAAGGTCTAGAGGATTGGAACGATTTTGAAGACAAAATCTTTCAAGTTGGGGTGATTGTTACATCCCTGTTTCGTAAATTTCGGTTTACGAATCAACTGACAATTTATTATTCGATCAAATGATAAATTGAGTCATGGATATGATAATCTCGCGAAAGCACTATTGAATTGCTCAATTATCGGAAATACACACAATTTATCCGAATGGCGTGAATCGTTGTGGGAATTAGAGCACAAGGGTAAAATCGTCATTTCGCCTCATATTGAAGATGTATCATCCGAAGAAAACAATGAACTGGGTCCTAGTCCTGGTAGGATCATGAGAAATGGTATTTAAATCCCTAAGTCATATAAATGGATGAGTGCTTGATGGGTTAGAGTGGATTTGAATGAGAATTAAGGATAAGGGCATTTTGGTCTTTTCCCACTCATTTAAATGTTCCCTTCAGATCATCTCCCATCAGCCACACCACACTCCCCAAAATCAAACATATTCTGAAATTCAGGAGAAATAGAAGGAGTTGAGGATAAGGGAGTGTATAAGTGAGAAGTAGCAAGTGGGGGTATAGTGGTCACTTCACACCTCATTAACCCTTTCTGCTCATGAGTGTTATAAGGCCTGAACATTCACCTCTTTCCCCTCACAACTGAAAACTAGAAAGAGAGAGTGGAGAAAAAGAGAGAGAGGGCAAAATGGGAGAGGAAGAAGAAGGGCTTGATACCACTTCACCTCTTCATGCATGTAAGTGTAATTGGTGCCATCCTATTCCATTTTCAATTCTCTTTGCAATGGCACCATTTCCAGCAACTGATTCCTCTCCATTTCTGTTCTACCATGGTCAAAGCTCAAGACTCCTTGTGACCATTAATGGAGTTTGATCTCCTATCTACCTTGCATGTGAAAATGAAGACTAGGTTGAGGTAGATTTGGGGCTACATTGGGCATTGGAGTAGTAAGAGGAAGGGTTTAGTGACTGAGCTGAAGATTGAAGTCATGGCCTGTACATAGGAGCTCAATTTCGTGGCTCATGGTGATTGTAAGTTGAAGGTATAAGCTCACAACAATTTCTGCTCAAGAAAGAGTTTTGACCATGTATGGTAAATCCTCCGTAACCCCCTCCATACTTTCCAGTTTTTGGAATTAATGTAATGAAAGGACATTTCATTACGATTTTAGAGTTTTCTTGGGTCGAGTTGCAAGAAAAATCGTTTTCTACTTTCATTTGGACTGAGAGTCAACCTATTTTATAAAATAACTCATTTTACTTCAGTCAAAATTTTTAGTAAAATGGGTCAAGCGCTTATGTAAGCATAACTCGGGAAGAGAAGAAAACCGTTCTTCTGGATACTGCAAGGTTTGATTTCAAGGTAATCCTCTCATAGACATCGCTTCTTCCAATTCAAGCTACGTCTAAGCGGGAACCATCTGAGTTTTTGGCTTTGATAGTGAAGGACGTGTAAGTACCCTAAGCTATATATAAGGTTGTGTTCTCAACAGATTGTAGGTATATCATTGGTACATAACTGTTAGTGTCTGCAAGCGATAGATCGGAATAGTCGATTATCGGATAAAATTGCGTGTTAACAAGGTGTAGAGGATTGGACCTGTGACATCCGTGGCTGACGAGGGCGGGGAGTGATCGCCGGTGCCCAAAAAGTTGGCACGGCAAAGAGCGGCTCCTGGCAGCTTCTAGGCGAAGGGACACGTGAATGAACCGAATACACACCGGAATGAGAGGGATCCTGAGGCTGTGCAGGTATGGGACTGTATAGTTGAAGGAAGGCTTAAAAGAGTTGATTTGGACTACCTATACCAACAAGATGCATCTTCTTTTCGGGAGCCCTTCCCATAAGAACTCCATAGTTAAGCGTGCTTGACTTGGAGTAGTAGTGGGATGGGTGACCTTCTGGGAAGTTTCCTAGAAAGCATGCAAGTGAGGACAACGCATGCTGGAAAGACACGTGTTGGTTTGTGGGGGCAGTTGACAGTTCTGAAAGTAGTCTGGGATGTTACAAATGGTATCAGAGCAGCAGACCTCTCTCAGTACGGTGTGGTTCGGGGACGAACCAAGCGGAAGCTGGTGGGCATGTGACATCCGTGGCTGACGAGGGCGGGGAGTGATCGCCGGTGCCCAAAAAGTTGGCACGGCAAAGAGCGGCTCCTGGCAGCTTCTAGGCGAAGGGACACGTGAATGAACCGAATACACACCGGAATGAGAGGGATCCTGAGGCTGTGCAGGTATGGGACTATATAGTTGAAGGAAGGCTTAAAAGAGTTGATTTGGACTACCTATACCAACAAGATGCATCTTCTTTTCGGGAGCCCTTCCCATAAGAACTCCATAGTTAAGCGTGCTTGACTTGGAGTAGTAGTGGGATGGGTGACCTTCTGGGAAGTTTCCTAGAAAGCATGCAAGTGAGGACAACGCATGCTGGAAAGACACGTGTTGGTTTGTGGGGGCAGTTGACAGTTCTGAAAGTAGTCTGGGATGTTACAGGACCGATTTTGAAGACAAAATCTTTCAAGTTGGGGTGATTGTAACATCCCTATTTCATAAATTTCGGTTTACGAATCAACTTACAATTTATTATTCGATCAAATGATAAATTGAGTCATGGATATGATAATCTCGCGAAAGCACTATTGAAATGCTCAATTATCTGAAATACACACAATTTATCCGAATGGTGTCAATCGTTGTGGGAATTAGAGCACAAGGGTAAAATCGTCATTTCGCCTCATATTGAAGATGTATCATCCGAAGAAAACAACGAACTGGGTCCTAGTCATGGTAGGATCATGAGAAATGGTATTTAAATCCCTAAGTCAAATAAATGGATGAGTGCATGATGGGTTAGAGTGGATTTGAATGAGAACTAAGGATAAGGGCATTTTAGTCTTTTCCTACTCATTTAAATGTTCCCTTCAGATCATCTCCAATCAGCCACACCACACTCCCCAAAATCAAACATATTCTGAAATTTAGGAGAAATAGAAAGAGTTGAGGATAAGGGAGTGTATAAGTGAGAAGTAGGAAGTGGGGGTATAGTGGTCACTTCACACCTCATTAACCCTTTCTGCTCATGAGTGTTATAAGGACTGAACTTTCACCTCTTTCCCCTCACAACTCAGAAAACCAGAAAGAGAGAGTGGAGAAAAAGAGAGAGAGGGCAAAATGGGAGAGGAAGAAGAAGGGCTTGATACCACTTCACCTCTTCATGCATGTAAGTGTAATTGGTGCCATCCTATTCCATTTTCAATTCTCTTTGCAATGGCACCATTTCCAGCAACTGATTCATCTCCATTTCTGTTCTACCATGGTCAAAGCTCAAGACTCCTTGTGACCATTAATGGAGTTTGAACTCCTATCTACCTTGCATGTGAAAATGAAGACTAGGTTGAGGTTGATTTGGGGCTACATTGTGCATTGGAGTAGTAAGAGGAAGGGTTTAGTGACTGAGCTGAAGATTGAAGTCATGGCCTGTACATAGGAGCTCAATTTCGTGGCTCATGGTGGTTGTAAGTTGAAGGTATAAGCTCACAACAATTTCTGCTCAAGAAACAGTTTTGACCTTGTATGGTAAATCCTCCGTAACTCCCTCCATACTTTCCAGTTTTTGGAATAAATGTAATGAAAGGACATTTCATTACGATTTTAGAGTTTTCTTGGGTCGAGTTGCAAGAAAAATCGTTTTCTACATTCATTTGGACTGAGAGTCAACCTATTTTTATAAAATAACTCTGTTTACTTCAGTCAAAGTTTTTAGTAAAATGGGTCAAGCGCTTATGTAAGCATAACTCGGGAAGAGAAGAAAACCGTTCTTCGGGATACTGCAAGGTTTGATTTCAAGGTAATCCTCTCATAGATATCCCTTCTTCCAATTCAAGCTACGGCTAAGCGGGAACCATCTGAGTTTTTGGCTTTGATGGTGAAGGACGTGTAAGTACCCTAAGCTATATATAAGGTTGTGTTCTCAACAGATTGTAGGTATACCATTGGTACATAACTGTTAGTGTCTGCAAGCGATAGATCGGAATAGTCGATTATCGGATAAAATTGCGTGTTAACAAGGTGTAGAGGATTGGAACGATTTTGAAGACAAAATCTTTCAAGTTGGGGTGATTGTAACATCCCTGTTTCGTAAATTTCGGTTTACGAAATCAACTGACAATTTATTATTCGATCAAATGATAAATTGAGTCATGGATATGATAATCTCGCGAAAGCACTATTGAATTGCTCAATTATCGGAAATACACACAATTTATCCGAATGGCGTGAATCGTTGTGGGAATTAGAGCACAAGGGTAAAATCGTCATTTCGCCTCTTATTGAAGATGTTTCTTCCGAAGAAAACAATGAACTGGGTCCTAGTCCTCGTAGGATCATGAGAAATGGTATTTAAATCCCTAAGTCATATAAATGGATGAGTGCTTGATGGGTTAGAGTGGATTTGAATGAGCATTAAGGATAAGGGCATTTTGGTCTTTTCCCACTCATTTAAATGTTCCCTTCAGATAATCTCCCATCAGCCACACCACACTCCCCAAAATCAAACATATTCTGAAATTTAGGAGAAATAGAACGAGTTGAGGATAAGGGAGTGTATAAGTGAGAAGTAGGAAGTGGGGGTATAGTGGTCACTTCACACCTCATTAACCCTTTCTGCTCATGAGTGTTATAAGGACTGAACTTTCACCTCTTTCCCCTCACAACTCAGAAAACCAGAAAGAGAGAGTGGAGAAAAAGAGAGAGAGGGCAAAATGGGAGAGGAAGAAGAAGGGCTTGATACCACTTCACCTCTTCATGCATGTAAGTGTAATTGGTGCCATCCTATTCCATTTTCAATTCTCTTTGCAATGGCACCATTTCCAGCAACTGATTCATCTCCATTTCTGTTCTACCATGGTCAAAGCTCAAGACTCCTTGTGACCATTAATGGAGTTTGAACTCCTATCTACCTTGCATGTGAAAATGAAGACTAGGTTGAGGTTGATTTGGGGCTACATTGTGCATTGGAGTAGTAAGAGGAAGGGTTTAGTGACTGAGCTGAAGATTGAAGTCATGGCCTGTACATAGGAGCTCAATTTCGTGGCTCATGGTGGTTGTAAGTTGAAGGTATAAGCTCACAACAATTTCTGCTCAAGAAACAGTTTTGACCTTGTATGGTAAATCCTCCGTAACTCCCTCCATACTTTCCAGTTTTTGGAATAAATGTAATGAAAGGACATTTCATTACGATTTTAGAGTTTTCTTGGGTCGAGTTGCAAGAAAAATCGTTTTCTACATTCATTTGGACTGAGAGTCAACCTATTTTTATAAAATAACTCTGTTTACTTCAGTCAAAGTTTTTAGTAAAATGGGTCAAGCGCTTATGTAAGCATAACTCGGGAAGAGAAGAAAACCGTTCTTCGGGATACTGCAAGGTTTGATTTCAAGGTAATCCTCTCATAGATATCCCTTCTTCCAATTCAAGCTACGGCTAAGCGGGAACCATCTGAGTTTTTGGCTTTGATGGTGAAGGACGTGTAAGTACCCTAAGCTATATATAAGGTTGTGTTCTCAACAGATTGTAGGTATACCATTGGTACATAACTGTTAGTGTCTGCAAGCGATAGATCGGAATAGTCGATTATCGGATAAAATTGCGTGTTAACAAGGTGTAGAGGATTGGAACGATTTTGAAGACAAAATCTTTCAAGTTGGGGTGATTGTAACATCCCTGTTTCGTAAATTTCGGTTTACGAAATCAACTGACAATTTATTATTCGATCAAATGATAAATTGAGTCATGGATATGATAATCTCGCGAAAGCACTATTGAATTGCTCAATTATCGGAAATACACACAATTTATCCGAATGGCGTGAATCGTTGTGGGAATTAGAGCACAAGGGTAAAATCGTCATTTCGCCTCTTATTGAAGATGTTTCTTCCGAAGAAAACAATGAACTGGGTCCTAGTCCTCGTAGGATCATGAGAAATGGTATTTAAATCCCTAAGTCATATAAATGGATGAGTGCTTGATGGGTTAGAGTGGATTTGAATGAGCATTAAGGATAAGGGCATTTTGGTCTTTTCCCACTCATTTAAATGTTCCCTTCAGATAATCTCCCATCAGCCACACCACACTCCCCAAAATCAAACATATTCTGAAATTTAGGAGAAATAGAACGAGTTGAGGATAAGGGAGTGTATAAGTGAGAAGTAGGAAGTGGGGGTATAGTGGTCACTTCACACCTCATTAACCCTTTCTGCTCATGAGTGTTATAAGGACTGAACTTTCACCTCTTTCCCCTCACAACTCAGAAAACCAGAAAGAGAGAGTGGAGAAAAAGAGAGAGAGGGCAAAATGGGAGAGGAAGAAGAAGGGCTTGATACCACTTCACCTCTTCATGCATGTAAGTGTAATTGGTGCCATCCTATTCCATTTTCAATTCTCTTTGCAATGGCACCATTTCCAGCAACTGATTCATCTCCATTTCTGTTCTACCATGGTCAAAGCTCAAGACTCCTTGTGACCATTAATGGAGTTTGAACTCCTATCTACCTTGCATGTGAAAATGAAGACTAGGTTGAGGTTGATTTGGGGCTACATTGTGCATTGGAGTAGTAAGAGGAAGGGTTTAGTGACTGAGCTGAAGATTGAAGTCATGGCCTGTACATAGGAGCTCAATTTCGTGGCTCATGGTGGTTGTAAGTTGAAGGTATAAGCTCACAACAATTTCTGCTCAAGAAACAGTTTTGACCTTGTATGGTAAATCCTCCGTAACTCCCTCCATACTTTCCAGTTTTTGGAATAAATGTAATGAAAGGACATTTCATTACGATTTTAGAGTTTTCTTGGGTCGAGTTGCAAGAAAAATCGTTTTCTACATTCATTTGGACTGAGAGTCAACCTATTTTTATAAAATAACTCTGTTTACTTCAGTCAAAGTTTTTAGTAAAATGGGTCAAGCGCTTATGTAAGCATAACTCGGGAAGAGAAGAAAACCGTTCTTCGGGATACTGCAAGGTTTGATTTCAAGGTAATCCTCTCATAGATATCCCTTCTTCCAATTCAAGCTACGGCTAAGCGGGAACCATCTGAGTTTTTGGCTTTGATGGTGAAGGACGTGTAAGTACCCTAAGCTATATATAAGGTTGTGTTCTCAACAGATTGTAGGTATACCATTGGTACATAACTGTTAGTGTCTGCAAGCGATAGATCGGAATAGTCGATTATCGGATAAAATTGCGTGTTAACAAGGTGTAGAGGATTGGAACGATTTTGAAGACAAAATCTTTCAAGTTGGGGTGATTGTAACATCCCTGTTTCGTAAATTTCGGTTTACGAAATCAACTGACAATTTATTATTCGATCAAATGATAAATTGAGTCATGGATATGATAATCTCGCGAAAGCACTATTGAATTGCTCAATTATCGGAAATACACACAATTTATCCGAATGGCGTGAATCGTTGTGGGAATTAGAGCACAAGGGTAAAATCGTCATTTCGCCTCTTATTGAAGATGTTTCTTCCGAAGAAAACAATGAACTGGGTCCTAGTCCTCGTAGGATCATGAGAAATGGTATTTAAATCCCTAAGTCATATAAATGGATGAGTGCTTGATGGGTTAGAGTGGATTTGAATGAGCATTAAGGATAAGGGCATTTTGGTCTTTTCCCACTCATTTAAATGTTCCCTTCAGATAATCTCCCATCAGCCACACCACACTCCCCAAAATCAAACATATTCTGAAATTTAGGAGAAATAGAACGAGTTGAGGATAAGGGAGTGTATAAGTGAGAAGTAGCAAGTGGGGGTATAGTAGTCACTTCACACCTCATTAACCTGTTCTTCTCATGAGTGTTATAAGGCCTGAACATTCACCTCTTTCCCCTCACAACTCAAAACCAGAAAGAGAGAGTGGAGAAAAAGAGAGAGAGGGAAAAATGGGAGAGGAAGAAGAAGGGCTTGATACCACTTCACCTCTTCATGCATGTAAGTGTAATTGGTGCCATCCTATTCCATTTTCAATTCTCTTTGCAATGGCACCATTTCCAGCAACTGATTCATCTCCATTTCTGTTCTACCATGGTCAAAGGTCAAGACTCCTTGTGACCATTAATGGAGTTTGAACTCCTATCTACCTTGCATGTGAAAATGAAGACTAGGTTGAGGTAGATTTGGGGCTACATTGTGCATTGGAGTAGTAAGAGGAAGGGTTTAGTGACTGAGCTGAAGTTTGAAGTCATGGCCTGTACACAGGAGCTCAATTTCGTGGCTCATGGTGGTTGTAAGTTGAAGGTATAAGCTCACAACAATTTCTGCTCAAGAAACAGTTTTGACCTTGTATGGTAAATCCTCCGTAACTCCCTCCATACTTTCCAGTTTTTGGAATAAATGTAATGAAAGGACATTTCATTACGATTTTAGAGTTTTCTTGGGTCGAGTTGCAAGAAAAATCGTTTTCTACATTCATTTGGACTGAGAGTCAACCTATTTTTATAAAATAACTCTGTTTACTTCAGTCAAAGTTTTTAGTAAAATGGGTCAAGCGCTTATGTAAGCATAACTCGGGAAGAGAAGAAAACCGTTCTTCCGGATACTGCAAGGTTTGATTTCAAGGTAATCCTCTCATAGATATCGCTTCTTCCAATTCAAGCTACGGCTAAGCGGGAACCATCTGAGTTTTTGGCTTTGATAGTGAAGGACGTGTAAGTACCCTAAGCTATATATAAGGTTGTGTTCTCAACAGGTTGTAGGTATACCATTGGTACATAACTGTTAGTGTCTGCAAGCGATACATCGGAATAGTCGATTATCGGATAAAATTGCGTGTTAACAAGGTGTAGAGGATTGGAACGATTTTGAAGACAAAATCTTTCAAGTTGGGGTGATTGTAACATCCCTGTTTCGTAAATTTCGGTTTACGAAATCAACTGACAATTTATTATTCGATCAAATGATAAATTGAGTCATGGATATGATAATCTCGCGAAAGCACTATTGAATTGCTCAATTATCGGAAATACACACAATTTATCCGAATGGCGTGAATCGTTGTGGGAATTAGAGCACAAGGGTAAAATCGTCATTTCGCCTCTTATTGAAGATGTATCTTCCGAAGAAAACCATGAACTGGGTCCTAGTCCTCGTAGGATCAGGAGAAATGGTATTTAAATCCCTAAGTCATATAAATGGATGAGTGCTTGATGGGTTAGAGTGGATTTGAATGAGAATTAAGGTTAAGGGCATTTTGGTCTTTTCCCACTCATTTAAATGTTCCCTTCAGATAATCTCCCATCAGCCTCACCACACTCCCCAAAATCAAACATATTCTGAAATTCAGGAGAAATAGAAGGAGTTGAGGATAAGGGAGTGTATAAGTGAGAAGTAGGAAGTGGGAGTATAGTGGTCACTTCACACCTCATTAACCCTTTCTGTTCATGAGTGTTATAAGGCCTGAACATTCACCTCTTTCCCCTCACAACTCAAAACCAGAAAGAGGGAGTGGAGAAAAAGAGAGAGAGGGCAAAATGGGAGAGGAAGAAGAAGGGCTTGATACCACTTCACCTCTTCATGCATGTAAGTGTAATTGGTGCCATCCTATTCCATTTTCAATTCTCTTTGCAATGGCACCATTTCCAGCAACTGATTCATCTCCATTTCTGTTCTACCATGGTCAAAACTCAAGACTCCTTGTGACCATTAATGGAGTTTGAACTCCTATCTACCTTGCATGTGAAAATGAAGACTAGGTTGAGGTAGATTTGGGGCTACATTGTGCATTGGAGTAGTGAGAGGAAGGGTTTAGTGACTGAGCTGAAGATTGAAGTCATGGCCTGTACATAGGAGCTCAATTTCGTGGCTCATGGTGGTTGTAAGTTGAAGGTATAAGCTCACAACAATTTCTGCTCAAGAAACAGTTTTGACCTTGTATGGTAAATCCTATGTAACTCCCTCCATACTTTCCAGTTTTTGGAATAAATGTAATGAAAGGACATTTCATTACGATTTTAGAGTTTTTTTGGGTCGAGTTGCAAGAAATATCGTTTTCTACATTCATTTGGACTGAGAGTCAACCTATTTTATAAAATAACTTTGTTTACTTCAGTCAAAATTTTTAGTAAAATGGGTCAAGCGCTTATGTAAGCATAACTCGGGAAGCAAAGAAAACCGTTCTTCCGGATACTGCAAGGTTTGATTTCAAGGTAATCCTCTCATAGACATCGCTTCTTCCAATTCAAGCTACGGCTAAGCGGGAACCATCTGAGTTTTTGGCTTTGATAGTGAAGGACGTGTAAGTACCCTAAGCTATATATAAGGTTGTGTTCTCAACAGATTGTAGGTATACCATTGGTACATAACTGTTAGTGTCTGCAAGCGATAGATCGGAATAGTCGATTATCGGATAAAATTGCGTGTTAACAACGTGTAGAAGATTGGAACGATTTTGAAGACAAAATCTTTCAAGTTGGGGTGACTGTAACATCCCTGTTTCGTAAATTTCGGTTTACAAAATCAACTGAAAATTTATTATTCGATCAAATGATAAATTGAGTCATGGAGATGATAATCTCGCGAAAGCACTATTGAATTGCTCAATTATCGGAAATACACACAATTTATCCGAATGGTGTGAATCGTTGTGGGAATTAGAGCACAAGGGTAAAATCGTCATTTCGCCTCATATTGGAGATGTATCATCCGAAGAAAACAATGAACTGGGTCCTAGTCCTGGTAGGATCCTGAGAAATAGTATTTAAATCCCTAAGTCATATAAATGGATGAGTGCTTGATGGGTTAGAGTGGATTTGAATGAGAATTAAGGATAAGGGCATTTTGGTCTTTTCCCACTCATTTAAATGTTCCCTTCAGATAATCTCCCATCAGCCACACCACACTCCCCAAAATCAAACATATTCTGAAATTTAGGAGAAATAGAACGAGTTGAGGATAAGGGAGTGTATAAGTGAGAAGTAGCAAGTGGGGGTATAGTAGTCACTTCACACCTCATTAACCTGTTCTGCTCATGAGTGTTATAAGGCCTGAACATTCACCTCTTTCCCCTCACAACTCAAAACCAGAAAGAGAGAGTGGAGAAAAAGAGAGAGAGGGCAAAATGGGAGAGGAAGAAGAAGGGCTTGATACCACTTCACCTCTTCATGCATGTAAGTGTAATTGGTGCCATCCTATTCCATTTTCAATTCTCTTTGCAATGGCACCATTTCCAGCAACTGATTCATCTCCATTTCTGTTCTACCATGGTCAAAACTCAAGACTCCTTGTGACCATTAATGGAGTTTGAACTCCTATCTACCTTTCATGTGAAAATGAAGACTAGGTTGAGGTAGATTTGGGGCTACATTGTGCATTGGAGTAGTGAGAGGAAGGGTTTAGTGACTGAGCTGAAGATTGAAGTCATGGCCTGTGCATAAGAGCTCAATTTCGTGGCTCATGGTGGTTGTAAGTTGAAGGTATAAGCTCACAACAATTTCTGCTCAAGAAACAGTTTTGACCTTGTATGGTAAATCCTATGTAACTCCCTCCATACTTTCCAGTTTTTGGAATAAATGTAATGAAAGGACATTTCATTACGATTTTAGAGTTTTCTTGGGTCGAGTTGCAAGAAATATCGAGTTGCAAAAAATCGTCATTTCGCCTCATATTGAAGATGTATCATCCGAAGAAAACAATGAACTGGGTCCTAGTCCTGGTAGGATCTTGAGAAATAGTATTTAAATCCCTAAGTCATATAAATGGATGAGTGCTTGATGGGTTAGAGTGGATTTGAATGAGAATTAAGGATAAGGGCATTTTGGTCTTTTCCCACTCATTTAAATGTTCCCTTCAGATAATCTCCCATCAGCCACACCACACTCCCCAAAATCAAACATATTCTGAAATTTAGGAGAAATAGAACGAGTTGAGGATAAGGGAGTGTATAAGTGAGAAGTAGCAAGTGGGGGTATAGTAGTCACTTCACACCTCATTAACCTGTTCTGCTCATGAGTGTTATAAGGCCTGAACATTCACCTCTTTCCCCTCACAACTCAAAACCAGAAAGAGAGAGTGGAGAAAAAGAGAGAGAGGGCAAAATGGGAGAGGAAGAAGAAGGGCTTGATACCACTTCACCTCTTCATGCATGTAAGTGTAATTGGTGCCATCCTATTCCATTTTCAATTCTCTTTGCAATGGCACCATTTCCAGCAACTGATTCATCTCCATTTCTGTTCTACCATGGTCAAAACTCAAGACTCCTTGTGACCATTAATGGAGTTTGAACTCCTATCTACCTTTCATGTGAAAATGAAGACTAGGTTGAGGTAGATTTGGGGCTACATTGTGCATTGGAGTAGTGAGAGGAAGGGTTTAGTGACTGAGCTGAAGATTGAAGTCATGGCCTGTGCATAGGAGCTCAATTTCGTGGCTCATGGTGGTTGTAAGTTGAAGGTATAAGCTCACAACAATTTCTGCTCAAGAAACAGTTTTGACCTTGTATGGTAAATCCTATGTAACTCCCTCCATACTTTCCAGTTTTTGGAATAAATGTAATGAAAGGACATTTCATTACGATTTTAGAGTTTTCTTGGGTCGAGTTGCAAGAAATATCGTTTTCTACATTCATTTGGACTGAGAGTCAACCTATTTTATAAAATAACTTTGTTTACTTCAGTCAAAATTTTTAGTAAAATGGGTCAAGCGCTTATGTAAGCATAATTCGGGAAGCGAAGAAAACCGTTCTTCCGGATACTGCAAGGTTTGATTTCAAGGTAATCCTCTCATAGACATCGCTTCTTCCAATTCAAGCTACGGCTAAGCGGGAACCATCTGAGTTTTTGGCTTTGATAGTGAAGGACGTGTAAGTACCCTAAGCTATATATAAGGTTGTGTTCTCAACAGATTGTAGGTATACCATTGGTACATAACTGTTAGTGTCTGCAAGCGATAGATCGGAATAGTCGATTATCGGATAAAATTGCGTGTTAACAAGGTGTAGAAGATTGGAACGATTTTGAAGACAAAATCTTTCAAGTTGGGGTGACTGTAACATCACTGTTTCGTAAATTTCGGTTTACAAAATCAACTGACAATTTATTATTCGATCAAATGATAAATTGAGTCATGGAGATGATAATCTCGCGAAAGCACTATTGAATTGCTCAATTATCGGAAATACACACAATTTATCCGAATGGTGTGAATCGTTGTGGGAATTAGAGCACAAGGGTAAAATCGTCATTTCGCCTCATATTGGAGATGTATCATCCGAAGAAAACAATGAACTGGGTCCTAGTCCTGGTAGGATCCTGAGAAATAGTATTTAAATCCCTAAGTCATATAAATGGATGAGTGCTTGATGGGTTAGAGTGGATTTGAATGAGAATTAAGGATAAGGGCATTTTGGTCTTTTCCCACTCATTTAAATGTTCCCTTCAGATAATCTCCCATCAGCCACACCACACTCCCCAAAATCAAACATATTCTGAAATTTAGGAGAAATAGAACGAGTTGAGGATAAGGGAGTGTATAAGTGAGAAGTAGCAAGTGGGGGTATAGTAGTCACTTCACACCTCATTAACCTGTTCTGCTCATGAGTGTTATAAGGCCTGAACATTCACCTCTTTCCCCTCACAACTCAAAACCAGAAAGAGAGAGTGGAGAAAAAGAGAGAGAGGGCAAAATGGGAGAGGAAGAAGAAGGGCTTGATACCACTTCACCTCTTCATGCATGTAAGTGTAATTGGTGCCATCCTATTCCATTTTCAATTCTCTTTGCAATGGCACCATTTCCAGCAACTGATTCATCTCCATTTCTGTTCTACCATGGTCAAAACTCAAGACTCCTTGTGACCATTAATGGAGTTTGAACTCCTATCTACCTTTCATGTGAAAATGAAGACTAGGTTGAGGTAGATTTGGGGCTACATTGTGCATTGGAGTAGTGAGAGGAAGGGTTTAGTGACTGAGCTGAAGATTGAAGTCATGGCCTGTGCATAGGAGCTCAATTTCGTGGCTCATGGTGGTTGTAAGTTGAAGGTATAAGCTCACAACAATTTCTGCTCAAGAAACAGTTTTGACCTTGTATGGTAAATCCTATGTAACTCCCTCCATACTTTCCAGTTTTTGGAATAAATGTAATGAAAGGACATTTCATTACGATTTTAGAGTTTTCTTGGGTCGAGTTGCAAGAAATATCGTTTTCTACATTCATTTGGACTGAGAGTCAACCTATTTTATAAAATAACTTTGTTTACTTCAGTCAAAATTTTTAGTAAAATGGGTCAAGCGCTTATGTAAGCATAATTCGGGAAGCGAAGAAAACCGTTCTTCCGGATACTGCAAGGTTTGATTTCTAGGTAATCCTCTCATAGACATCGCTTCTTCCAATTCAAGTTACGGCTAAGCGGGAACCATCTGAGTTTTTGGCTTTGATAGTGAAGGACATGTAAGTACCCTAAGCTATATATAAGGTTGTGTTCTCAACAGATTGTAGGTATACCATTGGTACATAACTGTTAGTGTCTGCAAGCGATATATCGGAATAGTCGATTATCGGATAAAATTGCGTGTTAACAAGGTGTAGAAGATTGGAACGATTTTGAAGACAAAATCTTTCAAGTTGGGGTGACTGTAACATCCCTGTTTCGTAAATTTCGGTTTACAAAATCAACTGACAATTTATTATTCGATCAAATGATAAATTGAGTCATGGAGATGATAATCTCGCGAAAGCACTATTGAATTGCTCAATTATCGGAAATACACACAATTTATCCGAATGGTGTGAATCGTTGTGGGAATTAGAGCACAAGGGTAAAATCATCATTTCGCCTCATATTGAAGATGTATCGTCCGAAGAAAACAATGAACTGGGTCCTAGTCCTGGTAGGATCTTGAGAAATGGTATTTAAATCCCTAAGTCATATAAATGGATGAGTGCTTGATGGGTTAGAGTGGATTTGAATGAGAATTAAGGATAAGGGCATTTTGGTCTTTTCCCACTCATTTAAATGTTCCCTTCAGATAATCTCCCATCAGCCACACCACACTCCCCAAAATCAAACATATTCTGAAATTTAGGAGAAATAGAACGAGTTGAGGATAAGGGAGTGTATAAGTGAGAAGTAGCAAGTGGGGGTATAGTAGTCACTTCACACCTCATTAACCTGTTCTGCTCATGAGTGTTATAAGGCCTGAACATTCACCTCTTTCCCCTCACAACTCAAAACCAGAAAGAGAGAGTGGAGAAAAAGAGAGAGAGGGCAAAATGGGAGAGGAAGAAGAAGGGCTTGATACCACTTCACCTCTTCATGCATGTAAGTGTAATTGGTGCCATCCTATTCCATTTTCAATTCTCTTTGCAATGGCACCATTTCCAGCAACTGATTCATCTCCATTTCTGTTCTACCATGGTCAAAACTCAAGACTCTTTGTGACCATTAATGGAGTTTGAACTCCTATCTACCTTTCATGTGAAAATGAAGACTAGGTTGAGGTAGATTTGGGGCTACATTGTGCATTGGAGTAGTGAGAGGAAGGGTTTAGTGACTGAGCTGAAGATTGAAGTCATGGCCTGTGCATAAGAGCTCAATTTCGTGGCTCATGGTGGTTGTAAGTTGAAGGTATAAGCTCACAACAATTTCTGCTCAAGAAACAGTTTTGACCTTGTATGGTAAATCCTATGTAACTCCCTCCATACTTTCCAGTTTTTGGAATAAATGTAATGAAAGGACATTTCATTACGATTTTAGAGTTTTCTTGGGTCGAGTTGCAAGAAATATCGAGTTGCAAAAAATCGTCATTTCGCCTCATATTGAAGATGTATCATCCGAAGAAAACAATGAACTGGGTCCTAGTCCTGGTAGGATCTTGAGAAATAGTATTTAAATCCCTAAGTCATATAAATGGATGAGTGCTTGATGGGTTAGAGTGGATTTGAATGAGAATTAAGGATAAGGGCATTTTGGTCTTTTCCCACTCATTTAAATGTTCCCTTCAGATAATCTCCCATCAGCCACACCACACTCCCCAAAATCAAACATATTCTGAAATTTAGGAGAAATAGAACGAGTTGAGGATAAGGGAGTGTATAAGTGAGAAGTAGCAAGTGGGGGTATAGTAGTCACTTCACACCTCATTAACCTGTTCTGCTCATGAGTGTTATAAGGCCTGAACATTCACCTCTTTCCCCTCACAACTCAAAACCAGAAAGAGAGAGTGGAGAAAAAGAGAGAGAGGGCAAAATGGGAGAGGAAGAAGAAGGGCTTGATACCACTTCACCTCTTCATGCATGTAAGTGTAATTGGTGCCATCCTATTCCATTTTCAATTCTCTTTGCAATGGCACCATTTCCAGCAACTGATTCATCTCCATTTCTGTTCTACCATGGTCAAAACTCAAGACTCCTTGTGACCATTAATGGAGTTTGAACTCCTATCTACCTTTCATGTGAAAATGAAGACTAGGTTGAGGTAGATTTGGGGCTACATTGTGCATTGGAGTAGTGAGAGGAAGGGTTTAGTGACTGAGTTGAAGATTGAAGTCATGGCCTGTACATAGGAGCTCAATTTCGTGGCTCATGGTGGTTGTAAGTTGAAGGTATAAGCTCACAACAATTTCTGCTCAAGAAACAGTTTTGACCTTGTATGGTAAATCCTATGTAACTCCCTCCATACTTTCCAGTTTTTGGAATAAACGTAATGAAAGGACATTTCATTACGATTTTAGAGTTTTCTTGGGTCGAGTTGCAAGAAATATCGTTTTCTACATTCATTTGGACTGAGAGTCAACCTATTTTATAAAATAACTTTGTTTACTTCAGTCAAAATTTTTAGTAAAATGGGTCAAGCGCTTATGTAAGCATAACTCGGGAAGCGAAGAAAACCGTTCTTCCGGATACTGCAAGGTTTGATTTCAAGGTAATCCTCTCATAGACATCGCTTCTTCCAATTCAAGCTACGGCTAAGCGGGAACCATCTGAGTTTTTGGCTTTGATAGTGAAGGACGTGTAAGTACCCTAAGCTATATATAAGGTTGTGTTCTCAACAGATTGTAGGTATACCATTGGTACATAACTGTTAGTGTCTGCAAGCGATAGATCGGAATAGTCGATTATCGGATAAAATTGCGTGTTAACAAGGTGTAGAAGATAGGAACGATTTTGAAGACAAAATCTTTCAAGTTGGGGTGACTGTAACATCCCTGTTTCGTAAATTTCTGTTTACAAAATCAACTGACAATTTATTATTCGATCAAATGATAAATTGAGTCATGGAGATGATAATCTCGCGAAAGCACTATTGAATTGCTCAATTATCGGAAATACACACAATTTATCCGAATGGTGTGAATCGTTGTGGGAATTAGAGCACAAGGGTAAAATCATCATTTCGCCTCATATTGAAGATGTATCATCCGAAGAAAACAATGAACTGGGTCCTAGTCCTGGTAGGATCTTGAGAAATGGTATTAAAATCCCTAAGTCATATAAATGGATGAGTGCTTGATGGGTTAGAGTGGATTTGAATGAGAATTAAGGATAAGGGCATTTTGGTCTTTTCCCACTCATTTAAATGTTCCCTTTAGATCATCTCCCATCAGCCACACCACACTCCCCAAAATCAAACATATTCTGAAATTTAGGAGAAATAGAAGGAGTTGAGGATAAGGGAGTGTATAAGTGAGACGTAGGAAGTGGGGGTATAGTGGTCACTTCACACCTCATTAACCCTTTCTGCTCATGAGTGTTATAAGGCCTGAACATTCACCTCTTTCCCCTCTCAACTCAGAAAACCAGAAAGAGAGAGTGGAGAAAAAGGGAGAGAGGGCAAAATGGGAGAGGAAGAAGAAGGGCATGATACCACTTCACCTCTTCATGCATGTAAGTGTAATTGGTGCCATCCTATTCCATTTTCAATTCTCTTTGCAATGGAATCATTTCCAGCAACTGATTCATCTCCATTTCTGTTCTACCATGGTCAAAACTCAAGACTCCTTGTGACCATTAATGGAGTTTGAACTCCTATCTACCTTGCATGTGAAAATGAAGACTAGGTTGAGGTAGATTTGGGGCTACATTGTGCATTGGAGTAGTAAGAGGAAGGGTTTAGTGACTGAACTGAAGATTGAAGTCATGGCCTGTACATAGGAGCTCAATTTCGTGGCTCATGGTGGTTGTAAGTTGAAGGTATAAGCTCACAACAATTTCTGCTCAAGAAACAGTTTTTACCTTGTATGGTAAATCCTCCTTAACTCCCTCCATAGTTATCAGTTGAATGTGATTTTTTCTTCTCTAGAAGCTAGACACAAAATCCTTCAGTTTAGGCCCAAGAACCACTTAATTTGACTCAGTATTGTGGGAGAAAAGCGATTTACAAGTTTTACTTTTGAATTAGGGTCAGCTTTGTATCAGTCACAGTGTTTTAGCGATAACTCCCTGAATACTCATCATATCAGTGTGGGCCTTGAACCATTTGAAAGTAGACAATGTTATCTACACATTAGGCACCGGTTTGAATGATCTTGGTTAAGAATTGAATTAGTTATGCCTGATGCAAAACAGCTCACAGATGCTGCCAAGCCAAATGTAAAGATAGTAACCGCGTTCTCGGAGTTGAGGTTAGATCGAAATAAGAAGGGGATTTCATTGTTGATTCGAGATGCAATTGGGGAAGCTTCAGTAGCTGGACACGTTTGGGGATTCATTCGGGATCGATTTGATGTTCGTGGAAGCAAGAAATTCGAGTACGGGGATTGTTCGTGCGGTTCCGTGCGATTGTTAAAGTCTCGTCGTTGTCGTTGTGTGCGATTTCATCCCCAAAGGTGAGTTCTACTCACGCTTAGGATCATTTTTGTATTTCTGAAATGATTGTTATGTGACCGTTTTATGGATGTTTCGTGGTTTCGAAAGTTTTAAGAGTCGAAAACCGTTTTCGGGAAAATTACGTTTTACGGTTTGTTTATCAAAATATATGTTAATATGTGAATGGTTGATTGCTATTGTTTGGACTGGATTGGCTGGAATATTGTCTGTGTTTATGTTGGATTTTGATCGGAATACGGATTGGACTCGAACGGAATTGCGAAAATGAGAAAAACGGAATGAATTGGTGTACTGACAGAAGCGCACGAGTCGTGCGCCTATGGCACACGGATCGTGCGCCAGGTTCGCAAATTTTTTAAAAATGAATGTTCAGTACGCACGGGTCGTGCGCCTAGGGCACACGGACCGTGCGTGAGCTTCTGTTACCGGACACCGAATTCTCGTTTTGTCACTCTTTTCGATTCCAAACCTCTTCTAATCTCCTTTCCAACCCTTTGTGATGATTTTTCACTTTTAAGACATTGTTTTTGACATGATCAAAGATGGTTTTGAAAGTTTCTCTCAAACCTATAAATGTTTCGAAAACCGAAAGATAGTACACGCGAGTGGACATGGGCTAGGTTTAAAGTTATGGAACTATATGTTCAGTCAAGTTTATGTTTATGTATTAACATGAATGACATGTAATAAAAAGGGATGAATAAACATTTCATCAAAGATTGTTAAGGTTTAAATATATACATTATATTGAATACAATAGACGGCCCAATGCGGGTGGATATATAAACTATATCAAAAGGATGGGTGACGACCCGGTAGATTAGTATACTAGGGGAGGGGAAGTCATGAGCCCCAGAACCTAGACCTCAGAGGTTTGAAGCTAGTGTAAGCTAGTGGAGAGGTACGAAGGCAAAGGCAGAGCTTTTACCGGAGATGTACTATGGCATGAAAGGAAAAGATATATGCACGTAGGACCTTTATGGACTACGATTAAAGAAAAAAAAGGAATAAATGGACCGAGAGTCATTGTGAGGGGTTACGGTAGGACTCACTGAGATAATGTTTATCTCACCCTTTATATGTTGTTGTTTTTCAGAGAAACAGGGAAAGAAGAAAGCGACGAGGCACGAGTAGGTGACGTGCTTGAGGAGAAGATAGAAGACTTGGTTCTTTTATCTCTATCATTGAGTTCCCTTGTTGTCTTTGTAACTCGATAGTATGACTTGAATTTGTTTTAAGTTATGTAATCGTTTCCGCTTTTCTTGTGATGGTATTGAACACTAGGTTATGAGGATAATGAAAGACATGGAACCTATATGGTTTTTAATTAAGTTATGAATGTTAAGACTGTTGATGTTAATCATCGAGAAAAATTTTAGTCGTGTTCAATATCTAAACAGGAAATATTACTCTGATGTATGCCATTTCGTGCATCTTAGCATTTCTACTTGTCAGAAATATTAGGGTGTTACAATTCCCTCACTAGTTGGAATCACATCATGAAGAATTGAATGCAGCTCTCGTGCTTCCTCATCACAAGACGGGTTCTGAATAGACGTCCAAGGCTCCAACCAATGCCAACTATCACCGATCCACGCTCCAATATCCGCAACCGAAACTGGTTTTTGAAAGGTGAGTGGGGTTCTCTTTTTTTTAATTGAAATGGTTACTTGGTATTCAAACATGTAAATTTAATAAATAGTTGTCATGTCACGTCACTTAAAAACATACATTAGCTTCTCACAAGACTAATTTCGACTTTGGTCAACATTTCACAATTTGGCAAAATAGGGGAAGTAAAATTGCATTAAAAAAATAGGGGGACTAAAATTGTATATTGATGATAATAGGGAGCAATGTTGTCAAACTCGAGAGTCTAGATAAACTCGTGGAGCTTAGGTAGACTTGACTCATAAACTCGTAAGAGTCTACCTACTATCAAAGAAACCTATAAATAGCATCAATACATGATATATTATAGGTTAGCACAACAATAATTCAATATTTCAACTACACAATAGCAAAGTAGCAAACCATGATATTAAAGTGTGTTAGTGGATTTGATAAAAAAAGTGTTAGTGCATTATTATTAGATAAGATCATGCTACATTAATGACTAAATCATACATAAATTCATAAAAACACAAGTTCTTAAAATGAAAAAATTCGGAAAAAAAGAGCTAATTTGACTCAACGCTCGTAATGTTTTGTTAAATACTTTATTGGAATATTCAAAAAAAATACTTTATTGGGTAGTTGAATAAAACAAAATAAAAATATTATTTAAAATGTAAAAGTAACTTTATAAACCCAATATATACTATAGAAAATAGGTAATTCAACCTAAGTAGCTATCAATATTGACCAGTACTTTACATTTTACGGTCTAATCCAATGTAAAATTGTAGACTCGTAAACTCGCAGTAAAATCGAGCATTTAGCGATTCTATCAGAGTTTACTTAAACTCGTACGAGTTTACGAAAAAAGAGAGTTTACCTGCTAGTTGACTTGTTTTTGTGATCTAAACCCGTAGAATTGTGAACTCGTAAGATATCATTCATTATTAGCTTCTCTGGTTTTGTATTTCACTATTAAACTTTGAGAACAATAATATTATTTTACTTGTTGTACACTTGTTAAAGTTGGATGATTTGTTTGTTATTAAAATCTATCTATTTTCCCATTTGTTTCATAGTATTGAGTTACACTGTCTCTATTACCATCAATGGTGCTGCTGCTGCTGCATGTTAACTATGCTCAGTAATTTTAAGTCCCACTTCACTTTTCTCTGAACTGCAACAACATACACAATATTTATGTTATTTTTGAAGTATTTGAAATAACTATGCTCTAAAAGGTTTAAAATTTAGAGTAAAATTCTCCAACCTCCCCTCTTTTGCATTTGTTACAAAATCATCCTCTATTTCTAAAACCAACCCGAAACCCCATATTTCATAATTATCCTATATTTATGTATGTTAGACTTCTACGTAAATTATAGAAACAGGGGAGATGCCAAAGTAATATACATGTAAAAAATTTCATCTTGATTTCATAAGCCACAAAAGAATAGAGGAAAATCGATTGGGTCTTGTTAGCTGGCATCTCTTCCCCACATTATAACCTAATTAAATGAGAAATTCAGAAATGAATGAATCATACCATAAAAATGCGTGTACACTGTATTGTTTTATCCCAATGATCAACAAAATTTAGGTGTTTGACAAATTAACAACAAATTATATATGCTTCATGGGCCATTCTTAATTTCCAATCAAGAAAAGAACATAATTCACTGGTGGAAAAAAGGGCTTTAAAGTCGGATATTTTGGGCTTTTAAAGTTGGATCCTAATCCGACTTCGATCGAGTCGACTTTGAAAGTCTGAAATTTTAAAGTCGAATGGGAATTCGACTTTAAAAGCCAGTTTTTAAGTCGGATAGTTGCTTTTATCTGACTTTATAAGATTTATTATAATGTGCTAATGGCCTCTCTGGAACCCCTTTAAAGTCGGAATAAGAAACATATCCGACTTTAAAATCCTGTTTTTAAGTCGGATATAACGCGTATATATCCGACTTTAAAAGTACTTTTTTTTTTGGTTTTAATTATTTTTTTGCTTCACCCTTCATATAACCATTTCCTGCACCTGCACATACTTTAAAGGCAACTAAAGTACTACAATTTCAGCTAGGCAAGAGGGACACATACACACACAGGTAATTAAACTACTTTACTTAAATATATAGAGTTAAACTTACACATACCACGTGCACTTTAGGCAATATTCACAAGAGGGACACATACACACACAGAGGGACACATACACACAAGAGGGACACATACACACACAGGGACAATCAAAAATTCCACCACTATCTACAAGATTTGTTTGAGCAAACTCTAGAAACTCTTCCACCCCTTTCGCATACTCGTCACTCAACTTACTAGTTTGCATCCAACTACGATCCATAGCTACACTCAAAAAATAGTAAAAAGAAAGTATTTATATACAACTTATAACATGTAAAGAAAGAAAGGATTCCAATTCTATTGCAACAAACAAACATAGCATATTATTCTTTAATTTGACAAACAAAAAGAGTTGCATTATGAAAAGTTTAACTAGGAAAGCAAACAATTAAAGTAAAGAACCATGATAGATACCTGAAAGGGTTTCAGCACAAGAGGGCGATGGTGACACGGGAGAGGGTGAGGGCGGCAACCACAACAAGATATGAAGTCAACTTTGATAAAGAGCGTGTATTACCTAACCACAAAAAAAGAAAAAGAAATTGTCAAAATTTCCACAAATGAGGCCACATAACAAACAAGTGAAACAACAAATAATTATCAGAGTTTCTATTGTAGACATTCACTTCTTGATTCAATAAGCATCTTACTTCTTTTTTTTTTACAATGACAATGTTTCAGTACTATATTCATAATAAATTTGAGACTATTTTCTAGAACCTCATTTATGAACCTTGTAAGTAAGCTGTTGTTGAAATTTGAAACTAAATTACCACATGTCGATAATAGAGACATATTAATATATTTTTTCATGATATTACATTTGTTCTTCTCTTTAGACTATTTCTAGCAATTGCATGAACTGTTGCAGAAGAACCTCCCTCAGTAACCATGGTTCTGCTTAATATCAAACCTTCAGGTTTAGATGCTGCAACAACTGTATTAATCTATTGCACCAGAGCCAAGTCCACAAGCACTGAACCTAATAGCTATAGTGGCAATGCAAATGATAGTTGTAAGTTAAGACCGTTCTTCTCCATATATATAATTGGTTTTAAATTTCAATATCTAAGTTTATATTGAAGGAAGTGGGGATACAAAACCAGATGTCAAGATCCCAAAGTCACACTGGATTTGTGCTTAACTAAGTAAATTAGGGTGTTAATTTTCCAGCTCTTCACTTAGTAGTTGATACCTAAGAATCATGGTATGGTCTCACGCAATCTTATTGCCCCATTAAGTTTGATATTATTGAGCCAATATGGAAGTTGGGAGAGGAATAAAATGTAAACTTCCTCTATGATAAAGTTCCCTTAGAGGGAAACAGATTGGACAACTCATCCCAAAAATTACCGGTAGCAATTTGTGCATGTTCATACAAAAATATGGACCACCGAAAATTTTCTCCACCAATCATGTAGCTTCTAAAAGAATAAATAATTTCTGCATACAGCTCTAAATAAACTAATAATGAATGACAGAAGGAAACATACAATATATGATAATTATTTAATAGATAATGGTGCAGAATTTACAAACAGATTCAAAACAGATTCAGAATCTACACTGGATCAAGCTATTACATGATGTAAATAGTTAACTAGTCCTATATTTAACTCTAGTTAGCTGCAGCTAACCATGATTGTAACTGAATTAGTAATGCTAAGTTAAGAGTTAGTTAGTTGAGCTAGTCACTGTATATAATCAGATTTATACATTGTAATAGTTAGTTATGCAATGCCAAAGGAGAGAGGAAAACTGTGAAAGAAAACAGAATTGATTCATTGCATAACTAACTATTACAATGTATAAATCTGATTATATACAGTGACTAGCTCAACTAACTAACTCTTAACTTAGCATTACTAATTCAGTTACAATCATGGTTAGCTGCAGCTAACTAGAGTTAAATATAGGACTAGTTAACTATTTACATCATGTAATAGTTAACTGGCCTGTTTTAGTCCATATAAGGACTTATTTAATTTACAAACTTTATTTGATGAAGAATCTGATGGTAGTAACCCAGGAGGCAAATCCATATACACTTCCTCATGTAGATCACCATGAAGGAAGGCATTGTTGACATCAAGTTGTTCTAAGTGCCATCCTTGTATAGCAGCCATAGAGAGAAGAGTTCTGATTGTTGTTTGCTTAGCCACTGGTGAGAAGGTGTCAAAATAGTCTACACCCTCTAGTTGAGTGTATCCCTTGGCCACCAAACGAGCCTTGTATCTCTCAATAGATCCATCAGCACGATGCTTGATCTTGTAGACCCATTTGCAACCAATTGGTTGCTTACCTGCAGGCAAATCAACAACAGACCAAGTGTTTGTGGATGCAAGAGCATCTAGCTCAGTTTTCATAGCAACATTCCAACAATCAAGTTTGCAAGCCTGTTTATAGGTTTTCGGTTCTGTAAGTGAGCTAATGGACAAGCAAAATTGTTTGTGAGGTGGACTACATTTTGCATAGGACACTACAGAAGAAAGAGGGTAAGGAGAAGTACCTTGGTTAGATGCTGGCAGCCTTGAGGATAGCAAATTGCAGTGATAATCAGAGAGGTAAGCAGGGGCTTTAGTGGTTCTGGTTGATTTTCTGGTTGGAGCAGGAGGAGGAGGAGAGGGTGTAGGTATGGTGGCAGGTGGGGAAAGAGGTAAAGATTGATGAGAAGGAGGAGAAGGAGGGTCATTTGGTGGAATTAAATCTGAGGGAAGATCTGTCAGTGTATCAAATATTTCTGAGGTAGTGGCAGCATTATTGTTGTTACTGACAGAATTGTTGTCAGATGCAGATGAGGCAAAGGGAAAAACAGATTCATGAAAAATGACATTCCTTGAAACATAGAATTCATGACTAATTGGATCATAAAGAAGGTAGCCTTTGGTGCCTTCCCTATATCCAAGAAAAATAGATTTTCTTGCCCTTGGTTCAAATTTTGTTCTATGGTTATGCAAGGTTGATGAATATGCTAAACAACCAAACACCTTCAAGTGGATAAGGCTGGGAGGAGTAGAATGAAGCATTTGGTAAGGTGAGGAGTTGTGTAACAGAGGTGTGGGGAGTCTGTTGATGATATGAATGGCTTGTTGGATGGAGAGATGCCAAAGGTTGTGAGGTAAATGAGATTGGAAAGAAATAGCACGTGCCACATTCAAAATGTGTTGATGCTTTCTTTCCACAATCCCATTTTGTTGAGGTGTCTCAACACATGACCTATGATGTATGATGCCTCTAGAAAGGTAAAAACTAGTCATGAGAAACTCAGGACCATTGTCACTACGAATACATTTTAGTTTCTTGTTGAATTGAGTTTCAATGAAGGTAATGAAATTGACAAGATGATTTCTGGTTTCACTTTTATTTTTCATGAAAATTGTCCAAGTAAACCTGCTGTAATCTCTCTTGGATACTCACATTCCTCAGCAGATCATTCCCTGTTCACAAAATTTCATAATTCTCACTTCACTGCTCTTCTAGTCTATGTTGATGATATTGTTCTAGCTGGTGATGATATGCAGGAAATACAATCTGTCAAAACATTCCTTGATTCCTCATTCAAAATCAAGGACCTTGGCAAGCTAAAATACTTTCTTGGATTGGAAGTTGCAAGATCTACTCAAGGTATATTTCTCAATCAGAGGAAATATACCTTAGAACTGCTTGAGGACAGTGGTTTATTAGCCACCAAACCTAGTTCTACTCCATTTGACTACTCCTTGAAGCTACACGACAGTGACTCACCTCCTTCTGATGATCAAACAGCTTATAGAAGGCTTGTTGGAAGACTGTTGTATTTAACCACAACAAGACCTGACATTGCCTTCATTGTTCAGCAACTTAGCCAGTTCATATCCAAGCCTTTATAAGTCCATCACTTAGCAGCCACTAGATTTCTCAAATATCTCAAAGGTGCTCCTGCCAAGGGCCTGTTCTACTCTTCTTCATCAACACTCAAGCTTTCTGGCTTTGCAGATTCAGACTGGGCTTCTTGCCCTGCTACCCGCAGATCAGTGACAGGTTACTGTGTCTTCCTTGGCACCTCTCTACTGTCCTGGAAATCCAAAAAGCAATCCACAGTCTCAAGGTCAAGTTCAGAAGCAGAATATAGAGCCTTGGCTAGCTTATCTTGTGAATTACAATGGCTGCAATATTTGTTTCAGGACCTTCACATAACTATTGCTCACCCTAGCTCAGTATACTGTGACAACAAGAGTGCTGTCTATCTAGCTCACAACCCAATCTTCCATGAACGAACAAAGCATATTGAAATTGACTGTCATGTCATACGTGAGAAAATTCAAAGTGGACTTATTCACCTTCTTCCAGTTTCTTCTGCTGCACAATTGGCAGATGTCCTCACCAAACCTCTGCCTGCACCCTCCTTCAACTCTTTAGTTTCCAAGCTTGGTCTATTGGATATCCATAGTCCAGCTTGTGGGAGGCTATTACATGATGTAAATAGTTAACTAGTCCTATATTTAACTCTAGTTAGCTGCAGCTAACCATGATTGTAACTGAATTAGTAATGCTAAGTTAAGAGTTAGTTAGTTGAGCTAGTCACTGTATATAATCAGATTTATACATTGTAATAGTTAGTTATGCAATGAATCAATTCTGTTTTCTTTCACAGTTTTCCTCTCTCCTTTGGCATTGCATAATCAACACAAGCTGTCGGATAAGTCGTGTAACACTCACTCTAGTGAAGAAAAGCAAGAAAGGAGAGATTCTACAATTTTCATGTCTTACAAATAAGAAACATGACTGCAAAAGTTGCTTATATAATTATTGAAACAAGATGCTGTTTTGGTGGGGGTTATATCGTACAAAATTATTGTTGATGATAGATACAAATCGAAGGTGAAAAAGGAAACTTTATTTGACTTATTGAAGCTCACTATGATTATGTGTGAAGGAAACTATTGGCTTGGAAAATTAAATGACACCTAGGGTTGGGATCTAGACTCTCTCAATCAAGGATTTCCTACATTCAGGCATTCATTTTAATCTGGTGTATCCAAATAGGGAACACAGATTTATACGTGAGAAAATAAGAAAGGTTAGAAAGAAGTGACTATAGGTCTACAAATATCAGAAAAAATAAGGTGCAAAAATAGGGTGTTAAAATATTAAGAGCTCTTTTTACTTTCTGAAAACATTTTTTTGTTTTCAACTCAAAAATCTTTGTTATTTTTATTATTCTTTTTTGGTTGAAACATTCCATATTGCTGAACAGCTGCAAATTGGACTATTCTAGGAAAATCATGAGAGTTGGTGGGGCTTTGTGAAAGCAGCTGGCAATCTATTTTTGCAACAAGAATCAACAGTTTGTTGGAACTTGAGCAATGGACAAAAGTGGAAAGTACAAACCATTAAGCAACACTATCATATTCTGTCATCACATGTTCATGTTTCATACACACTTTGACAACAAAGTTATCATCATAATACTCATTTCCCTGTTTCCAAATATTACCAACTAATTGATGAACACAAAATATGCATATGGAAAATTGAATTCAGAAACTAAATAATAAGATTGAGTTATTAAAACAACAAAATAGAAAAACAACACTTGATGAAAAAGGACTCACATGTTTTAGATCTTCATCTGTGCAATATCCCAATTTGAGCATAGTTGCAGCTACATATACTGCTAAACTGATCTTCTTAGAAAATTTGTGACAAGCTTGAGTAACACTTAATCCTCCGGCACTGTGCCCAACCAATATAACCTATATATAATATATAAATTCAGCAGTTTTATTTCTTACGAAGATTGTGGGAATAAATTAAAATAATAAAGAATCAACAGACAAAACATCAGATAAAAGAGAAAGACTTTTTTTTAAAGCAAAAGAAACATATAGAGAGTCTCGATAAAACCTTTTAATATAAAATCTTCCTTATATGGGAAAGAAATTCCCTACTTCCAGGAAACAAATGTACAGAAAGTTTCCAGGATTGCTTAAAATTTACAGAAAGTTTAAAATACTCTTAACTTCCAGGATTGCTTTTTTCCCAAATCTAGTTACTAATCACGCATATGGGAAAGAAATTCCCTACTTTCCATTCAAAGTTATAGTGAGTGACAGAGTGTCATACGCCACAAATGGACCCTAAGACTGTCACTAGTTTCACAAATCTTCTCTCTAATCTTCTCTCTCTAATCTCCAACAATTACTCACAAACCATGTTCATGTGTTCCTTAAAGCTCTTTGAGAGAAAAAAAAGGAAGACATATCCTTTTCTAAGGGTTGGTTTTTGCCATTTAAACCCAAGAAAAAGCCCTTGGTACCACTTACTTTGAATTTGAATGAGCATGAGATTTGTGTTTTGTTAACAACATGCTTTCCCTACTTGTGGGTCAACATTACTCCTACTGATCAACTTAGTAATTATTGACTATTGACACTTCGATTTTTTGAATCATTACCCAACAAACACTCATTACATGCATCAATGATCTAATTCTATCCAAAGATATGTATGTAACACTTTGTAACATCTTAGGACCACCTTTTTTTTCTTCAATATCTGCAACAAATTGTGTCAACTGGGGTCAACCTAAATTACTCAAGAAAAAGCATGGACATACAACTAACATGTCCCTTCTCCTACTTATTGTTTTCAATTTCATTCACTACCCTTGATATTGCCCTAGCTACTAGATTTTTGCGTATATTTTAGACAGACAAAAAAGACATACTATTAAGCCTATGATGGATATAGAAAGAAAGATGATAGCTAGATTCATATCTATCTTCAGATACCTATCTGTCACTCTCTCTACTGGGAATGAAAAACAAAAGTGGCGTGTACAACAATTACTCACAGCTACAAACATTGTCACTAGTTTCACAAATACATGGAACACTACCAATGCTTTAAGGTTACAATCAAATGCAACAACACAACTACAAATGCCACAAATGCTAAACTTTCTTCAAATTAGAAAGTAAGAGAAATTAGAAAACCAGAACAAATAAAGAAGAAAGGAAGAGAAATTAGAAAACCTGAAAAAGATATGTTTCTACCTTTCCCCTTCTTCCTCTAGGGCAACAACCACTTTTCCCTCTCACCCACCTATCATGTTGATATGTCAACTAAAATAGAACAACACAACCTCAAATTAGAGAGAGGGAATCATTTTAATAGCAACAAGAAAGAGAAAGAGGAGTGGTTTACCTTTCAGAACCAAAAGAAAGAGAACAGCAGAGGAAGATGGAAGCGACGACGGCAGAGAGGAGAGAACGGCGGAGGAGATGGAAACTTGGCCGAGAGAGCAAGGAGAAGAGAGATGGAAATGGGGTTTAGGGTTTTTCAAACGTGAATGTAATTTTTCAGGGTTTCAAACGTGAATGGAGACGGGAGAGTGTGAAACGAGAGCGAGCGTACGCGAAGGAAGATGGAAACTCGGTCCTTTTTTTCTTTTTTGGTAACCCAGAGTTTCAGTATTTTTTTAATAAAAAAAATTACACAAATAAAGACGGATGTAATTTTTCATCCGACTTCGAAGATAAGCGCCATAAATTTTTTCCCAGGTTTATTACAAAATTGCCACCGCGTCCGTATTTTAAGTCGGATATTTTGGCATCCGACTTAAAAATTCCCATTCTTTTCCTGTTTTTTCACTAGTGATTATTACTACTAGAACTGGAATCATAATTTCAGTGTTAAATTACCTTGAAGTCCATAAAGATATATCAGAAAGACAAGGGGCACTGATAACTGCCCCCTCTTCAAACAAGCCTTCCTTGATGAACTCTTAGAAAACACAGTTTCTGGTCATAAATGACAGAGCTTCTATGCTTCGGATCAAGATTTAGTTCTCCCGTAATAAACTTAGAGATTCTGGCCTTTCCAAGTTCCATAAGGAAATAACAATTGACAACCTGTCCTTCATATGGAGGAAAAACAATTCGCCCTTGTGTACAACACAAAGCAAATTTTGTAGTATGTGCCTTACAATGTTTGTGAAGTCATTCTTCGAACCACGTGAGTGCACCACAACATTCACAAGTAAAATTTGGCTCTCCAATATTCCAGTAAGTTGAGGGAAGTTCTTATAAACTGAGAGTGAGAAAAAAACATGACCATAAAAATCAACACACAATAAGTACTCATTAAAATTAAATTATAAATAAAACAGTAATAAATATTTACCTCTATCATTTGTAAATAAGAAAACATTTGAAAAAGGCAGATTAGTAGGAGCTGCATGTAGAAGGGAAAAGAACGGATTAACAACAAATGAATAAACAAAGAGAAAATATTACCACACCCATAAATAAAACAACATGCAAAACCACATACATCGTGGGTTTGATCTTGGCCTAAGTATGTATTTTCTAGAAGGAAGACCCCTTCTAAAGACAGAAGAATCAGGAGAAGAACCACGATGAGTGGAAGACGGTTGTATCCCTAAACCAACATTAACCCTAACCTAATAACCCCTAACATGTTGTTCTTTATCTTCATTTCCTGTTGAACCCTCTTTACTTCCTTTAATTCAGTCTCATTTTTCTTCAATTGACCAACATTGCTTTTCAATTCAGCAACTTTGTTCTTCAAGTCATCAACCTTTTTCATGAAGGACCAAATTAACTCCTTAGCTCTAGCAGTCCTCTCTTCATCATACCAGTCAAAGAAACTACATTGTTCTTCACCAAATTCTGAAAAATGAAAGGTAGGAGATTAAAACAGAGATTAAAACAGACATAAAAAAGAAAGAACAGTGTATAGGGTAGAGAAATCGCACCTCAAATAACCCACATCCATAAAACCTACGTCCAGGGTTCTTTTTTGTCCAACCAGTTGTCAATGGACTTTCCTCTCCACAGTGGCAGCGAAT
Source organism: Astragalus membranaceus (assembly GCA_039519185.1). NCBI lineage: Eukaryota > Viridiplantae > Streptophyta > Magnoliopsida > Fabales > Fabaceae > Astragalus > Astragalus membranaceus. The sequence continues at coordinate 158,329,102 of CM076848.1, read as the reverse complement.
GGGTCTTCTTCTCAGAGAAGACCTATGTGATGAAACGGAATACTGAGACATAGGGTCTAGGTCGCGAAGGGAGAGGAATCGATTCTGGGCGATTTGGGGCTCTGGAAGACCAATGAGGCTGGGTTTGGGGTTAGGTTAGTGACTTCAATGGAGGAATGTATCGAAGAAGAAGAAGAATCTGAAAGGAACGATGCACTGAGTTCTGAAATTGATTTTCATTATGTTTTATATTATAAATAATTATTATAATAATAATTACAAACAATTATTAAAATAAAAATAATAAAACTAAACTTAAATCCACGTGGCATGCCTGCGTTTCATGCCAGGTAGGATAAGTCATTGACAAGTCACTGTCAATTTTGACCAGATTAGTGGGGGACTATTGATTTTACAAATTGGGAAATTAGGGGGACCAAAATCGTAAGTTGGTGAAAATAGGGGGACCAAAACTGTAATTAATCCTAAATTTTGTTTTTGACAATTATTAGTGGTTAAATTGAGCATCAAATTGTAATGAAAAAAATTAGGCTAAAGTGCTCCCGGGGTCCCTTATCTTTACTTAAAGTAACGATTTGATCCTTTATCTTTTTTTTGTCCCAAATCAGTCCTTTATGTTTTAAATTTTTGACACATAAATCCTTTTCTGTCCCAAATCAGTCCTTTATGTTTCAAATTTTTAACACATAAATCCTTTTTTTTGACACATAAATCAGCACTGTTAACGGAAAAGGATTTATGTGTCAAAACTTTTAAAGATAAAGGACTTATTTGGGACAAGAAAAACATAAATGACTAGTTCGTTACTTTAAATAAAGATAAGGGACCCCGGGAGCACTTTAGCCAAAAAATTAATGTGAAAAGATAGGTTCAAATTGAATTGAATTGAATTAAAAAAAGATAAATATTAAAGGCTATGATAAGATTGTATTAAAGAGAGATAATTGAATTAAAAAAAATATTAAAAGCTAGTATTATTTTTGAAGAGGGAGAGAGAGAATTGAATTGAAATAAAAAATTAAATGTGAAAAGCTAATTTGAAAATGAATTGAAGAGGGAGAGAGAGAGAATTGAATTGAAATAAAAAATTAAATGTGAAAAGCTAGATGGAAATTGAATTGAAGAGAGAAAAAGAATTTGAGAATATGATGAGGAGAGAGAAAATGATTGAAATGAAAAGAAAGAATAAAAAAATAAGTTAATAAAGGTAAGTAAATAGAAATTTTGAGGGAAAATAATTGAAATGAAAAAATAAGTTAATAAGTCAATAATTCCCCTAAAAATTTTGAGGTGGCAAATAAAAAAAGTTTCTAATTTTGTAAATTTGCTAGCATATGATTTTATGATATTGTATTGATGATGATAATGGTTAAATTTTTTTTTGACAATTATTAGTGGTTAAATTGAGGGTGAAATTGTAATGAAAAAAGTTAATGTGAAAAGATAGATTCAAATTGAATTGAATTGAATTAAAAAAAAGATAAATATTAAAAGCTATTGAATTGAATTGAATTAAAAAATATTAAAAGCTAGAATGAGAAAATTTGAGAAAGAGTGAATGATTGTTGAGGAGAGAGAAAATGATTGAAATGAAAAGAAATGAGAGAATTTGGGAAAGAATGAATGATTGATAAGTAAATAGAAGTACAATAATGCCCCTAAAATTGTGAGGTGGCAAATAAGAAAAGTGTATAATTTTATAATTACGAAAATTGAATTGGAGCACTAGGACGACCTCGGTGTCCCACGTAGCTCAAGTCACTAGGTCAACAAAGGCCAAATAAAATAGGATAAGTATGATATCAATCTGAGCATCAAACAATAGATTCCGGTAATATATGATACTAGTCTAGTCCTAATAATAAGAAAACTAGGGCGATCACCCGTGCGATGCACGGGGTGAGGTGGCCGCAAATGTGGTGCAAACATTTTATATCAACAAACGCTATGCATAATGACATTCGTCAAACGTGGTATGGATTATGGGGTACCTAATACTGAATTGAATCATGGTTAACATTTATGCCTGAAACGCTGGAGGGATATTTTGATCACGATGATATAAAATATTTAGGATAACTGGTTAATGGAGGGTGTTTACTTAGAAGATTGTATTAAGGGGTTGCCAAAACACATTAAAAATAATGTACTTGATCCAGTTACATCTCATGAAATTGTTTTTGAAATTCGAAACGAAAATTATTGCACTATTTTGTTTGCTAACGCAACATGGAAAGCTTACACAGTAGGTGTTGAGCTTTGCTTCGTCCCTCTTTTGCTTGTTCTCTAGCTTCTCCCTCCCTCTCCTCTACTGCAAAACAAAAAGACAAAGGTTTAATTTCTTTATGAAATTTCAGAGTTAATCATTCAAAGCTGTTGAGACTGCTTATGATAAGGGCTGGCGTAAAATCTGGCTAGAATGTGATTCCTCTTCTGTTGTTGCTGCTTTTAAGAACCCAGGTATTGTTCCCTGGAGATTGAGAAATCGTTGGGGCAACACATTGAGGCTTTGTTCGGATATGAACTTTATTGCTTCTCATATTTTTAGAGAGGGAAATAGTTGTGCTGATAAGTTGACTGCTTTTTGTAACATCCTCAAAATAATTAACCGAATTATTTGGAGGTTAACCCAATTAAATTAATTTAGTACTTGACTGGTAAATTTATTGAGTGCTAAAATTAATTATTGGTTGTCATCGGATCGTTAACCGGATAATACGGGTCAAGGAAGTTTTGGAATCGAAATAGGAGATTTTGATTAATATGGTAATTTGACCGCGTTACAGCTTATATATTAAATAAATAAATATAAGTGTGTGTGTGTGTGTGTGTGTGTGTTAAAAAGAAAAGAAAGGAAAGAATTAAAGAAAGAAGGAAGAAAAGAAAGAAAGCAGCGAGAGAAGAGAAATAGAGAGGGAAAGGAGAGAAAAGAGAGAGATTGGCGTGAGGGAGAAGAGAAGAGGGAGAGAGAAGACTTCACCGAAACGACTTCCTTCCAACACGAAAAATGTTCGGCGTTCCTTCCTCTTCGTTTTGGTACCAATTTCATGACGATCAACTCACTCTCTCTCACTTGGCCATTTTCGTGTTTTGGAGGTTTTGAGGGAAATCCGATTTTGGGTTGGTTTTGAAGGTTTAAGTTCGATTAGGAACGAACCCAAGGTGGATTGCTCGAGTATTAAAGTTCGATTGAAAGATTGGAAGCTAGTTGGGTGATTTGGGGTTGAAAATCAAAAATTGGGTTTATGTGTGAATAGTAGCTTTGGAGGTTAGGGATGATGAATAGTGTCCATGGAGGATTTCGAGGAATTCGGTATTTCGGTCAAAAAGAGGTTTCGTGATCGAGTGGGAAGCTTTGGAAGTGGATTGGGTGTCGCCGGAGCGGGGAGCGTTCGTGTGGCTACTCGGTGATTTCGGCTCGATCGTGGATCACGCGTCAAGAGTGAGTTCTACTCACGTTTAGGATTTTACGTTTCGAATTAATTGATTTAATGTTTTATCGCTTTCGCTGGACTGGAATATTTCTGGATATTGTCTGTTTCGGGTTAGGAATCGATCGGAGCGAGTCTCGAGTTGTGTCGTGTTGAAATGGAATTTTTGGTGATTTGATTTCGAAGGATTTTGACTTAAAAACCGTTAATTGGAAAATATGTCGCGTTTTGATACAATTCGTTTAAAATGAGTTTTTGATTGATTTGATTGATTGTGTGACTTTGATTGAGACTGTTTTTATAGTTGTCAAAACTGTTTTCAATCGGAACAATAATCGGAATTGAGCGGAATAGCGAATTTCGCAAGAAAACGGAAAACTGCACTTTTCTGCAGAGGGTCGCGTCGCGACCCGTTCTCATCGCGTCGCGATCTGGCCCAGTTTTGTCACGCAAAAAGTTTCTGTCACTTTTCGCGTCGCGACAGAAGCAGTTCGCGTCGCGACGCTTTGCAGATTTTCAGCAACTATTCACTGTTTTTGTTTTCGCGATAACTTTTGATCCGGGAACCCGATTGAGGTGTTCTCAGGTGCGTTTGAAAGTCTATTGAAAGGCCTAATCAAATAAATGATTTAAATTGTATAATGAACTGTTTTTGAAGTTATAAATTGTTTCCATAAACCGAATAATAGTACACGTGTGCGGATATGTTTTATTGATAATAAAACAGACTATGAGTCCTACGTGGTATGGTATGACTGACGCGAGAAGATTATTATTTATTCGTCAAAACCGGTCTATGATTCACGATATATAAATTATATCGAGTTAGGAGACGGCCCAATTCGGGTGGATATATATATTAAATCGAGTCTGGGTGACGACCCATGTAGACATACTAGGCGGGGTAGTCATGCACCCTTACCCTAGGCCTCTTGCAATAGGGAAAGTACTATTGGTAAGGTGGTTCACCGGGTATGTAGGGTTCGCGCAGTCGGTGTCGTACTTGGTTGTAACAGGTTCATCGGGTATGTAGCGTTCGCGCAGTCGATGATCTGTCAAAGGTTAAATAACGCGGTTCACCGGGTATGTAGCGTTCGCGCAGTCGGTGGTGCGTTAAATGGTTTGTTGTACGATTTATCGGGTTTGTAGCGTTCGCGCAGTCGGTATCGTACTGAGTCATAACAGGTTTGCCGGGTTTGTAGCGTTCGCGCAGTCGGTAATCTGTTGAATTGTTTGTTGTGCGATTAACCGGGTATGTAGCGTTCGCGCAGTCGGTGTCGTACTTGGTTGTAACAGGTTCATCGGGTATGTAGCGTTCGCGCAGTCGATGATCTGTCAAAGGTTAAATAACGCGGTTCACCGGGTATGTAGCGTTCGCGCAGTCGGTGGTGCGTTAAATGGTTTGTTGTACGATTTATCGGGTTTGTCGCGTTCGCGCAGTCGGTATCGTACTGAGTCATAACAGGTTTTCCGGGTTTGTAGCGTTCGCGCAGTCGGTAATCTGTTGAAAGTTATATCGTGCGGTTCATCGGGTTTGTAGCGTTCGCGCAGTCGATGCCGTGTAAAGTTAAACGATTTCAAAAATGGACCGAGAGTGCTAGTAGGGGTTTCGGTAGAACTCACTGAGATTGTATCTCACTGTTTATATGTTGTTGTTTTACAGAGAAGCAGGGAAAGTGGAAATTGAGGAGACACGAGTAGGTGGTACTCGGATGGCTGCTGAAGACTTAGCTTTTATACTTAAGTTCTGTTTTCCCTTGTTAGTTATGTATCACAACATTATGACTTTAACTGTTGTAAAAGTTATGTATTTATTTCCGCTTTCTTGTGTGATATTGAACACTGTATTTCACTGATGGTTTATGGTCTTATTTATGTTTAAGACTGTTCTGTTGTTATTCAGTGAAAATTTTATATTGGTGTTCAGTATTTATACAGGAAATATATCTCTGATGTTTTAGGGAAAGTGCACTTGGGTATTTTTACTCGATAAAAATACCGGGTGTTACAGTTGGTATCAGAGCAGTTCGACCTAGTCGGACTTAGTTTAGGGTTGAGTCGATTCCTTGTTAGTCCTGGTTGTAATTACACTTGTGATGCTAAGCGACATTGAGCCTGATCAACTTAATACTTAGTGCATCATAAGAGGAATTATGGTAGGATGATCAAGACGCAATCCTCGACCAAAACCGGAATCTCCAACTGGTGCATCCTCAGGGAAGGTGACATGACGGTGGAAGAATACACCGCTAAGTTTGAGAAGTTGCCTCAGTTTTACCAAGTGGTAAAGTAAGCTCCGGATGACGAATGGAAAATGCAGAAGTATAAGAAGGGCATAAGTGCTTTTATGATTTGTGGTCTCAGTTCTTATACTATTACCAATTTTGTTGCCTTAGTGCAACCAGCCTATGTCGCCGAGGATGATCTCATAGGAAATATGGGAAAGGAAAGAAGGTAGTTGAATTATCAACTCCGAATGCAAGTTCTAAGATAATTTCATCAAAGGAAAAGCAGATGCAATTCTTTGATTCTTCAAAGGTCAGAAGATGTTCTAACTGTGGAGAGCCTCACAGCGGTGATTGCAAGCGAGGATCTAATCGGTGCTATTATAGAAATCTAGAGGGTCACTATGGTAAAGAGTGCCCTGTAAGGAAGAGTTTCAAGGAGTTACAAGCAGCTCTAAGGCAAGGACGAGTCAACACTCTGGATGCTCAGACAGTTACAACTGCAGCCAATTTACCGAGGGGTATGAGATCAATTTTCAATCACTCCGTCAGTATATTATATGGTTCGGGTGCAACCCATTGTATAATAGCTCAATCGTGAGTAGATCGGTTGGGATTAACCTTATCTCCGCTATCTGAGCCGATAACTATTTTAACTGCTGCTGAAGGTCGTATCCAGACCTAATGTTTTAGTCAAATTGACTACTTGTCATAAGAGGTAGGAATTCCATTGTAGAATTTGTTGTTGCCTGTGAGAAGTATGGACGACGTCTTGGGTGCGAATGGGATGACTGCAAATCAGGTTACAATCGACTGTGTTAATTATCTACCAGCTTCGCTTCAGAAACAGTTGAATTGTCAAGGACAAATTCTGAAGCGGTTACCTAGTTCACCTTAGACGGACAATCTTCATTCCAAGGTGCGGAAGCACATGTTAGTATGTTATCTGCATCCACTGAAACTAGTTTAGATTTGGCGAACGTTCAGGTTGTGAATGTTTTCTGGAGGTTTTTCAGGATGAAGTTTCTTCTGTACCTCCAGAGCATGAAGTGGAGTTTTCTATAGAATTGGTTCCTGGCACGGGATCAATGTCTATCGTTTCCTATTGAATGTTCCTTTAGAATTCAAGGAAATGGAGTCTCAACTTGAAGAGTCGACGTTAAAGAAATTCATTCGACCGAGTGCTTCTCTAAGGAGTACTCTGGTGTGGTTAGTCGAAAGGAAAAATGGTAGCATGAGATTGTGCATTTATTATCGACAACTCAACAAGTGACGATAAAGAATAAATATCCCTTACAAAGGATAGACGATTTGCTTGAGCAAATTGAGGTGCTGCAGTGTTTTCTAAAGATTGATCTGAGGTCAGGATATCATCAAATAAAAGTTAGAGCCTTAGATATTCCGAAGACAGCCTTCCGTACTAGGTATGGACATTATGTGTTTGTAGTGGTGCCCTTCGGTTTGACCAATGCTCCAGCGGTATTCATGGATTACATGAACCGAGTGTTCCACACTTATCTGGATCAGTTCGTTGTGGTTTTCATTGACGATATCCCGGTGTACTCTAAGACCATTGAGGAGCATGCCCAACATCTCCGCATTGTTCTGAGCGTACTCCGAGAAAAGAAATTGTATGCCAAGCCGGCTAAGTGTGACTTCTGGATGCCGGAAGTGAAGTTTTGGGACGCGTGACTTCCCGATCGGGAGTTGCTGTAGATCCCAGTAAAGTGGAAGCTGTGTTGAACTGGGAGCGACCATCATCAGTCGCAGAGATCAAAAGTTTTTGAGTTTAGTCAATTGCTATAGGAGATTTATTCGAGGGTTCTCACAGTTAGTTATTCCACTCACTCGACTAACTCGAAAGGGTCAACCGTTTACGTGGGATGCTGATTGTGAAGAATGTTTTCAAGAATTGAAGGTTAGGTTGACTTCTGCACCAGTCCTGATTCCTCCGGATCCGTCTTTGAAATTCCAAATTTACAGCGATGTTTCTGGGAAGGGTTTAGGAGGTGTTCTTGTGCAGAATCAACAAGAGGTAGCTTATGCATTCAGGAAATTGAAGGCTCATAAGGAGAATTATCCAACTCATGAATTGGAGCTAATAGTTATTGTGTATGCACTGAAGGTTTGAAGACATTACCTGTATGGGTCTCGTTTCGAAGTCTTTAGTGGTCACAAGAGTCTAAGGTATCTGTTTGATCGGAAAGAACTGAATAGCAGGCAGAGAAGTGTGTTGAGTTTCTGGAGGATCATAAATTCGTGTTGATGTAACCTTCAAGAGAGGCCAGTGTTGTAACTGATGCACTGAGTAGGAAGTCCATCCACATGGCCGAGTTTATTGATGCATGAGATGGAATTATCGGAGTCTTTTAGAGACTTAAATCTGAATTCAAGATCAAGGAGGAACCGGTTAGTGTTGAGCCATATGAGGATCTCTAGTTCTCTAAGGGATTCTATTCTCTTGACGCGGGAAATTGATGTGAAGCTACAGTCACGAAAAGCGTTGCTAGAATTTACCAAAGATAGTGATGGAGTTATTTGTTTCGACGGTAGGATCTGTGTGCCCGATAATGAAGATATTAAAGAGCAAGTGCTAGAGTAAGCACACCGAGGTTTATATTCTGTATACCCTGGATCCACCAAGATGTACAGAGATGTTAAGCAAATGTATTAGTGGCGAAGTATTAGTCTGTTAACCTCTCCTTTGTGAAAGTTAACAATGAGATAGTATTATGAGATTCCGTTTGACAAGTCAAACGTGAATACGAATGTGAAAATGAGGTGACTGTTGACTGTTTTTCACATTGCGAATGAGCACCAAAGGATTAATTGATGGATCTGCTGCAAGGGACTGAACTTTCCAAAGTGAAGTTTGGCGTGCGGTATGGTAGTTTTGAAAAATCATTTTTGTGAAAATCCGCATGCTAAAGTTAATTTTGGGAACGAATCAAGAGGCTAATGAAATCTGATTTAGGAAAATCCTAGAAGGATTACTTAGGTTGAGGGGAAGCTCTCAATGCTATTGACTAATTCGGAAAGGAATCGGGTGCGTCGTTGGTGAAAACCTCATGAAGAAGTTGCAATATAAGAAACGGAGCTCTGAGTTCTGTTTGATAGTTGTCTTGAGAACAACTGAGGTAATTTGCATTACGTTCAAATTTATTTGATGTCCCCACGGTTTATTTCTATGTTTAAGATAAACGTTTCTGGTAAATCCTCATTCCATCTTCTCTCGAAAAGTGTTATCTCGAAATCTTAGGGGCGAGTCAAGAAGTTTCACAAGTGACTTTTCCGTCACATTGTCGGTGTGTATGAGGTCTGTTGTGGATATTAGAAGATTTGTTGAGAAAGTGTTTACACCCTTCGAGGAAATCGTGTTTGTTTTCACCTCTACCGAGGAGTACCAGTTTGTGGATCTCATTTTCAACCTGTATTTCTATCAAGTGTCTTATATTAGATCCTTTGATTTAGATTAATCAAAGTTGGGGAGCAAGTGAGGAATGAAGCTTCGGAAGTGTTTTCGAACGCGGTGCTGAGTCTATGTAGGCGAAAGAGGAGTTTCTCGTGTTGATTCGTAACAAGGGAGTTCGGACTGTAATCTTAGAAGCGTTCTAGGGTAATGGTCGAACATACTTAAAGATTGACGTGCCAACTTGGAAAGATTTTCTACACTCATTTCGTTGATTCAAGATTGTGTCCCAGTAAGTTAAGACCTTTCTGAGAATGTCGAATCTCGGTTAGTCGGATGAAAGACTTAACGAAATTTCGAGGACAAAATTCTTTCAAGTTGGGGAGAATGTAACATCCTCAAAATAATTAACCGAATTATTTGGAGGTTAACCCAATTAAATTAATTTAGTACTTGACTGGTAAATTTATTGAGTGCTAAAATTAATTATTGGTTGTCATCGGATCGTTAACCGGATAATACGGGTCAAGGAAGTTTTGGAATCGAAATAGGAGATTTCGATCAATATGGTAATTTGACCGCGTTACAGCTTATATATTAAATAAATAAATATAAGTGTGTGTGTGTGTGTGTGTGTGTTAAAAAGAAAAGAAAGGAAAGAATTAAAGAAAGAAGGAAGAAAAGAAAGAAGGCAGCGAGAGAAGAGAAATAGGGAGGGAAAGGAGAGAAAAGAGAGAGATTGGCGTGAGGGAGAAGAGAAGAGGGAGAGAGAAGACTTCACCGAAACGACTTCCTTCCAACACGAAAAATGTTCGGCGTTCCTTCCTCTTCGTTTTGGTACCAATTTCATGACGATCAACTCACTCTCTCTCACTTGGCCATTTTCGTGTTTTGGAGGTTTTGAGGAAAATCCGATTTTGGGTTGGTTTTGAAGGTTTAAGTTCGATTAGGAACGAACCCAAGGTGGATTGCTCGAGTATTAAAGTTCGATTGAAAGATTGGAAGCTAGTTGGGTGATTTGGGGTTGAAAATCAAAAATTGGGTTTATGTGTGAATAGTAGCTTTGGAGGTTAGGGATGATGAATAGTGTCCATGGAGGATTTCGAGGAATTCGGTATTTCGGTCAAAAAGAGGTTTCGTGATCGAGTGGGAAGCTTTGGAAGTGGATTGGGTGTCGCCGGAGCGGGGAGCATTCGTGTGGCTACTCGGTGATTTCGGCTCGATCGTGGATCACGCGTCAAGAGTGAGTTCTACTCACGTTTAGGATTTTACGTTTCGAATTAATTGATTTAATGTTTTATCGCTTTCGCTGGACTGGAATATTTCTGGATATTGTCTGTTTCGGGTTAGGAATCGATCGGAGCGAGTCTCGAGTTGTGTCGTGTTGAAATGGAATTTTTGGTGATTTGATTTCGAAGGATTTTGACTTAAAAACCGTTAATTGGAAAATATGTCGCGTTTTGATACAATTCGTTTAAAATGAGTTTTTGATTGATTTGATTGATTGTGTGACTTTGATTGAGACTGTTTTTATAGTTGTCAAAACTGTTTTCAATCGGAACAAGAATCGGAATTGAGCAGAATAGCGAATTTCGCAAGAAAACGGAAAACTGCACTTTTCTGCAGAGGGTCGCGTCGCGACCCGTTCTCATCGCGTCGCGACCTGGCCCAGTTTTGTCACGCACAAAGTTTCTGTCACTTTTCGCGTCGCGACGGAAGCAGTTCGCGTCGCGACGCTTTGCTGATTTTCAGCAACTATTCACTGTTTTTGTTTTCGCGATAACTTTTGATCCGGGAACCCGATTGAGGTGTTCTCAGGTGCGTTTGAAAGCTTATTGAAAGGACTAATCAAATAAATGATTTAAATTGTATAATGAACTGTTTTGAAGTTATAAATTGTTTCCATAAACCGAATAATAGTACACGTGTGCGGATATGTTTTATTGATAATAAAACGGACTATGAGTCCAACGTGGTATGGTATGACTGACGCGGGAAGATTATTATTTATTCGTCAAAACCGGTCTATGATTCACAATATATAAATTATATCGAGTTAGGAGACGGCCCAATTCGGGTGGATATATATATTATATCGAGTCTGGGTGACGACCCATGTAGACATACTAGGCGGGGTAGTCATGCACCCTTACCCTAGGCCTCTTGCAATAGGGAAAGTACTATTGGTAAGGTGGTTCACCGGGTATGTAGCGTTCGCGCAGTCGGTGTCGTACTTGATTGTAACAGGTTCATCGGGTATGTAGCGTTCGCGCAGTCGATGATCTGTCAAAGGTTAAATAACGCGGTTCACCGGGTATGTAGCGTTCGCGCAGTCGGTGGTGCGTTAAATGGTTTGTTGTACGATTTATCGGGTTTGTAGCGTTCGCGCAGTCGGTATCGTACTGAGTCATAACAGGTTTGCCGGGTTTGTAGCGTTCGCGCAGTCGGTAATCTGTTGAATTGTTTGTTGTGCGATTAACCGGGTATGTAGCGTTCGCGCAGTCGGTGTCGTACTTGGTTGTAACAGGTTCATCGGGTATGTAGCGTTCGCGCAGTCGATGATCTGTCAAAGGTTAAATAACGCGGTTCACCGGGTATGTAGCGTTCGCGCAGTCGGTGGTGCGTTAAATGGTTTGTTGTACGATTTATCGGGTTTGTAGCGTTCGCGCAGTCGGTATCGTACTGAGTCATAACAGGTTTGCCGGGTTTGTAGCGTTCGCGCAGTCGGCAATCTGTTGAAAGTTATATGGTGCGGTTCATCGGGTTTGTAGCGTTCGCGCAGTCGATGCCGTGTAAAGTTAAACGATTTCAAAAATGGACCGAGAGTGCTAGTAGGGGTTTCGGTAGAACTCACTGAGATTGTATCTCACTGTTTATATGTTGTTGTTTTACAGAGAAGCAGGGAAAGTGGAAATTGAGGAGACACGAGTAGGTGGTACTCGGATGGCTGCTGAAGACTTAGCTTTTATGCTTAAGTTCTGTTTTCCCTTGTTAGTTATGTATCACAACATTATGACTTTAACTGTTGTAAAAGTTATGTATTTATTTCCGCTTTCTTGTGTGATATTGAACACTGTATTTCACTGATGGTTTATGGTCTTATTTATGTTTAAGACTGTTCTGTTGTTATTCAGTGAAAATTTTATATTGGTGTTCAGTATTTATACAGGAAATATATCTCTGATGTTTTAGGGAAAGTGCACTTGGGTATTTTTACTCGATAAAAATACCGGGTGTTACACTTTTGGGCTTGTTAGTAGAACTTATTCTTGGTGGGGACTACATCCGAGCTTCATCTTAGATGACTTTTGTCGTAATAGGCAAGGTCTCCTTTTTTTCAGATTTAGATGATTTTTCCTTGGGCTATGGGTTCCTTGGCTTTCTTCAACTTTGCTGTAGTGTTGTTTCCTTTGCTTGTGTTTTCCTGGCAAGGGTTTCGGCATAGTCCCCCCTTGGCCTTGCTTGTACTCTTTTTATTTTTTTCAATAAAATAGAGCACTCTTTTTCCTTCTGTTGATTTATCCCTAAAGAGGGTTTGCATCAGAAGGTTTTAATGAGACTCTTTAAAAAAAAAATAGATGCACATTTTGTCAACCTAACGTTTTTCATGTCTTCTCAGTTAAACGGTGGCCTAGAAAACAAGTGAGAGTTGCACCAAGATATATAGTGATATAAAAATGGCTATGCTTGCATGTGTTACAAACAGTAAAATTGATTTGGAGGGGTTAGAAAAGTAGTAAAGGAGAAATAATTAAGGAAATCTCAATCTGGTTTTTAGTATGCAGATGGAAAGATTTGGCTAAATGAACACCAACCCATGCTCCAAGATTAATCAAAGTGACAACTTAGCACATAATAAACTAATTACTATTCTTTAACATAGATGGAAGTTGTAGTTGCTAGTTACCAAGATACTTCAAAATAAATAGATTCTTATGAGCACTTGAAGTCATTTTATAAGTTCTGACTCTAGCACTGGTGAAGGGAGTTTGCTGAAATGAACAATAAGCTTTATTGCCTGCTTAGTGTGCCTGGAAGTCTAAACAAACATTCCTTCTCCCACATGTGGAAATTGACAATGCCTCACCAACTTCCTTTCATAAAACAATGTTTCCTTCACAATAATGTATAAATCTAATCACCCCCATGTGAAGAAAAACAGCCAGCCAAACGAAGAGACCAGTAACCAAAAAAGGTCTCTCAAGAGAGATAATCAAAGATTATACAGTATTTAACACCTAACATAGTCACTTACCTCAATTGTTATTCAAAAATTCCTCAACTAGCTCTAAAAAAATCTTTATAAACATTTGTAAAAAAGCTCAGTTGCCAGTACGAATGTGGCTACATACCGCAAGCAAATACATATGAAATACACAAATCATTAAGTAACAAAATGGTAAAATTTAGATTCAAAAACAAAGAATATATCTGCTCCAATAGGGATTACTCACACAGACACACACAGGCAAGATCCAGAATTGTGATGAAAGAATACATGTATTTAAACTGTATTCAACATCTGCAACAGCCACAGTCACATTCGCACTTGCAGGGGTTATTTATAGTCTTTTATGCATTCTTTAGTCTTCATCCTGAAGTTCCTGCTGCCGCATCCTAATTTTTGCTTCAATAACACGCTGCTCTTCTTGAATAATTATGAGTATGCAAGCAAAACTTGATTCAAAAAATTTGAGAAAATATATTCTTAAAGATTAATCATTGCAGATAACATACAATATGTTCCAATTCCTTCTCTTCTTTAGATTTTACACAACGATACTCCACAACATAATTTACCGTTTTGGAATGGACATCTCTAACCTTGAGTGGGGAAAAAACCAAACACTTGGATTGAGAGGTGTTTATTCTTGAAGCAAAAAAAAGCTCATGCAATCCCCAACCTGCATCTCAAATGAATTTTTAGAACCAAAACTCAAAATAAAATTGTGTAGATTAGCACATATTCAAAAGCAAATGAACTAATAGGCAAAAAAAAAGGTTGTCTAAAACTCAGAGTGTTTGAAGAAGAGAGAGAAAAAGGTCGATCCAAATTTTTTGAAGGGAGAGAAAAGTGTATGCATAAATGAAATGACAAGGTTGTAGATTTTGTGCTAATAGTCCGGAAAAAAAAAGTCAGGAGTGGTTAGGAGCTGGTTGGACTGATGTCCGCTGGTTTTTCCTCTGTACGTACTATTGGGGGATCTGCCCACTCCCAGGAAGAACTAGACAACCTGCAAAGAAGCAAAAAGAAGATGAAGGCCAATGAATCCCTAAGTACCAAAGAAGTTACAATGGGCGATGCTACATTGACAGAAAATATGAAGACGCAATCTTACAAGGAAAAACTTCTCAATGCTTTTGGTGAAAGCTCATGCGATGAAAAACCCTGGGACGAGAATGAAAAAGATTTTCCTGAGAACAAATGGTATGATGAGGAACATATGAATGGACCTACTGAACCGAAACCTTTTAATCCTAGACTCGAAGTCATTTTCACTGATGAAGAGTTGGATCATTGGTCTAAACCATGGAGAAATACTCTTATTGTGAAGGTACTAGGCAAGAGGGTCAGCTTCAAACACCTAGAAGCTAAGTTGAACAAGGATTGGGCTCAAGATGGTGCTATCAAAGTGACTGACATGGCCAATGGATTCTTCTTTGTTCGACTGCAAACTCAAACAGATTACAAACGAGCCCTATTTGAGGGCCTTGGAAAATAGCTGATCACTACCTAATAGGCAAAGATGGAGACCCCTATTTGCTTGGTCTGCTACCCTAAACCATAAGGTTGTTGTGTGGATTAGAATTCCAAACCTTCCTCTGGAACTTTGCAATGAAACTTTCCTAAAGAGGATTGGTACTACAATAGGTACAATGCTCAAAATTGATCAGTTAACTTCCCTCCATGCAGGGAATTTATGGGTCAAGATCCTAAACCTTCTGCAGAAACAAATTCCAATCCGAAACAAACTGTGCATCCAGCCACCAGTTCTGCCATGGTTGTTCCCGAAGTCAACAACATCACTGCTGCTAATGATAAAGCTGTTCCTGAGCAGGAATTTGATGAGCAAGATTTAGGTTTTGGACCTTGGAATATCCCAAAGAAAACTCAAAGAAAGAAGCCCCAAAAACAGAAGATTTTCAAACAATCTGATGTTGTACCTGAAGTCAGAGGTGGATTCAATTACTCTGGATCTCAGGAAGCTTCATCTAGATTTGATATTCTCAATCAATAGGGGATCACTGGAGATCCTGTTATCCGTAAGAAACGACCAAATGCTGAGGCAACAGTGGACATTCAGCAACCAAAACCACCTGTTGTGAAGGTCAGGAACCCTGCAGCAGGAAAAAATAAACAAGTTACTCACAAGGGTGGAAATAAGCATGATCCTAACCTTCCAAAGGTTATTGAAAAAAGACCAAAACCTGTGAAACATGTTACTGTTTCTACTAACAAAGAAAATACTGCCTCTTCCAAAGCGAAACAGGGGACAGATCTTGTACAGAATTCATTAAAAGCCAAGGAAAGGGAGGATAGAGTCTTGGAGTACATGAGACATATGGCTGAGGCTACACAAAGAGCCATCCTTGATCAAATTGAGCAGGGCTTTTTATCTAGAGTAGCTTTGTAGCAGCTAGATGGTAATATTTTAAATGGTGGAAGTGTTAATGCAAAACATTTCACTATAGAGGTCAACAATGGCCCTTTGTCAGGTAGTATACCTATGGAAGCCTCTGGGGTTGTTGAAGCCCAAAATCTCAATCATTCTCAATGAATATTATCTGCTGGAACTGTAGAGGAACAGCTAGTAAAGGTTTTGTTGGTCTTATAAAAGATACTAAAAGAGAATTTTATTGCTCTTTGATCATTCTTGTGGAAACTCACACTAGTGGAGCGAATGCAAAGAAAATAGCTAAGAGGTGTGGCTTGGGCAACTACTTCATTGTTGATGCTGCTGGCCAATTAGGTGGTTTATGGATCTTATGGGATTCTAACCACTGGAATGTTCAGATTATTCACTCTACTTCTCAACTTATCCATATGAAAGTCAAGTATGAGAATGATCAATTCTGGTTTCTAACTGCTATTTATGGCTCTCCTCACTACGCTAAGAGACAAGACCTGTGGAGGGACTTGAAAGAGATTCATGAAGATATTTCAGGTGCATGGGCTCTAATTGGAGACTTTAATGCTATTACTAATGATGCCGAGAGACAGGGTCCTCCTCTCCGCAAGCCACTAAGACAAGAAGTGGGATTACTTTCTACTATCAATTCTTGTGAGCTTATTGATGCTGGATTCTCACGTGACCCTTTCACATGGGAAAGAGATGGCACTAGAAAGAGATTAGACAGAATGTTTATCAATCTAAATTGGAGAATCAGATTTAGTGAAGTGATTCTTCAACAACTCCCTTCTTACAAGTCTGATCATAGAGCCCTGCTGATAAAATTTGCTGCTACTCTTCTTCACAACAAACACAGGAGACCCTTCCGTTTTGAGGTAGCCTGGTTAACCTACAGTGATTTTGATAGGATTGTCCAAGAAGCTTGGAATGTTCAAGAGACTGATTTTCCTTTTAAACTCCAATCCACTGAGCAACCTCTTAAGAATTGGAACAAAACTACCTTTGGTCATATCTTTGAGAAGAAAAGACAGTTTCAGAGACAGTTGAGGAAGCTAGATGATCAACTCTCTAGGAGATGGAGTCAAGAAACTGCTCTGAGAAAGAAAGATATTTGGCAACAATATGAAGTTATACTTACTCAAGAAGAGATTTTTTGGTACCAAAAGTCTAGGTCTAAATGGCTAGAGTTTGGGGATAGAAATACTCGCTACTTTCATGGGGTTACTACCATCCGTCGAAGAAGGAATCATGTAACTTCTATTCAGAATGAGGAAGGGTTGTGGCTTGAGGATCCAACTGAGCTTGAACTAAATGCCACTAGATACTTTCAGAATCTATTCTCTGCCCAGGGAACCACTAATGCTGATATTATTCCTAATTATTTTCCTATGCTTGAGAATACTGTTCTGAACAGGTTGGCTAGGAGTATCTCAGATGATGAGATTTATGACACTGTCAAGAGCTTTGGGCCTCTAAAAGCTCCTGGACCAGATGGGTTCCAGGCTATCTTTTTTCAAAGCCAATGGGATCTGGTTGGTAACTCCTTTTGTACTCTTATTCACAAGATCTTTGATAATCCTGAATTGGTTGGTGAGTTAAATAAAACTTTTATTACTCTTATTCCCAAGATTGACATGGTCACCTATAGGTCTTTGTAATGTGTCCTACAAAACCATTACCAAGGTTATTTCTACTAGACTCAGAGATACTCTCAATACTCTTGTTGGCCCTGCTCAATGTGCTTTCATTCCTAAAAGACAAGGGCAGGACAACATTGTAGTTTCTCAAGAGATATTTCATTCTATGAGATCTAAGAAGGGGAATAAAGGATGAATGGCTATCAAGATTGATTTGGAAAAAGCCTATGACAGATTACAATGGGACTTTATTATTGATACTTTGAAAGCAATTAGGTTGCCTGATAATCTAATCAAGTTGATTTGGAATTGCATATCCTCTCCCAAGATGAGGATCCTTTGGAATGGAGAAGCCCTAGAGGAGTTCTCCCCTTCTAGAGGAATCAGACAAGGGGATCCTATTTCTCCATATCTATTTGTCCTATGTCTAGAAAGACTGTTCCACCTAATTGAAGCTGAAATTTGGGAAAGTAACTGGATTCCTACCAAAATTTCTCCTAGATGCCCTTCCATCTCCCACCTTACCTTTGTAGATGACCTGCTTCTCTTTGCTGAAGCATCTGTGGAGCAAGCAGAGGTTATTCATCAAGTCCTTCAGAAATTTTGTCAAGCATCTGGACAGAAGGTTAGTCTTGATAAGACTAGAATATTTTTCTCCAACAATGTTGCCTTACATAGCAAAATTGAGATTAAGGAGAAATTGGGATTCCAATTTACTGATGACTTGGGCAAATACTTAGGAATCCCTCTCTTTCATCAAAGGGTCAACAAGAAAACTTTCAATTCATTATTGAGAAAGTGAGTAACAGATTGAGTTCTTGGAAAGCTAGAACTCTTTCTATGGCTGGTCGTGTAACTCTAATTAAAGCTGTTCTCCAAGCTTTACCGTCTTATGTGATGCACTCTTGTGCTATTCCCAAAGGTGTTTGTGATGACATTGACAAGATATGCAGAGGATTTATCTGGGGAGACGAGAATGGGCAGAGAAAGTTCCATTCTATTAGCTGGGAGAGAATTTGTCAACCTAAAAAGGAAGGGGGGCTTGGACTTAGAACTATGAGAGACATCAACTCTACTTTCATGATGAAAGTTGCCTGGAATCTATGTTCTCCTACCCCTGCACTTTGGAAATCTGTTATACAGGGGAAATACAACACTGGCAGAGACTTCCCTAAGCTTGATAAGAAGAAATCTGGGTCTAATTTCTGGAAGGGCATCTCTGCAAGCTGGGATATCTTCAGAAATAACCTTGTTTGGAAAATTGGCAATGGGGAAACTACTAGGTTTTGGGAGGACACTTGGAAGCCAAATGACAACCCCCTAGTCAACTATATTACTCAACCCCTCTGTGACAGTGTCACAGTAATTAAATAAGAGTTACTGTTTTATTGAATTTACTACTGTTTTTTTAATTCTGTCCTTGTAATTTCGTTTTTAGGGTTTGTCCAAGCATTGGATCCCTTTAGAATTAGCTGTTATTTTGTCCCTTATGGATTGTTCTAGATAGGAATGAGCTGTCATAGTACTACAGCATCATAGCAGAATATTCCTAGTATGATGTACTAGTCATCAGCCTATATTTCCTAATATTGGACAAATATATTAGGAATATTCACTGAAGTTAACGATCAAGATATTACCGACACTAAATAGTGCTGCGTGATTATTGAATAGTCAATAGTGATTAGTGTCGATACTAATTAACGGTCAAGATCTTGGCAACACTAACTAAATAGTGAATATTGATTTTGGTTATTTGCGGCGGATATTTGGGTATTTGCGTCGGATATTTGGGTATTTGTGGCGGATTTTGGGTATTTGCGGCGGATATTTTGGGTATTTGCGGCGGAATTTGGGTTCTTGCGGCAAATATTTGGGTGTTTTAAAAAAAAGGCGCGGTGTTTTAATTTGAAATATCCGCCGCAAAGACCCACAATCCGCCGCAAAGACCCGTTTGAAAAATAAGCGCGGATATTTAATTTCAAAATCCGCCGGAAAGACCAAAAATCCGCCGGAAAGGGTCTTTGCGGCGGATATTTCCTTTTGACCGTTGGCTCCGTTTTGCTATATATATCCCTTCCCCACTTCTCATTCTTCACACTTCTAACAATCCTCTCATTCTCTTCTTAAAATTTCTCTTTTACTCTCTCCAAATTCTCTCATTCTCTACTAAATCTCTTTTTGAAGTGTAGCACTTCCTCCCTACGAATTGTCTTCTCCTCTCATTGGGAAATTTCTTCAAGGTATGTTTTTTATATGAGTTAATAGTATTAGTTTTTAATTTTTTTTATATTCGTTTTTAAATTATTTTATAATAATATGAGTTTGTTACTAATTGTGTTGTTGTTTGTTTATGTATTGTTTGGGTTCCTCCTTTTTCCTCTCTACTTGAGTTCAGGATAAGCTTCAAGCCAGGGCCTTCTCTTCAATACGGTTAGTTGTTAAAGTAATTAATAAAATATTACTTACTTCACTATTTATAGTAAAATTTTGTTACAAATTTTGTTTGCAATAATAATACAAAATAATTTATATTGAAAAAACTTATTTATTAAGTTCACTTATAAATTTTATTAACATATATTGTCTTATAAAAATTGAAATTTAAAATTAAATTTGGAATTATTATTTATAATGTTTAAATTATTAGTATATAACATTATCAAAAAATTAATTGTGTTGCTTGTAATTGATAGTTTATTGAAATATCAAAATAAAATGAGTAATATATGAATATATATATATATATATATATATATATAAATATGAAGTAATTGATAGTTTATTTTATTTATATTGTAGTGTAGTATACATAGTTCTTGAAAATGGATCGTAGTTGGATGTATGATCGATTGTATCCTGGAAGATCTGGTGTAAAACGACGTTTTGTAGAAGGAGTAGAAGAGTTTATTTTTTGTGCTAAGTACATTGATCATGAAGAATTTGGGCGACAAGGCGGTATTAGATGTCCGTGCTTGAAATGTTCCTTTGGAGCTATAAAAAATGAACATGAAGTTAGACTTCATTTGTACAATAATGGGTTTAGGCCAAATTATTGGACATGGGGTCCTCACGGGGAAGGAGCGCCAGGGGTAGCTGCAGTTCTTGCGGTTAATGTTCCGGTTGAAGTAGTAGATCACACATCAAGTAGTTATCCAGCGACTACGACATCTGAAGGATGGGGAATACAACCGTTAGATGTTTATCAGGGAATGATATCTGACGCTGTTGGAGTAAATTTGGATTTTGAAGAACCAGATGTTGACGAAGTTCCAAATGAGGAAGCTCAAAGGTTTTACATGTATTTGAGTGAGACAAATAAACCCATATTTGAAGGATCTACAGACTCAAAATTATCAATGTGTGTTCGGTTGTTGGGTCTTAAGTCTCAATTTAATGTTGCTGAGTTGTGCATGGAATATATGACCAAAATGATGTTGGATGCAACCCCCATTAGAGGGAGTTTACCGCAAAGTTATTATGAAGCTAAAAGAGTGGTATCGAAGCTTGGCTTAAAATCTAAAAGGATTGATTGTTGTGTGTCTGGTTGCATGCTCTGTTATAACAATGAGTTTGGCATAAATGATGGAGAGTTGTCGGAATGCAAGTTGTGTGGACAACCATGCTATCGTGTCAGTAGATCAGGGATGAGCAGAGGCAAACCGGTTCCACGAAAATCAATGTTCTATCTGCCTCTTATTCCAAGGCTACAGAGGATGTTTACTTCAATGGAGACCACGGGTAAAATGACATGGCCCCATCAAAATAGAAATAATTCTGGTGAATTACGTCACCCATCTGATGGTGAAGCTTGGAAGCATTTTGATCGTGTTCATCCAGATTTTGCCAGCGATCCACGCAATGTTCGCCTTCGTTTGTGCTCTGATGGTTTCACACCATATATTCAAGCCTCGGCAACACCGTATTCATGTTGGCCAGTTATTGTTACCCCATACAACCTTCCTCCAAAAATGTGTATGTCCAAACCATACATGTTTTTAAATTCTATTATTCCAGGGCCAAGTAATCCAACAGCTGGTATTGACATCTATTTGCAACATTTGATTGATGACCTAAAAAGGTTGTGGAATGGTGTTTTAACTTATGATGTGGCACGCAAACAAAATTTTGTGATGAGGGCGGCTTTGATGTGGACCATTAATGACTTCCCTGCCTATGGAATGTTGTCTGGATGGGGGACACATGGTAAGATGGCGTGTCCGATTTGCATGGTTGACACAAAGGCTTTTAGTCTTAAATACGGAGGAAAAGTTTCATGGTTTGACTCGCACCGAAGGTTCTTACCTATGGATCACCCATTTAGAAAGCAGAAATATGTTGAAACAGCTGAACCTCCTCGTCAGTTGACACCAGAGGAAGTTTGGAATAGTGTTAGGGATATCCCTCCTGTGGAAGTCGTAGCGGGTGTTGTTTCTCGTCCAGATGGCTATGGACAATGGCACAATTGGACAAAAAAAAGTATTTTTTGGGAACTTCCCTATTGGAAAGATAATCTATTGAGACACAATCTCGATGTCATGCATATAGAGAAGAATTTTTTTGACAACATATTTAACACTGTCATGAACGTGAAAGGCAAAATGAAAGACAATGAGAAAGCTAGGAAGGATATAGATTATTTCTGTAGATGAAAGGATTTGTTGTTGGTTGAGCAAGGTACTAGGATTTTGAAACCCAAAGCCAATTATACTTTATCTACCGAACAAGCGAAAGCAGTTTATCAGTGGATAAAAGAGTTGAAAATGCCAGACGGTTATTCTTCCAATTTATCTAGATGTGCGGATGTGGATAATGGGAGGTTGCATGGGATGAAGAGTCATGATTGTCACGTATTCATGGAGTGCTTACTTCCTATCGCTTTTAGTTCGTTGTCAACACACGTTTTGAATCTGCTCATTGAAATAAGTCAATACTTTAAGAATTTGTGTTCTGGAACGCTAAAAGCTGATGATCTTTCAAAAATGGAACAAGACATCCCACTTATCTTATGCAAGTTGGAGAGAGTATTTCCGCCTGGTTTATTTGATTCTATGGAGTATCTACCGGTGCATCTCGCATATGAAGCTAAACTTGGTGAACCTGTCCAATACAGATGGATGTATCCGTTTGAAAGGTCAGCTAATTTTTATAATATAAGAAACAAGTTTAAATTAAAATATATGACTATTATATTAATATCATATTCTCTAGGTTCATGGGTGATTCAAAAAGATCGGTGAAAAATGTAACGCCCCGAAATAATTGAATAATTATTTAACTAATTGTTTAGGAATTATTTAGTAGAAAATAATGGAATAACTATATGTTAGTGTATATGGACCTATTATTAGTGTTAGGATTAGCAAAGGAGAGGTGTTAGGGAAAAAGCCCATGATTAGGTCGCATAAGCTAAGGGAAAGCCCATGAAGTTAAATGAGTTGACAACTAGTAGGAAACTAGGTTGGGGTTTCATTATTAGAAAAAAACAAAAGTTTGAGAGTGAGAGAGCTAGAGGGCGCGACGACCAAGAGGAGAGAAGAGGGAGAAAGCGACGCCAAGAGGAGAGAGGAGGCTAGGGTTTCGTGATCTTCTAAGGCTAGGGTTCGTGATCTTCTAAGGCTAAGGTAAGGGTCGGATTCAAGCCTTATAATGGGACATATGTATGATTGTCATATGTTCGTGGGGGTTAGGGTTTGATGATTGTCATATGTATGATCATATATGTATTGAATGCCTTGTTGAATAATTATGTTTGTGTGATTGATATTCCTATGCCCTAGAATTGTTATTGTATTTTGCCATGATCATGAGAAACTGAATTGGGTGCTGAAAGTGGCGCCCTAGGCGCCCTGTCACTGTTTTCTGTTTTTGTTGTTGCTGAAACTGGCGCCTTGTGCATGTCCCTGCGTTTGTGTTGCTGAAAACGGCGCCCTATGCGCCCAGTGTTGTTCCTGTGTTGCTGAAAAAGGCGCCACGTCCTTAGGCCCCATGCCCTAATTCTGTGCTGTTGTTGTTGGCGCCCTGTCCCTAGGCGTCATACCTTATTTTGCTGTTGTTGTTAAAGGCGCCCTGTCCTTAGGTGCCATGCCCTAATTCTGTGCTGTTGTTGTTGGCGCCCTGTCCCTAGGCGCCATACCTTATTTTGCTGTTGTTGTTAAAGGCGCCATGTCCTTAGGCGCCATGCCCCAATTCTGTGCTGTTGTTGTTGGCGCCCTGTTACTAGGCGCTTGTTCCTGTTTGTTGTTGTTGCATGTTGGCGCCCTGTTACTAGGCGCCTGTTTCTGTTTGTTGTTGTTGCTTGTTGGCGCCCTGTTACTAGGCGCCTGTTCCTGTTTGTTGTTGTTGCATGTTGGCGCCCTATTACTAGACGCCTGTTCCTGTTTGTTGTTGTTGCATGTTGGCGCCTTAGCGCCTATGGTTGTTGCTGTTGCTTGTTGGCACCTCAGCGCCCATTGTTGTGGCTGAATTGTTGGTCCAGATGTTGTTAGTTGATGATATTACACCAGTTGGATTGCCTCTATTTATTGGCATGGATTTTACGTTGCAGGCCTATGGCCAATGTTGGGATTTATGATGCTGTTGTGCTAATATATAGCTATTGATTGTCTGTGCATTCACCGTTGCGTCGCATGCATAGCATTTGCATATGGGGCGGCGGCCCCGGAGCTAGTCTCCACACGTTGGATTGCCTCTATTGGCATGGATTTTAGTTGGAAGCCTCTATTTATTGGCTGGATTATGGCACCACATGCATTATAGGGCGGTGGCCCTGAGTCGAGTCACATTCTGCATTCATGTTGCATATTTATGTGATTGAAATGATTTCGACTGTTGTGACGTAATGACTTGACCGTTGTGATATGATGATATTGACTGCTGTGAAATGATGGTTTGATGTCCTGACCTGATATATATTGTCTTTCATATGATTCATTATATAGTTCGATATCTCACCCCTTCTGTTTGAATGTTACCCCGATGTTGGTAACGTGCAGGTAACCTCGAATGAATGTCGTTGTACCTTCATTAGTTCGGGTCGGTGTCGTCGCTCTGATACGTAGCACTCGGGGGGGTGAACGTTTATTTATGTTATTTAAGTTGTTTATTGTTGGATTTTGAGTTATGAATCTTGCATAGTTGCCACGATTGTTTAGTTGAACCATTTGAATTTCGGCTGCGCAGTTAAAAGAAGTTTGACTTGTTTTGAAATGTTGTTTTGTCGGTTCATCCGAGCTAGGGTGTTATGTATCCGATTTTCAGGAAAAACTTATTTATGTCTGTTTATGGTTTTTAAGTTGATAAATGTAGCATCCGTTTGTTTGTGAAAACTCTGATTTTACTTATATTTTACTGGGTAGAAATGGGTGTTACATTAGTGGTATCAGAGCAATGGTTGGTCCATCCGACCAAGTCGTCGAGTCGTTGTGTCATTTGACGATCTAGTATTGTCATTTAAGTTCTAACCATTGTTTGTGTTGTAGTATTAAGTTAAGATGGCTGGAAGGAATGATTCTGCTATTGCTGCTGCTATGACGGCTATGGCACAGGCCTTAGGGAATCAGCAGAACGTTGGTGAAAATGCTGGGTCTCGAAGTTTGGCGACTTTTCAGAGGGAGAATCCGCCTACTTTCGAAGGCAAGTATAATCCTGATGGAGCGTTGACTTGGCTGAAGGAGATGGAGAGGATCTTCCGTGTGATGGACTGCACTCCAGCGCAGAAGGTTCGTTATGGTACTCATATGTTGGCGGAAGAGGCTGATGACTGGTGGCTAGAGACTAGTCAGAGACTGGAGGCTGCAGGTGAAGAGATCACTTGGGTTGTGTTCCGTAGGTAGTTTACGAGGAAGTATTATCCGGAAGATGTTCGGGGTAAGAAGGAGATTGAGTTCCTTGAGCTGAAGCAAGGAAACCTGTCGGTTACTGAGTATGCTGCTAAGTTTGTGGAGTTGGCTAAGTTTTATCTGCACTACAGTGAAGCAACAGCCGAGTTCTCAAAGTGCATCAAGTTTGAAAACGGGTTGCGGCCAGAGATCAAGAAGGCAATTGGGTATCAGAAAATCCGTGCCTTTTCTGATTTGATTGATAGCTGCAGGATCTATGAAGAGGATCACAATGCTCACTATAAGATTATTAATGAGAAGAGAAACAAGCAACAGAATCGTGGTAAGCCGTATGATGCTCCTGCTAGTAAAGACAAACCGAAAGTCGCTGATGGTAAGGGAACTAGTGGGGGAGATGCTTCGGCTGGTATCGTGTGTTTCAGATGTGGCAAGGCTGGTCACAAGAGTATTGCGTGCAATTTGGAGGGGAAGAAGTGTTTCCGTTGTGGCAAGATCGGGCATGAGATGTCTGCGTGTGAGTATAAGGGGATACTCTATTTCAACTGTGGTGAAGAGGGGCACATCAGTAGTCAGTGTCAGAAACCGAAGAAGGAACGAGCTAATGGAAGGGTGTTCGCTTTGGCAGGGGCAGAGAATCCCGAGTTGTTCGAATCAGGTAAATTTTCGAGGACGAAAATATTCTAAGTGGGGGAGAGTTGTAACGCCCCGAAATAATTGATTAATTATTTAACTAATTGTTTAGGAATTATTTAGTAGAAAATAATGGAATAACTATATGTTAGTGTATGTGGACCTATTATTAGTGTTAGGATTAGCAAAGGAGAGGTGTTAGGGAAAAAGCCCATGATTAGGTCGCATAAGCTAAGGGAAAGCCCATGAAGTTAAATGAGTTGACAACTAGTAGGAAACTAGGTTGGGGTTTCATTATTAGAAAAAAACAAAAGTTTGAGAGTGAGAGAGCTAGAGGGCGCGACGGCCAAGAGGAGAGAAGAGGGAGAGAACGACGCCAAGAGGAGAGAGGAGGCTAGGGTTTCGTGATCTTCTAAGGCTAGGGTTCGTGATCTTCTAAGGCTAAGGTAAGGGTGGGATTCAAGCCTTATAATGGGATATATGAATTACTTTATGTGGGGGTTAGGGTTTGATGATTGTCATATGTATGATCATATATGTATTGAATGCCTTGTTGAATAATTATGTTTGTGTGATTGATATTCCTATGCCCTAGAATTGTTATTGTATTTTGCCATGATCATGAGAAACTGAATTGGGTGCTGAAAGTGGCGCCCTAGGCGCCCTGTCACTGTTTTCTGTTTTTGTTGTTGCTGAAACTAGCGCCCTTGGCGCCTTGTGCATGTCCCTGCGTTTGTGTTGCTGAAAACGGCGCCTTATGCGCCCAGTGTTGTTTCTGTGTTGCTGAAAAAGGCGCCCTGTCCTTAGGTGCCATGCCCTAATTCTGTGCTATTATTGTTGGCGCCCTGTCCCTAGGCGCCATACCTTATTTTGCTGTTGTTGTTAAAGGCGCCCTGTCCTTAGGCGCCATGCCCTAATTCTGTGCTGTTGTTGTTGGCGCCCTGTCCCTAGGCGCCATACCTTATTCTGCTGTTGTTGTTAAAGGCGCCCTGTCCTTAGGCGCCATGCCCCAATTATGTGCTGTTGTTGTTGGCGCCCTATTACTAGGCGCCTATTCCTGTTTGTTGTTGTTGCATGTTGGCGCCCTGTTACTAGGCGCCTGTTCCTGTTTGTTGTTGTTGCATGTTGGCGCCCTGTTACTAGGCGCATGTTCCTGTTTGTTGTTGTTGCATGTTGGGACTGATGTGATTAGGGTTATACCTGATGGCGTATCATATTGCAGATTGTTGGCGATTCGTAAGTCTATATATATATATATATATATATATATATATATATATATATATATATATATATATATATATATATATCTATATTATTATTTATTAATTTATTTTTGTTGCCCTTTATATAACTTATATTTGGTGTAACAAAATTCATCTTTTTTTAATGCAGTTTTATTCCTTCGAAGGCTTCAGCTACCGCCATCACAAAAACAATCAAAGAGAATTTTACCAAGAGCTGGAAGAACTGGACGGAAGTTTGAAAAGATAAGGATGCAAATAAGAAGATGTTAAGATCATTTTTTGTAAGTTATTCTACGAAATAATTAATTTGGTGTATTATCTTACTGACTTGATTAATTAATTATTGCCTTATAATTAACAACATTATTGTAAATTTCTTAAATAGGAAAAATGTACATGGTATCCAGGGGAGCAAGCCGCAGTTGAGAGAGTGTTCCATAAGAGATGTTCTCATCGCTATTCTAAATTGATGCGGAGGGCGCGCAATGCGGGTACGAAGCCATCTTATATGGGAGACTCAACTTGGGCTGAGTTTAATGAGTATTGGCAGACAGATCAAGCATTTAAGAATTATTGTGAGAAAGCCAAGAAGAACCGTGCTTCTGAAAAAGGTGGCTGCACACACACGGGGGGAGTGTTAATACTGCAACGCATTACATGAGTTTGGTAAATTTATTACTTTATTACTTGATTAATTAATTAATTATTTATAATAATTAACTAGTCATTTTCAATATGTGTATTTAATTAATTGTATATATATATATATATATATATATATATATATATATATATATATATGTACATATATAGGTGGAGAGGGAACAAAGGCCAATCACTTTGCCTGAGTTGCATTACCACATGCATATGGTGGAGGAGACTGGTGAGTACGCTACAGATCGGGCGAGGCGTATTCAGGTAAAACTACTTATACAATTATATATTAATTAATGTTTATTATTTATATTAATAATTAGTTATTTATTTGTTGGGTTATTTTTTTCAGGAAAGCTTCGAGGGTGGGATGGCTGAGTACCATCAGTCACAACAGAGCAGTGGGGCAGCTGTCGATCCAGTGGAGGAGGCTAGAGTAGCTCGTGATGTTTGGGAGAGAGCAGTTGGTCCCCAAAAGACTAATCGTCTGGTAGGATCAGGTGGTATTGGACCGGCTCCTTTTCGAACAAGCATTATTCCGAGTCTATCAGATTCACATTCTGGATCCTCGACTGGTCGCAATTATGTTCCCAATGCTGGTGAGTTGAATGATGTTAGGCAATTGACGCAGCAACTGAGCGAGGCTCAGCGTCAGATTGTCGAGCGGCAGGAGCAAAGTGATCGGGAAATGCAGGCGCTTCGGGATCAAAGTGATCGGGAAATGCAGGCGCTTCGGGAGCAGGCTGAGGAGCGCATGGATGAGCGCTTTAAGTTATTGCAGGATCAGATTATGTCTCAGCACTCGAGGCCATCCTCATCAGCATCCTACCCGCCGCCGCCACAGCAGCATTACTACCAGCAGCAGTATGCACCCTAGTATCCCCAGCCGTATGCACCCCAATATCCCCCGCAGTATGCACCGCAGTATGCGCCATTCCAGCCATACCAGCAGCAGCATCAGTCACCCCGCCAGCCATACCAGCAGCCCCAACATCAGTCACCCCTGATCCAACCAAACCAGCAGTACCCCCAGCAGCGGTCACCCTCGCTGGACATTGATCTTAATGTCCAAATGTCTTCGCTTAGTGCTTTACTTCAAGATGATGATACATATTATAATAATGTTGATGACATTGACCGGCAGGCACCCTAGTAGCTTTAGATTATTTTATTTTTTTTATGGATATTTTATTAATTGTATGGATATTTTTTTGGTGATAATATTTTACTGCTTTTCCCAATTTTTATTTTTTTAAATTAAAATTTAATTAGTTATTGGATTTTATTTTTTTATCAATAATTAAAAAAATTAATAAAATAATATATTTTTTTAATTAAAACGATTTTTTAAAAAAATAATATTCATTTTTTAAAAATAATAATTTTTTTAAAAAAGAATGGGTACTTTGCGGCGGATTTGTGTCCTTTGCGGCGGAATTTTAAATAAAACGTTTTTTTTTTAAAAATTATATTTATTTTTTTTAAATAAAACGGGTACTTTGCGGCGGATAACGGGTACTTTGCGGCGGATACTTTGCGGCGGATATTGGGCACTTTCCGGCGGATATTTTGCGGTAAAATTTGTCCCTTTTCCGGCGGATTATCCGCCGCAAAGTTCCGGCGGAATTTGCGGCGCCACTAAATCCGCCATAAACGTGCGGCGGATAATCCGCCGCAAAGCGTTTGCTTCGAGCTGGCTACCGGCGGCAAAATTCCGCCGCAAAGTCCAAATATCCGCCGCAAATTTGGGTTTTGCGGCGGATTTTGCCCGCCGCAAAGTCCAATTTTTCTTGTAGTGACACTTGGGTATCATGTAGGGTTGGATGAAATCCAACAATAAAATAGAAGCACCTATACAAAGTTAAAAGAATATGATGAGGGTTCTATTGTAAATGCGGTTGAAGTTCATGTGAATAAAAAACAAATTATAACTATAAATTAAATATGAAGATTATAAAAATAAAAATAATTATTAGCAAAGACATTAAAATTGAACATCCATAGATAATAAGAAGAAAAAGTCTAAAGAATTTTTATAACATAATTCATATTCATTAAACTTAAATATAAAACCTTAATTCATAATTAGAAAGAAAGGAACACAATTAAAAAGTGAAACACGTAGGTATGATGCACGGTTGGATGAAAACCACCAATAAAATAGAAGTACTTATACAAAGTTGAAAGAATGCGATGGAGGTTCTATCGTAAATGTGGTTGAAGTTTCTGCGGTAGTAAATGTTAATGACATATTATATTGCAAGACAAAGAAGTAATTCTCAGTAAAGATTGATGCAATCAAACATGATGAGAGAAGTTATTCCTATAAACCATAAATTCTAGAAAAATTAAAAAATATATCTGTGATTTGATAGTTACCGAACTAAATGAGTTAGTGTCACAAAGTTATTATTTCTTTTTCATCAAACTCGTTATTTAGCAACAACTTTGAGTAATTGAACAGTTTATTTTTTTTCGAACGCTAAAATACCCCAAAACATATTGCCTAGCATTGCACTTTGCGTATTTTGTCACGATACTATTAGTTTTTTCACCAAACCGGCTAATGAGGAACAAACTTTGCGTATTTGAAGAGTTTAAATTTTCTGAACGCTAAAGTACCCCAAAATACACTGCTTAGCATCCGCACTTTATGTATTTTGACACGAAACATTTTTTTATCAAAACAGTTATTGAGGAATAAACTTTGGATATTTGAACAGTTATCATTTTTTCTGAACCATAAAGCACATCAAAACACACACTTCTTATGATTTCACTTTACCTATTTTGTAATGACACTAATTTTTTTCACCTAATCGGTCATTGAGGAATAAACTTTTTAAAACTTTTCTGAACGCTAAAGTATCCCAAAATACACTGCTTAGCATCTCACTTTACATATTTTATCATGAAGTTAATTTTTTTTCACCTAACCGGTTTTTGAGTAACGGACTTTTCATATTTGAACATCTAAATTTTTCCTAGACTCAAAAGTACCCCAACACACTGCTTAGTATTGCACTTTACGTATTTTATCATGAAATTATTATTTTTTCACTAAAGCGATTATTGAGTATTGAACTACGCATATTTAAACAGTTAAATTTTTTTTCTAAATCCTAAAATACCTAAAAACGCATAATTTTTTTAGTCTAGGGATTTTTGACCCCACTCCGGTGTCTAGTGGAAAGGGGCCCTAAATAATCCGGAAGTTGATCAGGAGGTAGTAAAGCCTGACTCCAATTTGTTCCATCACTGGAGATCGAAACCGAGTATTAGCCGAGTCTATCCCTTTAAAAAGAAAATGACAAAAAAAGCATGAAACAAAAAAAAATTGATGAATTTAGCACGCGGCATGACAAGCCGTATATAATGTTTAGATACTAAATGGGGTCAAGTTTTACTTAGCAAGCTCACAAGCACATGGCAGAGAGAGAGAGAGAGAGAGAGAGAGAGAGAGAGAGAGAGAGAGAGAGAGAGAGAGAGAGAGAGAGAGAGAGAGAGAGAGAGAGAGAGAGAGAGAGAGAGAGAGAGAGAGAGAGAGAGAGAGAGAGAGTATCTGATCATGTGGCCGCATGCAGATGAATCAACACCAATTGTGTTAATGCGCAACAGCTCCTCAACTGTATAGTCTATCGCATTGCTAGACACTACCCATTGAGGAATTTATATACTGAAAACATGTGATTAAATTTGACTCTGCTGAGGCTACGCTCGAAGGACATCTTAAGCTCAATATGCTGTAGCCTAATCATGATGTTCATCGCATCCAACCATTTACACAAGTCTCCCCTACAGTCGTGCATATATATTTAACTGTTAGTGTGCAGACTCAACTCTGTTGCTGGTAGTGTTTTCGATGTGCATAAGACGACATATCCAAGTGCAAACAAATCTCTCTTCGTGTAAGATGAACCAAGTGTTTTTGACGTAAGAGATGGAGTTGTCAAATGGTGCTGACACATCCTCGAAGTGTTGCAACTGCTGCTCATAATCATCACTTGTGGATACATGGACAACTACCACAAATGCATCCATCAGATCATCAACAATTTCCTGCGGATGCACATACATCTTGCATTTCGCTTTCACATTTTTTTATGTAAAATTGGCACAACAAGCTGGAAATTGGCATCCATAGCCACAACATTCGTCATAGCAAGGTCCATGTTAGTCAGTATAACCTGCGGCATAATATCTTGTCTCATAAACAAACCCTTCAGCTTTTCCAAAACCCACACAAAGTTGTGCAGTTACTCCCCATTGACATAAGCAACTGCAAAGAAGAAAGTCTTCTCAGTTGACGTTATACCGACGATCTCAACCAATGGCAACCTATATCAGTTGACGTTATAAAGGAAAGGAAAGAAGATAAGATAGAAATTACACAAATGGAGTTCCTTTGCATATTCTGCCTAGCAATGTTGGAGTAATGAAACAACAATACAAAATGGTGTAAAAGTAGAGAGAGAGAAGTAGTCGATTTCTTTCTCTCCTTCGAAACAAAATAATATATCTAAGACTACTTCCTAAAATTTGGGATGATTTCAAATGAGGAGGAGGAGATTTATTTATAGGCTTCTTAGAGTGGAGTTGTCTTGAGCACCAAGGTTACCTTGAGAGGAAGTTAGGGTTTCATTTTTTTTATTTCTTCTTCAAAAGCTTTGATGTGATTACCCAACATGATGAAAGAAGAGGTCCATTGATGAGGGGACAAGTGTCCCTTAGAAGGGTGACTCTTGTGGGCTATGGAGTCTATGGCAGGCGCCGAAATCTCCCACTTGGCCACTTGCCTTACTTTTAACGCATCATGATGTCAGCACTAGGATGCTAGGGCATTTTGTGTTGTAAAGATTGCTGGGGAAATTGATGTTGGCAACGATGCTGGGGCAATGCCTCTGCTACTATTGCTGGTGCATCCATTGCTGGGGTAATGATTGCTGGAGCAATTGAACAAACACATAAAATACCACAAACCATATAAGCTAGTCATGAAGTGTGCCTAAACCTTTCCTGACTTTAAAAGTTGTAATTCTTTTGTATTTCTTTATTTTAACAAAACTTTATTACTGAGATTCTCACAATTTTTTAGATTTGAAAGCGTAAATAATTCTATATAAAATAGAGATATCATGTGCCCAGAAGATGTCCCTGACTTCCTAATGCCAGTGTACATAGCGATCATCTTTCAAAAGATTCATCAAAGTTGGACCTTCATTCTACCCTCACATAGACTAGACTGAATCTGCGAATGCACATTGTAGATTTGATTGATAGTAGCATGGAATCAAGGTTCTTAACTTTGATCGCATCCAAGATTCACTTACCCATTTTTGGGGGTAAATGGATGGTAGAATGATTTCTCAACATGCGATCTAGTGGTCTCATTGAGTGTTGGTTCACACTCAACTTCAAATTCAGGACAAGTTTCTAAAGTGTGGAAGGACAAGATTTTTTGGATACAAATGTTCTTTCAGCTGTGCAGCCTCGTGTCTTTGATGCTATGCCATTTGTCAGTCAGTCTCAAACCATACTGAATATCATGTTGTATTAACTTATGTACACAGTTTGAATTCATGTATAGAGCTAACCCATATGTACCTTTTGGTTAGTGATGTTTTATTTTCAGTGTATAGTGAGGTTGCTGCTCGTACCGCTGCTAGTGAGGCTGCTGCAAGGAATGAAAAGCTTCAAAGAAGGAATTGAAGAATAAAGGGCTTGAAGAGCTTGAAGCTATTTTGGCTGAACTAGGATTTGCACCAAAAGAACCCCGCGCCAAGGATGATTCCAATGGTAATTGTAGTGTTGTAGTGTATAAAAACTGCTTTGAACATGTTAGGATATTAAAATTGTTATCATTGTGTTAAGAGTCTAGTCATGTTGAAAGTGTGATGTTGTGGTACTTCCCAAGCTATACCTATTTGTGTCTCTGAAATAAAAAAGTTGGTCTACAACATGTTTCTAAACCAATAATTATTGCTTATTTTTATGATATAGTATGGATCTATAAAAGACAATTGGTGTTTAGATGCATTTTGAACAACTTTCTCTTTAACTGGCATTTGTATGGCAAGGAAGACTTAACTATTTAGTTTCCAAACTATGCTACAGGCAGTAGAAGAATCTTTGAAGAGTTTAAACCTTTTTCATTGGGGGGGGGGGGGGGGGTTGTTGATAAACAATCTGGAAAATATATGCTAAGTTTATATGATTATTATGAGTTGATGTACTAAATTGGTGAGTTGCTAATAGACCCCTAAAGGTCTATCAAAAGAGAGCAGCCACTGGACAGGTTTAATTGCTTTGTATTCGTTATGTATTCTCTTTCTATTATGTCTTCTTATTGTAATTTTCAGTTTTTCTATTAGGTTAGTTATTTAGTGGTTAGGATAGTTAGTTTTGGTTACTGGGAGGGGTTGGCTGTTGTAAATGACCCAACTGTCTTCCTATGGATTCTATAAATAGTGAAGTCAGGGGCTGGTCATGGGGAGCGAGATTTCATTTCAGATTCAGTGGTTGAACTCGGGTTAAGCCGATTCTTCCTAGTTGGTGGGTTAAGCCTCCAGTTCACATGCCGCATAGGGCAGCTGAGTTGTATCCTTCGCTTTGAAATTAATAAATTAGCTATTCATGATTGCTGGGTACCGTCTCAGGATCGTGTTCATTTGTTACACTAGTAGGCGAATCTACCACTTGTTGTATGAATATTACAGTTGCATTCAGTAATTTATTTGATGACAAAAATGCAATTTGAATCGGTTGTTTGCAACAACTGATTCTGAATGACACATTTTGAAACGGTTGTTTGCAACAACTGATTCTGAATGTCACATTTTGAATCGGTTGTAACAAACAAACGATTTAAAATGTCACATTTTGAATCGGTTATTTAACCGATTCAATATGTCCCCACATTTAGAATCGGGAGTATCCGAATCGGCCAATAACCGATTCCAAAAGTCTTTTTTGCACTAGTGGACGCTTGATAAAATTCTTGGTCATATCAACCACTATTGTGACCGGGATCTCGACGCAGACGGCTCAAAAATGTGGAATTTTAGGAGTCACCAACCAACTTATTTAATAGGGAAAATTGAGGAAAAACTACTTTAAAATTATTGGTCTGCGTGTACTAGATTGGATTCAGGAGTCGATTATGTATAGACAATGACGAAAACTTAATTCCTCCACATTCTTAATGCATCTTTCTTAAGACAGTTACCCTAAATCTGATTGTGCAAATATTAATAAATTACGAATTATTTGTTTTACCCCAAAAATATAATAATATTAAGTAAAAAAAATAGCTTCTTACGAGAAAATAAAATAGCTAATAATTTAGGAAAATTTAATTTTGACTTGACAGGGAAGCCCCGCTCCTATGTATCCTTTGGTGCAATGAGTAACTCAAAAATCCCGTAGTTCTTCTCAAAAACTTCTGTTTGTTTTTTGATTTTATTTTTGAAAGGGTTTATGATCGAAGTTGTACAACTCAAGTATCTTAAACTGGGGTTGACAAGATGTACATCTCAGCCAATCCCATATTTTATTGTTTTATATGCGAATATATGTGTTAGAGAAAAAAATTGATTATATTGGTTTAAAAAGATTAATTTGACTTGAGGGGAAGCCCCGCTCCTATGTGTCTCCGGGTGCAGAGAATCAATGGCTACTACGTATTCTTCTAGAAAATGTTTGTGTTCGATTGATTTTAACTTTTAAAAGGGTTTAAGAACAAAGTAGTTGTCATACTCCAATTTCGTCCGGCTTAGGTCCAAACCCTAACTTTCAACACAAAAATTACATAGTAGATTTAATTTATTTTTCTTGTTACAATATCTTTAATTAAAAAAACGAAAATAAAAAATAAAATAGATAAGAAATAATACAAATTACAAAAGAAAATAAAAAAGGGGAGGTGCAATAAAAGATTATTATTACAAAAAAAGAAAGGAGAATGTCCATGTACATGACTTGGCCCAAGAATGTCAAAGTTACAAAAATACAAAAATAAACCAAGTACCCAAAACTGCAGCTACTTTGCAAAGGTGATTTCTCTCTCTTCGGACATCATTTCGACGATCCGACCGGTGAAAGTGAAGATGGATGTCTCATGAACTTGGTGTCAAAAAACAACGATGATCCAACGGTTAACGAATCCAGAATCGCACTTGTACGGTGGCTGGTTTGAGAAAAATGGGAGTGGTTTTTTCTACTTTTGCGAAGGCATTTCTCTCTCCTCAGACCTCGTTTCGACGATCCGAATGGTAGAAGTGAAGATGGATGTCTCATGAACCTGGTGTCAAAAAACAACGATGATCCAACGGTTAACGAATCCGAAATCGCATTGTCAATATGGCTGGTTTGAGAAAAACGAAAATTGCTTTTCTATGTTGTTTTAGTCCCACATTGCTTGGGAGAAACAAGAACTACCTAGCCTTTGGCTATAAAAGAGATGGAGATGCAAAGGCTATGGACATGGGTGATTGATGGGGTAAGTGATCTTTTGGGCTAGCATTTGCAGTCCATTAGATTAAAAGCCTGTCTTTAATTCTTTTGGACTAGCTTTTGCAGTCCGTTAGATTAAAAGCCCGTCTTTAGTTATTTTTGGGATGGCCGTGGAGGTCCTTTACTTGGTGGTTTTCGGGTGAAAACAGACCAGATAGGAGTCCGGTTCGCGGTTGATATGGTCAGATTGCTCGGTCCGTTTCGGCGTTGATCGCATTGATCAGTTGGAGGTTAGTTTTGCATTTATTTAATTTATTTATTTATTTTTTGTATATATTTATTTATTATGTATACTGTTTATTTATGTACATACTTATTTATTATTTATATTGTTTATTTATCTATGTAAATAATTATTTATTATTTATTCATTTATTTATTTATATGTATAGTTATTTATTTATTAACTTTACGATTTATTAATTGTTAGTGTCGTCATTAATTTTTTAAATACACAAATTATTTTATAAAAATTTCAAAAATATAAATAGGGGATTAAGTCGACTGTACAGTCAGATTAGTCAGCTTTTTAGGACTACAAATGAACCGTTACGGATCACGTCCTAAAATCCCTATTTAAAACAAACAATTTCTAAATTAAAATAAATACAAACATACTTCTTTCCCCTAAGTAAACCTTTTTCTCACCAACCTTTTTTTCAAAATAACAGATTTTCTTTTCCCTAAACGAGAATCAATCCAATTGGGAAAACTCTTCAAAATCAAACTTTGTTAAGTAGTCTTGCGAAGCCTTTGCTTGCATGATTATTAACAATGAGGTACCAGTGGCGATCACTTGGAGCCTTTGTTCAATTGATCATCATGAACGCCTAATTTTCCTAAAGATTTTCACTAAATCAAAAACTTTGTTAGTAGTCTTGCGAAGCCTTTGCTTGCATGATTATTAACAATGGAGTGCTAATGGTGGTCACTTGGAGCCTTTGCTCAATTGATCATCATGAAAGCTCAATTCTCACAATTAAACAAGATAAAAAAACAAAAACCGTTTTCCAAACAAAGAAGAACTACGTAGCTTTGAATTCTCCATCGCACCAGGAGATACGTAGGAGCGGGTCACATCCCGTCAAGCATAACAAATAAAAATCATTTTTCACAATAAGTTTTCAACATTTATTTTCAAAAGAACCTAGAACTACGTCACCTTTGATTTTTCACCCGGAGATACGTAGGAGCAGGGCCACGCCCCTGTCAAGCGCAAAAATAAACAATTTCTAAAATTAAAGAATATACAAACAGATCTCCTTCATTTCAAGAGCAAAAGTCTTATTTTCAAAGTAGGGGATTAAGTCGGTCGTACGGCCGGGTTAATCATCATTTTAAGATAAGTGAACTGTGGTCCCTCAGAGCCCCAGCGCTCCTTCAGCCCTCAGTGGCCCTTCAAAGCCCCAGTGCTCCTTCAGACCCCCAGTGGTCCTCCAACACAAATCACACAGTCCTAAAACCCCTACATTAAAAAACACCAACCCACAAACATTTTCTACACAGAAGAACTACGTAGCTTTGAGTTCTCCATCGCACCTGGAGATACGTAGGAGCGGGCCATGTCCCGTCAAGCACTTTTTTTTCTAAAAAACCATTTTTCCCCCTTTTTCATAATAAATAAAGATTTTCATTAAGATTTTTTCAATAAGAAGTAGAGAGGCAAAATTAAGTATTTTCAAGTCAACACACTAAAACCACACATTTAATTAAAGGTTCCCTCTCCGTAGAGAGGACGTGTGGGGTGCTAACACCTTCCCTGCGCGTAACCGACCCCCGAACCCTATTCTCTAGTTTCGCAAGACCAATCGCTTTCCAAAAAAGGTTTTCCTAATATTTTCTTTAATAAATATTGGTGGCGGCTTCATTGTCTTAGGAAAAGTTGTGAACGAGGAAGGTTCTCCCTCGGGGACTTTTTCGGGCGCAACAGTAGTACAACTCAGACATCTTGAACCGGGGTGTATACAATGATTTTTAATTAAAGAATTAAATTAGAAAACTAAAATTAACTAAATAAAACCAAAGGAAAGGCACATTTATTTAGAAAGAAAGAAAAAAACGAAACTTAAGCGATAGACTTACCGTCATAAAGTTAAAGAAATCTGTGTCAAAAAAAAATTAAAGAAATAAAAGAAACAATTGAAAATACCAAGAGCACTTGGATGATATGGTAGGGTCTCTTCCAGCTTAACCAATGTCATGGGTTCGAATCCAGCATTGGGCATACTGTAGTATTAAATCTCTTGAGGGAGAGTTTTGCCGCTTATTGTGTTCCTACCGGATTGAGGAAAAGGATACCCGGTTAGAGAGAGAGAGAGAGAGGGGATGGATCAAAGATGTCTGAGGGAAGATACTATTAAAGGACATAATATAAGTTTGTGAACCTCAACATGCCACTTCTTCAATTTCCCTTGAATCCCCGGCTAAAATTGGTATTGTAACCCTGAATCAGTTTTAACAATCAAACTTAAGTTTAAGAAGTGGCAGACAAAGTGATAGAGAAAACTGATTGAAGCAAGGTGAACCTTTAGAATTGGCATTAGTAATAGATTAAGAAACTCAAGTCAAATAAGAGTCTTACCCGTTGCTTCACTCATCGGATAATCGGGGACTGTAATAGGTAAGCCCCTATTAAGCCCATTAGTCTAACATTGCACATGTTACAATCCTGAATAAATGATGGCTATGATAATGGAATTTGTTCTGGATTGGACCAGGAAGTCCATTCAGCAATACCAGGAGGTTCATTTAGCAATTGGGTATGGATTGGCCCAATCATTTCGGCCCATAATCCACAACATGCAAGCCCAATTAAGGCCATCACACTTGAATGGTTAAGATCGATTCTATTGATCCGACGATCCACAAACGGGCACGATTTCCTATAAATATCGGCTCACATTGCATTCATAAGGCACACTCTATCATTCCTAGCTAAATCACTCACCTATTCTCAATACTGACTTGAGCGTCGGAGTGGCTTCGCAGGTACCCCCGGGCTCACACACCTCCTGCCAGGTAGCAAGTGACCTACCAACTGCAGTCAACCCAATACTGCAAGGTACAGAACAGAATTCAGTTCATGCAGTGCAGATACCAAAATAAGATGAAAGCACATATAAAGGCACTGAAAACTGAGAAAAAATTAATCGAGTCAAAGAAGATTATCAATAGAAGAATCAGAGGCATACATAAGCATCCTTTTGACTTTGTACTCCAATAGAGCATCTACGATGGTATTCATGGAGTTCGGCAAAGATCCTCATTACCTGCTTTAAGCCAAGTAATCCAAATAGAGGAGAAAAAACTCTAGTAATTAGATCCATCTGATAACTTCCAAATCATTAATAAACATCCTCATACCTATACATAAGTCCCTGGAATTAATTGAGTATGATATCAATTCAAACACTCAAGCAAATAACACTTTTCAACTGAAAAAATAACACACATAATTGTAAAGCTTTATGGTTTAAACTCAAAATTATTAAGAGATAAATCAATAATATGAGCAGACAGAGTCAGAGTGCCAATGCAAATAGAAAACTGAACTTCAATGTAAGAACCACACATTTAAAACATTCCAATTCTACTTGAATTCAAGAGAATGACATCCTTGTACAATTTAAAACCTGAAAAATTAGGGAATGAGAATAAGTTGAGTGATGCAAGTTCAAACATAGATTCATTTAACATATTTTTTTGAAGCAAGATTCATTCAAAATCTTAATTCCTTTTTTCTACACTTTTAATTGTAGTTAAAATATGTTAGGCCAAAAATAGAGAACACCAAACCTGGAAAATGAGGCTGCAAAAACCTTATATAGAATGGCAATCTATAAACAAAACCCCATTAATAATGGTGAGATGAACCCAAAAATTTCTACTACATAATTACCTTCCAAAACAATAAGAAGATATTGACCTTCATCAATTGGGTAAAAACTATAGAAGCAGGAATCAGACCTCAGCGCTTCATCAATTTCACTGCAAATAACGTTTCTGACATTTTGTTTTCGTACTTTTAAGTATTATCCTTAAAGAAACAGCACTACAATTCTATACAATAAGAATCTTACGAAAGTTAGTTTGTTAACCTCGGACCTGAATCACACAACATCGGCCGGACTTGTCATTTAGGGAATTTTGATTTCATCCTTAAATTGTAATAATGTTAATAAAGAAAAAATTAAAAATGAGTTCTCTAGACATCCAGGACCGTCATTTTTATCCATACTTCAATTCCCTATACATGGTGAATATTTATATATGGACATTTTTAAGAAATTTAAAGTTGACTTTATTTCAAAAAAAGAATTTAAGGCATTTTGATTTCAACCGTAAAGTAATAATTTTAATAAAGAAAAAATTAAAAAGGAGTTCTCAAGACATCCAAGATATTCATTTTTATCCATACTTCAATTCCCTGGTGAATATTCCATCGTATTATTATACATAGGCATAGTTTCCACCAATCTCTCCACTTGGACACTTGGTGGTATACCCAGCAGCTCGGAGACGTAGGCATAATTGGCCAAACTCCCTTATCAAATTTGTGTGTGTTATTATTTTCGCAGTTATTTTTCACTTCCACTAAATCTGACCACATGGAAAATTTGCGTAGTTTCCCAACAACTGGTATCAGAGCTAGTTTGTTACTTCGGCGTTACCAATTTCACAGAGGTGTTCTAAAGTACGGTGGTTCGCAGAAATTGTCAGAGACGATCCCGAGGCAGTCAGTTTTGAGTGGGAGCGATGGCGGCTGACGAAGGAAAGGTGAAAATTGAAAAGTTCGATGGTGCGGACTTTGGCTTTTGGAAGATGCAGATCGAGGATTATCTGTATCAGAAAAAGCTGTATCAACCTCTCACAGGAAAGAAGCCAATAGAAATGAAGGAGGATGAGTGGAATCTTCTGGATAGACAAGCCCTTGGTGTTATCCGATTGACGTTATCTCGTAATGTTGCCTTTAACATTGCAAAGGAAAAGACCACGGTGGGTCTGATGGCAGCTCTTTCTAGCATGTAAGAAAAGCCGTCAGCCTCAAATAAAGTTCATTTGATGAGGCGGTTGTTTACGTTACGGATGACAGAAGGTGCCTCGATGGCACAACATATCAATGAACTCAATATTGTCACAACCCAGTTGAGTTCAGTGGGAATCGAGTTTGACGATGAAGTACGGGAATTGATACTTTTGTCTTCCCTACCAGAAAGTTGGAGTGCTACTGTCACGGCTGTGAGTAGCTCATCGGGAAGTAAAAAGATGAAATTTGACGATGTTCGTGATCTGGTTCTCAGTGAAGAGATCCGACAGAGAGAGTTGGGTGAATCATCATCCTCTTCAGTATTGCATACAGAGTCAAGAGGAAGAAGTTCAACCAGAGGAAATGGACGCGGTAAGTCAAAGGACAGGCGGTCCAAATCCAGAAATCATCGTAGTTCCCAAAACTCTAAGGTTAGCGAGTGTTGGAATTGTGGACAGACGGGGCACTACAAAAACAAGTGCAGGATGCCACCAAAGAATAAGGAGGTGAAGGACAAGGCAAATGTTGCTTCCACCTCATGCGAAGGTGACGCGTTGATATGTTCTTTGGAGAACAAGGAAGAATCTTGGGAGTTAGACTCTGGAGCATCCTTTCACGATACTTCTCGGAAAGAACTGTTCGAGAATTATGTCCCTGGTAACCTCGGTAAAGTTTACCATGGTAATGAACAATCTTGTCAGATTGTCGGCAAAGGTGAAGTGAAGATTAAGTTGAATGGGTCTCTATGGAAATTGAAAAATGTCGAACACTTTCCCGACTTAACAAAGAACTCGATCTCAGTAGGCCAGTTAGCCAAAGAAAGAGAAACTTGAGGTTGTTCACTCTGATGTTTGGGGTCCAACAACTGTCCCATCCATTGGTGAGAATCGCTACTTCGTGACTTTTATTGATGATCACTCTAGGAAGGTATGGGTATATTTTCTGAAACATAAGTCTGAAGTATTTGAGACTTTCAAGATGTGGAAAGCCATGGTAGAGAATGAGACGGGATTGAAGATCAAAAAGCTCAGAACCGACAATGGTGGTGAATATGAAGACACCAGATTCAAGAAGTTTTGTTATGAGCACGGGATCAGAATGGAGATAACCGTGCTAGGTACGCCTCAACACAACGGTGTAGCAGAGCGTATGAACCGAACGTTGACTGAGAGAGCCATAAGCTTGCGTGTGCAGTCAGGCTTACCGAAGAAGTTATCGGCAGAAGTAGTCAACACATCAACTTACTTGATCAACCGAGGTCCATCGGTACCATTGGAGCATAGAATACCAGAAGAGGTATGGAGCGGAAAAGAGGTAAAACTCTCACATCTTAGAGTTTTCGGCTGTGTAGCATATGTGCATATCAGTGATCAAGGGAGAAATAAACTTGATCCGAAATCAAAGAAGTGCACTTTCATCAGTTATGGTGAGGATGAGTTTGGCTACCACCTTTGGGATGATGAAAACAGAAAGATGGTCCGCAGTAGAGATGTGATCTTCAATGAAAGAGTGATGTCCAAAGACAAGCATAACATAGCAACCAGCGACTCAAAGTTGAGTGGGCCAGTGTATGCAGAGGTGGACGATGTCCCAGAAAGTCCTACGAATGAGTGTCCTCAGAGCACCCTACTCCTGTATTGAGAAGGTCATCTCGACCTCATGTTCCTAACAAGAAATACATGGATTACATGTTGTTAACTGATGGAGGGGAGCCTGAAGACTATGTAGAAGCATGTCAGACCGCAGATGCTAGCAAGTGGGAGCTTGCCATGAAAGACGAGATGAAGTCTTTAATCTCCAATCAGACATGAGAGCTAGCTAAGTTGCCCATGGGAAAGAAGGCACTTCACAAAAAATGGGTGTATTGAGTGAAGGAGGACCATGATGGCTCAAAGCGATACAAAGCCCGACTAGTGGTCAAAGGATTCGAACAAAAAGAAGGAGTTGACTACACTGAGATTTTTGCTCCGGTTGTGAAGCTCAATACTATCAGATCCGTGTTGAGTATTGTTGCCAGTGAAGAGCTCTATCTTGAGCAATTGGATGTGAAGACTGTGTTTCTTCACGGAGACTTAGATGAGGAGATATACATGCACCAACCAGAAGGATTCTCAGAAGCAGGGAAGAAGAGCTTGTATGGCTTGAAACAAGCTCCAAGGCAGTGGTATATGAAATTTGAAAGCTTTATGCAGAAGGAAGGTTTCCAGAAGTGCAATGCCGACCATTGTTGTTTCTTCATGAGATATAAGTCTAGTTATATCATTTTGCTGCTTTAGGTCGATGATATGTTAGTAGCAGGCTCAGACATCGATGAGATCAGAAACTTGAAGATACAGTTGTCAAAAGAGTTTGACATGAAGGACTTGGGTCCAGCAAAGAAAATCCTTGGAATGCAAATCACGAGAGATAAGCAGAAAGGAGTTTTGCAGTTATCTCAGGCGGAGTACATCAATCGTGTTTTGCAAAGATTCAACATGGGCGATGCCAAACTGGTTAGCACACCTTTGGCAAGTCATTTTCGCCTATCCAAGGAGCAGTCACCTCAGACGGAGGAAGAAAGAAAACTCATGGCTAAGATTCCATATGCTTCAGCAATAGGAAGTTTGATGTATGCAATGGTTTG
Organism: Astragalus membranaceus; assembly: GCA_039519185.1. Taxonomy (NCBI): domain Eukaryota; kingdom Viridiplantae; phylum Streptophyta; class Magnoliopsida; order Fabales; family Fabaceae; genus Astragalus; species Astragalus membranaceus. The sequence continues at coordinate 158,285,236 of CM076848.1, read as the reverse complement.
TACGAGACCAGACATTGGCCATGCAGTGGGAGTTGTTAACAGGTTTATGGCAAATCCAGGTAAAGCTCATTGGGACGCAGTCAAGTGGATTTTAAGGTATTTAAGAGGCACCACAGAGAAGAGTTTGTACTTCGGCAAAGGAGAAATAAAAGTTCAAGGCTATGTAGATGCTGACTTTGCAGGTGAAGTTGATCATCGAAGAAGTACAACCGAATATATATTCACTATTGGTACTGCAGCAGTTAGTTGGATGTCGCGGATACAAAAGACTATTGCTTTATCCACTCCAGAGGCTGAGTACGTAGCAGTGACAGAAGCCAGCAAAGAGTTGATATGGCTTCAAGGATTGTGGATAGAGTTGGGATTCATCCAGGAGAAAAGTGTTTTGTACAGTGATAGTCAAAGTGCGATACATCTGGCTAAGAACTCGGTATTTCATTCAAGAACAAAACACATTGGTCTTCGTTATCACTTCATCAGATCTCTACTTGAGGATGACATACTAACATTAAGCAAGATTCAAGGAAGTAAGAACCCAGCAGACATGTTGACAAAGGTGGTGACTATCGTTAAACAGAAGTTGTGCTCAGCTTCAGTTAGCCTGCTAGAATAAGAGACCAGGGAAAACTGTTGCATGATCGACGTGTGAAGACAAATTGAAATCAGTCTTCAAGTGGGAGATTGTTAGTCAAACTTGGTGGTAGGCAACCTACCACACCTACCCAACCCTCTCCACCTACCACACACTTACCTTAAGCATCTAAAAATAGATGCACGAGCAAGATGGAAAATGCATCCAACAATTCCAATCTCAAGAAGTGCGAGTAACATTGAGAGCTAGAAAAAATTTTAGTGAGGAAATTCTACTGAGAAATTCTTGGGGTTGTGGGTAGTGAGAGTGTATGAGTGTTTGTAAACACTTTGTATATTTTGCCTTATCAGTAAAATATCTGCAGCAGCCCGGGGACACAGGCATGATTGGCCGAACTCCCTTATCAAATTTGGGTGTGTTATTATTTCTGCAGTTTTTTTTCACTTACACTAAATCCGACCACATGGAAACACCAAATACTAAACACACATACATGAGGTAAGGACATTAATTCAAATGTAAATAAAAATTGGTACATTCATTTTACTCTTTTTTTAATAAACATTCATTTTACTCTAATTAATCCTATGAATTGAAAATATAAGACTTTGTAAAAAAAAAATATATAAGACATTACACTCCTTTCATCTCGATGCTTTTGAGAATTATTTCCATTTGCAAGTCACATCTATCATTCATCCTCCAAAACACATGTCATATGCTTGGTCCATGTTTGTGACCTGTAGAAAGATCGAGATATTTTTCAAATAACATTAAACTTTAACATTTAGCAAAAAAAAAAAGGTCTATAAAAAATTAGCTAACTTTAGTTTTCCTTCGATGTGTGATATTCATAAAAACAATTAGTTGAAACCAATTATGTGCCACAACCATTATTATTTATAGAAAACAAAAAAGAAAGACTTTAATAAAAAATAAGAGACGGTAATTCAATGTGAATAGTGGAGATTAACCCAGAGCATGGGGTTCAGCGGTTGGGGCTGATTGTAACATCCCTAATTTTTAAAGACTCGTACTATGATGCCTAAGACCGAGTAATTATTTGTGAGAATAATTGATCGTGTCTCGGGGATTATTAGTCGAGGAAAAGTCCGAAGAAATCCTATTCGTTAGTTAATTATGACTTAGTCATGGTTTAATTAATGTAATTGGGCTAAAGGGCAAATTCGTAATTTCGCACCCTTTAGTATATCAGCCCCTTTAAGTATCTGAATCCTCAGTCTTCCCTTACACTTATCACTTTCCAAAATTCAGAAGGAAAGGATAACTGAAATAGAAGAAGAGGAAGGGAAGGGGGGTGCGATTAGGAGTAGAGCTCCTAATGAATCCAGCCCAAGCTTGAGAAGCCCAACCCACTTCCTTCTTTATCTATGACCAGCTGAACAATTGAGAAAAGACAACATTTCAGATTTCATTTTCCTTTTTAGAAGCAGAACTTGTGAAAGAGGGAATGGGGTCGAAGGAAGAAGTGAGAGGAAAAAAGGGAAACCTTGAATGTGTGAAAAGAGAACTATTGTTCTTGTTTCTTCTCCCTCATGTCTTAGCTCCAGACTTCCATTTTCAGCTTCTTGACATTCTCTCAACTCATCCTCACAAAATCAGAATTTAGAAATCACCTTAATACTTCAAAAAATTTCTGTGCATGTCACCGTTGAGACTTGAGAGTGGATTCAAGAACCTGAAATAATGATTCAGCAAAAGGACCAAAGGCAGGAGGTTGTCATGGTTATTGAGGGCTGGAACCGAAATTCGTGCAATAGGAGCTAAGGGTTTCAAGCTCCAAGTCCTGGGAACTCAGCTCAACTCAAAGTTCAAGCTCATCAAATTTCTGGGTAAAATCCGTTTTACACACCTTCATTGTTTTCATCGTATCTCACTTTACACTACTCCGATGATCGTGATTCTTGTCCCTCTGGAAACTAGACAAAAAGCTCTTCAATTTGGGCACAAGAACCGTATGATTTCATGGAGAAATGAAGGAGATAACATGTCCCCAAGTTACGGTTTCAGAATCAAACACTGTCCTGGACCAGTCATCTTGTTTTGTTAATATCTCCCAAACCACTGGATGCATGCGTGTGAATCCTTGACCATCTGAAAGTAAACAAAATCCTCTTCAGAATGGGCACTGATTTGAAGGAGTTTGGTTGCGAATTGACATAGATATGGCAGTTGCAAATCTGCAAACTGTTGCTGGAAAACAGAAAGAAGAAGCTGGAAATGTGATTCGTCGGATTTGGGATTCGAGTTGTCAAGTCACGCGAGACGTCAATTCTATCCACCGGAGAGGAGGTCAGTAGCAAGAGGAGTGTTGGTTGTTGAGTTCAGTTACCGAGGCATTCGGAGCGTGTTCGTGATTACGGGGATTGTTCGAGTGGTTAACGGTCCGATTGTTCGAGCGAGGACGCGACTTCTCGGGGACTCGTCAAACCGGGTGAGTTCTACTCACGATTAGGGTTAATTATATTGTTCTGAATTTATCCTGTTTTTGAATCCTACGATAACAGTTCAGCTTTCGAAAATTCTAGAACCCAGAAACGCTATTTTACGATTTTTATGAAAATATATATATCTATACCCTGGTTATGTGTTGGAATATAATCTGAATATTGTCGACAAACATCTATTTTTAAGTCTCAGGGTTCATGGGAAGTCTCAGTATAAATTGGAATCGCTTTGGGGAGAAACTGATTTCGAAACAACTGAATTGTGAACCTTCTGGTGTCCATCGCGTCGCGACCCGTGTCTGTCGCGACGCGACCAAGTCAAAAATTTTCAAAGATTTTGGTTCTGTGTAATTTCGCGTCGCGACGGACCCTGTCCGCGTCGCGACGCAGTGTAAATTTTCAGCAAACCTAATTGAAATTGTTTTTGCTATAACTTTTGATCCGGTGGTCCGATCGAAGTGTTTTCAGTTGCGTTTTGAAGCTTATTAAAAACCCTATTTAAAGGTGTGATTTGAATTCTGAAATGATCTGTTTTGAAAGAGTTTAACTCATGATTTTGAGAAGTTTTGTGAAGACAAATGATTTTGAAAACCGAAACTTAGTACACGTGTGGGTACGCCTATTAAATGGATGGACTGAATATACATTCATATATGTTAAATTGAATAATGATTATAACGCCGGATGTCTAACTTTTGAATTCATCTAAACGGGTTATAGATCGATAAAGATATATATTATCTAAAAGGCTTATGTGATTGATCCTTTGGTGATCAAAAAGATATAGATTATCTAACTCTCGAGAATTGATACGTATTGTCATATGTATCGCGTTGGGTGACGATCCGATAAGTAGCATACTAGGGAGGGTAGTCATGACCCCTTACCTAGGCCCTGTATACGTTTTTGCGTGGTCAATTCGTGGGTTATCGGGATTGTGGGCTTTGCACGGCCGATTTATGCTAAGATAGGTTTACGACTCATCGGGATTGTGGGCTTTGCACGGTCGATGTTTCGTTTGGTAAAGCTTGTAATTATATAATAATTGACAAGGCTAAAATATATATGGTAGCACTTCATTCACCGGGATTGTGGGCTTTGCACGACCGGTAATGGGCTAGGTATATATATTGGTATAAATAGTTATAATTTAACTATGTAAACGGTTTAATAAATTGAACCGAGTGTTAGTGAGGGGGCACGGTAGGACTCACTGAGACAAGTTGTCTCACCCAATCCATATTTGTTGTTTTTACAGAGAACAGGTTATAAGGACAGCAGGCGGCACAGTTAGTCGTCAGGCTCGAGGAGAAGTTGGAGATGTAATCTTCCATCTATGTTTTGGATTCTTCTGATGCAGTCTCTGTATTCGGTCTCATGACTCGAACTTGTATACCAAATTGTATTCTTAGGTATTTCTTTGTTAAAGGAATACCGGGGTGTTACACTGATCCTCCCTTAACCAAGGGTTGGGGGTTCGATTCCCCACCTTGGATACGGAGCAGTGTTAAAACTCTGGGCCAGCTGTCTTGCCCCTCGAGGAACCTACAATTCAGCGAGGAGATTAGTCACTGCGGTCGGCGGTAGATACCCTGGATAAAATAAAAAAAAATGTGGATAGTGGAGATTACAATCATAAAAGCTGAACGTATAATGTAGGGGAGTTAAAATAGTTAAGATAACAATATTCAAAATAAAGATAATTTCTCAAAAAAAAATAGAAAACAAAAAAGAATGGCTTCAATAAAAAATAAGAGACGGTAATTCAATATGAATAGTGGAGATTACAATTATAAAAGCTCAACAAATAATGCAGGGAATTTAAATTGTTAAGATAATACTATTTAGAATAAGGATATTTCTAAAAAAAAAAGGGATAAATAAATTAATAAAATAATAATACTTATTTTGGAAAAAAATTATTAGGGAGTGAAGTCTTGCCTCATAACATTTATATGTTTAAATAAGCCTAATGAAATAAGTCCATGCAAAAAAAATAATTGGCCCAAATGTACAAAAGTCAAACATCGTTCCATGTATAGTTGTAAACAAAATAAAGACCAAATATTATTTTGACCTTTCCATAAAAAGATGTTTCATAAACTGTAATAATTTTAATAAAGACGACATAGGTCTTTATTGGCCTTAAAATCATCAATTCATATTAAAGAAAAGGAGGAAGATGGACTTACAATTGTTAACAAAATCTATACCTTCTCATCCAAAAGGAGCATTTCAATGGCAAAAAGATTAAATTTTGAGTGCAAGGCGCACTCAACCTTATTGAAAAAAAAATAGTATCAAATACAATTAATTCAATGGGTATGAACACCAATCATCGAAGGAAACTTTTAAACTTTTACCTTTTATAGCCATAAACGATTCCCATTTTATATGGGTCACAAAATGTGAGTTTTCCAGAAGTTTCCCCTCAAACTTCAATTTTGGCAACATGCAGTCATGTATCAATAAGCTTCACCATATATACTGATTTTAAAATTTATTAGCTACTAAATGCAAGAATGAAAAAAAAAATAAAAAATAAAACAGTTTATGGACGAAATAAAATGAAACATTTTGTGATTTTTTTTTTGAGAATAAAACCGTACCATCTCTTTTTTTTTTAAGGTAAGACAACTTCATTCAATAGAAAACATGAGCAACATTACAAGTAGAATGAAAGCAAATGTGTTGCGACATTTCCCATCTACAACCTAAGATCATCATCTTTAAAAGGACCGTGTAAACATTAAAGACACTACTCATAGATTGTTTAGAAGCTATGAAAACATAGACAAACCAATCACACGGATCTAACAACCAAATTATCAATAGCCTCCTCACTCAGTCATTAGTAATCACGAAAAGAGAAACTCTCGTCTTTTCCACCAATCCAATTACAGATAATTTTTGACTTATGAAAGGCACATTTCGACAGTATTTGTTCTCAGGATTAACCAGATTTTCTTGGTATTCGATAGCTGAAAGACACTTGGATAGACCGAAGTCATAGGTGCTAGTCACATAAACCCCTTCAGCCACTATGAAGTGCCAAAATACACACAGCAAAAACTAAAACACACCAAAATCTCTGTGAGGACTTTTAACAAACACTATGGGTGCAGCTCCAATCCTAGCATGAGTAAGAATCAAAGGAGAAGTTGGAGCACCCATAAAACCAGCATAAACTAGACAGAACCTCAACAGAGTAACAAACCAGTAGCACATCCATGGTGGCTTAGGGGGTGTTCGGATGAGAAACAGACCTGCCAACAGAAGAAGCTCCAAAGATAGGCTGATATGCGATAGGTCATAGCTCCAGAAACACCCAAACGCACAATAATCTTTCAAGCCAGCGGCCTGGTCGGATGGAGGTGGCTCAGGGGGAGGCCGTGGCGGCGCTGTCGAGGAAAAAGTGATGGGTCAAGGCGGAAGGAACAGAGCCCTAGACAGAGGCATCAGACTGGTCACCGATTTGATGGCGGCGGTTATGGCAAGCACATGGTTGGTTTGGAGAAGGGTTTTTGGGTTGTGGTGATGGTGGTTGTGATGGATGGCTGATGAGAAGAGGGGGCGAGGGATCGGTGAAGGGGATCCAAGGGATTGTGTTCGAAGGGGATTGGGTTGCTGATTTGGGGGCGGTTCAGTGATGGTGAGTGGAAGATGGAGAAAGAGGGTTGTGGGTTTCAGTTGGAGATGGGTTACGGTGGAAGAGTGGGTAACACTGAAGAAATTTGGTATGAAACCCCAACCTGCGGGGAGGAGTAGAGCCTCCATGGAAGAGGAGAAATCCCCCATGGTGGAGGAGAAGAAGAGCCTCCATGGTGGAGGGGAGAACCTCCACTAACCCTAGGGTTGGGAGGAAAAGAGGTAGTTCTAGAGAGAAGCTGGAGCTTCTCTCTCATCTTTCGGCCAATTCTAGATTTTGTTGCTAAACCGTACCATCTTTGAAACCCACTCTAGGTAGTAAATCTCGAGTCCAAGCCCTTCAAAATCCATCTGAGAAAAGCGATCAAAGTTCCAATGAGCCTCAACTGCATTGAGTGAAAACGGAAAACATGCTTGTATTGTTTTTTTTTGGTTTCCCAAGGTATCCTCCCCGACGATTGGGAAGACTAATCCTTCAAGGTATTGGACATCCATTTAAGGGTCTGACATCTCCCAAGCGATGTCTCTCTCAGCATCTTACCAAATTATATAAACAAAAATACCAAAAAGGAATAGATTATATGTTTTTTGACTCAAAAAAAGGAATAGATTATAGATCACAAAAAAACTAAATATTCCATTAATTCAACATTTTGATCATCAAAAAAATCACGCTTGATCAAAGATTCCGTCACATGGTTCTCCACAAAAGTTGAAGTTCGATTTGTTTTCTTCCGATCTTTAGCGATTTGAGTATTACTGGTAGTTCTAGAAGTGTTAGGGGGAGATAGTGATGATGAAGATGATGAACTGGTGTTGTGGGAAAAGGATGAGAAAAATTAAAGAAAGAGAATTTGGATTTGTATGAAGAATTGGTGGAAGGGGAAGTGAAGATGTTGGTGAACCAAGGAGAGAAAGCATTAGAAGGGGAAAAAGGATAGGAAAAGAGTGAAAGCAAGAAAGAGAAGCATAAAGGAATAAGCACAAAGGACTGTTTTTCTGGGATTGAGAATGGAGAAGTCGGTTTTGGTGCCATCTAAGGGAACGTATTTAGTGGCTTTGGCCATTGATGTTGAAGTTGAAGTAGAAGAGAATAGAGAGGAAGGTTTTTGGGGTTGTGTTGTGATGGGTTGTATATAGCTTCATTTATTTTGTAGTCAGGTGGTAGAGAGAGTGGTTGTCCTTTAAACAACATGCACCACATTTGTGGCTGTTACGTGCCTTCATCACATACATCCAATAGTGATAAGGCACACTTATTCTTGTAAATATAAACCCAACTATTAATATATATTACATAAAACCTAATTAACTTAAAAAAAATCAAACAAATTTGTAGATCTTTTTTTTTATCATCATCTTCTTCAATTCATTTTTTCGTTTTTTCATCATCATCATTATCATCATATTAATCTTCGTCAATTCATTTTTTCGTTATCCAGATCATAATTTTGAGTTCAACCCAACGCAAAATTCGTTTCCAGATCTCAAATTTCGAGTTCAACTCAATTTTTTTTCAGATCCAAAATTTTCATGGGGGTTCTTCTTAGATCTTGATTACGAACAAAATGCACCTAAATTTATTGGACTTCGTCGCCTATTATGTGAGAACGAAACGGGTTTCTAACCGGGTTTCTAGCGACCTGTTTCTCTGCTATTGGAGAACTAACGCATGAGTAATCAACAAATCGTTTTCAATTCGTAATAAATCGTAACAAATCGTGATCAAATTGTAACAAATCATTTTTTTTATGAAATCGTTCCAGAATAGCGTTTGGAATTGAAATTGTAACGAATCGTCTTTTTCATTGATGAATCGTCCTCAGTATATTGGACCCTTCCAATCTTCATGATGTATATTGGTACCGGAAGGGCATTGCGGGCGAAGAAACTCAGTTCTCAGTATATTGGACCCTTCCAATCTTCATGATGTATTCCATGTATCTTAATTGCGGAAGAAGAAGAGGAAGAAGAAGAGGAAGAAGAAGAGGAAGAAGAAGAAGAAGAAGAAGAAGAAGAAGAAGAAGAATGTTACCCTTGAACTAGGTTTTCTCCTCTTTTTCCATTCTTTTGAAAATCGATTTTAAAGGATGATATTGAGGTTGATGATGATTTTGACCAGTTATGTGCGATTAGAAGCGAACCTAAGGCGGATTGGGCGTGGATTAAAGCTCGATTCGATGTTGGAAGCGTGTTGGTGATTTTAGGGTTCGTTTCGGGGATTTTTGGTATTCGGTGTTTCGGATCAAATCGTTGCCCTCGTGTGAAAGGTGAGTTTTACTCACGTTTAGGTTGTGATTGATGATTATGAGATGTCGGGTTTGAATTTTGAAAATCGTTATTTCGAAACTTTATGCATTTTGACATAAACTATGATTTTTGAGGTTTATGTTTTGATTGATGATTTGATGATGGTCATTGTTGTTTGAATGTGTTTTTGGACTGTTTTTATGTTGGGACAGGACTGGAACTGGTGTCGGAATTGATCGGAACGACGAAAGAAGGTCTTATAATACGGTTCACCGGGATTAGCAGGGGTGCAGTCGGTGTCGTGTTAAATTAAAAATGCACGTGGTTTATAAATTAAACTACGAGATAAAAAGGATTCATGATTGAACCGAGAGTGTAGTTAGGGGTCTCGGTAAAACTCACTGAGATTGTATCTCATTGTTTATATGTTGATGTTTTACAGAGAAACAGGGAAAGAGGAGATCAAAGAGGCACGAATAGATTTATACTCAGGAGGTTGATGAAGACTTAGCATTTATGCTTATGCTTATGTTTTCCCTTGTTATCTTTGTATCATGACAATATGACTTTAACTGATGTAAAAGTTATGTAATTGTTTCCGCACTTTCTTATGATGGTATTGAACACTAAACCATGATGATGTTGATAGACAAGGAACCGTTGTGGTTTTAATTATGATTAAAATTTTGACGTTATTCAGCGAAAAATTTATAGTGGTGTTCAATATCTAAACAGGAATTTATATCTCTGATGTATTACAGTTAGTACACCTAAGTATTTCTACTTGTTAGGAATACTAGGGTGTTACAACAAGCCGGTGAATTATCATATTGCTTCTTCTATCTAGCTTGGGTTAAAACCTCATATTGCTGACATTATTGAGCATTCTACTTGGAAGCTTGGAAATGGTGCCCGCATAAATTTTTGGACAGATACTTGGATCTCTAGGCCTATTGTGGATATTATTGGTATTCCTTCTAATTTCCATAATGATTTTAAAGCGAATCTTAGGGATTTTATAGTAAACGGTAAATGGTCCATCCCTGTTGACCTTATTTTTCACTTCCCCCAGATCCACTCTGAAATTCAAGAGATAACTATTCCTTTGGTTTGGACTGATGATCAGTTGATGTGAAATCACTCTGTTACCGGGGATTTGACTTTTAAGGAGTCTTTTCTTTTCCCTAACCCTCCAGGTCAGGTGGTTCCCTGGACCAAGTCTATTTGGAAGCCTTTTATTCCGCCCTCAAAATCTATTATTCTGTGGAGGACTCTTCATAATAAGATGCCAACTAACGATCAACTTTGGATTAGAGGCTGCACTGTTGTGTTTATTTGTAGCTTATGTCACTACAACATTTTCACCCTATGGCAACGCCTAAAATTCCAACGTCAAAAAAACCGTTGCCTTAGACATCAATGGCAACGGTTTTTTGACCCCGTTGCTGATTCGTGTTTTTTTTTGTTTTTTTTATTGGCAACGGTTCGAAACCGTTGCCAAAAGGTCTACAGCAACGGTTTTTTGTTTATACTTTAGCCAACGGTTTATAAACGTTGCCATATGGTTAATTATTAAAAAAATAAAAACTTAGGCGCTAAATACGACCGCGTTTTCTAAATTCTCAAATTTTTTGTGCCAAACAAAAACTCTATCAAAAATTCACTCACGCACAAAAAAACAATTACGCAGCAAACCTCTTCAGCTCTTCTCTCTCGATTCCCAAACCATTCCACGCAGCAAACCTAAAAATCAATCCTTCCCTTCTCTCTCTCAACGCAGAAGCCGTCTCTCTCAATGCAGCAAACCTCTTCTCTCTCAACGCAGAAGCCTTATCTCCTCTCTCTCTCAACGCAGAAGCCTTCTCTCTTCTCTCTATCTGAAATTCCCTTCCCTTCTCAGAAATCATCTCCTCCCTCAGCGATATCAAGTTTCTGGTTTTTCTCTCTCAGTGATTTCATCAAGTTCCTCTATCTCAGCAGTTTCAAGCTTCAATTTCGTTTCTCTCTAACCCACTCCCTCAGCGATTGTGATTTCAGGTTTGCCTCTCTCTCTCTCTCTCGTTTTAGCGTTTACAGCGCGAATCAAGGTTTGTGTTTAGGGTTCACAACTTCAGATTGGAACTGAAAGTAGAAATTGTTTTAGGGTTTTGGTTCCCCTCTTTCCTAATTGAGTCTTCAAAATCAAAGTTTAAGTAGAAATTGTTTTAGGGTTCCCCTCTGAAGGAATGAATACTATACAATAATTTCAACTCAGACGTGAAACTGTTGTTTAATAAATTCATATCACGAGATCTGATTCATGTTTTTTTTTCCCATAATTGCTTGTGGGGGAAGTTTATCTAAAGTAACTGGCCCTATTTCTAGTTCTACATTGTTAATTGGGATTTTTGAATTATAGAGATTGATTGATTGTTTGCCTCTCCTAAAATGTTATGTACGTGATTGCAGAGCTAGCCGTGGGAAATATTGTTAGGCGTGTTTTGCACATTATCAGGGAGGAAGATCTTTCCCTTGCCACAGCTGCTATAGCTGGTTTGGGTTTATCAGCTGCAAGTGACGATGAAGATACTGAGAAGCGAGAAGATCGTCCTGTTTTATCTGCTGCTGCTGTTGCAGCAGCTGCAAGAAGATCCTTGCGTCCACCATCATTGCAAACTCTTCTAGAGGACATACCTTACTCAGCTACTGTTCCACAGACACCATCCTCCGGGGGTGATTCTGAAGGGAAAAGTAGATGTGAGGATAGCGCAATACTATTAAGATTGAGAATGTTACAACTTTTAATTTGGTATGTTGTTTTTTTGGCAATGTTGTTTTTTTGTTTTTGCTTTTTAACTTGGTCTGAAGGGAATAATTTTTTTTGTATTTGATATCCAGTTGAAATGTTATTCTTTTCTTGTTTTTGATTTTGTCTTTTTACATGCAAAAATTCATGCCAAGACACTAGTTTTTTGTTTTACACTAGATAACATTCTAAGCTACGGTTTCTGCAATGTAAGAAAATTTTCCCCTCACTTTTTGATAGAATGCTTCATTGACATTACTGGATCCTTTGATCACTGTGATTATTGTATAGTATTCATTCCTTCTTCCTAATTGAGTCTTTCCTAATTGCAAGGCCCTTGCCTCTGTAAGAAAGTTCTTCTGTCCTAGAGTTCTTTTATAACTTATAGTTTAAGGTGTCTCACCCTGCATGTGACTATTTGAAGGTTGGTTCTAATAAAGTTTTCACTCTTTCTTCAGACTTATGAAAAGCTTGCTGCAGTATTTAAGCTGGAGGAGGAAGTAGTTATAGCCAATGTTGATGCCGACGAGTACAAGGATTTGGCTGAAAAGTGAGTTTAGTAGCATATTTTTATCTGTCTTCTAGTTAAACTAGATTGATATATCTTTAAGAAACACATGCGCCTAATTTGGATGATTTGCTAATACAGATATGATGTTACTAGCTATCCCACACTGCAGTTTTTCCCAAAGAACAATAGAGCTGGTGAAAATTATGTTGGTGGCCGCGATTTGGAGGAATTTGTAGCTTTCATCAATGAGAAATGTGGCACTCACCGTGACGACCAGGGTCGACTTACTGCTAAAGTTAGCTAAATATTATATGTTTACTAATAAAAGAGACTAGAATAATAAACCTTATATCTGAATGGCTTAATTATTCTTACTTTATAGGCTGGTACAATAGCATCTCTGGATGACTTGGTGAAGGAGTTTGTGAGTGCTGACGAAAACGAGAAGAAGGTTGTCTTTTCCCGGCTTGAAGAGGAAGTTAAGAAGCTTAAGGGTTCTGCTGCAAGGTCTGAATGATATTACTTCTCATTTCTGTTTTGGTTTGTTTAATTTTAATTTTGAACTTTGGTTATTGTGAGGCCATAACTTTGTTATATTATTAATTTGTTTGATTTTCTGTTGTCTTCTTTTGCTTGTCCCAGATATGGCAGCCTCTACTTAAAACTTGCTAAGAACAGTATGGAAAAGGGTGCAGACTATGCAAAGAATGAGATTCAACGTCTTGAACGTGTTTTTGAGAAGGTAATTTATTAATATTATAAATATCTTAGAAATTGATATGATACATATATATCGCACATGAAATATGATTAAGTTATTTGGCTGAAAAGTGAGAACAAAGGTTGATTAAGTTATTTTCATCATGCAGAAATATGATTGATATGTATAGAAGATCCTTTTGGTAATACTCAAATCATCTTTAACACTCAAGAAATAAGTGCTTTGATCTAGAACTTTAGGTGTTGGCTGAATCATATTGTTCCAGTTTCTGATGTGTTATATGTCTTCTTTGTTATTTTGAGTTTGCAGCAGTTTTCTCTTCGATGTCAGTTTTGGTAATAATAGTTTATGGTAAAAAAAATCTGGTAAGCCTAGTGGTTTGCAGCAACACTGGTTTACTAATTGTGGGTTCTATGAGATTGAAAATGTGACTACAAGATGTAGCTTCTTGCAAGTTGCAAGTTAGAGAATATATGGACCGACCATAGATTGGGTGCTGGAGTGAATTTGATATCAGCTTTCATCAATAGTTGATTATTTTCTATGGGTGGATATTTATGTATTACAGTTGTTGTATTTAACCCTCAATGATAGGAAACATCAATAAAAGGCTTCTATTGAAGATTAAAGACCAAATGAACTGTAACAGACAGGTTCACTCTCACACCAACCATGATAAAACCCTTAACATCAACCAATTTCCAAGATAACCCACATAACCCATATAAACAAAGCTTTCCCTTTGATTCAAAGTTGCAAACACCCACAAATCAAAAGGCCAAAAAGACTATTATTTTTATTTTACTTTTAAGAATCAATGACTTCAAGTCAATCTGATAACCTATAAACCAAGTTTCACATTCTCAAGTAAAAATCACAACAAAACAACTTTTAGAATATCATATAAAAAGCTAAACGGTTGCCTTACATGCTTGCTGTATCTGTTGTTAAAGATGATTTGAGTGGCTACTTTGATCTTCTATTTCTTGAGCCCATTACTTTGATCTAGAACTTTGTACAGTTTTTGTATCATAAATAATATTAGCTCTCATTCCTTGCAGAGCATTGCAACAGAAGTGCATAGCGAGTCTAAATGGAAGCAATTGGGAGAACTGGCTATGTCTACTGGAAGCAATTGGGAGAACTTTCCATATGATAAAATCTTCAAATTTAGTAATATGTCCAACACTTCAGCTTGATTGCTTTCCTAAATATCCATGTCCTAAGGTAATAATAAGGTGAAATCCTTGATGATGTACGGCTGAACATGATCATGCACATAATGAATATAGGCCTTATTGAAGCTTTTGAGATGCAAAAGACTACAAGGAATGAATTGGACCTCTATATTTTTTTTTGTAATTTTTTTTCTTTTTTTTACAATCTATGGCAACGGTTTTAAACTGTTGTATTTAGTAGTGAATAGCAACAGTTTTATATCTGGCTTCGATTTCATATCTGGCAACGGTTTTATATCAAGCAACGGTTTTATATTTGGCAACGGTTTTATATTTGGCAACGGTTTTTAGGTGTTGCCATAACTGGCAACGGTTTGTGGCCGTTGCGTTTAAGTTATCAATGACAACGGTTTTAGGTTTCCGTTGTCTTTGGTCACAAAAACCGTTGCCTTTAGCTTAGGCAACGCCCGCAAAAACAACGGTTTCAAAACCGTTGCCGAAAGTAAATGCACGGTTTTTTGGCTTTACACAACGGTTTTCAGGCGTTGCCATAGGGTGAAAATGTTGTAGTGTGTGGAAATGCATCGGAGAATTCTCAACATCTTTTCCTCGACTGCTCTTTCGCCCAACATATTTGGAGATGGCTTGGTGGTATCCTGAGTATCCATAGTGATACTGCTTCTTCTCAGAACATTTTAGCCTTGACTTCTCGTGGATGGACCCCTCAGATGCAATATATCATCTCTGCTTCTATTGTTAATATTTTATAGGTCATTTGGTACAAGAACCAAGTTAGATTTAACAATCATATGATCCCCTTGCACTTAACCATTAATTTGATTCTTTCCAATGTTGCTTTAGCTGGGAATGCTTCTAAATCTTCGATGTTCACCTCTGTTATAGAGTTTAGGATTATCAAGACTTTCAACATCATTGGTAACTATAGAAGCTCTGCTAATATCAAGGAGGTTATTTGGATCCCCCTGCGCCCTACATGATTAAGTGCAATACAGATGGCGCTGCCAAGAGTTGTCCGGGACCTGCCGCTTGTGGTGGTATTTTTAGAGACAGAAGTGCAGCTATTCTTGGTTGCTTTTTTACTTCCATTGGCAATATTTTCGCTCTTCATGCGGAAATTATTGGTGCTATGTTGGCCATAGAGATTGCTTTTAATAAAGGCTGGAAGTATTTGTGGTTGGAGTGCGATTCCCAGTTAGTGGTTTCTGCCTTCAAGAATTGCAACATTGTTCCCTGGAATCTTAGAAATATATGGATTAATTGTTTGTTTTTGACGAGACAAATAGATTTCATTTGCACTCACATTTATAGAGAAGGTAATAATTGTGCGGATAAGCTTGTCGGTCATGGTATTAACACAAGTGGTTTTGTCTGGTGGGACCTTCCTCCTTGTTTCATTGCTGAAGACTTCTCCAGAAATAGGTTAGGTTTGCCTAGCTATAGGTTCTGCTGACTTCTGGTTCGATGGGTTTAGTCCATTTCCGGTCTTTTGTTTTTGGTGTGCTGCAAATGATTGTTAGTGTGATGAGAGTCATTATAGTGATGTTTTTGTATGCCAAAGTTTACCTTAGTAGGTCTAGTCTCCTTTTAATAGGATTGCTATTTTTTCCTTCTGGTGGTATTGATGTCCTATACATGGGTTTTGGTCTAGTCCCCCCATGTATTTTGTATCTTTTCTGTTTCTTATCAATAAATTGTAGGGGGCACTCTTTTACCTTCTAAATGTTTTTTTCCCTAAGGAGGGTTTTGCATCGGAAGGTTTTAACGAGGCTCCATAACAACCCTCTTTTAAATAAAAAAAAAGAACCTCAAAATCCGTACAGCGACACTCGTTCACCAATGAATTGACTTCAGGTTTTGGCCTGGAGGCTAGGGCACAAAAGTTTTCTAAGGTGTACAATAATGCGTAAGAGACCAAAGACGGCTCTGAAAAGTGTATTTAGTCTCAGAAAACGAAAAACCTAAACCCCAAAACGGGTTCTATGATAAAAGCTCGTTAACAAACTAATATTCGGCCCGAAACCCATTTTACACTGTACTGGTTCTGTATTTCCCAGTTTTGACCTTCAAGACTTCAGAATTGGGTTTCGAGCTTAACAGAATAATCGTATATCAGTTCCTTATCTTTCGAACACATTCTCACACGCCTCAATATGCAATAAAAACAAGAATTAATCAAGAATTTTGTAAAGTTCAGAAAACAGAAGCAAGGGAGAGAAGAGTGAGGCGTGAAAGAGAGGGAGGAAGAGAAGGGGAGAACTCCATCAATGTCTAATGCATGTTGCTGATCTTGCTTCCTTTGAATTCAGCGCAACCTCCTCTTCCATTTCCATGGTTTAGTTTCTAGAATCTCAGCCCAAAAACCTTCCCTCCTCATCCCTTAGTTTCATGACCACTTTGAGAAAAAGGGGATTCCTTGAAGCCTTTTGTCCTGGTCGTTTACGGAGGTCTTAGGGATGTATTTGAAGTCTCTTCTTTCACATTGAAGATTGAGGTAGCTGGGATAAGGTTTTCAATAGTGAAATTCGAATTGGTGTTTGGCTAGAGAAGTTGGAGTGTTCCTAAGAGCTTGTTGGTGCCACTTGTGTTTTAAGCGTATTTCGAATTCGTCTCAAACTCCTCTTCGGGAGTAGACAGGGATCAATATGCAATAAAAACAAGAATTAATCAAGAATTTGCTATACTGCTCAAATAAGACACAAATTCTAGAAACGTGCTAAGACTCAAATATTAGACACAGAACAATCAAAAACACCAAGTGAAAAGCTACAAAGAGTGCATTAAAATGCACTGATCAAATTCCTCTACACTTAAGCTTTTGCACTCCGGGCAAACCACACTGAACATAAAGACACAAAAACAACACATGAATCTCTAATGAATACAAAGAATTCAAATTGATAAGAAAGATGATTTTCCTAGGCTTCAAGGAGAATGACAATCAGAGATAGTGTAACACCCTAAAATATTTAATTAATTTATTTAATTAAGTAATTGGGGATTTAAATTAATTTATTTGATATAATGTAATTAATTAGAATTTTATTAATGATGGTGGTATTAGGAGGGTGTGGAGGCGCCACTTGCATGACTTGGGCTTGAGTGGAAGGCCCAAGCCCATGATCCACTAGTATGCGAAGTGGACTAGTGATTGGGGGTTAGGGTTTTTGGCTAATTGTTGCGAATTGCAAGAGAGAGCAAGAGAGAAAGAGAAGAGCGTGAGAAAGAGAGAGAGAGAGCAAGGAGGCGGCCAAGAGGAGAAGGAGAAGAGGATTCGAAGATCAAGAGGAAGGGATCTCCGTTGTTGCTGTGGCTCTGTAGGTGACTTCTCCTAGGGCATCGAATTCTTCTTCTTGAAAAGGTTAGGGGAGCTCTATCCTTCCATCCAATAAATCTTATGATAGGTCCTAGATCTAAGGTTTATACTAGATTCATGATGTTCTTGATGTTCTTTTGCGTTTCTTGATGTTCTTGATGTTAACTTTCATATATGTTCATTATGAGTATGAGTATATGCGAATTGATTCATTGCTTGGGTATGATCTATGAATTTGTCTTATTGGTGGTGATATGCGCATGTGTTGAGAACCATAATTTTGATCTATGTGTTTGGCTTGTTTGAGATGAGGTCGCATAGGGGTTGTGGGTGTTTGGGCGCCTAGGGCGCCATGATGATGTTGGTGACGTTTTCAATTGAGTTTTTGGTAAATTGAGTTTTGGTGATTTCGAAAATCAAATAGGTGCATTTTTGGTTGCTGGAAAAATTTGAGTTTTTACACTTTAAAATTGTTAGGAATCAATTTTTAGTGTTGAAAAGTTGTTGAAAAAAATTCTGGGTTGTTGCTGCTGTTTCTGGGCGCCAGGCGCCCTGTGCTGGGCGCCAAGGGCGCTGTGCGTGGTGCCTGTGCGTGTTGCTGGGCGCTGAGTGCTAGCGCTGGGCGCTGAGCGCCCAAGCGTGTGTGTGTGTGTTGCGCCAAGGCGCTGGGCGCCAGGCGCTGGGCGCTGAGCGCCTGTGTGTGTTGCTGCGTGTTGCGCCAAGGCGCTGGGCGCTGAGCGCCAGTTGTGTTGCGTGTGTGCGTTGTGTTGCGCGCCTGGGCGCTGGGCGCCAGTGCGCGTGTTGCCTGGTTGCCTGGGCGCCTAAGGCGCCTATTTTCAGAATGTTGCTCGATTTTTCCCAAACTTATTTTTGACATAACTTTTGACTCAGACGTCAGTTTTAAACGATTCGAAAAGTGTCGTGAAGCTTTTTACGTTGTCTATCTATGGGTCCAATTTTTAAAACGAAAAATTGTTATTTTCTGATTGTTTGTGGGCGCCCAAGTGGCCGTCCCCGGTGATCGTCCCAGTGATATGTATGGGGCTCTTTAAAAATCCCTTTTTGGTGTATAAACAACAGTTTTAACGTGGTAGTGTCAAAAATGATGATTTTGACGAGGATGCCCTTGGTGGCTAGTCAAATGACTGTTTTGCCCCTAGTGGCCAAAGTTGATGATAATGATGTGTAAATGACGAGGATGCCCTTGGTGGCTAGTCAAATGACCTTTTTGCCCTCAGTGGCTATTATTGAGCTGATTGATATATATGTGTAAGTGACGATGAAAACCCAGTGACGTTCGAGGCCCGAAGGGCTAAGTGATGTTAAGGTCTAAATGGCCAGTGACGTTGTGTGCTGATTGTGAATTTGACAGGTGCTGTGCTCTTGCGAGCAAAAACCGGTAAGTGACGGGTCACATAGTTGACTATGATTTGAGTAATTGTGTGTTTGTGTGTTGTGAGTGGTGCATGTCATAGTGTCTCATGCCCATATGCATAAACCCAGTGACGTTTTGGGGCCTGAGTGGCTAAGTGACGATGAGGCCTTAAGGGCTAAGCGACGTTTTGTGAAAAGGTACCTCATGCATATACCCGCGAGTGGGTTGCATTTCATAAGCCTACATGACATGAGATGAGTTATTGTAAGTGATGTGAATGATGACTGTGATGTGGATATTTGGTGTTTTAGATGCTGATTGTTCTAGTGCGTAGCCTATGATTAGTACTTATCATATTTTCTATTATATGGATTGAAATGATGCTCACCCTTTCCTGTTTGAATGTTACCCCCGTGTTGGTAACGTGCAGGTGATTCCCAGTGAATGCCTTAGCTTCACTTCTTGAGTCGAGTCGTCATGCTCTGATACGTAGCACTCAGGGGGGCAAACGAACTCGACATTTTATTAATGATTTTTCTGGTTGTTATGTCCATGTGGACTCTTCAGTTATGTTTTATTATTTTCCGCTGCGTAGTTGGTTTTGTTATGTTGAGTTTTATAAGCGACGTTAAATTGAGGCTTGAGATTCTTTATTTGTGATGTGCTACGTGAACGCATGAATACTGAGTTGAACTGTTTTTAAAATTGATAAGCGACGTTTTATTGAAGTATGTGTAACATTCCCTATGAACGAAATTTTTTTTAAACTCTGATTTTTATAAACAAAGTGACGGGTAGAAAGGGGTGTTACAGATAGCGCTTAATTGCAATCAAGGCAACAAGAGGATAAAGCACCAAAGAGTGAATCAATAGTGACGAGTCCTCACAGGATATGTATAAGTAATGCGTTCAATCACTCAAGTGATTAAGCTTGTGTTTACTATATATACTAAGCACATCAATGAGAGTTAGCACTACCATATGCTTGACAAATTTCTAACACCCACACTTAAGAACACGTGCACATAAGATCAAAAGGTCTTTATAAGGGTTGTAATGGGGCCAAGGTCAATGTGGGATAATCCTAAAGGGGAACTAGGCTAAAAAGAATCAAAGAGGATAAAGAAGCCATGAAATCAATTGTAAAGTGAGTATGAGAGGGTCCAACTTCAACAAGATATGACTAACTTCTCTATTTTGGTACTTCTCCACATAACTCTCTTCACACAACATTCACTCTTCTTGGTACAAAAATAAAAAGATACACTTCTTTTTTTTCTTTTCTTTTTGCTTTCTTTTTTTCATCCTTTTTTTTCATTTTTTTATCTTCTTTTTTTTCTTTTTGGGGAATATTTTCTATACAAATGTACTTGCCAAACTTTTCATTGAGAACCCAAGAACTAACCCACGTGAGAACCACAATTTGGACACCCGCACACTTATGGATATGACAATTTTCAAATCAAAGCTCATTCACCCTCTAAGATTGGGTAATAACATTGTTTTTCACTTTCGGACTTGTAATGAGCTATAAAATAAAGAATGGAATAAAAAGGCTCAAAGGGGCTTACACAAAGGGATAAATTCAAGGTAAACTTATTTGGCTAGTAGCTAAAAAAACATAATTGCCTAGATCATTTCAAACATGCATGTGAACAAGTGTTTCAACAAGAATCAAGTCAAGTTCTAGAGTAACTAACAAACATTAGTGAGTCACACACAAGAAATGAGAGAATGACAAAATATAGTCCATCCATTAAAGACTCAATTCTCACCAGGGACACTGACTATCACAAATGATGCAAAGTTTACTGCTCATATCCAACTTATTAAACCAGGAGCAACAAGAAATCAATCAAGTCATGTCAAAACACCTATGGTCCTAGAATAGTAAATTCACTCACACCTTGTGTAAACTAAGAACTCGTGGAAAAACATGCAAAAGTAACAATATTTGTTTTGAAGGATTTTTTTTTTGAAGGAAAAGTGAAAAACAAGCCAAAAATTAAAAGAAAAAGACAAACTACTAAGCTACTAAAAGACACCCCCCCACACACACATAAATCATACATTGTCCTCAATGAAAACAACAAGCATAAAATAAGAGGAAGGAGGAGGGACTCCCTGGTCAATCTGCAGTGTAGGTGGGATGTTCCAATGAGATTTCTTTTATGGGTGCATCTTCAAGTGCAGAACTCTCATGCAATACTTTGAGGCGTTGTCCACTGACTTTGAAAACTTTATTTGTCGCCTAACTTTTAAATTCCACTGCACCATGCGGAAAAACATTAGTAATAACAAATGGGGCCATCTACTTGGATCGATGTTTCCCAACCATGTTCACTGAATCAAGATCAGGATCAAAGTCAAAGATATTATGGCTAAAGATGCTATCACTACCACTTTCTTCTATATGATCCCTAAGTCTACAATGCAACATTCTCTCGATTTCATGGTCAAAGGGGTGCAAGCTAATAGTATTTGGAGCACTATCTTCTATATGCAGCAAGAAATATGAAAATGCAAGAATTCTAGAAATACCAACTATGTCCTAATTCTAAAATGAATGCAGAAAATAGAAAACGACTTAAACTTGACCTAAAAATTATAAAAATGCTACGAAAAATCTAATTAAATCAAAAGAAAGATATGCAAATTTTTTGAAGATATGAAAAATTTTAAAAATTAAAAAGAAAATGTAAAAGAAGGAATTCATGATTTTTCGGCACTAATATATCCCTTTTTATGGAGTCCAATTTCTTGATTTTTTTTTTTCAGATTTTCGGACCAATTTTCGGCGCAATCAGAAAAGGTCAAACCGATTGTTTTGCTTAGAAACCCTAGAATTTAGCAGAGGCAGTGCCTATGACCTGTAAGAAAACCTGAAAACTCAACAAACACACAAACTATAACATTAGTACTGCTAGCCTTGAGGTTGGTAATAATTAATTAGAGATCCCCGGCAACGGCGCCAATTTGATCAGCGGTCATACGCGGATCAAAATAATTAGAAAGTATTAAAATGTAGTATCAAGGTGAGTTAACCTTGGTCATCTCACAAGGACCTCTAAGATTAAGATTACCAACAACAAGCACGAAATTAAAAATAAAAAAGGGGGAGTTTTGGTAGAAAATAATTTATGTTTAAGGGGAAAAGCCATTTAGAGAGACAATCAATTCACCGGTTTCGGGGTGCGCTTCTCGGATTTATCATAGTTCTAAAAAAACAAACGTCTCTAAGGATTTCCAATTCTAGATTGATATAAACTAACTATAACAAGAGTTAATTAGTTTATAAGAATTCACACAATTCGGGCAAGCACTGAAACAGTGAGTTCAATCGGTCACAAAAGCGGCAAGCGTCGTTCAAAGCATAACCAATATCATAACAAAATTCATGTCAATCCTCTATCGATTTCTATTCGAATTAAATAAATTAAGCATCCAAGTAATTCGAATTAATCAAATGTTACGAAACAAGATTATATACAAGCAAGTGCGTACACAAACGAATCGCGTTTTGCAAAAACAGAACTCGAATGATTCAAGTTAAATAAGAAGAACTGAAATTGCAACCATTAAGAACGAAAACAAAATTGATAGAGGCGAATTAGAAACTAAGACGAAAGATCATAAACAATAAAGAACTGAACCTCAAAATCCGTACAACGATACTCGTTCACCAATGAATTGACTTCGGGTTTTAGCCTGGAGGCTAGGGCACAAAAGTTTTCTAAAGTGTATAATAATGGGTAAGAGACCAATGACGGCTCTGAAAAGTGTATTTAGTTTCAGAGAAAACGAAAACCCTAAATCCCAAAATGGGTTCTATGATAAAAGCCCGTTAACAAACTAATATTCGGCCCAAAATCCGTTTTACACTGTACTGCTTTGGTATTTCGTAGTTTTGACCATCAAGACTTCAGAATTGGGTTTCGAGCTTAACAAAAGAATCGTAGATCTATTCCTTATCTTTACAACACATACTTGCACGCCTCAATCGGATAACCACAGCCAAAGTTATAGCCTGCAGAGTAGACAAGGGTCAATATGCCATAAAAACAAGAATTAATCAAGAATTTGCTATACTGCTCAAATAAGACCTAAAGTCTAGAAACGTGCTAAGACTCAAATATTAGACACAGAACAATCAAAAACACCAAGTGAAAAGCTATAAAGAGTGCATTAAAATGCACTGATCAAGAAGCTATGAACAGGTTTCTTCTTTTTTTAAAAAAATTGATCTAAAAAATAGAAACGTAGATAAAATCGATCGTAAAAAATGGAAAGAAAAGGGTGAAAAATTTATGTCTTTCTCTCAACAGATTTAATAAAAGCTAGATAACCCAAAAATTTCTATTTTGCAGATTCCATTTCACAGATTCGGATAATGGAAAGAAGGGAACGAACAACTATGTTACAGATTCGAAACCACTTTAACCAATGTATCAGATTAAGTAGGTCTTTATAATTACAATCTGCGACACCTTTTGCTTGAGTGGTGTGTGTGTCTAAGCCAACTTGGTACTAATGAAAATCAAACTGAAGAATCTTTATTGGCAAAGGAATTAAAGTAAGCAGGGAAATGTAATTAAAAATAAAACCATGGAAATAGAGAAGACTTCAGTGCTTTTGTGTTTCAGCTAAGGAGTTTGTAAAAAAATTGGCCTTTTTTTAACCCCCTTCTTCTCCCTTATACCCCCATAACCCATTTAATCCTTAAATACCACTCAAAAATTTAAAAGAAAACTGATTTTTTTTTTAAAATTTCCGAAATTACCTCAAAATAGTGATAATTCCGGAAACCAATTTTTAGAACTTTTCAAAATCACCTCAAAAGAGGTATTTCCGGAAGTCAATTTTGCCTTCCGGAAATACCTCTTTTGAGGTGATTTCGGAAAGTTCTAAACTAAAGTTTTCCGAAATTATCCTCTTTTGAGGTAATTCCGGAACACAGTTTTTTAAAGATTTCCCGAAATACCCCATACGACATAATTCTAGAAGTCTAAATGTGTTCCGAATTTATGTGTTTCGGCGTAATCCCAGAAATCTTTAAAAAATTGTTTTCCGGAATTATGTGTTTCTGGAAATATTTTGAGAAATCAGGGGTAAAATCATCATTGTGGTAAATTTGGGGGTACAGAGTATAATAGTGGGAAAAAAAAGTCAAACAAATTGTATCAAAGCAATAGTAGGTAGATAGTTTGAGAAAAAAAATACTGCCAAAGATGCAGGTACAAAAGGTACCAATATCACAGTGGGAATTCTAATAGAGTTCACGAATCACAGGTAAGGGAATATCACTAACATAATCTAACAAATACTAATATTTGCCATTTCAAAAAAAAAAGTAAGCAAATTTAAAATTAAAGGGAAAAACAATATCCGTAATATCCCATGTGGTAGTCTGTTAACAACGCCAGCATTTTTTTAATGTTTGGTTAAGTATTTTTAAAAAAAAAAGTTATTTTGCAGGGACTTATTTAAAAAAAACTTTTGCAGAGACTTATTTGAAAAACAATTATATTTGTAAAGATCAAAAACATATTTAAACCTTTTAAAAATAACTTGCATAATGACTCTTTCTAACATATTTATTGTAGCCAGTGTAATGAATAGTAAAATAATGCATTTTAAAAGGCTTAAATATATGTTTGGCCCTGCAAATATGGTCATAATCCATTTAGGCGCTTGTAAAAAAAATTATCATTGCAAATATTAAGCGTTTACGGTTAAGCCCCTCGGTCAACTTTCCGAGCTAGAAGTTGGTTGTTCGTTTTGTAATTCCTCTCGCGAGTCGGTCGAACATCTTTTCATCACTTGTGGCTTTGCGCGTTTTGTTTGGCATATTGTTGGTACTTGGCTAGGTGTTGACGTGGATGTCTCTCTGGGTGTGGAGGATTTCTTTAGTAATTGTGGCCAGTGGTGTACAGGGAAGAAAGCAAAGCAGGTGAAACATCTCTTCTGGTTAACTACTTGTTGGAGCATTTGGCTAGCTAGGAACGGAGTCATATTCAAAGAGGAGGAACCAAATATAGAGGGGGTTGTTAACCGGATCAAGAACTTATCTTGGAGTTGGTGTCTTTATAAACTCAACTGTAATTCATCTTTGTCTGTATCTCTATGGTGGTCTAACCCACTTACATTCCTTAACAATCTGTAATCTAGTAGGGGGAGAAACAGTGGGCTAGGTTGTTGTTTTCCCAGTGTGGTGCAGGTTTTACGAGGTACTCTTTTTCCTTCCTGAGTCTTTTTCCCATTGGGTTTTGGCTCAGTGAGGTTTTAAGGAGGCCCTCCCCCTTTCCTATATCTCCATTGTAAGGGTTGGGCACCCTTTGTGCTCCCTTCAATGAATTTTTTTCTTATCTAAAACGAAAACAAAAAATTTTCCATCCAAAAATGCTGACATGGCTAACAGAGATGACGTCAGCATGACATCATGAATGATGTCACTGCCACGTGTCATCATTTGATTGGGCCTCAGTGCCACGTGGCAATGACATGCCACGTCATTACCCATGTGAGCATTACCAAATACAACTAAGGCACACTTATTCTTGTAAATATAAACCCAACTATTAATATATATTACATAAAACCTAATTACCTTAAAAAAATCAAACAAATCTGTAGATCTTTTTTTATCATCATCTTCTTCAATTCGTTTTTTCGTTTCTTCATCATCATCATCATCATCATCATCATCATATTAATCTTCGTCAATTCGTTTTTTCGTTATCCAGATCAAAACTTCGAGTTCAACCCAACGCAAAATTCGTTTCCAGATCTCAAATTTCGAGTTCAACTCAATTTTTTTTTCAGATCCAAAATTTCCATGGGGGTTCTTCTTAGATCTTGATTACGAACAAAATGCACCTAAATTTATTGGACTTCGTCGCCTATTATGTGAGAACGAAACGGGTGTCTAACCGGGTTTCTAGCGACCCGTTTCTCTGCTACTGGAGAACTAACGCATGAGTAATCAACAAATCGTTTTCAATTTGTAATAAAGCGTAACAAATCGTGATCAAATTGTAACAAATCATTTTTTTTGATGAAATCGTTCCAGAATAGCGTTTGGAATTGAAATTGTAACGAATCGTCGTTTTCCAGAATTGGGATTGAAAATATGGTGTTTTATGTAATATATATTTGTAGTTGGATTAAAATACCCAAATTATGTTGTGGCCTAGTGGTAGTTGGACGCCCCAATTACTACAAGGTCTCAAGTTCAACACCCATCGCCAGCAAAATATTTATTTTTTAGTAACAAAGGTGCCTCCACGTGGCAGCGGTGACTAGAGCTGTTAATTTGGCCCACATGGGCCAGCCCAGCCCCACATGGCCCTAAGGCCTATGGGACCAAAAGCTCACATGAGACCCAAAAGCCCTAGTGGGCTAGGGCTAGCCCAAGGCCCTTAATTTTCTGTTTATGCAACGAAACTGAAAAATTACCCACGGACCTATGTGGGCTTTGGCCTAGGCCAGCCCACGGGCCCTAAAATATTATTTATTTTTTTACAAAAAATTGGAAATAATATAAGAAGTGATGATTTTTTTAGGAAAAAAAGTGATGGTTATTGTAAAAAAAACTGATGATTTGTTTTAAGGAAAAAAGTGATAGTTATTGTAAAAAAAATTGGTTATTTGACGAACTTTTTTGAACTTGTTAAAAAAGTAAAATGAAAAGAGTATTAAAAGTTTTTATTATTATTTTTTTGACAAGTAAAAGTTTTTATTATAAAATCACCGATCTACTATAACATGTTCAATGACAAATTAAAATCAATAAATTGCTTTTTTCATATATGTTGAGTTAATGTTTTTTCTTTTTGCAATCGGTGGTGTGGTTTTACTTTTACTATTTATTTGTGTTTCTTTTAAAAGCCACTTCGAAGATGCATTGCTTGCGTTCCGTGTAATGTTTGCTTACATGAATGTATTGTATTGGTTAGTATATAAATATAATAGAAAGTAGAAATGGTGAATCGGTTTTTCAATGAAAGAGAAAAGGAGGTGGTGGTGGTGGTGAGAGGGAGAAAGAAGTAGTGGTGGTGGTGGTGAGAGGTAAAAGGAGGTGGTAGTGGTGAGTCGGTGATGGTGGTGATAGTTGTGAGAGAGAAAATAAGGTTGTGGTGGTGAGTGGTAGGTGGCGGTGGTGGTGGTGGTGGTGAGGGGGAGAAGGAGGTGGTGGTAAGAGGGAGGGAGAAGAGGAAGGGGGTGAAAGAATGAAAGTGGAGGTGTAAATAGTGGGAAAAGAATGAGAATAAAATTTGGGGGCTAGCCCACAAAGCCCTGGCCCTAACCCACTAAAAAATTTAAAAGTGTGGGCTGTGGCTAAAAAAAGCCCCATTAATAGGGGACTTCAATTTTATGGGCCTTGTTTGGGGGCCAATGGGGCTGGGCTTGGGGCTTGGGGCCAAATTGACACCTCTAGCGGAGACATGGAGTGTTGACATGGCATTGAGTGACACGTGGCACAATGGTCCAATAAGATGATGACACGTGACGGTGACATCATTCATGATGTCATGCTACGTCATCTCTGCTAGCCAAGTCAGCTTTTTTGGATGGAAAATTGACCGAGGGTGTTAACAGTAAACACATAATATTTGCAAGGGTCATTTTAAAGTTTTTTTTTACAAGAGACTAAATAAATTATGGTCATATTTATAGGGGCCAAACATATATTTAAGGCTTTTAAAAAATAATTTGCGTGTAACCACAAACAAATGGTGGTATATCTTATCAAGTTGCATTTGCTTTATCTTTACATTGTGGCAGCCTGGCAGGTAAGTATTTTAGGGAGCGGACACCACTGGTTTTAATTTTAGGGAGCGGACACCACTGCTTTACATCTTTGCATTTGCTTAAATTAAACTTGATAAGATATACCACCATTAAAACCAGTGGTGTCCGCTCCCTAAAATTAAAACCAGTGGTGTCCGAACCCGCCCGAAATCCTTTTGCGCTGCCTGCGAGGTGTAAAGCAAATGCATCTTTAAAACCAGCGCAAAAGGATTTCGGGCGAGTTCGGACACCACTGGTTTTAATTTTGAAAACTGGATCCACCCACTCAAACCCATCTTAACTGTTTCTTCTCGCAAATATACCCCACGTCCGATTTGACCTGCCTGCTGCATCAATATCTATTTCGAATACTCTGATTTCAGTCGGTTAAGGATTTTATGTCCAACCCTATAACATTTTGATGGCTACCCCACGTCCTAATTTACGAAGAAAGAATACAATAAGAAACTAATTACTTACACAAATTAATATGGTATCAAGACAAAATTAAATTATTAGAAAAAAACAAAATCAAGATTGGAATACTAAAAAGCTTTTTATATTGGTAAAAGGAAAAGTAGTATAAATAAATAAAAATAAATTTAATATAACGGGTATGCAAATAAGCGGTTTAATTAATCTCCAAACTTACTTATCTTCGTAAGTTGATTTTCATAAGCTTAAAAATAAGTTAATCCAAACGCCCCCCTAAATAAACCAATTTCCTTATTTCCTACGTATATTGCTTTGTCTAATTTTATTTTTGTATATAGGATTTTGCGGTTCGGTTAGGTTTGGTTTCGGTAATCAAAACCGCTGACCGAACCGAACCGCACAGTTCACTAATAAAAAAATCGAACAAAACCAATAGAAAACGATTTTTTGCGGTTTTCGATTTGGTTTGCTTCGGCTTGCGGTTTTCTATTGATTTGGTTCGGTTTTAAACACCCCTAACTCTTCCCCCCACCGTCCCTCCTATTTTCTCCTTCGCTCTATTATGGGACTGGGTTTCAGTGCATTCGCTAAAGCCATGGAGTCGGGGCATTCAAAAAATTGAAAAACGTTCTAGTGTAACTTGTTTTTTTGAGCTATTTTTTTATTTACATTGACATTCAAACACGTCACCGTTAAGCTGCGCCGTCTATTTTGCAAACTTGCTGATTCAATGATATTATTGTTAGTAATCCTATTAGTTTTTCATCTGTTAGTTTCTTTGCGTGACAGATTTGAAAGCCAAGTTTTAATTATTGCTAGCTAGTTTGGTTCACATTTTGTCATGTAGCAGCAAATATCAATTTAGCCTTGTTAAATTTTGAACAAATCACTAGCAAATCGGTGAAAGTTTATAGTAAAGTTCTAATTTTGTTCTACTTTTGTAGATTACTTATTTTTTAATTCCTCTTATTCTTGCTTCCATCATCACAAATTCCAATTCCTCTTATAAAAATGAATGGAGTTTAAATTATTTTGTAAAAAGTAAAATATAAAATATAAAATTAAATGTTAACTCAACCAGTAAAAGCGACGGAAAGGAAGCCAAGGAAGCTAGCGACAATCAGATGTAACTTGTTTTTTGAGCTATCTTTTTATTTACATTGACATTCAAACACATCACCGTTAAGCTGCGTCGTCTATTTTGCAAACTTGCTGATTCAATGATATTATTGTTAGTAATCCTATTAGTTTGTCATCTGTTAGTTTCTTTGCGTGACAGATTTGAAAGTCAAGTTTTGATTATTGCTAGTTTGGTTCACATTTTTGTCATGTAGCAGAAAATATCAATTTAGCCTTGTTAAATTTTGAACAAATCACTAGCAAATCAGTGAAAGTTTATAGTGGAGTTCTAATTTTGTTCTACTTTTGTAGATTGCTTATTTTTTCATTCCTCTTATTCTTGCTTCCATCATCACAAATTCCAATTCCTCTTATAAAAATGAATGGAGTTTAAATTATTTTGTAAAAAGTAAAATATAAAATTTAAAATTAAATGTTAACTCAACCAGTAAAAACGACGGAAAGGAAGCCAAGGAAGCTAGCGACAATCAGATGCATTAAATAGGAAAGGGTACAAAAGTAAGTTTACATATCAACCTCAAACTAAAATTAATTAAATAAACTAAAAATGGGTTCCCTAGGATTAGAAGACACGACCTCAAACTCCAATGTAGCATGCTTTACCGGTTGGGCTATTAAGATAAGTGAATCCTTGTTAGCATTGTGCTACATGAAATTATCCTTGGTTAGTTGGACTAGAAGATAAGTGAAGAAAATGAGAAGACTTAATATAGCTATTTAGTGATGGAATCATCTTTGATCAGTCGAATCAAACGGTAAGTGAACCCTAGCTGGCACGGTGATGCATTAAGTCATCCACGATTTAATGAACTGGATGCTAAGTGATGCCGAGTTCATAGTGGTACATGAAATCCTCAACGATCATTGAATCATTGTTAGCACTGTGATACATGGAATCATCCTTGGTTGGTTGGACCAAAAGGTAAGTGAACCCTAGTTCACACTGTGATAGTGGAGCCATCTTTGATCAGATGAAGTAGATGTTGGGTGAGCCCTAGTTCACATGGTGATACACAGACTCATCCATGGTTTAATGAACTAGACACTAAGTGAAACCTAGTTGACACGGTGATACACTAAGTCATCCACGATTTAATGTACTGGACGATAAGTGATGCCGAGTTTACACGGTGATACACTGAGTCATCTATGGTTTAACGAACTGGACGCTAAGTGATGCCGAGTTCATAGAGATACATCAAATCCCTCGCGATCATGAATCCTTGTGATACATGGAATCATCCTTGGTCGGTTGGACCATAAGGTATGTGAACCCTAGTTCACATGTGATACATGGAGCCATCTTTGATCAGTCGAAGTAGATGTTGGGTGAGACCTAGTTCACCATGTGATACACAGAGCCCTAGCTAACGATTATTATACTCCGCAGTATTATTATCATTGATAGATAATTCATGAGGCAAGACTCTTAAGGGAAGATAAAGAAATTACAAATGCATTTATTATATTTGGAGTGAATGTGTAAATAGTATAAATATATAGCAATAACAGTAAAATAAGCGATATGAATATATTTATATGATAAATGCTAGTGGAATCCATGTGTCAATTTTCGAGTGGTTAAGGAAAATTACCCACATTCTATTCAAGGGCAACCTAGGCCTCACCATTAGCAAAAGACTGCTCTGCATGGTATTTAAGAAAAGTTAAAAAAAAATGAAATGAAGTTCCAAAAGTAACATTTCAATTTTTTTTGGGAAGAAAAACTGCATAGTATAATAAATAGGTGGCTTCTAGGGTGAGAGAGTGAACAAGTCCCTCATCATGAATCACTTTTAACAACCATTAGATTGAATGAGCACATATATTTTATCATACACCATATCTCACCATATAAAATCTCTTTTCTTCTTCTCTCTTCTCTTTCCTTGTTCTGAAACTCAACCCCTCTTCCTCCACACCACCACAACCACAACCACCACCCCATCTCTCCAACCATCACTTCCATTACTAACACTAGTGCTTTAGACACACAAAAATTCACCATTTTTTATTTTTCAGAAAACACAAACCTTAACAATGAATTTTTAATTGCCAATACCATGAATATTATGTTGAGCTATCTCGGTGGTGGTGGTGTACGTGGTGGTCAGATTTAGAACAAGGAAAAAGAAGAGAGAAGAAAAAAGAGATTCTATATGGTGAGGTGTTATGGTGTATGATAAAATATGTGTGGTCATTTAATCTAACGGTTGTTAAAAGTGATTCACACTGAGAGACTTGTTTACTCTCTCACACTAGATGCAACCTACTACCCCGTCCCATTTTATATGCAATTTTAGCAAAATGAACTTGTACCAAATTAATTGTTGTTTTACATTTTCAACGAAGCATTTACTACTCTTTTTCACTTTTTCCATTCTTAATCATGACAACTTTTTACATTTAATAAATGGTTCCCATTTATCTATGTAGAGAGATAAAGAGTTAAATAGTAAATTAGACAATACTTTTTATAAAATCTACACTACTAATCATTTTTCTTAAAAAGTGTGTCAAAACCTTAAACTACATATAAAATGGGATGGAGGTAGTAATAAATATAGATAAATTTGGTATAATCACTGAAAAAAACTTTGACTTGCTAAGTATTTTTGCTTGACTTTATAAGTATTTTTGCTTATATTCGAAAACGTAGGGAGTATTCTTGCTAAGTATATTTAGTAACTTGACTTTATAAGTATTTTTGCTTATATTCGAAAACGTAGGGAGTATGCAAAGAAGAAATTTAATTACCAACAAGGGTTGGTCCAAGTGGTAACTGGACTCAAATCCCACCCCAAAGTCTCGGGTTCGAACTTTGGGTGCGACAAAAACTCTGTTGGGAGAAGAACCACACTCACCAATAAAGCCAGGTACTCGTGGCCAGCCAAATTTTCCGACATAAATTAGTCATCAACAAAACCGGTCGAAACTATACACAGATCATATTAAAAAAAAAAGCAATTTAATTAATCTCCAAAACCTATGTGGGGTCACCTACAATAGTCAAAAAGCATTCCATTGTTAAAATTAAAATACAGTGAGACCCAGTCACGTGATAAACTTTCATCATGATCTTTCAAATCATAGTTTTTTACTCTTTTTCTTTTTCTTTTTCTTTTTCACTTTAGAGCTATGAAGGCCCTGTACTGCAAAAATGGAGACGTATCCGTGTCGGATACGTATCTGATACCGACACGCACTCGATACTTCTAGATATGTACCCAAAGAGTATTCAATAATTTTTTAATTCTTTTTAAAAAATATTTGACTCGATACTTTTCAGATACATCTTTCATACTTCGTACCAACTAATGATACTTCTCAGATACTTTTTCGATAGCTCTTACCAACTAAGCACATGATTGTTACTCATATGTGATACACTTTAATACCTCAATAACTAAAAGACAAAATTATATGTTTTTTTGTAATACACTAATAGAAGAAATAATACATTGTGATATGGGTGGGATAAATATACATAACTAGCTCTACTTGATATGATCACAAGTATTTATTTCTACAATGTGATGATCATATATTGACTAATGATATGCTTAAGTTTTATTGAGCAACTACGTACTAATATGAATATCTTACTCTATAAAAATTCATCTATTCCTGCCACTGACTATTTAAGATTATAATTATACGATTTCGCGTGGTCTCAGTTACTTGTTCACCCTTACTTTTTATGACTAGTCACTCATACATAGGTGTGTCGATTGTACTCTTCATCTCATCCATATATTTTCTTTGTGATTTTTTTATCTATGTGGGCAGGTTTTTTTATATCTATTAAAAACAATATTTCAGTTTTTCATCTTCGTTTTTTTTTCTTTTTATGTTTCTACTCTATTTTCTTTTTTCTGTTATGTTTTTATATATTTAACTTTTAATTTAATTTTTTATTAAAGTATCCCAGCCGTGTCGTATCTTGATTTTCAAAATTTTTCCGTATTCCCTTATCCGTATCGTGTCGTATCCAGTATCGTATTTTGTATCTGGGCTTCATGGCTTTAGAGAGAGCGTTAGAAAAATAATTGAGAGTGCAAGAGTGAAAAGAAAAAAGGTTGGGGAACAGGGGTTTTCATTAGTGGTACAATTGCCTATGGGCTGCTTTGATTCATTGTAATTAATAATGTTTTTTATAATGTAAGTGAGGTACTCTTTTTTCTTGTGTTTTTTTTTCAATAGGTTTTGGCTCAAAAAGGTTTTAACGGGGCTCTCCAATTCTGATGTAAGGGTTGAAGTACCGCTTTGTACTCCCATCAATAAAGTCATTAGCTTAAAAAAGGTTGCAGAACAATAATTGCTAGCAACAGGTTTTGTTCCTGTACATACTTTTTCCCATCCATCCCTCTCATTGTAACATCCTCAAAATAATTAGGCGAATTATTTGGATGTTAACCCAATTGGAATAATTTAGTACTTGACTGGTAAATTTATTGAGTGCTAAAATTATTTATTGGATGTCATTAGATCGTTAACCGGATAATACGGATCAAGGAAGTTTTGGAATCGAAATAAGGGATTAGGATCAATATGGTAATTGGACCACGCTACCACTTATTTATTAATTAAATATGTGTGTGTGTGTGTTGAATAAGGAAAGAAAAGAAAGAAAGAAGAGGATTCGAACAGAAGAGGAAAGAAAAGAAAGAAAAGAAGAGAAAGAAGAAGAGGAAAGGAGAAGAGAAAGGAAGAAGAGAAGTGAACCCCATCCCTCCAAAATTCAGCACAATCATCATCTCCTCTCCCTCTCCAAAACCCAAGAGCTAGGTAAGAATTTATCCGATTTTTCCCCCTTTTTGTGACCTACGAAATTTAGGGGTTTTTGTTGGAAATTTGTTGAAATCAAGGATTGATAGGTTGTGTTGGTGATTGGGTTATGTTTAGGATCGAAGCTAGGAGCGGATTGAACGCGATTGGGAGCTCGAAACGAAGTTAGGAGCGGTTCGGTGTTGATTGGGTTCGATTCGGTGATTTTGACATCTCGGTGATTTCGGCTCGGCAACGACTCTCGCTTCAAGGGTGAGTTTTACTCACGTTTAGGTTTTATTCCGTTTTGGTATAATTTGTGCGTCGATTGGTTCCGAGAAACTTTGAGTCAAAAACCGTTATTTCGAAAAATAACGCTTTGGATAAAATCCGTTTAA
Source organism: Astragalus membranaceus (assembly GCA_039519185.1). NCBI lineage: Eukaryota > Viridiplantae > Streptophyta > Magnoliopsida > Fabales > Fabaceae > Astragalus > Astragalus membranaceus. Next base: position 158,250,844 of record CM076848.1, on the reverse strand, counting down.
ATTACGTTTTGGATTGGATTGATTGATTGTGTGGTTTGTATTGGGTCCATTGTATTGGTTGTTTGATCTGTTTTCGATCGGAACGAGAATCGGAATTGAGCGGAATAGCGGATTTCGCGAAAATCGCAAAATCTGCACCAGACAGACCCCCATCACGTCGCGACCCGCGGGGCATCGCGTCGCGACCAAGTGTATTTTTGGCAACGCAAATGTTTCTGATTTTTTTCGCGTCGCGACGGTTTGCAGATTTTCAACAGTTTTTCACTGATTTTGTTTTCGCGATATCTTTTGATTCCGGAACCCGATTGAGGTGTTCTAAGATGCGTTGGAAAGCTTATTCAGAGGCCTAACTGAATATTCTATTTTTAAGGAAAAATGAACTGTTTTTGATATTGAAAATTGTGACGAAAAGTGGTCAACTAGAGTGCGAGTGTGAACTTGGATTTTATAAAATGTGGATTAAAGTGTTTCCTCGATTGTCTGATTTGATGGACCGTGGGTTCATGGTACTGTAGATATATATATATTATATCGAGTTTGGGTGACGACCCATGTTGACATACTAGGCGGGGAAGTCATGAACCCTTACCCTAGGCTCTGTGCCCTTAGGAAACACTATTGGTTATGGGGTTCGCCGGAAGATGCAAGTGGATTGCGGCCGGTGTTGTGTCAAAAGTTATTGTACTACGTTCACCAGAAGATGCAAGCGGATTGCGGCTGGTGGTACGTAGAAAGGCCTAGGATGCTAGTTCATCGGGAGACGCAAGTGGATTGCAGCCGGTGTCTTACTAGGTCGAAGCCTTATTGTATGATTCACCGGGATTAGCAAGTGGATTGCGGTCGGTGTTGTGTCAAAGCTTAAAAATGTTTTAAATGGACCGAGAGTGTTAGTAGGGGTCTCGGTAGAACTCACTGAGATTGTATCTCACTGTTTAAATGTTGTTGTTTTACAGATAAACAGGGACAGAAGAAACCTCAGAGGCACGAGTAGGTGGCCCCGGGAGAAGGATGATGACTGAGCTTTATGTTCAAGTTTATTTTCCTTCTATTGTCTATGTATCATAGCACTATGGCATTAGTGTTTTGTTTATCTTTCTTTCCGCTTTCTTGTATGACTCTGACTACCATAGTTGCTGACAGTTTATGGTCTGAGTACCGTATGGTCTTATTTGTGTATAAGACGGTTATGTTATATTTCAGCAAAAAATTTATAGTGGTATTCAGTGTCTAAGCAGAAATTATTATCTCTGATGTTTACACTTTGGTGCACTTGGGTATTTTTACATGTTAAATATACCGGGGTGTTACAGTTGGTATCAGAGCGGTTCGACCTAGTCGGACTTAGCTTTTAGGGTCTTTACTTTCTCCAGTCGTGATTTTCTTAGTATGCTATTAGACATTGAGCTTGATCAACTTAATACTTTGTGCATATTTCGCAGAATCATGGCCAGAAGAGGTAGAGGCGTCCCTCCTCCTGTTGATCCAAACTTCGAATGGATGCAGAATGTCATTGAGAATCAGCAAAAGATGATGCAGGATATGTTGCAAATGCAGCATGACCAAATGGGTCTGCAACAGCCCAATTTCCAACCTCATCAAGAAGATCCTAACCGGACATATTTCCAATTTCAAAAGATGAAGCCCCCGACTTACAAGGGTGGACCGGATCCAATGACTGCCTATTATTGGATCGATTCAATGGAGAAAATTTTTCAAACCTTGCAATGCGGGGAAGAAGAGAAAGTAATATGTGCGGCACATGTGCTCGATGAAGACGCCCACACCTGGTGGTGTAATGCAAGACAAATGATGGAACTCCAAGGAACTCCCCTCACTTGGGACAACTTCAAGGAATTGTTTCTGAAGCAATATTTCCCTTCGGTGAAGAAGCTGAGTGAGCAAGCAGAGTTTGTAAATCTTAAGCAAGGTGATATGTCGGTTGGGGAATATGCTGCGAAATTTGAAAGACTGTCTCAGTTCTATGAGTTGGGGAGGTATGCCCCAAATGATATGTGGAAGATGCAAATGTTCAAAGAAGGTCTCCGAGCTGATGTGAGCCAAGGACTTAGTTCTTACACTTTGGTTAATTATCCTGCCTTAGTGCAACAAGCATATGTTGCTGAGGAGGATCTGAGGAAAATGTATGCTGAAAAGAAAGACTATTGGAAGGGTAAGAAAAAGGCTGTTGAATCTTCTACTCCATCCAGGCCATTCAAGGGAAGTAATTATAAAGGGAAGCAGGTGCAATCCCATGAACCGTCTAAGCCCCACAAGTGTAGCACATGCGGAAGATATCACCCAGGTGATTGTTGGCAAAAATCTAATCGGTGCTATCATTATAATGAAGAGGGCCACTATGCTGATAAGTGCCCATCAAGGAGGAGCTTTCAAGGAGCCCCGAATGCGCTGAGACAAGGGCGAATCAACACATTGGATGCTCGGACCATCACACCTACTGATAATCTTCTGAGGGGTACGGGATCTCTTTTTAATAACTCAGTCAATATTTTATATGATTCTGGTGCAACTCACTGCTTTATATCACAAGCGTGTGTGGATCGGTTGGGACTAGCATTGTCTGAGCTATCCGAACCGATAACTATTTTAACTGCTGCCAAGGGTCGTGTCCAGACCCAATCATTGTGTGAAAATTGCCTACTTGTCATAGGGGACAGACATTTTGTTGTGAAATTTATTTGCTTACCTATGAGAAGTATGGACATTGTTCTGGGTATGAATTGGATGGCTGAAAATCATGTAACAATCAACTGTGCCGACCGAACCATTAGCTTCGCCTCCGAATCCGTAGGATTGACACAGGCAGATTCTGAAGCGATGATCTCTTACACCGAAGCAAGCCAGTCATTATTCCAAGGTGCGGAGGCTATTCTTATTATGTTGTCTGCATCTACTGAAACAGGTTTAGATTTGTCATCTGTGCAAGTGGTAAATGAATTTCTAGATGTCTTTCCAAAGGAAGTTTCATCCTTACCTCCTGACCGAGAGGTAGAATTCTCAATAGAATTGATTCCTGGTATATGATCGATATCTATTGCTCCTTATAGGATGTCTCCTTTAGAATTGAAGGAACTGAAGTGTCAACTTGAAGAGTTAATATCGAAGAGGTTTATCCGACCGAGTGCTTCTCCATGGGGTGCTCCGGTATTGCTAGTTAAGAAGAAGGACAGAAGCATGAGGTTGTGTATTGACTACCGTCAACTCAACAAGGTGACGATTAAAAACAAATATCCATTGCCAAGGATAGACGATTTGCTTGACCAACTTCGAGGTGCCGTGGTATTTTCAAAAATTGATCTGAGATCGGGTTATCATCAAATAAAGGTACGAGCCTTAGATATTCCGAAGACAGCTTTTCGTACGAGGTATGGACATTACGAGTTTGTGGTGATGCCCTTCGGTTTGACTAATGCTCCAGCGGTATTCATGGATTACATGAACCGAGTTTTTCACACGTACCTCGATCAGTTTGTAGTAGTTTTTATTGATGATATCTTGGTGTACTCTAAGACCATTGAGGACCATGTTCAACATCTCCGCATTGTTCTGGGCGTACTCCGAGAAAAGAAATTGTATGCCAAGCCGACGAAGTGTGACTTCTGGATGCCGGAAGTGAAGTTTTTGGGACACGTGATTTCCCAATCGGGAGTTGCGGTGGATCCCAGTAAGGTGGAAGCGGTGTTGAACTGGGAACGACCGACATCTGTCACTGAAATAAGAAGTTTCTTGGGTCTAGCTGGTTACTACAGGAGGTTTATTCAAGGTTTTTCACAATTGGTTCTTCCACTTACTCGGTTAACTCGTAAGGGCCAACCGTTTACATGGGATGCCGATTGTGAGGAGTGTTTTCAAGAGTTGAAAGTTAGGTTAACTTCTGCTCCAATCCTAATTCTTCCAGATCCGTCTTTGGAATTCCAAATTTACAGCGATGCTTCTGGAAAGGGTTTAGGATGTGTTCTAATGCAGAACCAACAAGTTGTAGCTTATGCCTCCAGACAGTTGAAGACTCGTGAAGAGAACTATCCGACTCATGATTTGGAGTTGGCAGCTATTGTGTAGGCACTGAAGATTTGGAGACATTACCTATATGGGTTTCGTTTCGAAGTCTTCAGTGATCATAAAAGCTTGAAGTATTTGTTTGATCAGAAGGAGTTGAATAACAGGCAGAGAAGGTGGGTGGAGTTTCTGAAGGATTATGACTTCGAATTGAAGTATCATCCGGGAAAGGCTAATGTTGTAGCTGATGCACTAAGTAGGAAATCCATTCACATAGCAAAGTTTATGATGCATGAAATGAAATTGTTGGAGTCCTTTAGGGACTTAAATTTGAATGCAAGATCAAGGAAGAACCGGTTAGTGTTGAGCCATATGAGGATCTCCAGTTCATTAAGGGATTCTATTCGCGTAGCACAGGAAATTGATGTAAAGCTACAATCGCAGAAATTGTTGCCAGATTTTACTGAAGATAGTGATGGAGTTATTTGTTTCAACGGTAGGATCTGTGTGCCCGATAATGAAGATATTAAAAAGCAAGTGCTAGAAGAAGCACACCGAAGTTTATTTTCTGTACATCTTGGATCCACCAAGATGTATAGAGATTTAAAGCAGATGTATTGGTGGCAAGGAATGAAGTTAGATATTGCTGAATTCGTATCTCAATGCTTAACTTGCCAAAGAGTTAAGATAGAACATCAGAAGCCTGGTGGTCTGTTACGGCCACTAGATGTGCCAGTGTGGAAATGGGAAGACATTTCCATGGATTTTGTAATGGCATTGCCAAGGTCTCAAGCCGGTAACGACTCCATTTGGGTAGTTGTGGATCGGTTAACCAAATCAGCTCATTTCATTCCAGTTCGTTCGAGCAGTAAAGTATCCAAGTTAGCTGAGGTGTATTTAAAGAACATAGTAAGATTTCATGGGGTTCCTACCACTATAGTGTCGAATCGAGATCCGAAATTCACTTCTCGATTTTTGAAAGCTCTGAATGAAGCATTGGGGACTAAAGTACTTCTTAGTACCGCTTATCACCCGCAGACCGATGGTCAGACCGAGAGGACTATCCAGACATTAGAGGATATGCTTAGGGCTTCGGTACTTGATAACGAGAAGAAATGGGAGGATCATCTTCCATTGGTGGAATTTTCATATAACAACAGTTATCATTCCAGTATCGGAATGGCGCCTTTTGAAGCTTTGTACGGTAGGAAATGTAGAACTCCATTGTGTTGGTGGGAAGTCGGCGAGAACCGATTGTTAGGACCCGAGATAATCCATGACACTACTGAAAAGATCCGCCAGATCAGGGAAAGAATGAAAGCTGCTCAGAGTAGGCAAAAGAGTTATGCCGACAAAAGGAGAAGGCCGTTAGAGTTTGAGTCGGGTGATCATGTGTTTTTGAGATTGTCACCAACAATTGGCACAGGTAGGGCATTACGGGTGAAGAAACTCAGTCCTCGGTATATTGGACCCTTCCAAATTATCGAGCGAGTTGGGCCTCTTGCATACCGTATTGCTTTACCTCCGCCATTGTCAAATCTGCATGATGTATTCCATGTGTCTCAGCTGCGGAAGTACATTCCCGATCCAAGTCAACCGTTAGATTTTGAAACGATTGACCTTCGACCGGACTTGGCTTTCCAACCTCATCCGAATTACATCCTGGAACGTGGCGAGAGGACGCTACGGACGAAGTCAATTCCCATTGTCAAGGTGGTTTGGGATGGTTTTTCCGTCGAGGAAGCTACTTGGGAGTTGGAGGACGATATGCGGACACAGTATCCGTATTTGTTTTCTTGAGGTACGTTGTGTTTAATTTTGAGGACAAAATTCTTTTAAGTAGGGGAGAATGTAACATCCTCAAAATAATTAGGCGAATTATTTGGATGTTAACCCAATTGGAATAATTTAGTACTTGACTGGTAAATTTATTGAGTGCTAAAATTATTTATTGGATGTCATTAGATCGTTAACCGGATAATACGGATCAAGGAAGTTTTGGAATCGAAATAAGGGATTAGGATCAATATGGTAATTGGACCACGCTACCACTTATTTATTAATTAAATATGTGTGTGTGTGTTGAATAAGGAAAGAAAAGAAAGAAAGAAGAGGATTCGAACAGAAGAGGAAAGAAAAGAAGAGAAAGAAGAAGAGGAAAGGAGAAGAGAAAGGAAGAAGAGAAGTGAACCCCATCCCTCCAAAATTCAGCACAATCATCATCTCCTCTCCCTCTCCAAAACCCAAGAGCTAGGTAAGATTTTATCCGATTTTTCCCCCTTTTTGTGACCTACGAAATTTAGGGGTTTTTGTTGGAAATTTGTTGAAATCAAGGATTGATAGGTTGTGTTGGTGATTGGGTTATGTTTAGGATCGAAGCTAGGAGCGGATTGAACGCGATTGGGAGCTCAAAACGAAGTTAGTAGCGGTTCGGTGTTGATTGGGTTCGATTCGGTGACTTTGACATCTCGGTGATTTCGGCTCGGCAACGACTCTCGCTTCAAGGGTGAGTTTTACTCACGTTTAGGTTTATTCCGTTTTGGTATAATTTGTGCGTCGATTGGTTCCGAGAAACTTTGAGTCAAAAACCGTTATTTCGAAAAATAACGCTTTGGATAAAATCCGTTTAAATTACGTTTTGGATTGGATTGATTGATTGTGTGGTTTGTATTGGGTCCATTGTATTGGTTGTTTGATCTGTTTTCGATCGGAACGAGAATCGGAATTGAGCGGAATAGCGGATTTCGCGAAAATCGCAAAATCTGCACCAGACAGACCCCCATCGCGTCGCGACCCGCGGGGCATCGCGTCGCGACCAAGTGTATTTTTGGCAACGCAAATGTTTCTGATTTTTTTCGAGTCGCGACGGTTTGCAGATTTTCAACAGTTTTTCACTGATTTTGTTTTCGCGATATCTTTTGATTCCGGAACCCGATTGAGGTGTTCTAAGATGCGTTGGAAAGCTTATTCAGAGGCCTAACTGAATATTCTATTTTTAAGGAAAAATGAACTGTTTTTGATATTGAAAATTGTGACGAAAAGTGGTCAACTAGAGTGCGAGTGTGAACTTGGATTTTATAAAATGTGGATTAAAGTGTTTCCTCGATTGTCTGATTTGATGGACCGTGGGTTCATGGTACTGTAGATATATATATTATATCGAGTTTGGGTGACGACCCATGTTGACATACTAGGCGGGGAAGTCATGAACCCTTACCCTAGGCTCTGTGCCCTTAGGAAACACTATTGGTTATGGGGTTCGCCGGAAGATGCAAGTGGATTGCGGCCGGTGTTGTGTCAAAAGTTATTGTACTACGTTCACCAGAAGATGCAAGCGGATTGCGGCTGGTGGTACGTAGAAAGGCCTAGGATGCTAGTTCATCGGGAGACGCAAGTGGATTGCAGCCGGTGTCTTACTAGGTCGAAGCCTTATTGTATGATTCACCGGGATTAGCAAGTGGATTGCGGTCGGTGTTGTGTCAAAGCTTAAAAATGTTTTAAATGGACCGAGAGTGTTAGTAGGGGTCTCGGTAGAACTCACTGAGATTGTATCTCACTGTTTAAATGTTGTTGTTTTACAGATAAACAGGGACAGAAGAAACCTCAGAGGCACGAGTAGGTGGCCCCGGGAGAAGGATGATGACTGAGCTTTATGTTCAAGTTTATTTTCCTTCTATTGTCTATGTATCATAGCACTATGGCATTAGTGTTTTGTTTATCTTTCTTTCCGCTTTCTTGTATGACTCTGACTACCATAGTTGCTGACAGTTTATGGTCTGAGTACCGTATGGTCTTATTTGTGTATAAGACGGTTATGTTATATTTCAGCAAAAAATTTATAGTGGTATTCAGTGTCTAAGCAGAAATTATTATCTCTGATGTTTACACTTTGGTGCACTTGGGTATTTTTACATGTTAAATATACCGGGGTGTTACAGTTGGTATCAGAGCGGTTCGACCTAGTCGGACTTAGCTTTTAGGGTCTTTACTTTCTCCAGTCGTGATTTTCTTAGTATGCTATTAGACATTGAGCTTGATCAACTTAATACTTTGTGCATATTTCGCAGAATCATGGCCAGAAGAGGTAGAGGCGTCCCTCCTCCTGTTGATCCAAACTTCGAATGGATGCAGAATGTCATTGAGAATCAGCAAAAGATGATGCAGGATATGTTGCAAATGCAGCATGACCAAATGGGTCTGCAACAGCCCAATTTCCAACCTCATCAAGAAGATCCTAACCGGACATATTTCCAATTTCAAAAGATGAAGCCCCCGACTTACAAGGGTGGACCGGATCCAATGACTGCCTATTATTGGATCGATTCAATGGAGAAAATTTTTCAAACCTTGCAATGCGGGGAAGAAGAGAAAGTAATATGTGCGGCACATGTGCTCGATGAAGACGCCCACACCTGGTGGTGTAATGCAAGACAAATGATGGAACTCCAAGGAACTCCCCTCACTTGGGACAACTTCAAGGAATTGGTTCTGAAGCAATATTTCCCTTCGGTGAAGAAGCTGAGTGAGCAAGCAGAGTTTGTAAATCTTAAGCAAGGTGATATGTCGGTTGGGGAATATGCTGCGAAATTTGAAAGACTGTCTCAGTTCTATGAGTTGGGGAGGTATGCCCCAAATGATATGTGGAAGATGCAAATGTTCAAAGAAGGTCTCCGAGCTGATGTGAGCCAAGGACTTAGTTCTTACACTTTGGTTAATTATCCTGCCTTAGTGCAACAAGCATATGTTGCTGAGGAGGATCTGAGGAAAATGTATGCTGAAAAGAAAGACTATTGGAAGGGTAAGAAAAAGGCTGTTGAATCTTCTACTCCATCCAGGCCATTCAAGGGAAGTAATTATAAAGGGAAGCAGGTGCAATCCCATGAACCGTCTAAGCCCCACAAGTGTAGCACATGCGGAAGATATCACCCAGGTGATTGTTGGCAAAAATCTAATCGGTGCTATCATTGTAATGAAGAGGGCCACTATGCTGATAAGTGCCCATCAAGGAGGAGCTTTCAAGGAGCCCCGAATGCGCTGAGACAAGGGCGAATCAACACATTGGATGCTCGGACCATCACACCTACTGATAATCTTCTGAGGGGTACGGGATCTCTTTTTAATAACTCAGTCAATATTTTATATGATTCTGGTGCAACTCACTGCTTTATATCACAAGCGTGTGTGGATCGGTTGGGACTAGCATTGTCTGAGCTATCCGAACCGATAACTATTTTAACTGCTGCCAAGGGTCGTGTCCAGACCCAATCATTGTGTGAAAATTGCCTACTTGTCATAGGGGACAGACATTTTGTTGTGAAATTTATTTGCTTACCTATGAGAAGTATGGACATTGTTCTGGGTATGAATTGGATGGCTGAAAATCATGTAACAATCAACTGTGCCGACCGAACCATTAGCTTCGCCTCCGAATCCGTAGGATTGACACAGGCAGATTCTGAAGCGATGATCTCTTACACCGAAGCAAGCCAGTCATTATTCCAAGGTGCGGAGGCTATTCTTATTATGTTGTCTGCATCTACTGAAACAGGTTTAGATTTGTCATCTGTGCAAGTGGTAAATGAATTTCTAGATGTCTTTCCAAAGGAAGTTTCATCCTTACCTCCTGACCGAGAGGTAGAATTCTCAATAGAATTGATTCCTGGTATATGATCGATATCTATTGCTCCTTATAGGATGTCTCCTTTAGAATTGAAGGAACTGAAGTGTCAACTTGAAGAGTTAATATCGAAGAGGTTTATCCGACCGAGTGCTTCTCCATGGGGTGCTCCGGTATTGCTAGTTAAGAAGAAGGACAGAAGCATGAGGTTGTGTATTGACTACCGTCAACTCAACAAGGTGACGATTAAAAACAAATATCCATTGCCAAGGATAGACGATTTGCTTGACCAACTTCGAGGTGCCGTGGTATTTTCAAAAATTGATCTGAGATCGGGTTATCATCAAATAAAGGTACGAGCCTTAGATATTCCGAAGACAGCTTTTCGTACGAGGTATGGACATTACGAGTTTGTGGTGATGCCCTTCGGTTTGACTAATGCTCTAGCGGTATTCATGGATTACATGAACCGAGTTTTTCACACGTACCTCGATCAGTTTGTAGTAGTTTTTATTGATGATATCTTGGTGTACTCTAAGACCATTGAGGACCATGTTCAACATCTCCGCATTGTTCTGGGCGTACTCCGAGAAAAGAAATTGTATGCCAAGCCGACGAAATGTGACTTCTGGATGCCGGAAGTGAAGTTTTTGGGACACGTGATTTCCCAATCGGGAGTTGCGGTGGATCCCAGTAAGGTGGAAGCGGTGTTGAACTGGGAACGACCGACATCTGTCACTGAAATAAGAAGTTTCTTGGGTCTAGCTGGTTACTACAGGAGGTTTATTCAAGGTTTTTCACAATTGGTTATTCCACTTACTCGGTTAACTCGTAAGGGCCAACCGTTTACATGGGATGCCGATTGTGAGGAGTGTTTTCAAGAGTTGAAAGTTAGGTTAACTTCTGCTCCAATCCTAATTCTTCCAGATCCGTCTTTGGAATTCCAAATTTACAGCGATGCTTCTGGAAAGGGTTTAGGATGTGTTCTAATGCAGAACCAACAAGTTGTAGCTTATGCCTCCAGACAGTTGAAGACTCGTGAAGAGAACTATCCGACTCATGATTTGGAGTTGGCAGCTATTGTGTAGGCACTGAAGATTTGGAGACATTACCTATATGGGTTTCGTTTCGAAGTCTTCAGTGATCATAAAAGCTTGAAGTATTTGTTTGATCAGAAGGAGTTGAATAACAGGCAGAGAAGGTGGGTGGAGTTTCTGAAGGATTATGACTTCGAATTGAAGTATCATCCGGGAAAGGCTAATGTTGTAGCTGATGCACTAAGTAGGAAATCCATTCACATAGCAAAGTTTATGATGCATGAAATGAAATTGTTGGAGTCCTTTAGGGACTTAAATTTGAATGCAAGATCAAGGAAGAACCGGTTAGTGTTGAGCCATATGAGGATCTCCAGTTCATTAAGGGATTCTATTCGCGTAGCACAGGAAATTGATGTAAAGCTACAATCGCAGAAATTGTTGCCAGATTTTACTGAAGATAGTGATGGAGTTATTTGTTTCAACGGTAGGATCTGTGTGCCCGATAATGAAGATATTAAAAAGCAAGTGCTAGAAGAAGCACACCGAAGTTTATTTTCTGTACATCTTGGATCCACCAAGATGTATAGAGATTTAAAGCAGATGTATTGGTGGCAAGGAATGAAGTTAGATATTGCTGAATTCGTATCTCAATGCTTAACTTGCCAAAGAGTTAAGATAGAACATCAGAAGCCTGGTGGTCTGTTACGGCCACTAGATGTGCCAGTGTGGAAATGGGAAGACATTTCCATGGATTTTGTAATGGCATTGCCAAGGTCTCAAGCCGGTAACGACTCCATTTGGGTAGTTGTGGATCGGTTAACCAAATCAGCTCATTTCATTCCAGTTCGTTCGAGCAGTAAAGTATCCAAGTTAGCTGAGGTGTATTTAAAGAACATAGTAAGATTTCATGGGGTTCCTACCACTATAGTGTCGAATCGAGATCCGAAATTCACTTCTCGATTTTGGAAAGCTCTGAATGAAGCATTGGGGACTAAAGTACTTCTTAGTACCGCTTATCACCCGCAGACCGATGGTCAGACCGAGAGGACTATCCAGACATTAGAGGATATGCTTAGGGCTTCGGTACTTGATAACGAGAAGAAATGGGAGGATCATCTTCCATTGGTGGAATTTTCATATAACAACAGTTATCATTCCAGTATCGGAATGGCGCCTTTTGAAGCTTTGTACGGTAGGAAATGTAGAACTCCATTGTGTTGGTGGGAAGTCGGCGAGAACCGATTGTTAGGACCCGAGATAATCCATGACACTACTGAAAAGATCCGCCAGATCAGGGAAAGAATGAAAGCTGCTCAGAGTAGGCAAAAGAGTTATGCCGACAAAAGGAGAAGGCCGTTAGAGTTTGAGTCGGGTGATCATGTGTTTTTGAGATTGTCACCAACAATTGGCACAGGTAGGGCATTACGGGTGAAGAAACTCAGTCCTCGGTATATTGGACCCTTCCAAATTATCGAGCGAGTTGGGCCTCTTGCATACCGTATTGCTTTACCTCCGCCATTGTCAAATCTGCATGATGTATTCCATGTGTCTCAGCTGCGGAATTACATTCCCGATCCAAGTCAACCGTTAGATTTTGAAACGATTGACCTTCGACCGGACTTGTCTTTCCAACCTCATCCGAATTACATCCTGGAACGTGGCGAGAGGACGCTACGGACGAAGTCAATTCCCATTGTCAAGGTGGTTTGGGATGGTTTTTCCGTCGAGGAAGCTACTTGGGAGTTGGAGGACGATATGCGGACACAGTATCCGTATTTGTTTTCTTGAGGTACGTTGTGTTTAATTTTGAGGACAAAATTCTTTTAAGTAGGGGAGAATGTAACATCCTCAAAATAATTAGGCGAATTATTTGGATGTTAACCCAATTGGAATAATTTAGTACTTGACTGGTAAATTTATTGAGTGCTAAAATTATTTATTGGATGTCATTAGATCGTTAACCGGATAATACGGATCAAGGAAGTTTTGGAATCGAAATAAGGGATTAGGATCAATATGGTAATTGGACCACGCTACCACTTATTTATTAATTAAATATGTGTGTGTGTGTTGAATAAGGAAAGAAAAGAAAGAAAGAAGAGGATTCGAACAGAAGAGGAAAGAAAAGAAGAGAAAGAAGAAGAGGAAAGGAGAAGAGAAAGGAAGAAGAGAAGTGAACCCCATCCCTCCAAAATTCAGCACAATCATCATCTCCTCTCCCTCTCCAAAACCCAAGAGCTAGGTAAGATTTTATCCGATTTTTCCCCCTTTTTGTGACCTACGAAATTTAGGGGTTTTTGTTGGAAATTTGTTGAAATCAAGGATTGATAGGTTGTGTTGGTGATTGGGTTATGTTTAGGATCGAAGCTAGGAGCGGATTGAACGCGATTGGGAGCTCAAAACGAAGTTAGGAGCGGTTCGGTGTTGATTGGGTTCGATTCGGTGATTTTGACATCTCGGTGATTTCGGCTCGGCAACGACTCTCGCTTCAAGGGTGAGTTTTACTCACGTTTAGGTTTATTCCGTTTTGGTATAATTTGTGCGTCGATTGGTTCCGAGAAACTTTGAGTCAAAAATCGTTATTTCGAAAAATAACGCTTTGGATAAAATCCGTTTAAATTACGTTTTGGATTGGATTGATTGATTGTGTGGTTTGTATTGGGTCCATTGTATTGGTTGTTTGATCTGTTTTCGATCGGAACGAGAATCGGAATTGAGCGGAATAGCGGATTTCGCGAAAATCGCAAAATCTGCACCAGACAGACCCCCATCGCGTCGCGACCCGTGGGGCATCGCGTCGCGACCAAGTGTATTTTTGGCAACGCAAATGTTTCTGATTTTTTTCGAGTCGCGACGGTTTGCAGATTTTCAACAGTTTTTCACTGATTTTGTTTTCGCGATATCTTTTGATTCCGGAACCCGATTGAGGTGTTCTAAGATGCGTTGGAAAGCTTATTCAGAGGCCTAACTGAATATTCTATTTTTAAGGAAAAATGAACTGTTTTTGATATTGAAAATTGTGACGAAAAGTGGTCAACTAGAGTGCGAGTGTGAACTTGGATTTTATAAAATGTGGATTACAGTGTTTCCTCGATTGTCTGATTTGATGGACCGTGGGTTCATGGTACTGTAGATATATATATATTATATCGAGTTTGGGTGACGACCCATGTTGACATACTAGGCGGGGAAGTCATGAACCCTTACCCTAGGCTCTGTGCCCTTAGGAAACACTATTGGTTATGGGGTTCGCCGGAAGATGCAAGTGGATTGCGGCCGGTGTTGTGTCAAAAGTTATTGTACTACGTTCACCAGAAGATGCAAGCGGATTGCGGCTGGTGGTACGTAGAAAGGCCTAGGATGCTAGTTCATCGGGAGACGCAAGTGGATTGCAGCCGGTGTCTTACTAGGTCGAAGCCTTATTGTATGATTCACCGGGATTAGCAAGTGGATTGCGGTCGGTGTTGTGTCAAAGCTTAAAAATGTTTTAAATCGACCGAGAGTGTTAGTAGGGGTCTCGGTAGAACTCACTGAGATTGTATCTCACTGTTTAAATGTTGTTGTTTTACAGATAAACAGGGACAGAAGAAACCTCAGAGGCACGAGTAGGTGGCCCCGGGAGAAGGATGATGACTGAGCTTTATGTTCAAGTTTATTTTCCTTCTATTGTCTATGTATCATAGCACTATGGCATTAGTGTTTTGTTTATCTTTCTTTCCGCTTTCTTGTATGACTCTGACTACCATAGTTGCTGACAGTTTATGGTCTGAGTACCGTATGGTCTTATTTGTGTATAAGACGGTTATGTTATATTTCAGCAAAAATTTTATAGTGGTATTCAGTGTCTAAGAAGAAATTATTATCTCTGATGTTTACACTTTGGTGCACTTGGGTATTTTTACATGTTAAATATACCGGGGTGTTACACTCATTTTCTCCTTCGCTCTAATATTATAGCCCCACCAACCCTCTGTCCAAAAAAACGCTGAACCTGATTAAAAATTTTATAATTACATTTACATAAATTAATTATAAAATATTTATTTATACCAAATGTTTGATAATAATTTTTCAAAATTAAAATAAATGTATTAAGTTTTAGAAGAAATTTTCAAATTGGTTCCTCACAAATTTTTGCTCCCTTTACAAATTTTGTCACTGTTTCAGTGAACGAAAAAAATTTGTGTTTGTTTGTATATGATTTTTGCTAGTGGTTGATATCTGTACAGGAATGGATAAGGTAGAGTTTTTTTTTTTATCAAACTGGATAAGGTAGAGTTCCGTGTACATCGATTTGGTAGATAACCGGTAGGATACCCGTGCATACGCACGGGTGCTGTCGTGTTCATTTTATGAATGAACTTAAACAATATGTAAATAGTGTGAATATTACCCCGTGAAAATAAAGACAAATTTAAAGTAGATAAAAAATGAGTTTCAAATAAAAAATAGATAAATATTAAAATCTAAAAATGTAAGAGTATCATTTAAAAAGAATATGTGTATTTATGCCGTGTTTTTTAATATATCAGTGCAGTGTTTTTTTATATATCAGTGTTATTATCCCGTGTTTTTTATATATTAGTGCAGTTATCCCGTGTTTTATATATATATATATATATATATATATATATATATATATATATATATATATATATATATATATATATATATATATATATATATATATATATATATATCATTGAAGTTATCCCCGTATTTTTTATATATCACTACAGTTATCCCATGTTTTTTTATGTATCAGTACAGTTATCGCATAGTTTTAATTGATTACTTGAGTTGATTAGTAGATTATAGTAGATAGTAAAAGATAGATAGTAGATTATCAATAAGAAATATTTATCCCGTATTTTTTATATATCAGTGGCAATTATCTGTCCTTTTTTAGGTATTGTTGTTCTCGTCAAACTCTTAGGTCCTACCTGTGGTTTCGGCCAGAGGTTTGAACAAGTTCTTTGATTCCTCTGTTCTTCAAGCGATTGCGCCAAGGAGGGAACTCTGCTCCTTGACTGTGAGTATCATGACTCCTCTAGAAAGGGCCAGGTTAGGTGAGAGGGGACTGCGAGGGTTGGATTATACTACTGGCTAATGCATAAAATAAAGATAAAAGTGCGATAAAGAAGATAGATAAAAATAAACGTAGAGTTTTGGTTTGATTGATGTGTCTCTATTTTGTACAATTACTCTCCTATTTATACACATAGGCCCTCGTCGGCCACTTACACACCAACATTTGCCTACCGTTGGATCAATCTAAGAACAACGACTATTATTGTTCCTAAGCCCTAAGGAGGTGGAATAACCACCCACGATCTCACTAGCATGGTTAGTGGGGTGAACTCCCCCACTCCGCTTTTCACGGCTTCGCTCATTCGCTTGATCTTCAACTGCTCCCACATTCTGTCTCCGTGCTTCCTCTCACGTGCCTTCCAAGCAAAACTGCCTTACCTCAGCCACTCGCCTTACTCAGCTAGCCTGCGTCCTCGGGCAGTAACTCAGGCACCCGAGCCCACTCTGGCCGTGGTACTCTACTAGGCTCAGGCTTTGCTCTCCCTCGGTCTCGCTCATGGCTCCTCGGACTGACCCCTTCCTCGGGGAATTGTCTAGTGATATGCCCTGAGGGCCTCTCTTGATTCTTTTCTCAAGCAATTATCTCTTAAAACTTTGTCTGGTGGCCTGCCTCAGCGCTCTAATTTCACTCTCTATCTCCACTCAGCCCTCGGCCTACGACTTAGTTATTTTTGGGTGTTAACAATTGCCCCCCCTTTTGTGCTGTCGTATGGCCGCGAGGACGTGACTGATAGTGCAAAAGAAAACCCATTGACATGACTTGATGTGACCGTTTGAAGCGACTAACCTTCTGTTTGGTGACACTTGGCGTTTCGCTTTGCGCGGGATAATAGGGCGGCGCAACGGTTCCTCAGGTTTGCGAAAACCATAAGTAGCTACAGCCACGCAAGACTGTTCACTTTTTTTTACAACGTTTCGCTTTCCCTCTTTCGTTTCTTCTTCTACGAAACAGAAACCTTTCTCTCCATTGTCATCATCACTATTCTTCACCATGTCATCGAACTCAGACTCTCAGAATCGTGAACATAGTTACGGTGGAGACGACAGCCAACCGAGTTCCCCCTCTTTCCGGACCATCTTCGGCGAACATTACTGCTAAGGTCTCTCCTCAAGATATCCTTGTCGCCGTTCCAGGGGATGTTACAGTGCGGCCTACTACTTCTGTTGTTCGTGAAGGTTTTGATGCCTTTAAACAAACCTTCAGCACTTCGGCCTGTCCCGGCATACCAATCACCCAAGATTGGTTCACCGTTGACGCTAAGGTGTCTGAAACCAGAGGTTGGGCCAAACCTACTGAAGACTACCGCTCCTGGTTCGAAAGGATTCACCCTATCAAGAAAGATGATTGGAAAGCGTGGGGCTCCCGTGACATGATTGCTCTTTCTACCTTCGCCATCCCTCACAACTTTGACGTTCTTTTACCCCTCTTGGGCTTCTGGTCTCCTACCTTCAATGCTTTCATATTTCCTTGGGGCATGGTTACCCCCACCATTCTGGACGTGGCCGCCATCACTCGCCCGCCCGCATTTGGCCGCTGTGTCCATCCTGCGAGACTGCCCAAGAAGGTGAACTTTGGCCATGTCCATGCTGGGGGGGTCTATTCGAAATTTTTGATTGCCAATTCCAAGACTGACACCAATATCACTGACGAGGAGCGCACTGCCTTTCTCATATACTTCTTCTGCAGTTTCTTCTATGGCACTGCCTCTGCCCGTGTCGTCCAAGAACTACAGCCTTTCGTTGCCATGATGACTTGGGGAAGTTTATGCCTGGGCCCCCTATTTTCTTGGCGAACTCTACCGAGGAATCCAGGTCATGCTCGACCAAATCAGGGACTATGGACGAGTCTCCAAGATTCAGGGCTCGATGTGGTTTCTTCAGTTGTGGGCCACTCTTTATTTTCCCTACATTCTGTCCATTGGCTTGGCTGTCCCCAAAGCACTGACCAATAAGTGCTAAGGCTCTCAATTCCTGGCCACTCCCTGCCATCGGCTAACTGCGGCTCAAATCATGAAGGAATTTCTGAAGACAACTGTTACTGAGATGTCGTGGTGTCCTGTACTGGACAGGAGGTGTGTCCTACATGGATCTTCTCTCCTCAAAGGCAAGAAGACCAACTTTCTTTAACAGAGCGTGGCACTTCTCGTGACAATTGAGGGTCCGCTTTGATGGCCAGAGACTTGCTAATTGGTTGCCTGGCCTCCTCCCCTTACTGCAAGGCTCTCGCAGAGTACTACGACCCCAACTTTGTCTGTAAACAATTTGGGCTAATGCAGCATGTTCCTTTGCCTTACCGGTCTTTCGACGATCCACGTTGTCGGGAAGGTATGACGGATGGTCAGGTGTGTAGGATGGTTGTCAACAACTACTACAAAGTCACTGAGAGCGTGTGGGCACACTACGAGGTGTGTCCGGGTGAAACCGGTGCCTTTACCAATTGGTGGCTTGGTGTCAAAGACCTAGTCTTCCCTTGGGCTCTTGGCGATTATCTCTCCAAGTACCTCGGTCATCATCGCACAGCTCCAACCCCCTCTTCAACACCAGCCAGTACCAGCATTGCTCCACCTTCTGTTGAGAAAACACCTTGGCCCCCAACTTTCGCCCGGCGACCATCCACTCGGTCACAACCATCTACAGGTATGTCCGCTATTTTTCATGGCTTACTCACTGTTCCTGCTTTTCTATTTCTTACCATCGCCTCCTTTCTAACTGCAGGACCCTCTACTGATCATAATTTAGAAGAAGATGATGATGATGCTCCCATTACTTTTAGGCGATCATCTGCTCGACGTGCTCCCATAGATACTCATTCACAACCAGTGGCAAAAAGGGCTGTTGTGGTAGCAGAAGACACTCCTCGCCCTTCCAAGAAACTCAAGGTATGGTGTTTCCCCGTTTTACTTCTACTTGTTTGCTAACGCCTCAGTTTTTCTTATAATTATTTTACCTGCAGACAAACGATCCCCTAGTTCCAGATGCACCTTTGATTCTAACTCACAACGCTCCTCCTCCAGTGAATTCTCCTCCTCCTCCTCCTCAACCAGGTCCAGGGCCAGTGACTGAAGCGGAGGTGGCGCGATACTTTGCCTCTCAGAGTAAACCTCATGTAGTTCCCCCTTCGGGAGAAGAAATACAGAGATTAGAGGATGCCCTTTGGGGAAGAATTGTCACTGATCGTACCCAGCTTTCAGACCTACGGTCTCTGGCCTTAAGGATGTCTTCCTCGGATGATATGCCAATGCAAAGGAGGGAGACGACCAGACGTCGAATTGAAGAGATTGAGTCCCTTCTGACGGGGCTCTAGTTAGAGTTGCAGGCTTTACGTCCTAAGCTGGAAGAGACGGCCAAGAACCTGGCCTTGGTTACAGCAGAACAAGCATGCTTATACAATCAGAGCAGGCCTCTAGATCAACTCATCAAGGAGCTGGAGTCTCAAAAGGGGGTCTTCCTCTATGATAAGGAGTGCGGTCAAAGTGAAGTGTTGTCTGCAATAGCTTCCTGGGAAAGGCTTCGTATCCGCTTGACAAACTCCTACACCGCTGCTTCTGCTTCAATTGTCCGTCCATTTGGTCAGGAGGTGTCCGAACTTGTGGAGGGGGAAGGTTCTGCTGCAGCGAAGGAGTAGCCTGTCTCAGTACTTGATTTGTTCTTCACTAGGTTGCCGGTGTGTGGCGAGCCACCATTACAATATTTCCTTTTTTTTGTATAATTGCCACTTTTCTTTCCCTTGCATATTTTCCCATAGAGTAGGATAATACGCCTTGAGATATTTGCCATTGATTTTCGTTTCAAACTCTTCGCCGTCGAACGTTATCAAACGGTATGCGTCACCGTCGTATACTTCACTTACAATGTAGGGCCCTTCCCAATTCGGGGATCACTTTCCAAACTTGGGATCTTTCCTCCCAAGTGGCAGAACAGCCTTCCACACTAGGTCACCTTCAACAAACTTCTTAGGCTTGAGGTGTTTGTTGTAGGCTCGGGCCGTTTTAGCCTTATTCATTTCAATTTTGCTGAGGGCGGCCAATCTGTCATCGTCCACCGAATCCAACTCCATTAACATGGCTCGTTGGTATTCATCTATGCCGAGGGCTGTTGTGCGAAAAGTAGATGTGCAAGTATACACAATCGCAACAAGTAATATAATGATAAGTAAAGTTCGTTCACACAGGGATTAGAATTAATCTAAGAAGTTTAAGTGATTAGAAACTTAGTGAAAAGAGTTGAGTGACAAATAAGAGTAAGGAGTTGTAAACATGACGATTTGAGATAAAATATTAGTGAATTAAAAGTATTTAAAGGTGAGTTGGATAGCTTAGTAGTTGTCACTAGTGCAAAAACGGGAAAAGAATGGGTGTTTTTAAGTCGGATGCCCAAATATCCGACTTAAAAAAGGACGCGGTGGCAATTTTGTAATAAATGTAGTGAAAAAATTCTGGCGCTCACCCTTTTAAGTCGGATACCTACTACGTCCGACTTGCAATGTGTAATCTATTTTCCTGTCACCGTTATAATCTCAAGAAAAAAAATGAATACATAATTTTTTTTTACAAAAAACCAAAACACACTGAACCCTAAACTCTTCCATTGATCTCGTTCCACGCTCTCTCCGTCACCTTCGCTCTCTCCGCCAAAGCTCCCTCTCTAACCGTTCGACGCTCTCAACACAAAAACTCTAACCGTTCCATCTCTACCCATCGCTCTCTCCGCCAAAATTCCCTCCCTCACAGAAAAACCCTTGCGCGTTCCTCTCGTCCCCCAAAAGACAAATCAACTCCAATACTGAAAGTGAAACCCTAAGCTTCCATCGCTCTTCCCCTTGTCTCTCTGCTATAGCTCGCTCTTCCCTTTCTCTCTCTGCCAACTCGCCGTTGTCCTCCCTCGCTCTCTCTTCTCTGCCGCCATCTCCATCTCTCGTCATCGTCGTCTCTCTCCTTGTCACCATCACCGTCACCATCTTTGCTGCCCTGGAGGAAGAAGGGGAAAGGTACAAACAGATTTCGTTTTTGACTTTTTCTAATTTCTCTTTTGGTTCTATTGGGTTGTTTTTTGTTTTAATCGTTTCTCTTTTTCTATTGAGAGGTTTTTCTTCATATTAAACATTGAGTTTTAATTTTTGTATGATTTTTTAATTAGAGCTTCATTAGTTGTTGACAAAATTATTGTTTGTATTAGGGTTTGTTGATCTATTTTGTAGTCTATTTGAATTGATTAACTGAGTTTGATTTATTTATGTGCACTGTGCTGATTTGCTATTAGTATTTTGATTTCTTAATTGTAGGTCACAATAGGTCTTATTTTGGATTGGTTTATTGAATATTTCATTCTACTTTGAACTTAATTTGTATGCATATTTCCCTCTTAATAGTGTATTCAGTTGTTGCTTGAATTCGGATCCTTTTATAGTATGAAGGCTTTATCGTTATGTATTCAAATATATTCACTGGGTTAATCAATCTGTTTAGATCCAGATGTCGTTGACATTGATGCTGATTTTGAAGATCCTCAAATGTGCAGCCACTATGCTGTTGATATAGATGACAACTTGTGCATTGTTGAGGTTTGTGATGTAAATTTATGAGAGTTTTTTTGTATACAAAGTTACAAGGATATAATCAGCATTAATTGTTGTCTCTTGATTACATGGATTTGATTTTGTATCATTTTTCTGTAGGTTCAACTTCAACCGTTCAAATTGTAAATTGAGTTTCTTTTTCTCTTGAAATTGAGGACCATGTTGTTTGGTATTGGTGCTGGTTTTTTTACATACTCTTTTTTAATTTATTGCAGCGCCACCTGAAAAATCTCGGGGTTATATCCAGTTTTTTCTTGATGGAGGGTTGAACCAGCAGAAGATGGGGGTAAGTAAATGAGATTGTGTTAAAATGATACTATAGTTTGATGAAAGAAGTGAAGATTTTGACAATATAGGAGTATTTTATGTCATGCATCTAATTAGTAGTAAGGTGGTTTCTGAAATACTTGATCACTCATCTAATACCAGTTCCCCCCTTTTATCAGTTTCCCCCTTTCTGAAATACTTGATCACTATATATACTTTAGATTAAATTAAAAAATAAATATACTTGTTATTTAAATATCTTTGTCATAAACTATGAGCTTTGTGATTGTGACCTTACCTGTCTCCTAACTACCATTCGTACATTATTATCAATGGTCTCGCTCTCACTTGTTGGCCTCCTCTGTCTTTTGAAAAATTCTGTTGAAGTTTGTCTTTTCATAACTTCTCAGGCAGTGGTCAAAGAAAACCTGGTTTATTAGCCCGATATATGAAGGTAATTAGCATTATCTATATTAGCAATAATTGTTTTATAATAGTATTTAATGGAGGATTGAGCATAACTGGAGTTCTTTTCAATTTTGTAAAGCACCTTGTATGAAGTATTTAAATATAAATCTAGCCATAATTGCTAACCTTCTACTAGAGTCGGGATTTGAATTTGTAAAGAACCTTGTATGAAGTATTTAAATATAAATCTAGCTATAATTGCTAACCTTCTACTAGAGTTGGGATTTGAAATGTAAAGATCCTTTTTTTTGGTAATTTAGTGATGAAGGATACTAACTTTGAGAAGCAGTCACCAGACAATTTATTAATCCTTAGAGTTTAGGTTTTCCTATTTGTGTTTCTGTGAACATTTGGAATGTGTTTAGTCGTTTTTGCATGCTCTTTGAATTTAGTAAGATTTTCTATCCAACTTTTGCTCATTGACTTCATTGTTTTCTGATAATACCGCTTTACTTTCCAGCCTCCTTGCTGTCTTCCTGGGGAAGGCTCATGTGTTTCAGTTGGAGCATGTAAAGATTGCACAACGGTAATAGACAAATGTTTTTTCATCAACGTCACAGTGCAGTAGTTTCAATTCTAGCATGTTTCAGTTCTTAGGTCTTAATCTAATGCATTCAAAATTGTGCAGTATTTCCGTCACTCAGATCTCAACAAAGATCGTCCTTCTACAACACAATTTAGAGAGAAACTGCCGTGGTTTCTTAGTGCTCTGCCATCTGCTGATTGTGCAAAAGGGGGTCATGGGGCGTACCCCAGCAGTGTTGAACTGAAAGGTTTATTGATTTAAAGACACTATTTTGTTGTGTTCTAATTCACTTTTAAGCCCTGTTCAAATTCTCTCCTTTACATCAACTTTAGAAACAGGGTGTAACACCCCAATTCTACCCGTTCGTTTTATTACATATCAGAGTGCGGAAATTAAACTTAAAACAGGCAATGGAGCGTCACATGCAACATTTCAAAAGCCAACAACGTATAATCAAGTAAAAACGTGGAAGAACAACATCAACTTAGTTTACAACCCCAAATATTTGTTCAAATACTTCAAACCACCTATCCATGTTTCAAAAACAACTAATGCAACAAGCAATTGAAAACAGTGTTCTTCCCCTCCCCGGGTGCTACGTATCAGAGACGACACTGACTCGGCTACTAAAAGACCCTTGGTCTTCATTTGCGACTACCTGCACGTTACCCACGTAGAGGTAACATTCAAACAGAAAGGGTGAGTCTCTAACAGCATAAAAGCATATATGATAGATAATATACTAGAGAATATGCAACTATAACTACCATAGCACATCAACAGTCATAAGTACAACTATCACGGAGCAACACCAACAAGTAACAACATAAGCAAAACGACGAGCAACACCAACAAGTAACAACATAAGCAAAACGACAATCAACGACACCATGGGTACAACGTGTCTGTATGAAATGCAACCCACACCGACGGGTATATGCATGTGGTACCAATCAACGTAAATAGCCTTTGTGGCTTCATCATCAACAATGAGCAAAGCTCTATGGCCGAAGCCTACATCAACGTAATAATGCATTATGCCATGCATGAGACACCATGTACAACGCATCGGAACAATCAACAACATAATCATGCTATGCACAACAACGTCAACAACATCATCATTTGTCATATTCGACCCAACCACATCATCATCGAGTTTTGGTCATATTTGACCCAGCAACAACAACAACAAGATTTAGTCACATTGACTCAACAACAAGAACAACAAATTTAGTCTTATTAGACACAACAAAACATCACAACACTGAGGTAGCACAAAGTGGCGCCTAGGAAACAACACCAACAACACAGACACAACACATTGGCGCCCAACAGCACATAAAAGGGCGCCTGAGGCAAACTGCGCCACCCTGGGCGCCAAAACAGACAGCACGTGGCGTCATACAGCAACACAGTCCTAGACACAAACTGCAACACAGTCACAAACTAAGACACAAACAGCAACACAGTCCTAGACACAAACTAAGACACAAACTGCAACACAGTCACAAACTAAGACACAAACAGCAACACAGTCCTAGACACAAACTAAGACACAAACTGCAACACAGTCACAAACTAAGACACAAACAGCAACACAGTCACAAACTAAGACACAAACTACAACACAGCAGGCAACATAGACACTAAAACTGGCGCCTGGTGGCAACCTGCGCCACATTATGGGAAACCTGCGCCACTCTGGGCGCAACACAACAAGCAACCTGGCGCCCTGTGGCAACCTGCGCCACATTCTGGGCAACCTGCACCACTCTGGGCGCAACACAGCAAGCAACCCGGCGCACACAGGGCAGCAACATGGCGCCCTGGCGCAGCACAGCACTAGTGCAGAATTTCCGACAGCAGTGCACCTACTTCGGCGAATTAATTAAAATAGCAAACGATATCGGATTTTAACAAAAGACCACTCATTGGGAAGCTCTCTGAGTGTAGTTTCTGCCTATGATTTTCATTTTTCAAAATAAGTATCCAGTTGGTAAAGTTTTTCAAAACACTACACTGAGGTACCAAAATCGGACAGAATTCTTTACCCAACTTGCAACTAAATTTTCTTTCTCATTTCTTAATGAAATTTCGTGAAACCAGTGCCTATTTCGTAGAGAAGTAAGTCTACTTTCCAATGAAACAAGAATCATTCAAAACGGAGTTCGATTGAGAACACAAAACCTACAAAAACGAACCTACTCACAGTTTGAATCCAGAATTTTGACCTAACTTTGGAGACTCATAACTTGAGCTACACAACTCCAAATTGAACGGAACCAGTGCCAAAACGACCGGCTTTAAGTCTATTTTCAAAAACAATCAGCCACATAATTTTTGGATCAACTGAACAGTTCCAGTTTTAGAAGGACCGAAACAGTGTCCAGAAACGCACAAAAGACCATAAGCAAGTAAAAACTCATTATGATCAATCACCAAATACCAATCTCAACATCACATACTTATGCATTTTGTCAAACATCTAACATGCATTCTAAACATCACTTACACATTCTATCAAACACCTAGCGTGCAACATTTTACCATCTATTCACTCAAGGCCATCAACACTCAAAACAACACCAACAACATACATATAATTTCATAATTCATTCATGCATATTATCAAACAACTCCTAGGCATCATAGGTTCTACCCTCCTATATACTACCCATCATATAACCCTTTATACTATGAGACTCCCCTTACCTTAAGAATCGTTGGAGATGAAAAACCCTTCCACGAATCACCAAAACGCAGCAACAAGCTCTTCTCTTCTCTCTTGCGATTTTCTTCTCTTTTCCTTCTCCCTAGCGTGTGCTCTTCTCTTCTCTTCTCATGTTCTCTTTTTTTTTCTTTCTTTTCTCCAATTGTGTCTAAGACACTAAACCTAGTGCTTAAGTATCATGGGCTCTAGTGTCTTGGGTCCTATTTACCACCCAATTAACTACTTACACCACTCCCTAATTTAATTAACATACCACTCACATAATTACTAAACACTACTCCCTTTTTCTAAATTAAAACACCATCTTATTATTTTATTATGACTATTCAATGAAATACCCAAGTAATTTAATTTAATAAATACTTAATTATTTTGGGGCGTTACACAGGGCTCCCTTGAAGCAAGAACCCGTATAAGTTTCAGTGTGAAATCTGACTTTGATACTGTGTTTTGGTTGTCAGGCTATGATAGTGGCATTATTCAAGCATCATCATTCCGTACATATCATATCCCCCTCAACAAGCAGGTTATATTTCTATATTATTTGTTCTATGATTAAAGTTTTGTATCAAAGGGATCCAGGTTTAATTGTAAAACTATTGTAGATTGATTATGTTAATTCCATGAGGGCTGCTCAAGAGTTCAGTTCCAGGGTTTCTGATTCTTTAAAGGTAATGTATCCATTTGTTCTACATGCTGAATCATACTTTTTTGGCCTTTAGATATATATGTAAAAACAAATGGTAATATTAATTAGAATGAGGAAAGTTCGACTTTTTCATTTCTTCAGTGCATGAGAATATCAGTCTCTTGCAATTGTTAGAGGAAAAAAAGAATGAAGTAGCAGATTCCGCTTTTTACCATGTCTACTACGTCCAACTAAAACTCCTTTTTTGGTGCAGATTGAGATCATATCCGGGAACTGAACTCATATAAAAGTTCAGCTTCTGCTGGTGCCTTCTCACGACGTTCATTGAGAACAGAGAGGGCTTTCGATGACCCTATTAGAGAAATGGAGGGTATGCATGTCGATGAATATGGAAGGTTCGGAACTTTTTTGGTTTTAAAAGTTTGACTTAATTATTCTCGCTCATATTTTCTAAGTGTGCTTAAATTGCATTTGGTCCTGCAGCAACTCAAGTTTTCAGTTACCTGGATTTTCCATGCCCCGAATGCTTCATGAAGTAAATTCTGGATTTATAATTTACTGTCTGTTTAGGAACTCTGGCAAAGTATACTGCTGGTCAAGTGTATTACTATCCAGCCTTCCAATCAGCCATTCATGGGGAGAAATTGAGACATGAATTAAGGAGAGACCTCACTAGAGAAACTGCATGGGAAGCTGTAATGCGTATTAGGTGTGCAAAAGGTCTGTGCATTTGTTATGTCTTAGAAATGATTACCTTCCTTGCCTCCTTTTGTTTATCTGTTGTTTCAAGCAACGTGGTATAAAGATTAAACACATAATATTGAAATATTGAGAACGCAGACATACAAATTCAATTGTTGATATTTGTCTCTGTTTTTAGGTGTTCGCTTCACAACTTATCATGGAAACTTCATGATAAGGTCCACAGATTTGTTAGCATTTCCAGCTGTAGATTGTGATAAAGCCTTTGCCATACAGTTATCAAGACCTGATGGGTGGTAACAGCGGGTATGCTGAGTCTGCAATAAAGCTTGCATATCATAGTGGTTGATTTGATGCTTTTAATTTCTCATTGTGCGGATTTTATGCTTTGAATTTCTCATTGGTGTTGAGTTGATGCTTGATTACACAGTGTATGAATGTGTTTCTCATCAGTAGTTTTTTTTCCTATTATGTGAATTGAATTTCTCATTGGTGTTGAGTTGATGCTTTGAGCTTCTCATTGATGATTGATAACATGATGTAGGATACATTGGAGAGTTTGAGTACGTTTATAACCACAGGGCAGGAAAAATTGTGGTTGAATTGAATGGTAGATTGAACAAGTGTGGGGTTATCAGTCCCCGTTTTGATGAGGGTGTCAAAGAGATCGAAGGTTGGACTGCTAGGCTTCTCCCTTCTAGAGAGTTTGGTTATATTGTCTTGACTACCTCTGTTGAGACCTCTGCTGTAATGTATTCTGAGATGTTTTTTGAAGTCCTTATGATTGTTTCTTTTTCTTCCTAATTTGCTGGCTGCTTGATATTTTTTTACATTTAAGTGGAGTTTGGTTAGTCTAATATCAAATATTAGTACACATTTTATCAGTCCTCAAGATATTACAGTTCTTGTATTTTTAGTTTTATCCAGTATCATTTTACAATTCAGGGGAAGCACCAAATAAAGTTTTTTTTTAAAAAAAGGAACATTTAAAGTCGGGTGCAACTAACGTCCGACTTTAAAAGGTTTTCCACAGGCCAAAATTAAAGTCGGGGTTCAGAAAAAACCCGACGTTAAAGGTTTTCCACAGGCCATAATTAAAGTCGGACGCACTAATAATCCGACTTAAAAACATACTTTTTAAGTCGGACTTTAATCCGACTTTAAAAAAACATACTTTCTAAGTCGCTTTGATAGAAGTCGGGTGAATGTCCGACTTTAAATGTCCAAAAGGTCCGACTTTGAATCCCATATTTCCACTAGTGTGTGTAAATTCCCAAGAGTAATGTTCAAATAATATTAGACGCTGTAACGTTAAGCGCTATAGCGCTTCAGAATCCGTAGACGCTGTAGCGCCTTGGTAGCGTGCCTTTCAGTCACTTTCGTCAGGGTTATGTTACAAGACTCCTATGTCTAGGCTCTAAATAAGTTTTACCCCTGTATATTAATCTCTTACAACATTTGCCTTATGAACTATTACTCCCCTATGTCTAGAGTTAAGTAGTGATTCCTTTAAATGTCTTTAAAGGGTTTTCATTCATATCATTCCTTGAGTTCTCTTTGTGAACCATGTCTGTACTCACAAAGTTACCTTGTTTTAGTTGATCATTCCCAAACCAAGATTGAAAGCATTATGACACAAGGAATAAAACACAAACATCATAATATTATACAAAAGTTACTCAAGGTTCATTACACACCAAGAACAATCCAACTACAACAAAGTTAGCTCATCACAAGTTCCATCAACATAATACAACTAGAGAGTGTGTATTACCGTATGAAGACAAGAGAAGAGTGGTTGCAAAAGATACACTCCAATGATCCCAAGTAGCATACGAAGGATGGAGTTGAGGCGTGAGCAAAACCTTGAATGAAGACTAGAAAACTATCCTAAAAATAAAAGCTTAAAAGTGGAATAACAATGGAGAAAAGCTACTATGTCACAAGTGGTTCTTCTTCCAAGTTACAACTTACTATCTACGTATGTTGCTACCTAATGAAGCAATCTATTCTAATCTAAACTAACCAAGTCTTAATAAAATAATAATATTAAATCATGATCATAAAACTTAGATATTATCTTCAAGTTACTTTACAAAATGGTGCTAATGATGGAAGTCACCAACTATCACATGAGTTCCATTTAGGCGGCGCCAAGTGTAATTTAGCATCCACTTGGAAGTCAAAATATCCATCTGAGAAGAAGAGATAAGGGTGATGACTCATCATATCCTCAAGTGGTCACACAAATATCTCAATGGTCAGCCGCCATAGAGCGCTGTAGCGTCTCCTTGATAGCATACCGCTGCAGCGATAAAGCAAAACATCAAACATATTCACAAAGGCATTGATTATGCCCAAGGCTTAGGGAATTGACTTATAACCTGTATTTACTCTAATATTCATATATTCACATATTTAAGTACTAGAATTACTTGAGAAGTGAGTTTGACTTA
This sequence comes from Astragalus membranaceus, assembly GCA_039519185.1. NCBI lineage: Eukaryota > Viridiplantae > Streptophyta > Magnoliopsida > Fabales > Fabaceae > Astragalus > Astragalus membranaceus. The sequence continues at coordinate 158,221,708 of CM076848.1, read as the reverse complement.
AGTATTAAGAGCATAAATAACCTATATGAAATAGAGTTATCACACCCCCAAACTTAAACCATTGCTTGTCCCCTAGTAATGACACTTGAATAAGACAAACTGATCATAAGACAAACAGAATTTATGCATAAGCCAATTTTTTATCATTGTCACACACCATTGTGGTTCACAATTTAAATAGAATCATTACTGCTCAGTTGTGAGTGTGTGATATCAAAGCTTAACTCAGTTCCTAGCTAATTTCAGAATTTCTCTAAGGTTTTGGAAAGAGTGGCTTTCTTTTGGGTTAGGCAAAGAATTTTTCCAAAAAGAAGAGTGGAATAACAATTTCACACAAGACTTGAGGGGCTTCAAAGCACAGCAAATGGCCTTGATTAGGCATTTTTCAGATTATTGGTCAATGCATAAGCTTTTGGCTTGGTGATCAAACGCCGTAGTGTTTAGACGCTGTAGCGCTGGAATTTGATGATCAAAACTAGATGCTATCTTCATTACTGAGCTCCTTATTTGCATTTTCTTTTCATGTTTTTTGGAACAGCTCAGCAATTTATTTAAGATATTTTGCAACTTTTTACAAGACCATTTGCACAATTTTGTTTTATTTTGCAATGACCAACTTATCATCTTTTGTTCCTAGCCTTAACATAACCGATGCACCCCCAAACTTAGCTTTAAAAACAACTCTCAATTTTTAATGAAAATTTAACTAACCCTTGGTTACCCAAGACTAACTTTAACCTTAGATTACCCCTAGCTAACTAGGTTCTTCACTAAGCTTGGATTTTTTTGTGTAAAAGCAGCAATAAAACCATTTCATTGTTTACACAAGGCTGCCCTACTCAAAAATTCTCAATTATCATTTAATTTGGCTACATGACTTCATCTTTTGTTACTAAAAAATTTAAAACATGCAGCTAATCATATTTCCTATTCAAGCATACAAAATATACAAAACATGCAACACATGCAAAACATGGCATAATTATAATTAATTAATTATACTTAATATTTAAAAACACATAATTGTACTTAATTCAAAACATTATTTAATAACCATAAGGTCCTCCCCCAGAATTTAAATATGGCAGTGTCCTCACTGCTTGATGGATATCAAAAGGGAGAGGCCTTCAAACAACAAAAACAAAATACAAATAGCATAACCGGCATGAAAAGCCAACAAGTCTTGCCTTTTTAGGCCTTCTTGAGCCTCTTACTGGCTCTTGAAGGGGCTGGGGCTGCTCTGGCTGTCTTTTTCTTCTTTGGGGGTGGGGGAGTAGTCTTGTCTGCCGCTACAGCAGTTGGAGGCGCTGTAGCGGTTCCTTCTTCCACTGCTGCCGCTGCAGCGCCTGATCCCTGCACTCCTTCTTCCTTTTCTGCTTGCTTTTGTTCCTGCTCTTGTTCTTTCTGCACTGCTTGTTTTCCATCCTTCAAGTGCACTAGCTCCTCAGCAGCCTCCTTCTCACTCTCATCCTCAGTCAGAATTGCCTCAGGCACAGTGTCACTAGATACTGCAGGCATAGTTGCTGCAGCATCTACTGTTTGAACACCTTCTTCTGGGTGCTCAGCCAGTTTGACACCTGGGTTTCTTCTTGCTTTGTGGTATGATTGATAAACTTTCTTTGGCTGCACAGTTTGGGCTTCTTGGTTTATGGGCTGTTGTTGTTCAAGTTGCTTTGGTGTGGCTTGTTTGGTAGGTGATTTCTGGGGTGTTAGCTTGGTTGGTTCAGGGATGGGGGTGGGGGTTGATGGTGGATTGGCTTTGGCAGGTGGGGTTATTGATTTCTTTGGGCTGGGGGTTGGATCACACTGAATTTCTTCTGCTTCCTTATCTTCTGCAGTTTCAGATTCTTGTTCACTATCACTCTCCTCACCTGATGATTCCTCATCCTCCTGCTTCTCCATCTCTTGCATTACTACAATGGTCTCTTCCTCATCTTCCTCACTTATATTCTCAATATCATCAGAATCTAAACTCTCCTCCTCTACTACAACTTTTTGCACTTACTTTGCTGGGCTAGGCTTTGCTTTCTTTGCTGGGCTAGCCACAACTTTCTTCTTTTCTTTCCTAGCTCCCTTTTTCTCTTCTTTTTCAGCATGCTCTTCCTCCAATAGCCAATCAGGGAACTGAGGTGGGGAAATGGATGTCTTCCCTTTGGATATCTGGGCATACATTTCTTTTTCCCATTCAAATTTTTCCTTCACAAATCTGCAGAGAGCCTGCTGCTTCAGCTCTAAGCGCTGCAGCGGCAGGTTTCTGCTTAACCTTAAAAACACATGGAAATGCCCCTAGAGGGGATCTTCTCTCTTCTTTCATCTCAACTTCACATCAGCATCCAGACATAGATCAGTAATTAAGCAAGGAAAATACAAATTACCTCCTTTCTTGATTCTGCATTTCTCTATCTCCTTTGCAATTAATCTTCCTACATGTATCTTCTCTCCAGCCATTATTGCGTCAATAACAATGAGCCTCTCCTTTTCCACGAAGGTTTTGTGAGAGGTAGGCAACAGAGAGTGTTTGATGAAACTACATCATAAGTTGGCCTCTTCACACAAATAGGCCTTTTTGATTTTATATTCAGCCCCAAATTTGTCCCACGTAGCCCCTTCCACACAAATTCTTTTTCTGACTGCCTCCATTTCTTCATCCCCCCAGTTCAGCACTTTGATTTCCAATGCCTTTCCATGATACCCTAGGTGAAAAATGTCATTGATGGTCCTGGAGTTGAAATTAACCGTCTCACCCCTTACCAATGAGTGTGTTTGAGGCTTTCCTTCCTTAGGCTTCTCGATGCCAGCATAGAACTCTCTCACCAAGGACGTCATGTATTCCTTACGATGCTTAATGAAGTTCTCCCAACCTAGCGCTGTGACAGCGGTTGAGAAAGCTTCAGGAGCGTTGTCTGTTTTGAACCCCCTTTTAGCAATGAAGTCCATTTTCCAAAACTTTTGAGGGTCTCGAGTTGCTTTGGCCATGGCGGATTTAACAGGGTTGGAGGGTTCTGGCTTCGCACTAGCTCCTTTTCCAGATCGTTTTAGAGCAGCTTGCTTTTTTGTCATTTTTGTGCAAAGCTTGGCGTATATGTTTATGGCTGTTTGGGAAATGTTGGGGCGTGCGTTGGGACGAAGGAAGAAGAAGAGTGGGAGGTTATGAATGGTGAGTGGTAACGGTTTAGAGCAGTTTCAGAGAGCAAAGAGAGAGAAAGAAAAAAATGGTAGCGTGGGGAGTTGTAGAGATTAAAGTGACCGTTTGTAAGTGAAGTGGGAGAGAGAAAAGAAACTGTTGTGATTGGACAAGTGCAGGTCAATAGGTGCACGTGCTAGTCAGGCCAGGGATAAGGGCAACAGTGCCAGCTCACCCTAAGCAAGATTTTTATTTTTTTGTTTGACCACACCCAGCCCTGTTTTAACAACAACGGCTACAGCGCCTTTGTAACAAGTAACCGCTGCAGCGCTCAACCTGATTTCCTGCAAAAAGAATAAACACAACAAACAGAAAATTTGTTAAAATCCTTGGGGTGCCTCCCAAGAGCGCTTGCTTTAAAAGTCTGCAGCCAGACTTTCTTTTTTAATTTAGAGATCTTTAAGCTCAATTGTGGTCTTGTCTCTTACCACATTTTCACCAAAATATTGTTTAATTCTTTGGCCATTCACTTTGAAAGTAGTGTTGGTTGCTTTATCATAGAGGTCCACAGCTCCATGGCTGTATATTTTTATCAATTGGAAAGGGCCTGACCACCTAGATTTTAACTTCCCAGGAAACAATCTTAGCCTGGAGTTGTAAAGCAATACCTGTCCTCCTTCAGTGAGATCTCTTTTTATCAATTTTTGATCATGCCACATTTTGGTTTTTTCTTTATAGATTGCTGCATTTTCTTCCAATTCATTTAGCTACAGCAATCTAGCTTCTCCTGCTTTTTTGTAGTCAAAGTTGAGTTTTTTTAGAGCCCAATGGACCTTGTGTTGAAGTTCAATTGGTAGGTGACAGGACTTCCCATAAACCAACCAATAGGGAGACATCCCTAGAGGTGTTTTATAAGCTGTTCTGTAGGCCCATAATGCATCATCTAGATGTATTGACCATTCTTTTCTTGAAGGCCCTACCATTTTTTCCAATATCCTTTTTATTTCTTTGTTTGCCAATTCAGTTTGACCACTAGTTTGTGGATGATAAGCAGTTGCTATTTTATGCTTAACTCCATATTTAGCCAATAGGGTCTCAGTTAATTTGTTACAAAAATGAGATCCCTCATCACTTATGATGGCTCTAGGAGTTCTAAAACAAGTGAAAATGTTTTTCAATAAAAATTTACTCACAGACCTTGCATCATTGTTGGGTAGAGCAACAGCTTCTACCCATTTTGAAACATAGTCTACAGCTACCAAAATGTACAGTTTTTCATGAGAAGGGGGAAAAGGTCCCTTGAAATCCATTCCCCAAACATCAAAGAATTCAACCTCTAAAATGTTTGTTAAAGGCATTTCATGTTTGTTTGAAATATTCCCTGTTCTTTGGCACCTATCACATTTTTTTACAAAGTCTTGAGCATTTTTAAAAAGTGAAGGCCAATAGTAGCCAGATTGCAATACCTTTGCAGCAGTTCTGATACCACCAAAATGCCCAACATATGGTGTAGAATGTCAGTGCTGTAGCACTTGAATTTGTTCTTCCTCTGCTAGGCATCTCCTCATTAACTGGTCTTGACACTTCTTGTATAGAAAAGGTTCATCCCAATAATATTGTTTCATTGTGTGGAAGAACCTTCTCTTTTGCTGATAGGTCATCTCAGCAGGTACCACCTTGCTAACCAAAAAATTCACTATGTCAGCATACCAATGTGTTGCAGGTTCAGGCGCCACAGCGCCTAGTGTTTTTACACTAGACGCTACAGCGGTTGATGATTCAGCAGTTATTGCCAATAGTTGCTCATCTGGAAAGTATTCTTTGATCTCCCCACCTGCTGTACCTACAATGTGTAACGCCCTAAAATAATTTAATTGATTAATTAATTAAGTCATTTGAGGGATTACAATATTTATTTAAGTGGAATAATTAAAGTATAATTGTTTTATTTTAGGAGGTGAAAAGAATTAAGAAGGGTGGTGTAAAATGGGCCCAAGTCAATTAGTGACCCAAGCCCATTCCTAAAACCCTATGGAGGGGTCTCATTTCGCATTCCACAGAAGAAAGAAAAGAAACGAAATCAGAGAGGGAGAGAGAAAGGAAGTCGCGACGGCTAGCAAGGAAAGAAGGAAGGAGAATTGTTCATCTTGGCTTTAGGTAAGGTGCTTCTTTGATCCTTCTCTTCGATTTTTCTTTCTCTTGCAAGTGTTGTAGTTTGAATCCCTCATCATCTATTGTTGTTGTCTTCTCCATGACCTTAGTGAGGCCACGGTTTGCGTAAGGGGAGAGGAGGGAGCTGCTGCGATTTTTGGTGACCTTGGCTTGTTGTGTTGCGGGGATTTGTACGTGACTCCTTCATCGTGGTTTCGGGCATACAAATTCGAGGTAAGGGTGAGCGTTTTCAATTTAATGTAATTGAGTATAAGAAGGGTTTGTGGGTTTTTGGTAGTGGTTGAATTCGAAACTTATATGTTAAGAGGAATGATGGATTGAAATATTATGTTGATATGCGAATTACCTTATGATGTGAGGAGATGAATTTTGCGAAATTGCCCTATGATAGGAAAAGATGAACTTCGAATTTTTAGTGAATGGGGTGTGGATAAATTTGATGTTTGGTGAATTGTTGGTGTTGAAAAACAACTTTGATAAATTGAGTGATGTGAGTATGATTATTTGAATGATACCAAGAAATTGAAGTTTCACTATGTTGCTGTCCCCATAATAAAGTGCTGCTGTTTGTCAATTAGCAATGTTGCTGTTTGCAGAAATTTATGTTGCTGTTTGTCAAACATTGATGTTGCTGTGTGCAGAATTTATGTTGCTGTTTGTCAAACATTGATGTTGCTGTGTGCAGAATTTTATGTTGCTGTTTGTCAAATATTAATGTTGCTGTGTGCAGAATTTTATGTTGCTGTTTGTCAAATATTAATGTTGCTGTTTTTCAGAATTTTTATGCTGCTGTTGTCAATTATTAATGTTGCTGTTTGCAGAATTATAATGTTGCTATATGTCAATTATAATGCTGCTGTTTGTCAATAAAAAATGCTACTGTTTTGCGCATAAAAAGCCACTGTGTAGTTGCTGTTTTTGAACGAAAAAATGCTACTGTTTTGCGCATAAAAAGGCCACTGTGTAGTTGCTGTTTTTGAACGAAAAAATGCTACTGTTTTGCGCATAAAAGGCCACTGTGTAGTTGCTGTTTTTGAACGAAAAAATGCTACTGTTTTGCGCATAAAAGGCCACTGTGTAGTTGCTGTTTTTGAACAAAAAAATGCTACTGTTTTGCGCATAAAAGGCCACCGTTTTCCATCTTCGAATTGTTGACGTTTACTAACCGAATTTTCTGCATTTTGTAAAAGAAAAGAGCGTGTAAATGTGACTGTTATTCTATTACTATTTCTCCGGTTAAAAATGTGAGGTTTCTTCCACTTGGAAAATGGGACGTTCTTCTCAAGTTTAATTGTGATGCTTCCTAAGCATGAAAATGAAATGTTTATCCAAACTTTTAAATATGTTGTTATTCGAAAATTTAAATAGGTTGTTACTTAACTTTTTATGTGTAGTTATTTACATTTAAATGGATGTCCCCTAAATTTTTAATGGGTTGTTACTTGAAAATTTAGGAGTATGGTTACCTAAGATTTAAAGATGTTGTTACTCAAATTTTTTTTTGTGATGCTTATGAAGAGTTGTGATATTAATATGGTGAATATGATGAATACACTCTATGAGTGTCTTATGGTGACGATGACGAGTACTCCGGGTGAGTGAATTGGTGATTGCACATGTGTCCATAGAGTCTCATAGCATGTGCATATTATGACGAATAGGCTTCGGCCTCTTATTGACGAAAACCAGTGACGATGTGCCCAAGTGGCTATTTATGACGAGTATGGTACCATCATGCATATGCCCAGGTGTGGGTTGCATTTTCATGCGCATACATTCTTTTTTATGACGGGTGATGTGAATTGTGATTTTTTTTGGTTTTGTGTATGATGACGATGAAGTTGATGTTAATGATGATGTTGTGTGATAGTTGCTCATATTACTCTACTGTATGCTTAATTATATTTTGTTGAAAATTCTCACCCCTTCTGCTTGGAATGTTGCTCTATTGTGGCAACGCTGCAGGTGACTGCGAGTGAAGGACATGATGCCTTCCTTATAGCTGTTGGGATGTTTTGAGTCGCTCTCTGATATTGTAACACCTAGGGGGCGGGGTTGAAATTGATAAATTATTTAACTAGCTGTTTAATGATTTTAGTGATGTTTTGAGACGTGTTTGAGCGACCTTGGTGAGTTGTTGCTATTTCCGTTGTGATGAGATTATTTTGAAGTTTAACTTTTTGTGACGATTGCGTTGTGGCACAAATTTTAATGGCGCAGGCGATGAGTTTTTATAAATGATGATGTGACACTTCTTTTCTACTAATTAAATATTATTTTCGAAAATGAAAGTACTCTGATAATGACGTGCAAATTAAGGGGTAGAAAGGGGGTGTTACATTAGTGGTATCAGAGCAGTTCGGTCTGTCCGGCCGGTGGTCGAGTTGTCAAGTTGAGTAGCATTTGAGTTTGTTACTCGTATCTAAATTTTGTTTTCTGTTGCAGTGCTAGAATGGCAGGACGGAACGATGCTGCACTTGCTGCTGCTTTGCAGGCTATAGCTGGGGTTGTGGGTAACATACCCAATGCTATTGGTGATGGGACGCGTAGTTTGGCTACATTCCAGCGTGAGAACCCTCCTGCTTTTGAAGGCGGGTATAATCCTGATGGTGCCCTTGAGTGGCTAAGTGAGATGGAGCGGATCTTTCGCGTTATGGATTGCACCGATGCTCAGAAGGTTCGCTATGGCACACATATGTTGAAGAAAGAGGCTTATGATTGGTGGAGGATGACTAGTCAGGGGTTGACGGCTGCCAATGAGGAAGTTACCTGGGCTGTGTTTGAGAGGGAATTCAAGAGAAAGTACTATCCGGAGGATGTCCGCGGGAAGAAGGAGGTTGAGTTTCTGAGACTTGAGCAAGGTAGTATGACTGTGACTGAATATGCTGCAAAATTTACTCAGCTGTCTAAGTTTTATCCTCATTATGATAGAGAGGGTGCGGAGTTCTCCAAATGCATCAAATTTGAAAATGGGTTGCGTGCTGACATTAAGAGGGCCATAGGGTATCAGCAAATTCGTGTGTTTCCATTGTTGGTTAACAGCGCCAGAATTTTTGAGGAGGATAATAATGCCTTCTCCAGAGTTATGAAAGAAAAGCAAAAGAATTTCTCAAGTCGTGGTAAGCCATATGAGGCGCCTGCTGGTAAGGGCAAAGGTAAGTTTGTTGGTGGGCCTAAGCGAAGTGGGGAAGACGCTGCAGCCAGTGTTACTTGTTACTCGTGTGGGAAAGTGGGTCATAAAAGTCCAGATTGCCCAAGCGGGGATAAGAAGAGATGTTATCGGTGTGGGAAAGAGGGGCATATATCTTCCGGTTGTGATAAGAAAGAGGTGGTATGCTTTAACTGCGGGGAGAGTGGTCATATTAGTACGCAGTGTTCAAAACCCAAGAAGGAGAAGTCTTTTGGAAAAGTGTTCGCTCTGGCTGAGTCTGATGTAGTGAATGAGATTCGAGGTACGTGCTATATCAATAATTTTCCTCTTGTTGTTATTCTTGATACTGGTGCTACCCATAGTTTTATTGCTGCTGCATGTGTTGAGAAATTAAGCCTTGTTTTATCTGATATGTTGAGGGAGATGGTCATCGACACTCCAGCTAAGGGTTCGGTGACTACCTCCATTGTTTGTGCCAAATGTCCTGTATCTGTGTATGGTAGAGAATTCTTAATTGATTTGATCTGTTTGCCGCTGAGTGGAATGGATGTCATTTTGGGTATGGACTGGTTAGTTGATAACCATGTCCATATCAACTGTCGGGAAAGGTCTGTGAGTTTTGAGTCGCTTGAAGAGGAGTCTGGTCTGTTATCTGCGGGTCAACTGCATAGAGTGATGAGAGAAGAGGTTCAGCTGTTTTCTCTGTTGGCGTCGTTGTCTGCTGAGAGCCAAGCGAAGATTGATGTGTTGCCGGTAGTGCGTGAGTTTTCTGAGGTGTTCCCTGACGAGATTCCGGATGTACCACCAGAGAGAGAGGTGGAGTTTGCTATTGATCTGGTTCCCGGCACTAAGCCTGTGTCTATGGCGCCATATAGAATGTCTGCATCGGAATTGACAGAATTGAAAAAGCAACTTGAAGATTTATTAGAAAAGAAGTTTGTAAGACCGAGTGTGTCACCTTGGGGAGCTCCAGTGTTGCTAGTGAAAAAGAAAGACGGTAGTATGAGGTTGTGCGTAGACTATCGGCAGTTAAATAAAGTTACAATCAAGAACAAGTATCCGTTGCCAAGAATTGATGACATGATGGATCAGTTAGTGGGTGCTAAAGTATTTAGCAAGATTGACTTAAGGTCTGGTTATCATCAGATCAAGGTCAAGGATGAAGATGTCCAGAAGACGGCATTTAGGACAAGATATGGGCACTATGAGTATTCCGTTATGCCTTTCGGCGTGACCAATGCGCCGGCGGTATTCATGGGATACATGAACCAAATCTTCCGTGAGTACTTGGATAAGTTTGTGGTAGTCTTCATTGATGACATTCTGATTTACTCTAAGTCAGAAGAGGAGCATGCGGAACATCTGAGGTTGGTGTTAGGAATTCTAAGGGATCGAAAGTTGTATGCGAAGTTGTCCAAGTGTGAGTTTTGGTTGAAAGAAGTCAGTTTTCTCGGTCATGTGATTTCTAGGGAGGGGATTGCAGTGGACCCTTCTAAGGTTGATGCGGTGTTGCAGTGGGAGTCTCCAAAGTCAGTTACAGAGATAAGGAGTTTTCTGGGGTTGGCAGGTTATTATAGGAGATTCATTGAGGGGTTCTCGAAGTTGGCTCTGCCGTTGACTCAATTGACTTGCAAGGGTAGGGCCTTTGTTTGGGATGACCGATGTGAAGAAAGCTTCAATGAGCTGAAGAGGAGGTTGACTACGTCTCTAGTGTTGACCCTGCCTAATCCGGTTGAACCGTTTGTGGTTTATTGTGATGCGTCTAAGATGGGTTTGGGTGGTGTGCTTATGCAGAATGGGAAGGTGATCGCTTATGCGTCGAGGCAATTGAGGATTCATGAAAAGAATTACCCTACTCACGACTTAGAACTTGCTGCTGTGGTATTCGCATTGAAAATTTGGAGGCATTACTTGTATGGATCGAGATTTGAGGTGTTCAGTGATCACAAGAGTCTACGGTATCTGTTCGACCAGAAAGAATTGAATATGAGGCAGCGCCGGTGGTTAGAACTATTGAAAGATTATGATTTTGAATTGAGTTATCACCCGGGAAAAGCGAATGTGGTTGCGGATGCGCTGAGTCGGAAAACCTTGCACATGTCGGCATTGATGGCTAGAGAGCTTGAGTTAATTGAGCAATTCAGGGACATGAGTTTAGTGTGTGAAGTTACGCCTCAGAGTGTCAGGTTAGGTATGTTGAAAATTGGCAATGATTTTATGGCGAGTATCCGAGAAGCGCAGAAGTTAGATGAGAAGTTAGTTGATCTGATGAGTGGGATTGGTCAGTCTGAGAATGAGGACTTCGAGGTAGATGCGCAGGATGTACTGAGGTATCGTGGGAGAATTTGTGTCCCCGAAGATGAGGAAATGAGAAAGGCAATTCTTGAGGAAGGGCATAAGAGTAAGTTGAGTATCCATCCTGGAGCGACGAAGATGTACCAAGATCTGAAGAAGATGTTCTGGTGGCCTGGGTTGAAGCGCGATGTGGCGCAGTTTGTGTATTCGTGTTTGACCTGTCAGAAATCGAAAGTCGAGCATCAGAAGCCTGCGGGAATGATGCAACCGTTGAATGTTCCAGAGTGGAAGTGGGATAGTATCTCCATGGATTTTGTGACTGGGTTACCCAATACGGTGAGGGGGCATGATTCAATTTGGGTGGTTGTGGATAGACTGACAAAGTCGGCTCATTTTATTCCTATCGGCATTAAGTATCCAGTGTCGAGATTGGTTGAAATCTACATACAGGTGATTGTGAAGCTGCATGGGGTTCCTTTGTGCATTGTGTCGGATAGGGATCCAAGGTTCACTTCGGAATTTTGGAGTAGTTTACAGAAGGAGTTGGGTTCGAAATTGAGGTTGAGTTCAGCTTATCATCCTCAGACTGATGGGCAGACAGAGAGGACGATTCAATCGTTGGAGGACCTGTTGAGATCATGTGTGCTAGAGCAAGGAGGTGCGTGGGATACTCATCTTCCGTTAATTGAGTTCACCTACAACAACAGCTATCACTCCAGTATCGGAATGGCGCCGTTTGAGGCGTTGTATGGCCGGAGATGTAGGACTCCGGTGTGTTGGTACGAGACTGGGGAAAGTTTAGTACTTGGACCTGTGCTGGTCAGAGAGACTACTGAGAAGGTAAGGATGATCCGGGAGAAAATGAAAGCGTCGCAGAGTCGGCAGAAGAGCTACCATGATAAGAGAAGGAAATATTTAGAATTTGAAGCCGGTGACCACGTATTCTTGAGGGTCACACCTATGACGGGTGTTGGACGAGCACTGAAATCTAAGAAGTTGACTCCTCGATTCATCGGGCCGTATCAGATTACGGAGAGAGTTGGAAATGTTGCATATCGGGTGGCCTTACCACCTAACCTTTCGAACTTACACGACGTGTTTCACGTGTCGCAGCTTCGGAAGTATGTTGCGGATCCGTCTCATGTGATTCAACTAGATGATGTTGAGGTGCGGGACAATCTCACCGTGGAGACTATGCCAGTTAGAATTGACGACCGTGAGGTAAAAGCGTTAAGAGGCAAAGAGATTAATTTAGTGAAAGTAGTTTGGTTGGGAGCCGTGGGCGAGAGCATAACGTGGGAATTGGAAAGTAAGATGAAAGAAGCCTATCCAGAGTTATTTGATTCAGGTAATTTCGAGGACGAAATTCTCTAAGTGGGGGAGAGTTGTAACGCCCTAAAATAATTTAATTGATTAATTAATTAAGTCATTTGAGGGATTACAATATTTATTTAAGTGGAATAATTAAAGTATAATTGTTTTATTTTAGGAGGTGAAAAGAATTAAGAAGGGTGGTGTAAAATGGGCCCAAGTCAATTAGTGACCCAAGCCCATTCCTAAAACCCTATGGAGGGGTCTCATTTCGCATTCCACAGAAGAAAGAAAAGAAACGAAATCAGAGAGGGAGAGAGAAAGGAAGTCGCGACGGCTAGCAAGGAAAGAAGGAAGGAGAATTGTTCATCTTGGCTTTAGGTAAGGTGCTTCTTTGATCCTTCTCTTCGATTTTTCTTTCTCTTGCAAGTGTTGTAGTTTGAATCCCTCATCATCTATTGTTGTTGTCTTCTCCATGACCTTAGTGAGGCCACGGTTTGAGTAAGGGGAGAGGAGGGAGCTGCTGCGATTTTTGGTGACCTTGGCTTGTTGTGTTGCGGGGATTTGTACGTGACTCCTTCATCGTGGTTTCGGGCATACAAATTCGAGGTAAGGGTGAGCGTTTTCAATTTAATGTAATTGAGTATAAGAAGGGTTTGTGGGTTTTTGGTAGTGGTTGAATTCGAAACTTATATGTTAAGAGGAATGATGGATTGAAATATTATGTTGATATGCGAATTACCTTATGATGTGAGGAGATGAATTTTGCGAAATTGCCCTATGATAGGAAAAGATGAACTTCGAATTTTTAGTGAATGGGGTGTGGATAAATTTGATGTTTGGTGAATTGTTGGTGTTGAAAAACAACTTTGATAAATTGAGTGATGTGAGTATGATTATTTGAATGATACCAAGAAATTGAAGTTTCACTATGTTGCTGTCCCCATAATAAAGTGCTGCTGTTTGTCAATTAGCAATGTTGCTGTTTGCAGAAATTTATGTTGCTGTTTGTCAAACATTGATGTTGCTGTGTGCAGAATTTATGTTGCTGTTTGTCAAACATTGATGTTGCTGTGTGCAGAATTTTATGTTGCTGTTTGTCAAATATTAATGTTGCTGTGTGCAGAATTTTATGTTGCTGTTTGTCAAATATTAATGTTGCTGTTTTTCAGAATTTTTATGCTGCTGTTGTCAATTATTAATGTTGCTGTTTGCAGAATTATAATGTTGCTATATGTCAATTATAATGCTGCTGTTTGTCAATAAAAAATGCTACTGTTTTGCGCATAAAAAGCCACTGTGTAGTTGCTGTTTTTGAACGAAAAAATGCTACTGTTTTGCGCATAAAAAGGCCACTGTGTAGCTGCTTTTTTGAACGAAAAAATGCTACTGTTTTGCGCATAAAAGGCCACTGTGTAGTTGCTGTTTTTGAACGAAAAAATGCTACTGTTTTGCGCATAAAAGGCCACTGTGTAGTTGCTGTTTTTGAACAAAAAAATGCTACTGTTTTGCGCATAAAAGGCCACCGTTTTCCATCTTCGAATTGTTGCCGTTTACTAACCGAATTTTCTGCATTTTGTAAAAGAAAAGAGCGTGTAAATGTGACTGTTATTCTATTACTATTTCTCCGGTTAAAAATGTGAGGTTTCTTCCACTTGGAAAATGGGACGTTCTTCTCAAGTTTAATTGTGATGCTTCCTAAGCATGAAAATGAAATGTTTATCCAAACTTTTAAATATGTTGTTATTCGAAAATTTAAATAGGTTGTTACTTAACTTTTTATGTGTAGTTATTTACATTTAAATGGATGTCCCCTAAATTTTTAATGGGTTGTTACTTGAAAATTTAGGAGTATGGTTACCTAAGATTTAAAGATGTTGTTACTCAAATTTTTTTTTGTGATGCTTATGAAGAGTTGTGATATTAATATGGTGAATATGATGAATACACTCTATGAGTGTCTTATGGTGACGATGACGAGTACTCCGGGTGAGTGAATTGGTGATTGCACATGTGTCCATAGAGTCTCATAGCATGTGCATATTATGACGAATAGGCTTCGGCCTCTTATTGACGAAAACCAGTGACGATGTGCCCAAGTGGCTATTTATGACGAGTATGGTACCATCATGCATATGCCCAGGTGTGGGTTGCATTTTCATGCGCATACATTCTTTTTTATGACGGGTGATGTGAATTGTGATTTTTTTTGGTTTTGTGTATGATGACGATGAAGTTGATGTTAATGATGATGTTGTGTGATAGTTGCTCATATTACTCTACTGTATGCTTAATTATATTTTGTTGAAAATTCTCACCCCTTCTGCTTGGAATGTTGCTCTATTGTGGCAACGCTGCAGGTGACTGCGAGTGAAGGACATGCTGCCTTCCTTATAGCTGTTGGGATGTTTTGAGTCGCTCTCTGATATTGTAACACCTAGGGGGCGGGGTTGAAATTGATAAATTATTTAACTAGCTGTTTAATGATTTTAGTGATGTTTTGAGACGTGTTTGAGCGACCTTGGTCAGTTGTTGCTATTTCCGCTGTGATGAGATTATTTTGAAGTTTAACTTTTTGTGACGATTGCGTTGTGGCACAAATTTTAATGGCGCAGGCGATGAGTTTTTATAAATGATGATGTGACACTTCTTTTCTACTAATTAAATATTATTTTCGAAAATGAAAGTACTCTGATAATGACGTGCAAATTAAGGGGTAGAAAGGGGGTGTTACATTAGTGGTATCAGAGCAGTTCGGTCTGTCCGGCCGGTGGTCGAGTTGTCAAGTTGAGTAGCATTTGAGTTTGTTACTCGTATCTAAATTTTGTTTTCTGTTGCAGTGCTAGAATGGCAGGACGGAACGATGCTGCACTTGCTGCTGCTTTCCAGGCTATAGCTGGGGTTGTGGGTAACATACCCAATGCTATTGGTGATGGGACGCGTAGTTTGGCTACATTCCAGCGTGAGAACCCTCCTGCTTTTGAAGGCGGGTATAATCCTGATGGTGCCCTTGAGTGGCTAAGTGAGATGGAGCGGATCTTCCGCGTTATGGATTGCACCGATGCTCAGAAGGTTCGCTATGGCACACATATGTTGAAGAAAGAGGCTTATGATTGGTGGAGGATGACTAGTCAGGGGTTGACGGCTGCCAATGAGGAAGTTACCTGGGCTGTGTTTGAGAGGGAATTCAAGAGAAAGTACTATCCGGAGGATGTCCGCGGGAAGAAGGAGGTTGAGTTTCTGAGACTTGAGCAAGGTAGTATGACTGTGACTGAATATGCTGCAAAATTTACTGAGCTGTCTAAGTTTTATCCTCATTATGATAGAGAGGGTGCGGAGTTCTCCAAATGCATCAAATTTGAAAATGGGTTGCGTGCTGACATTAAGAGGGCCATAGGGTATCAGCAAATTCGTGTGTTTCCATTGTTGGTTAACAGCGCCAGAATTTTTGAGGAGGATAATAATGCCTTCTCCAGAGTTATGAAAGAAAAGCAAAAGAATTTCTCAAGTCGTGGTAAGCCATATGAGGCGCCTGCTGGTAAGGGCAAAGGTAAGTTTGTTGGTGGGCCTAAGCGAAGTGGGGGAGACGCTGCAGCCAGTGTTACTTGTTACTCGTGTGGGAAAGTGGGTCATAAAAGTCCAGATTGCCCAAGCGGGGATAAGAAGAGATGTTATCGGTGTGGGAAAGAGGGGCATATATCTTCCGGTTGTGATAAGAAAGAGGTGGTATGCTTTAACTGCGGGGAGAGTGGTCATATTAGTACGCAGTGTTCAAAACCCAAGAAGGAGAAGTCTTTTGGAAAAGTGTTCGCTCTGGCTGAGTCTGATGTAGTGAATGAGATTCGAGGTACGTGCTATATCAATAATTTTCCTCTTGTTGTTATTGTTGATACTGGTGCTACCCATAGTTTTATTGCTGCTGCATGTGTTGAGAAATTAAGCCTTGTTTTATCTGATATGTTGAGGGAGATGGTCATCGACACTCCAGCTAAGGGTTCGGTGACTACCTCCGTTGTTTGTGCCAAATGTCCTGTATCTATGTATGGTAGAGAATTCTTTAACTAGCTGTTTAATGATTTTAGTGATGTTTTGAGACGTGTTTGAGCGACCTTGGTGAGTTGTTGCTATTTCCGCTGTGATGAGATTATTTTGAAGTTTAACTTTTTGTGACGATTGCGTTGTGGCACAAATTTTAATGGCACAGGCGATGAGTTTTTATAAATGATGATGTGACACTTCTTTTCTACTAATTAAATATTATTTTCGAAAATGAAAGTACTCTGATAATGACGTGCAAATTAAGGGGTAGAAAGGGGGTGTTACACAATGTCTCTTTCCAATCTAGACAGATGATCAACAACTTGGTTCTCCACTCCTTTTTTATCCCTTATTTCTAAATCAAATTCTTGGAGTAGGAGAACCCACCTAATTAGCCTAGGCTTTGCATCTTTCTTTGTTATCAATTATTTGATGGCTGAATGGTCTGTAAAGACAATTACTTTGATGCCAACCAAATATGATCTAAATTTATCTAAAGCAAAGACTACAGCTAATAATTCTTTCTCAGTGACTGTGTAATTCAGTTGGGCTTCTACAAGTGTTTTGCTAGCATAATATATAGAGTGAAAAAATTTATCATACCTTTGCCCAAGAACAGCTCCAATGGCAAAGTCACTAGCATCACACATAAGCTCAAAAGGCTTACTCCAGTCAGGAGCTATAATAACTGGTGCTGTTATTAAAGCTTTCTTCAATTTATCAAAGGCTAACATTCATTGCTCATCAAATGTGAAGGGGTTATCATGCTGCAATAGTTGACATAAAGGTTTGGAGATTTTTGAAAAATATTTTATGTACCTCCTATAGAATCCAGCATGCCCCAAAAAGCTTCTAATACCTTTGATGTTGGTTGGAGGAGGTAGCTTCTCAATGACCTCTATTTTAGCTTTATCCACTTCTAATCCTTTTTTGGATATCTTATGCCCCAAAACTATACCTTCTTGTACCATAAAATGGCATTTCTCCCAGTTCAGCACAAGGTTCGTTTCTTCACATCTAATCAAGATTTCTTCCAAGTTGGATAGGCACAGATGGAATGTTTCTCCAAACACAGAAATCATCCATGAAAACTTCCATGGATCTTTCAATGTAATCAGAGAAAATTGCCATCATACACCTTTGAAAAGTGGCAGGTGCATTACACAGGCCAAATGGCATCCTTCTAAAGGCAAAGGTGCCATATGGATAAGTGAATGTGGTTTTCTGCTGATCTTCAGGCAGTATTGCAATCTGGTTATAACCTGAATAACCATCAAGAAAGCAATAAAATTCTTTACCTGCTAGCCTGTCCAACATCTGGTCAATGAAAGGCAATGGAAAATGGTCCTTTCTTGTGGCCTTGTTCAACCTCCTGTAATCCATGCATATTCTCCAGCCTGTTATTTTTCTGGTTGGAAGCAGCTCATTCATTTCATTAGCAATTACCGTTACCCCTCCCTTCTTTGGCACACACTGCACAGGACTAACCCATGCACTGTCAGATATGGGGTACACAATACCTGCATCCAGCCACTTTATGATCTCCTTCTTCACCACCTCTTTCATAATTGGGTTCAGCCTCCTCTGTCCTTCAATACAATTTTTAGAATCTTCCTCTAACACTATTCTGTGCATACAGATGGTTGGGCTGATACCTTTGATATGTGACATCTGCCATCCAATAGCTTTTTTATGCCGCTGCAGCATTTGAATCAGATCCTGCTCCTGCTGTTCAGAAAGGTCAGAAGCAATTATAACAGGCAAAGTACTATTGTCCCCCAGATAAGCATATTTGAGGTGTGAAGGCAACTCCTTAAGTTCCAGAGTTGGTGGTTGTTCAGTGGAGGGGAGATCCTTTCTCATGTCAGAATTTTCCTGCTCCAAAGATTCATATTTCTTAGCCCAAATTTCTTTAACTATCTGCTCCTCCTCCTCTGCAGCTTCTGTATCAGATCCTGTATCTTCACTGCTGTCCAATAACTGCCTCAGATGATCTGTGCTTTTCTGGAAGTGATCCTGAACTACTACTTGGTCAATAGTAGATACAAAGGAGCACTCTTCAATGTCGGGACTTGGAAATTTCATAGCATTGAGGATGTTGAACTTGACTTCTTGGTCATTGACCCTCATGATCAATTCTCCTCTCTGCACATCTATTAAAATTCTTCCAGTAGCCAAGAATGGCCTTCCCAATATGATGGGTACTTCTTTATCTGCATCAAAGTCCAAAATTACAAAATCAACAGGAAATACAAATTTGTCTACCTTTATTAGAACATCTTCCAAAATTCATTCTGGATAAGCAAGAGTTCTATCAGCTAGCTGCAGTGTAAGTGAGGTAGGTCTGGCAGTCTCTGTTACCAAGTGGCTTCAGTCTCAAGAGGGGGGGTGAATTGAGATTTAAAACTTTTCAGATCTTTCGAAAATGTTTTTCCCCTTTTTCAATGACTTAGATCAATTTCGCGCAGGTTAAGTGGAAGCAAATGAATTAGATTATAAAGCAGTAAAGCGGTATAACAGTAAAGCAGGAAAACAGTAAAGCACGCAGAGATTTCTCCTGGTTCAGTAACCTCCTAGTGACCTACGTCCAGTCCTCACACCCTTGTGAGATTTTCCACTAACCAAAACAACAAGGCTTACAGGTGCCTTGGAAAACCTTTACAAACTTAGGCACTCTCCTCCTAGGATACCCCACCTATGGAGAGCCCTCAAATCTAATATAACAATAACAAGAGATACCCCACCCCTGTTACAATCAGCTGCCCCAGAAAGATACCCCACTTCCTAGTACAAACAGCTACCCTAGAGAGATACCCCACTCCCTAGAACAAATCACAACAATTAAATAATAAACAATTGTAAAGACAGAAATACCTCTAATGTAGGCAGATATTACAACTTGAAGAATGCAACCCCAACTAACTCTTAGCAAAAGATCAGCTCTTGACGGACCAGTGGTGCGAGAAGAACATAAATAAAATATAAAGAGTTTTTCAGAAAGTGATAGATCGTGAAGATGGGTTGTGAAAAAATGAAGACTATGAAGCCTCTATTTATAGGCTATATAGCAAAAAGTTTACGTTGAAATATTTATGGAAGTATGAGAATCGATTATTGCTAAAATGTATTGGATCTGAGAATCGATTCTTATGTGTGACTTCCTTAAGGTGAGAATCGATTCTTGCTTTATTTGAAAAAGGATGGCAATCGATTATTGGCTTAGGAATCGATTATGTAGATTAAATGAGAAGGTTTGAAATCGATTTTCATATAAAAGGAAGCAAGGAATCGATTGTGTAGTTTACAAAAGGAAGAAGTTTTGAAATCGATTCTTATTTAAATAAGGAAGCAAGGAATCGATTATGTACTTAACCATTGATTTAGGAAATCGATTTTGAGCTATAGAGAAATACTAGGAATCGATTCTTTACTTTTGAAACATTATAGGAATCGATTCTTATCTTTAGGAAAATAGTTGGAAATCGATTTCTTTGCTTTGAGAAAATAGTTTATGAATCGATTTATATACTTAGTAAAAATAATATGAATCGATTGTATGCTTTCATATTGAGTTAAAAATCGATTTTGATATTTAGTAAAAAGTAGTGTGAATCGATTTTATAGTTTCTCAAAAACCTTTTTATGTTTACGTATGCATGCATGCATTTTGAGAACTTGTGTGAGTGTGTGAGACTTTGAGAGGCGAGCTGACCTTTGAAAGAGCTTACACTTTTTCCTAAGACACACCCAAACCCTAAGGACTACCTTTATGTTTAAGAACTACCCTTAAACTTGAATCTTCAATTCTTGGGCTTGATTGTCTTGGATTGACTTTTGAATATATGATACTTTTTATCAGCTTTGCTTTGACACCTCATTCCTTTGGCCATCAACTTGGCTTTGTCTTTTTCATCATCAAAACTAATCCTGCAATATTAGATAACCTGCAACACAGGTATCCACATTCTCCCCCTTTTTGATGATGACAAAACATTAACTCATCTCAAGGTAGGAGGTTAGTTCAAACAGATCATATATATATGATGCTCCCCCTATCATGATGCTCCCCCTGACTTATTGCCTAGATGTATAATATGCAAGTTCTACATGCTCATATGCAACCCTATATTTCTCTCCCCCTTTTTGTCATGATCAAAGAGGGTCAACGTAAGATAGAGTTTGCGAACCGAATGTCACGGCTATTTGACAAGGTAAAAGAACCATTGCAGTTTTATAAGGGATCATCAAAACTTGAAGAAAAAACATTTATGAGACCATGAAGAGAATATTTTATCAAACACAGGTAAAAGCTAGTTATGAGTCTCAAAAATCTGTGAAGTAGTTGTTTTAAACTTTATACATTTCATGCTGCTTAGTTTGAAAGTTGGTGATAGCAGCCAGAATATGGGAGAAAAATTATTTTAGGTAAACAACGATTGTGAGCATGTATTTTTCGAGAAATACCAGTGCTAGCAGTTGATTGTAAAATAGATTTCAAGAAAAAAATAGCATTTTAACTGCAGAAATTCACAAGTCACAATTTCACTTAAATTCACATTTCTTTAAAAAATCACTTTGAAAAACATTTAATTGAAACCTCATTTGAATAAGTGAAGAACCAGGTTTTCTTTTGCAAAGGATTTGTGAAAATATCAACTAGCTGATTTTGACGATTCAACTAACTCAATCACACTATTGCCTTTCTAACCATAACCTCTAAGAAGGTGATGTATAATTTCTATATGATCAGTCCTAGAGGGTTGACCAGAATACTTTTGTTGATTCCTGTTATTCTAATCATGCCTTATAGATATTGTTCTTAATGATGCATGAAATTAGTCTCTGTTTCACTAGTCACATATTTGACTTAATAAACTATTCTTAAGCACATTTTTAAAAAATAGAGGTGAATAAAATTTTAACCAATCTTACCTTTACCGGTGATTCTTCCTCTATCTATCACAAGTCACATGACGGCTTTTTCCGGGGGTGAGTGTTAAGAACTTTATTGCGTCTCCGGTCATGCGCTTTGAGTCTTTGCTGTCAAGGTATCAATCTGCCCCCATACCTTGAAGCATACCTGCAAAGATCTAAAACAAGGTTCTCGGTACCCAAATCTCTTTGGGTCCTTGTGGGTTAGTGTTTGGTATGGTTCCTTTGGGAACCCACACCTTTTTCATATTTTGTTTACCTCTTGCCCTGCAAACAGAAGCTGTATGTCCAGGTTTACCACAATAATAACATGTAATATAAGGTCTAGTGGAAAATTTTGGTTTATAATGAACATGCCTTTCTATGGGTTTGTTTTTAGGGAATCTATGATGTACATTTTGTAAACTAGACATTTTCCCAACAGTCCATTCCAGTTCATGAATTTTCATTTCAGATTCAACACATTTATCACAAGTATAATTTTCTTTAAAGCATGCAAGGCTATCATTTTCTTTTCTAAGCTCTGACTTTTCTTTAGTTAAAGCAGTAACAGCATTTTCAAGGTGAGTGATAACTTTCTTAGATTTATCTAATGCTTTAGCTAGTTTTAAGGATTTATCATGCAATTCAGTAAATGCTTCATATAATTCATCATAGGCATCTTGTAAAGATTCAGAGTTAGAATATACCTCAGTTTCACTTTCGCTGTCGTGGTCGACCATGAGAGCGACTTGACCTTTTTCGCTTTCTGAGTTATCTGTTGAGTTCATGTCATTGTCTTCCCAAGCTATGTAGGCTTTTCTACCATTGTTTCCTTTGGACCTCTTTTTCTTGAACTTTGACAATTTTCTTTCTAAGTTCGGGCACTCCATCGTCAGGTGTCCGGATTTACCACATTCGTAGCAAGTTGGAGGACTTGAGAAGTTTTCTTTGCTTGAGCCTCTTTTGGTTGGAGAATTCTTTTTGAGAGATCTTTCCCTTCTCATGAACTTTTTGAATTTACTAACCATTAGTTCCATTTTCTCCTCGTCTTCATCTTCATCTTCCGAATCATCACTATCGTCGGATGAGCTTGAACTGGAAGCTTTGAGAGCTAAGTTTTTGTTCTTCTTGTCTTTTCCTTCATGCTCTGCTAGGCGAGTGAGCTCTAACTCGTGCTCTAGTAGTTTCCCAAATAGGGTGGCGAGAGTCATGGTAGTCAAGTTTCTTGACTCAGTTATTGCAGTCACCTTTGGTTGCCATTCTCTGTTTAGGCATCTTAGCACTTTGTTGATCAAGTCTTCGGGAGGAAATGATTTTCCTAATGAACCCAATTTGTTCACTATGTGAGTGAACCTTTTCTGCATCTCTGATATTGTTTCACCTGTATTCATTCTAAACAATTCGTACTCTCTAGTAAGAGTATTTATTCTTGCCCTTTTCACTTCACTTGTACCCTCATGAGTAACTTGAAGATTATCCCACATTTCTTGAGCAGATTTACAGTTTGAAACTCGAAAAAATTCATCAGCACTCAAAGCAGAAGTAATAATATTTTTAGCACGTAAATTAAGTTGCACTTTTCTTTTCTCATCATCAGACCATTCATTTCTACTTTTAATTGTAAGAATACCATCTACTATGTGTGTGGGGACGAAAGGTCCTTTTTCCACAGCATCCCAAACATCTAAGTCTACCCCTTCAATAAAAATTCTCATTCTTTCTTTCCAATATGCATAGTCTTCTCCGTTGAATCCCGGAGGACGGAAAAGAGATGCACCCTCTTGCGAAGACCAACCTGAAGCCATTTCTCTTGAAGCTGCTAGGCCCTTTATACAAGAGTCTAGCTCTGATACCACTTGTTACCAAGTGGCTTCAGTCTCAAGAGGGGGGGTGAATTGAGATTTAAAACTTTTCAGATCTTTCGAAAATGTTTTTCCCCTTTTTCAATGACTTAGATCAATTTCGCGCAGGTTAAGTGGAAGCGAAGGAATTAGATTATAAAGCAGTAAAGCGGTATAACAGTAAAGCAGGAAAACAGTAAAGCACGCAGAGATTTATCCTGGTTCAGTCACCTCCTAGTGACCTACGTCCAGTCCTCACACCCTTGTGAGATTTTCCACTAACCAAAACAACAAGGCTTACAGGTGCCTTGGAAAACCTTTACAGACTTAGGCACTCTCCTCCTAGGATACCCCACCTATGGAGAGCCCTCAAATCTAATATAACAATAACAAGAGATACCCCACCCCTGTTACAATCAGCTGCCCCAGAAAGATACCCCACTTCCTAGTACTAACAGCTACCCTAGAGAGATACCCCACTCCCTAGAACAAATCACAACAATTAAATAATAAACAATTGTAAAGACAGAAATACCTCTAATGTAGGCAGATATTACAACTTGAAGAATGCAACCCCAACTAACTCTTAGCAAAAGATCAGCTCTTGACGGACCAGCGGTGCGAGAAGAACATAAATAAAATATAAAGAGTTTTTCAGAAAGTGATAGATCGTGAAGATGGGTTGTGAAAAAATGAAGACTATGAAGCCTCTATTTATAGGCTATATAGCAAAAAGTTTACGTTGAAATATTTATGGAAGTATGAGAATCGATTATTGCTAAAATGTATTGGATCTGAGAATCGATTCTTATGTGTGACTTCCTTAAGGTGAGAATCGATTCTTGCTTTATTTGAAAAAGGATGGCAATCGATTATTGGCTTAGGAATCGATTATGTAGATTAAATGAGAAAGTTTGAAATCGATTTTCATATAAAAGGAAGCAAGGAATCGATTGTGTAGTTTACAAAAGGAAGAAGTTTTGAAATCGATTCTTAATTAAATAAGGAAGCAAGGAATCGATTATGTACTTAACCATTGATTTAGGAAATCGATTTTGAGCTATAGAGAAATACTAGGAATCGATTCTTTACTTTTGAAACATTATAGGAATCGATTCTTATCTTTAGGAAAATAGTTGGAAATCGATTTCTTTGCTTTGAGAAAATAGTTTATGAATCGATTTTTATACTTAGTAAAAATAATATGAATCGATTGTATGCTTTCATATTGAGTTAAAAATCGATTTTGATATTTAGTAAAAAGTAGTGTGAATCGATTTTATAGTTTCTCAAAAACCTTTTTATGTTTACGTATGCATGCATGCATTTTGAGAACTTGTGTGAGTGTGTGAGACTTTGAGAGGCGAGCTGACCTTTGAAAGAGCTTACACTTTTTCCTAAGACACACCCAAACCCTAAGGACTACCTTTATGTTTAAGAACTACCCTTAAACTTGAATCTTCAATTCTTGGGCTTGATTGTCTTGGATTGACTTTTGAATATATGATACTTTTTATCAGCTTTGCTTTGACACCTCATTCCTTTGGCCATCAACTTGGCTTTGTCTTTTTCATCATCAAAACTAATCCTGCAACACAGGTATCCACAGTATCCACTCCTAGCTATGTGTATATGGACTTGGGCATAAGATTTATGCTGGCTCCCAAATCACATAGAGCACGGCCAGAGTAAAAATTTCCAATTGAGCATGGTATAGTAAAACTGCCAGGATCCTTTGATTTGGGTGGGAGCTTGTTCTGCATCAACATGCTGCACTCCCCAGTCATTGCTACTGTTTCAAATTCCCCAAGTCTCCTCCTCTTAGTAAGCACATCCTTCTTAAACTTTGCATAGTTGGGCATTTGTTGGAGAGCCTCCACCAAAGGGACATTAATGTGCAACTGTTTAAGGACTTCTAGCAATTTGTTAAATTGCTTGTCTTCATGAGCCTTTCGAAGTCTTTGAGGGTATGGAGGATCAGGATATGTTGGGATAATTTTAGGTGGTGGTGGTATCTTTTCAGCAACAGGCGCTGCAGCGTTAGGTTTAGGCGCTGTACCGTCTGTTGCAGGTTCTTTTTGTTTTTCAGAATTTTTATTTTTTTCATCATCTGAAACAGTTGATGGTCCTATCAAATCATTCCCACTCCTTAAAGATATAGCTTTTACATGCTCCTTCCCTGTAGTATTTGAAGTTGAGGCTTCTGTAGTGGATGGTAATGATCCAATAACTCTTTGGGAAAGGACATTAGCCATCTGCCCCATCTGAACTTATAGATTCTTAATGGAAGCTTCATGAGTTTTCAGAGTTGTCTTGCAATCACTCATAAAGCTTTTCATCAATCCTTCCAATGAATTATCTATGACAGGGGTATTCTGCCTTTGGTAGTTCTGAGCAGGGAATCCTGGTGGGTTTGCTGGAGCACTATAATTAGGTGTTGTAGCGTTGTTGGCTCCCTATCTGAAATTGGGGTGATTCTTCCAACCAGGATTATATGTATTTGAATAAGGATTATTATTTTTGTTGAAACCCACAAAGTTCACAGAGACAGGATTACCATGACATTCTTCATACAAATGCTCTCCCCCACAATATACACAGCTTACTGACCCTGGAGAGGCTTGCTCAATAACACCTACTGTTGGTTCACGTGCCGCTGCAGCGGTAACCGCTACAGCGTTTGATGTGCTCATAGATTTTATCATGTTGGTGAGAAAAGCAACCTATGCAGATAGAGCAGAAACTTCACTTATTTCATGCACACCAGCTACCTTCTTCTGCTGAGCTAACCTTTCTGTGGGCCATTGATAACTATTTGTTGCAATATCATCAATCAACTCACATGCCTCATTGTAGGAGGTTTTCAACAACACACCCCCTGAAGAAGCATCTAACATTTGTCTGGTTGTTGGATCTAGTCCATTGTAGAAGGTCTCCATTTGGATAATCACAAGTATACCATGATGAGGGCACTTTCTTAACAGCTCCTTCCATCTCTCCCATGCTTCAAACAGTGTTTCAGCATCTTTTTGTCTGAATGCAGTAACCTCATTCCTCATTCTTGCATTCTTACTTGGAGGAAAATATTTTGCTAAGAATTTCTCAGTCATTTCATTCCAAGTATGGATAGATTTAGACTCTAGAGAAGTTAACCAGGCCTTTGCTCTATCTTTCAAGGAATAAGGAAAAAGTTTTAATCTGAATGCATCATCACTTACCCCTGGAATGATGAAGTTACTGCAGACTTCCAAAAATTGCTTCAAATGTAATATGGGTCCTCTTGAGGAGCACCACCAAACTGTCCCACTGTTTGCAACATTTGGAACATCATAGGTTTGAATTCAAACTGAGCTGTATGGAGAGTAGGTCTTGCTATGCTTGTCTCCATTGTTTGTGGATCAAACACAGCATAGTCCCTCATTGGTCTATCTCTGTCATTTACCATTTGAGCAGGTCCTTCATTTATGAATTGATGTCTGTACCAGTCCTCTTGGTCATGTATGGTGGGAGTGGGTGGCTGATGATGTCTACCTCTACCCCTTCCACCTGGTTCAGTCCCTCCTCTACCAGAATTAGATCTTCCATGTGGTGTGGTAGCTCTACCAGAAGTGGTCCTCTGACTATGTTCTGACATGGTGGGTCTGAGTCTTTGAAGATGTCTTAGTTTCCTGAACCTTCTCTCTGGTTCTGAGTATGGTTCAAATTCTGGTGGTTGAGCCCTGGGCATACGCTGTAGCGCTTACTGCTGCAGCAACAAGAAACAACACACCAGTGTAAAATAGGCACTAAGCTTACCAAAAACTTAAACAACGAAAATTAAATGCAATCCCCGGCAACGGCGCCAAAAACTTGTTGTGCGAAAAGTAGATGTGCAAGTATACACAATCACAACAAGTAATATAATGATAAGTAAAGTTCGTTCCCACAGGGATTGGAATTAATCTAAGAAGTTTAAGTGATTAGAAACTTAGTGATAAGAGTTGAGTGACAAATAAGAGTAAGGAGTTGTAAACATGATGATTTGAAATAAAATATTAGTGAATTAAAAGTATTTAAAGGTGAGTTGGATAGCTCAGTAGTTGTGTAAATTCCCAAGAGTAATGTTCAAATAATATTACACGCTGTAGCGTTAAGCGCTGTAGCGCTTCAGAATCCGTAGACGCTGTAGCGCCTTGGTAGCGTGCCTTTCATTCACTTTCGTCTGGGTTATGTTACAAGACTCCTATGTCTAGGCTCTAAATAAGTTTTACCCCTGTATATTAAGCTCTTACAACATTTGCCTTATGAACTATTACTCCCCTATGTCTAGAGTTAAGTAGTGCTTCCTTTAAATGTCTTTAAAGGGTTTTCATTCATATCATTCCTTGAGTTCTCTTTGTGAACCATGTCTGTACCCACAAAGTTACCTTGTTTTAGTTGATCATTCCCAAACCAAGATTGAAAGCATTATGACACAAGGAATATAACACAAACATCATAATATTATACAAAAGTTACTCAAGTTTCATTACACACCAAGAACAATCCAACTACAACAAAGTTAGCTCATCACAAGTTCCATCAACATAATACAACTAGAGAGTGTGTATTACCGTATGAAGACAAGAGAAGAGTGGTTGCAAAAGATACACTCCAATGATCCCAAGTAGCATACGAAGGATGAAGTTGAGGCGTGAGCAAAACCTTGAATGAAGACTAGAAAACTATCCTAAAAATAAAAGCTTAAAAGTGGAATAACAATGGAGAAAAGCTACTATGTCACAAGTGGTTCTTCTTCCAAGTTACAACTTACTATCTACGTATGTTGCTACCTGATGAAGCAATCTATTCTAATCTAAACTAACCAAGTCTTAATAAAATAA
Organism: Astragalus membranaceus; assembly: GCA_039519185.1. Classification (NCBI taxonomy): domain Eukaryota; kingdom Viridiplantae; phylum Streptophyta; class Magnoliopsida; order Fabales; family Fabaceae; genus Astragalus; species Astragalus membranaceus. Next base: position 158,194,000 of record CM076848.1, on the reverse strand, counting down.
TAATATTAAATCATGATCATAAAACTTAGATATTATCCTCAAGTTACTTTACAAAAAGGTGCTAATGATGGAAGTCACCAACTATCACATGGGTTCCATTTAGGAGGCGCCAAGTGTAATTTAGCATCCACATGGAAGTCAAAATATCCAGCTGAGAAGAAGAGATAAGAGTGATGACTCATCATATCCTCAAGTGGTCACACAAATATCTCAATGGTCAGCCGCCATATAGCGCTGTAGCGTCTCCTTGATAGCATACCGCTGCAGCGCTAAAGCAAAACATCCCAAGGCTTAGAGAATTGACTTATAACCTGTATTTGCTCTAATATTCATATATTCACATATTTAAGTACTAGAATTACTTGAGAAGGGAGTTTGACTTAAGTATTAAGAGCATAAATAACCTATATGAAATAGAGTTATCAAGGGCATGCTGCCAAGCCACCCTTAATGATGCCACACTGATTTCCAATGGTAACATGGCATCCTGCCCATACACTAGACGATAGGGAGTTACCCCCGTGGCTGTGGACATTGAATTCCTCATTGCCCATAAAACTTCATTAAGGGTCTCGTCCCACCGCCGAGGCTTGTCCTCTATGTTCTTCTTGATGAGCTCGATGATGATTTTGTTGGTAGCCTCGACCTGCCCATTAGCTTGAGCATAATAGGGAGACGAATGTCTCATCTTGATGCCATATTCTTGGACAAAGGCCACCACTTGTTCCCCGGTGAACATCGTGCCTTGATCGGCCGTGATGGTTTCAGGAATGCCAAATCTGTATATGATTTGGTTTTCTATGAACCTAATCGGTGGCCACAATAATAAAGTTATGGCCCTTTGAGATCGGAGGGTATACCTTGCCAATTAGATCCATGGCCCACCCTCTAAATGGCCAAGGTTTGACAATGGGATGGAGCTCATCCGCAGGCACTCTCTGGATTGGTCCATGCAGCTGGCAAGCTTCACATCCCTTTGCAAACCGGAAGCAATCGACCGTGATCGTCGGCCAATATCCATGTCTGTATATTAGCCATTTCACGACGGGGACAGACCTGTGTACACCACAAACCCCTGCATGGATTTCTGCCATCACCATATACACGTCTTTTCTATCCTTTTATATAGGTCATCCCCTATCAAGACGTACTTCAACGCCCTTTGCTAAGTCTTGAAATCAGTGTCAGTCGTTGGTTTGCGAAGGTACTCCGTCAATGCTCTAATCCAGGCATTGGCGGGGTCCTCCTCGGCCGGAACAAGAGTATCTTGTTGCAATACCTTGACCACTGACTCTTTGTAACTCGAGGCTTGTTGGGCTAAATAGTTTCCCTCTTGGTTTTCGTTCCTGGGGACATACATGATGACTGCATCAGCAAACAACTCTCGCATCTGTCTAAGTTTCGTATTATAACACTTGTATTCCCCAGTGATTTGTTTGATCACCAGTTGTGAATCCCCCTTGATTTCCACATATTGAGCCTTCATGGCAGCCATGATATCAAGTCCGATGAACAAGGCTTCATACTCGGCCTGATTATTGGAGGCTTGATCCCTTATCCTGCACATGAATCTCCACAATTGACCACAGGCGCTGGCGATGACCACTCCAATGCCTGCCCCGGTTTGGGTACTTGATCCATCAAACATAAGGACCCAGGGCTTCAGGCCTAGATAATTAACGGACTCGGCTGGGGTGTCGTGTATCTCTACACATGGATGTTGAGCCAAGAAGTCAGCCAAGGCTTGCCCCTTGACAGCTCTCAGTGGCACGTACGTCAAAGTAAACGCATTTAACTTAATGGCCCACTTGAAAAGTCTTCCCAGTAAGACAGGCCTATTAAGAAGATACCTGATAATGTCAACTTTGCACACAACTAAAACCTCCTTAGGTAATAAGTAATATTCCAATTTAGTACAAGCATTGAATAAAGACAAACAAAGCTTCTCAATAGGAGAATATCTAGTTTCAACATCGTTGAGAATCCTGTTAAGATAATAAATAGCACGCTCGGCGCCATTGTCATCATCTTGGGCTAATAAGCAACCGATGGCTTGATCCTCAGCCGCAATATATAGCTTCAGAGGCTTCCCAGACTGCGGAGGTACTAGCACATGAGGATTAGTTAAGGCAGCCTTGATCCGGTCAAAGGCCTCCTGTTGCTTGGCTCCCCATATCATTTCCTTAGTGTTCTTTATCCTCAACAGGGGTGATCCGAGTTAGAGATAAATCTTCTTAGGAAGTTGATCTTGCCTAGAAGACTCTGCAGGTCCTTCTTATTTCTGGGGGGTCTTGCCTCAAGGATAGCTCGGGTTTTGTTTTTATCCACCTCAATGTCTTGGTTGTGCACCAAGAAGCCTAGAAATTGCTTGCGGACACAACAAAAGCACACTTAGCAGGGTTCATTTTAAGGCTCTGGAGTCTCATCCGTTTCAGAGCTTGTTCAAGCTCCACTAGGTGGGTTTCGAAACTCTTGAACTTGACTACCACATCATCGATGTATACCTCCATACTCTTACCAATGAGGTCTTGAAAAATAGCATTCATGGCCCTCTGGTACGTGGCTCCTGCATTTTTGCGGCCAAAAGGCATTACCAATCACTCATAGATACCTAAGGCGCCAGGGCACCTAAAGGCAGTCTTAAGGGTGTCAGCCTCAGCCACATATATCTAGTTATACCCATAATATCCGTCCATGAAAGTCAAGATGGCATTGTTAGCCGCGGCGCCGACAAGCATGTCGGCCACATGCATACCTTACTCATCTTTGGGAGTGGCCAAGTTCAGATCTCTGTAATCAATACAAACTCTGACCTGGCCATTCTTCTTGATGACATGAACTATATTAGACAGCCATTCTACGTACCTGACAGTTCTTATGAATCCCGCCTTGAGCAATCTTTCCACCTCTGCTTTGATTTGTGGAATTCACTGCGGGTTGAACCTCCTCGGTGGTTGTTTATGGGGCTTGCAACCCTCCTTGATGGGCAACCTATGTTCTACCAAGGCTCTATCAAGGCCCGACATTTCATGGTAATCCCACGCAAAGTAGTCACGGTAATTCTTTATTAGGGCCACCATTTGATCTCGTTGTTGAGATTGTAATTTACCACTAACCTTGGTCATCCTTGGCTCTTTTGTCACTCCCCAGGTTCACCTCCAACAAAGGGTCTTACGCTTCGAAGGTGGGCATCTTCCTCTGGATGGGCTCCAAGTGAGGAGGTTCGGTCAACGTCCCGTCAAAGGGGTTATCCGAATCTTCTTGGTAGGAGTGTTTCTCAAGCTCGTGGTCTTCGTCTATTGCACCGAACATAGCCTCTTCAATGCTGGATTCAATCTGGAACAGGTGCAATCAATCCAGCAAGCTCTGTATTTCTGGTGGGAGACTAATCATTATCCTCACTGCTAGGTCGTGGATCGGCCAACATTTTGAATTCAAAACCTCTTTTGGTCCAGTCACAAGACTCAATGCCACCTTCCTCATAGTTCCTCGGGATGGAAATGGGGTGTAAATAAGGAGAGTAGAAAGCAGATTCGAACATCTTTACCTCTGCAGGGAATGGATTAGGATCTGCCTCTACTATATCCACTTGATCCCCTATCCATAGCAATATTTCTGATGTAGGGTGGAAGGGACACATTCACTAGTGTGGATTCAGTCTCTCCCCAGAATTACAGCATATGAGGGCTTCCCTTTTATGACAAAGAAGGCCGAGCGAGTCACCTTGCTCCCAACTATTACATCGGCCACCAGCACTCCCAAGGCGTGAGACAGGTGGCCCATGAAGCTAGTCATGGTCATGGTGGTTGGAATGAGGTCCTCGGCGTTCTTCCCCAACTTTTTCATAGTGGCTAGCGGCATGATATTTAATACAGCACCGCCATCTACGAAGACACGATTAAACAATTTCCCATTCAAATGGGCTTTGATATACAATGGTTTCAGGTGTGTAGCCATGTCTGCTGTGGGTTTTTCAAACAACATTCCCTCTGTAATTGCTCCCTATGTGTGTATATATAAGAATAAATTATCTATAATATATATTGACACATATACATTTTTTTATATTGCTAAGATTCCTCTATATATTTCTTAGAATTGAAAGATATATTTCTTAGATTCTTTTAGTGTGCTTAGGATCTTAAATTTGCTCTATGATATATTTCATAGCATATAGAAAGAATCTATATGCTCTATGAAATATTGTTTTATTTTAATTAGTTATCTTTCAATATAAGGAAATCTTAATTTTGATTAGCAATATTAATATATTTTTATCTAGCCGTGCAACATTTTAGCTCAAATATTTTATCTAGCCGTGCTACATTTTAGCTTAATATTCTTATAGCTAAAACTATTATTTTAGCTTAATATTTTATTTTATCTCATGGTTTGGAAAAGCCTATATAAAGGCATGAGAATTCACTTCAAAACATAACCTCTTCCTCTCCATTCTCTTGTCAATCTATACTTCTTTCTCTTCTCCACACATCTTTGATGCCAAAACACCCATCTACTACTTCATTCAAAGAAAAATCATCAACCAAAACAATAATTCCATTTCCTTTTTTTTAGTCTCAACCCACCCAAACCTCTAAAATTCCTAATCCGACCGCACTGTTGTGTTCGTAGCTTTGTGTTAGTGTTCAAGTACGTGTCGAGTTTACCAGAACGAGTATTGTGTTCGTGCTATTTTTCAGGTGGGGGCAAGATACCGTATTCGTCGGGACGGTTAGCGTAAAGTTTTTAATTTAAATATGTGTAGAGTGACCCAAGCTCTACTAGAGTTAAAGAGTCAGCGATATCTGAAGATCATTTGACTAACTCATCAGAGCTAAGGTTAAATGAAGTTTAGGCCGTCGATGAAGGGTTAACGCATAAGAAAGTTTTATATTTTGATTTATTGACTGATTGATTGCCAGAGGTATTGTGATTGATTGTTTTGATTATTTAAATATATTTTTTTTGACAAGTGCTTTGATTGTTTAAATATTATAAAATGCTTATGTGCTATTTGTGATTATTTGTTGAATTGCTGAAATATCTTATTGATACAGTTAAGTTTGAGAAGCATGTTTTCTTTCATAATAGTAATACGATAAACAAAATTAAGTTTTCATAATGAATTTAGGTGTGGAAAATGAACCAAGAGTCATAAAGATATAAACTGGAATGAATAATTAACCGTAGTGCAAGAGATAGTACGAGGTACTGATCAACAAGATAAGTAAGGCATACGGGTTAAGACAAACAGAATCATATAGACTGCATATGTGTTATAAGTCCACAGCCGTGTGGTATGGGACACACGGGGTCAAGTACTTGGACCATTTTGGTGGGGTAATATTAGGTTTAGATTACTATGGACACCAGTTGGTGGGGAACGACTTATAACACTCAGACTCCATTGTGACAGTCGGGTGGGCGTCACCAAAATATAGTAGGGACGTTAGTGACAACAGGATATGGCCAGAGTCAGCATATAGTATTGATACATACTCATAGAGAGAGTATGGAAAATAAGATATTAATAACGGATAGAAGATAATAAAATAATTTGATTTGATGTGCTTGTGACATGTTTAAGTTGAGCTTTATCGTATCTTCCCATTTTTCTGACTTGTACATGTATCGTAGCCCTGTGTATTTTCTTTTGTATATTTGTTTGTATTGCTTGGATCCAGTCGAGGAGCCACATGTAGCAGATGGAGATGGTTTTACTTCCACGACAGGTGTTGGAGGCATCAAGGATGCCGATACAATATGACAAAGGAGTCAGGTGTCTCATTGGGAGAACCTGTGTTTTGTTTAGCCAGTGTGTCAGCCTTTGAGTCTCGTTAAGTTAGTTATTTAGCTGGCTTTGCTTTATGTTCTTATTTTTCCGTTGTTTTGTAAAACTCTGATATATTTGAGTGGCTTTAGTATTGCCACATATTTTGTAAAACTCTTAAAATTATGTTTTTATCTATGTGATGCATGTTCAGTTATATATGTTTTAAGTTTTAAATTTAACCGTTTTGAGATTAAGAGACTAAGTGTAAAGGGTTACTATGATGAGGACGAGGGTCGTCTCAAAGGTAGCCCATTCGGCTTCTACAGCAAAGACATCTCCCTCAAGAGTCGTTGGTTGATCTTTATTACCCCAGAATTCTGGTGGAAGAAGGCCCACCATTTCTATATCAGCATAATACTCACCATCGGCCTCGTCCATGATATCATCCAAGATTGACCCCGTCATGGAGTCTACATCAAAATTCAAAGGGCCGAAGGGGTTTTCTTCGTCTTCTCCCAGGAGGTCATCCTCCGCCAGTTCATCTTCTGTCATAGCCCCTTCAATTTGAGGTGCATTGGTCGACAGAGGTGGCTTTGGGCTGTTAGGTCCGTATAGGCATTCTATCACTGCCTCAGTCAGCGAGCTATAGGGGTATCCATCATCCCTATCATGGCATTGGGTCCTTCCGCTGTCTCAATGGGTGCACTAGGGCCGGCTACATCGAGGTTTGGCTGCTCCGGAACTGTTTCCTCGGCCGGTTTTGGGAAAGCCTGTTCCAAAGCCGTAGCCACAGTGGCTGCGGGGATGGTTTGGGCGCTCCCTTCTCTGGCTGAGGTGAGCATTTGGAGGGACTCCCTCATTCTGTTGTAAGCATTCGCCCTTTGTTGCCTCCTCCTTTTAGAATGAGATTTGGAGGCAACCACAAGCACTGGCGCTTCCACTGCTGCTTGCGTCATCCATTAGTCTTATGGCACCTCCTAGCTGCAACCTTTCTTGCAATAGTGCCATGCGGTCTGCCACGGTTGATCCTTTGGGGGGTGACCCCAATAAGTCATAGACAAAGACTTTCTTGTCTGGGGGAACCTCCTGCTTTGGAACCCAAACATATTTCTTCTTCCCCTTCCCCCTGTCGCTTCCGGAGAAGGATACCATGCTGATGTTCATGCTAGGGAAAGGGTCAGAATCAATGCTCATCTCATGTGTCCCCTTGTCGGCCATCTTGAACCTCCCTTTCTTTATAGCCTCTTGAATGGCTCGATGGAAGATAATACAATTTGAAGTGGCATGATTGAATGAATTGTGCCACTTACAGTACTTCTTCCCTTTTATCTCTTCAGGAGGGGGAATCTTATGGACGTCGAGGAGCTTAATCTGTTTGTCCTTGAGGAGATAATCAAATATTTGATCAGCCTTGAAAATTTCAAAGGAGTATTCAACCTTATTTTCCGCCTTGTCCTTTTCCTTTCCCTTGGCAGGTTTAAGAGGACGACAGATGTATGCTTTACCTTTGACTATCTCAGCCACCAGGATGTCTACCGTGTAATCAGCTGATTCATCATAGTCTGAGTCCTCGGCCGCATCCACCACTGATATCAACTGAGGCCCTCGGCCCCTGGTAGCTCTCTTCCTTTCTCTTTCTTGTATGAACTGTTCAATCTGTACTGCCCTGGAAGCCAAGCCACTGAGGTCTTTACAAGATTTTCGGCCATCTTTCTGAATCTTTCAATGAAGTCAGTCGCTGCCTCATCCACCTTCTGCCTTAAATTCATGAGATCGGCTGCGGTAACTTCAGGCTGTGGCCAATAAAATCTGTCATGGAAGCACCTTTCCATGTATGCCCAGTTCTGTATACACTCAGGTGGGAGAGAAGAATACCAAGAGAAGGTTGTCCCTGTCAGAGACGAGGGGAACAACTGCAACTTATGGAATTCATTCTGGTTTCCTTCCCTGCATTGGGCCGTGAATCGACCGATGTGCTCCATAGTGGACTTACCATCATCCCCGGAGAATGTGGCAAAGTCAGGGGTTTTGAATCCTCTAGGCAGAGGCACCAATCTATCCACCCACTCGGGGTAAGACTTCCATTAAACCGGCCTATCAAGCAGTTTCAACTGAACACCGAAGAACTTGTTAATGGTGTCAGCTATTAGATTAGGATCTAGGAGTTGGGCCCCCGATGGTCTTTCTGGCGGAGGCGTTGGATGCCACAGTGTATCTGGGGGACCCTGCACCCCTGGTTGTGGTGGTACCTGAGGTGGAGTGTCTGTCCATGGCTGCCCAGGCACTACTTGGGCCAGGTTAACAAGGCCAGTTCCTGGTACAAATGCTTGCATGCCTCGGTGAGGTGGAAGTTGATTCCATGGCTGCTCGGCCGGAGCAACACTCATATGTGTTTGTATTTAGGAACCCGTCGGGTAGGTACTGAGTGCTCCGGAGGACGGCTGACTAGGAGGTAGGCTTGTCAAGCCAGGTGGGCTCTAGGCCCATGGCTGCTGACTCGGGCAATACCCACCGATCCTGCCATTCCCTGATTCCTGGGCGAAGGCTTGCCCCCCTGCGTAGGCCGGGTAGTTAGACGTGGCAGAACATCCATAGGATGGTCCTTGCGGCAAACCCACCAAGCCCACTACCTCAGGCGGCCTTCGGGCTAATTGCACTTGTCCCTGCTGAAGAGAAGCTGTATTAGTGACATTCGCCAAAAACTGCCCCCTAATGTTGCCAGTGGCAAAAGTACTAGGCTAAGGAATCAAAGGAGTAGGGCATACCTGATGAGAGAACGCCTGTTCAGGCCCAGTCAAACTCCCACTCTGTGAACACTGATGCATGCCTCCCATATAGAAGTATAGGAGGATGCATGCTGAGGTCCAACAGGGTTGATGTATGGTAGTAACTGATGCGTGCCTCCCAGAGAAGTAGGATGTCCTCCCTGTGGTTGGCCAGTGAAAATGGGGTTAGTAGCATTGCTACCTTGCGTTGCGTGCCTGTGTTCCAATTCCTTGGCCTGTTGCACCTCATTGTGCACCATAGGTTTAACTATGTCAACCAATTGTTAGGACACTTGGTACATTATATCATGTATCCCCATGTCTATTTGTTGCCGAATGAATGATGTAGTCATGATCAGGGGCTCCTCCTCTTGATGAGGTGGTTCACTAGATTAGGCAGTAACCGTTGCAGTAGTATTCCCTGAGACACCTACTGGCTCCATGACTTTGGCTTTGGCAACAGTTGTCTTCTTTGATGATGTAGGTGACTCCATGCTTAAGTTTCTACCAGAGCGTAGGTGCATACGCCAATGATAATCCAGTCCAAGAAAATCAAACGCAATGGTTCGTTCACTTGTTCTCGTCCCACTGGGCGTACCGATTTTTTGTTCTCGTCAAATTCTAAGGTCATTGTCGTGGTTTCGGCCAGAGGTTTGAACAAGTTCTTTGATTCCTCAGTTCTTCAAGCGATTGCACCAAGGAGGGAACTCTTCTCATTGACTGTGGGTATCCTGACTCCTCTAGAAAGGGCCAGGTTAGGTGAGAGGGGACTGCGAGGGTTGGATTATACTACTGGCTAATGCATAAAATAAGGATAAAAGTTCGATAACGAAGATAGATAAAAATAAACGTAGAGTTTTGGTTTGATTGACGTGTCTCTATTCTGTACAATTACTCTCCTATTTATACACATAGGCCCTCATCGACCACTAACACAGCCAACATTTGCTTACCGTTGGATCAATCTAAGATCAACGACTATCATTGTTCCTAAGCCCTAAGGAGGCGGAATAACCACCCACGATCTCACTAGCACAGTTAGTAGGGTGAACTCCCTCACTCCGCTTTTCAAGGCTTCGCTCCTTCGCTTGATCTTCAACTGCTCCCACGTTCTGTCTTCGTGCTTCCTCTCACGTGCCTTCCAAGCAAAAATGCCTTACCTCAGCCACTCGCTTTACTCAGCTAGCCTGCGTCCTCAGGTAGTAACTCAGGCACCCGAGCCCACTCTGGCCGTGGCACTCTACTAGGCTGAGCCTTTGCTCTCCCTCGGTCTCGCTCATGGCTCCTCGGGTTAACCCCTTCCTCGGGGAATTGTCCAGTGATATGCCCAAAGGGCCTCTCTTGATCCTTCTCTCAGGAAATTATCTCTTAAAACTTTGTCTGGTGGCCTGCCTCAGCGCTCTAATTTCACTCTCTATCTCCACTCAACCCTCGGCCTACGACTTAGTTATTTTTGGGTGTTAACATGTATTAGTGACAAATATTTGTCACGTCTGTTTTAAATATTAATAAGTTTAAATAGTCATTATGCTTTCTTGTTTTTTTAGATAGTAGGTTTATAGTAGTCTTCAAAAATTTTAATTATTAATGACAAATATTAATCGTGTGTTTTTTTATATATCAGAGCAGCTATCACGTGTTTTTTTATATATCATTGCAGTTATCTCGTAGTTTCAATTGATTAGTAGATTATAGTTTTTAGTAAAAGTTAGATAGTAAATTATCAATAAGAAATATTTGTTTTAAATATTAATTAGTAGTTTAAATAGTCATTAAGTCTTCTTGTATTTTAGATAGTAGGTTTGTAGTAGTAGTCTTCAAAAAATTTAATTATCAAAGACAAATATTAATCTCGTGTTTTTTTATATATCAGTGCAGTTATCCCGTGTTTTTTTATATATCAATACAGTTATCTCGTAGTTTCAATTGATTATTTTAGTTGATTAGTAGATTATAGCAAATAGTAAAAGATAGATAGCAGATTATCAATAAAAGTGTAATCAGATTTCAAAGAGAAAAATTAAAATATTAAGGCGATAACTTTTTATAAAATGTGATAGTTTTGGTTTTATTTTTAGTGTGACTCTTACATTTTTATAGGTAATTTTAGTAGAGTAATATTTGTATAAATTTAGAAACTTAGTTATAAAAACTAAAGTGAAGTGATAAGAGAAAGAGAAAAATTGAAATTTTAAGTTGATAACTTTTTCAAAAAGGTGATAGTTTTTGTTTTATTTTGTAGTGCGACTCATTTACATTTTTATAGGTAATTTTAATAGAGTAGTATTTGTATAAATTTAGAAACTTACTTATAAAAACTAAAGTGAAGTGATAAGAGATAGAGAAAAATTGTTTATGAGAAAAATAAAAGTAAAGTAAAAAGGAAAAAAAGCAGAAAGAGAGTGCAAGAGAAAAGTGAAAAGGATGAAAGAGAGTATAAGAAGAAAGAGAAAAAATAAAGAAAAGAAGTGTAAGAAATAAAAGAAATAAAATATAATAATATTTTTACCCTTAAATTAGATAGTTTTTTATCGTCGGGTTTCAAATCATAGTTTTTTATTCTTTTTCTTTTTCACTTTAAGAGAGTGTTAGAAAAATAATTGAGAGTACAAAAGAGAAAAGAAGGTTGCAGAACAATTGCTTAACAATAAATAATAATTGCTAGCAACAGGTTTTGTTCCACATCACTCCCATCACTCTTTCCCCACCGTCTCTCTTATTGCATTGGATAATTGAATGGCATCTACATCCATCCCAATCCCAGAATGGGTCAACCATGTTTTCTTGAGTTTCAGGGGTGAAGACACTCGTAAAGGTTTCACAGACCATCTTTTTGCTTCACTAGAAAGAAGGGGGATCAAAACATTCAAGGATAATCATGATCTTGAAAGGGGAGGAGTGATATCAATGGAACTCATAAAAGCCATTGAAGAGTCCATGTTTGCAATCATCATTCTCTCACCCAACTATGCTTCCTCAACTTGGTGTTTGGATGAGCTCCAAAAGATTGTTGAGTGCAACAAGACTTTTGGTCAAACAGTTTTTCCAATCTTCTATGGTGTAGATCCATCTGATGTGAGACATCAAAGGGGAAGCTTTGCCAAAGCTTTCAGAAAACATGAAGAGAACTTCACAGATAATATAACTAAAGTGGACACATGGAAAAATGCCTTAAGAGAAATTGCAGGTTATTCTGGCTGGGACTCCAAGGGTTGGTAAGTTGTTGTATCATCATTCAGTCTTTGTCCTATATTTTTAGCACATGTGAGCTAATTAGAGTTAGGAATAGAGAAAAATAACAATTATAATATGGTCCAAACCATTTAGCCAACCGAGTATAACAATCAATTATAGTATATATATTGCTGCTCATCTAGCAACATATGCGTTTGTTAGTACAAGGTTTATGATTTCTAGATTTCCAAATATATAAATTGATAACTTGTTTGTTTTTACTATCTATTGCTAAATTTACTTGTGGTTTTATAAAAGTCTCCTTATTTTCCCCTCTCTCTATACAGGAATGAGGCAGCATTAGTCGAAACAATTGTCGATGATATACAGAAAAAATTGATTCCTAAATTGCCATCTTCCACAAATAATCTTGTTGGGATTGATTCAAGGATAAAGGAAGTATATTCACTCCTAGGAATGGGGTTGAACGATGTTCGCTTCATAGGCATATGGGGTATGGGAGGCATTGGAAAGACAACTATTGCTAGATTAGTTTATGAAGCAATGAAAGAGGAATTCAAATTCAACGATAGTTGCTTTCTGGCTGACATTAGAGAGGTTTCTAAGACAAAGGGTTTATTTCACATCCAAAGGGAACTTCTTCTTCATCTTAATATAAGAAGCAGTGAATTCTATAATGTCCATGATGGGAAAAAGATAGTAGCAAACTCCTTATGTAACAAAAAGGTTCTTCTTGTTCTTGATGATGTAAGTGAGTTAAGCCAATTGGAGAATTTAGCTGAGAACCAAGAATGGTTTGGTCCAGGAAGCAGAATCATAATCACAAGCAGAGATAAACACCTGCTAATGACACATGGAGTTCATGGAGTTTATGAGGCTAAAGGCTTAGTAGAAACTGAAGCACTTAAGCTCCTCTGTTTGAAAGCTTTTAAGCAAGATCAACCCGAAGAAGAGTATTCAAATTTGTGTAAAGAAGTGGTTGAATATACAGGAGGCCTTCCATTGGCACTTAAGGTATTGGGTTCTCATCTTCATGGAAGAACTGTTGAGGTTTGGCATAGTGCTTTAAAACAAATAAAAAGTGTTCCACACTCCCAAATCCTAGATACACTGAAAATAAGTTATGACAGTTTAGAACCTATGCAGAAAAAGCTGTTTCAAGATATTGTCTTTTTCTTCAAAGGGTGGGAAAAAGATACAGTGGTGGATATATTAGAAAGTTGTGGTGATCATCCTAAAATTGGAATTGACATTTTGATTGAAAGATCTTTGGTAACTGTAGATAGAGAGTACAATAGGTTCGGTGTATTTGAAAGAGAAGAGTATCAGTATCGGTTAGGGATTCATGATTTGCTTGAAGAAATGGGCAGGTACATTGTATATCAAGAATCTCATGATCCTGGCAGACGTAGTAGGTTGTGGTCTCAAAATGACATTGATCAAGTATTGACAAAAAATAAGGTATGTTTTTTTTGGTGTTAAATGCATAAATGAAAGGAATGTTTTTTTTTGCTGATAAGAAGAATGCTTTTTTTCCCTTTAAGTTTGTGCTTTAAGTCTTTAACTCATTTTGCAAGTTTATTTTATTTGACATTCTGGTTTACTAGGGAACCGATAAAATTGAAGGCATAGTTTTGAACTTCGTTAAACCATATGAAGCACACTGGAGCACTGAAGCCTTCTCAAAGACAAGTCAACTATGGTTACTCAAGTTAAGGGGCATGACACTTCCCCTTGGCCTCAAGTGCCTTCCTAGCTCACTAAAAATACTTGATTGGATAGAATGTCCTTTGAAGACCCTTCCACTCACTCATCAACTGGATGAAATTGTTTACCTCCATATGAATTTTAGCAAAATAGAACAACTTTGGCATGGGACTCAGGTAAAGACTATTTATCAAGAACTCTTTCCAATCTATGCTTTTGACATTAATTCATTATTGTAATAGCTCTTGAACTTAATTGTATTTTTCACAATATTAATTTTAATCAGTGTCTTGGGAAGCTGAAGTCCATCAATTTGAGATTTTCTAAGTCTCTAAAGCAATCTCCAGATTTTGCGGCAGTTCCAAATCTCGAATCATTGAATCTTGAATATTGTGACAGCCTAACTGAGGTTCATCCTTCCCTTCTACACCACAAGAAACTTGTTATATTGAATTTCCAAGGCTGCGAAAGGCTAAAAGCATTTCCATGTAAAATGGAGATGAGTTCCTTGAAGGAGCTAAATCTTTCTTATTGCTCTAAATTTGAATATCTTCCAGAGTTTGGGGAATGCATGGAAGATTTATCAAAGCTTTCTTTAGAGGGGACTGCTTTAACTAAACTTCCCCCTTCACTGGGATGTCTTGTTGGCCTTGCCAATTTGAATTTGAAGCATTGCAAGAATCTTGTTTGCCTTCCAGATACCATAAGTAAATTGAACTCCCTCTTAATTCTGGATGTTTATGGCTGCTTAAAACTCACTAGCTTGTCAGAGGCTTTAAAGAAAATGAAGTGTTTGGAGGAACTTTATTTAAGTGAAACTGTTATTGCAAAGCAGCTACCTTTACTTACCTCTTATCTGGGAAGCCTCAAAATAGTATCTCGTGTTAGCATTCCAGATGACACGAGATATCCTTCCAGATATCCTTTTCCGTATGATGTTTTCCTATGTGAAACTGATATTGAAGAGAAGCTACCTTATCTGGAAAACCTCAAAATAATATCATTTGCTAACATCTACGACAAAAGGGGAGTGCTGGATTACAAGGCTCAAAGAATGTCGAAGGGAGCCGGACCCCTATTGATAATGCCCAGAATGTCAATTAATACATTTTTTTTTGCTCCGCCTACCATTGCTGTCCAGGATACATGAAAGGCTACTGTTGCTGTATTAAATAATAATTATAGGCGGTTATTGGATAGTTATTGGCTTGTATTAAATTAGGAAACTGTTTTAGAAAACAGTTATCTTATCATTTGGAATAGATTGGGGCTTGGGATATTCTTGTGATTTGTGTGTGAATTGGTTTGTAATATACAAAATCTGTCATCAATAATCAGTTTCTGGTTGTGTTTAAACGATAAAACCAACCCTAAACCCCATATTTCTTAATTATCCTATATTTATGTCCACTTGCTATGTTAGAGTTGTTAGTTAATAGTAAACTATTATTAATGTGTGCACATGACTAGAAATTGGCCAATCGGCTAAAAGCTCTCTTAAAGTGAACTATAAAAATTGGACTTCTACGTGAACTTTAGAAACAGGGGAGATGCCAAAATAATTTACTCTAAAATTCATTGTCTATTCAAAGCTAGAGAAGAATCTATCTCTTGATCTTAATGGGCCAATTAGAACTGGAATCATAATTTTTGGGTTAAATTACCTTGAAGTCCAGTTGACGGTTGTCGTACCAGTTCGACGAGAATTACTAAACCTAGAAAACACCTAACTTGGTGTTGTGGAGCCGTACCGGTTCGGTGGGAGGCAACCGAACCTGTGGAAAACACGTCGTCCATGAGCGTTGCACGTGAGGGTAATTTTGGAATATTTGAGTTCTAGTAATAATAATGATGTTCTTTTTCTAATTGGAAATTAAGAATGGCCCAAGGAAGGTGTGACCCAAAAGGGTTCTTGGGTAAAGTGGTTTGTTGAGACTTAAAGCTGTTGAAGAGCATTCATGATAATCTAACCCTTTCCCAAAAGACTCTTTTTCAGGCTGATGTCTCATTGGCGTGCTTTTAACCCACTGTTGCTCTCGTTCGTGGTCCTATTGCTCCAAATGCCCCTGTATCTCCTCAAACTCTAGGCCGTCGAATCAATCTTGTCCTTGTTGTCTTGTGTTACAATGTGATAAAGTGAATTCTCTAATCTTATTGATATTGGAACAAGAGTATTTATACAACATTTGTACAGCTGTGATAAAATAGAAAGCTAGCTAGAATAATAATCTCTAAACTAGATGTATGTACATAAATAATAATTACAATAAATTTATCATCTAACAGCCCCCCTCAAGCTAAACAATGAATGTCCTTCATGTTTAGCTTGGACAAGAAACTCTGAAAATAAGAGAGATGAAGAGGGTTTGTGTCCATGTCTGCAAGTTGTGCTTTTGTTAGTATGGGCATGACGTGAATGACACCAGCCTACACTTTATCACGAACCAAGTGGCAATCTAATTCAATGTGTTTTATCCGTTCCTGAAATATAGGATTCTGGGCAATGTGAATTGTTGATTTGTTATCACAAAAGAGTGATAAAGCAGTGTTGTGTGGCCTATATGTAAATCCTGCAAGAGATAAAGCAGCCATTGAGTTTCTGAGGTGGTGATGGCAAGAGCACGATATTCTGCCTCAGATGAAGAACGTGAGACAATACTCTGTTTCTTGGACTTCCAACTGATCAAGGAGGAGCCATAGAAGATACCGAAGCCAGTAGTGGACCTCCTGCTATCAGGACAAGCTGCCCAATCTGCATACTGAATGCAGTCAATTTCCTATCAGATTCAATAGAAAAAAATAAACCACGGCCAAGGCAGGATTTGAGATATTTCAGAATGTGAATTGCAGCCTCCATATGAGGATTGAGAGGATTAGCAATAAATTGACTAAGCTTGTTCACAGCATAGCACAAATCAGGCCTAGTATTAGTCAAGTAAATCAGCCTGCCAAGGAGGCGACGATATTGGGTGGGATCCTTCAAAGGAGCACCTGTATGAGCACTTAACTTCAGAATAGGAATCATGGGTGTAGAAGAAGGCTTACAAGCTAAAAGCCCTACCTCCTCAATGACCTCAAGAGCATATTTGCGCTAAGATAGAACTATGCCAGCAGAGGATCTGGCTACCTCAAGACCAAGAAAAATTTGAGAGCACCCAAGTCTTTTATCTTGAATTCATCATCAAGAAGCTGTTTAATCTTTAGAATCTCATCTAGATTGTCACCTTTGAGAACAACATATCAACATAGATGAGTAAGATAGTAATGGTTGAAGCTGATTGTTTGATTAGGAGAGAGTAATCATGTTTTGATTGAACAAAGCCCAAAGGAAGCGAAAAAGAGATTAGCTTGGCATTCCATTGCCTGCTAGCTTGCTTCAAACCATACAAGGACTTTTGAAGCTTGCAAACCTTGTCAGAAGAAGTATTAGGGATGCCTGGTGAGATCTTCATGTAGACCTCCTCTGGAAGATCACCATGAAGAAAGGCATTATTGACCACTGGGTAAAATGTTTGAGTAGTCCACCCCCTCAAGTTGGGTGAAACCCTTGGCCACTAAACCCATTGGCGTGCTTTTAACCAACTGTTGCTCTCGTTCGTGGTCCTATTGCTCCAAATGCCCATGTATCTCCTCAAACTCTAGGCCGTCGAATCAATCTTGTCCTTGTTTTCTTGTGTTACAATGTGATAAAGTGAATTTTCTAATCTTATTGATATTGGAACAAGAGTATTTATACAACATTTGTACAGCTGTGATAAAATAGAAAGCTAGCTAGAATAATAATCTCTTAACTAGATGTATGTACATAAATAAGAATTACAATAAATTTATCATATAACAGTCCCCCTCAAGCTAAACAATGAATGTCATTCATGTTTAGCTTGGACAAGAAACTCTGAAAATAAGAGAGATGAAGAGGCTTTGTGTCCATGTCTGCAAGTTGTGCTTTTGTTTGTATGGGCATGAGGTGAATGACACCAGCCTACACTTTATCACGAACCAAGTGGCAATCTAATTCAATGTGTTTTATCTGTGCCTAAAATATAGGATTCTGGGCAATGTGAATTGTTGATATGTTATCACAAAAGAGTGATACAGCAGTGTTGTGTGGCCTATATGTAAATCCTGCAAGAGATAAAGCAGCCATTGAGTTTCTGAGGTGGTGATGGCAAGAGCACGATATTCTGCCTCAGATGAAGAACGTGAGACAATACTCTGTTTCTTGGACTTCCAACTGATCAAGGAGGAGCCATAGAAGATACCGAAGCCAGTAGTGGACCTCCTGCTATCAGGACAAGCTGCCCAATCTGCATACTGAATGCAGTCAATTTCCTATCAGATTCAATAGAAAAAAATAAACCACGGCCAAGGCAGGATTTGAGATATTTCAGAATGTGAATTGCAGCCTCCATATGAGGATTGAGAGGATTAGCAATAAATTGACTAAGCTTGTTCACGGCATAGCACAAATCAGGCCTAGTATTAGTCAAGTAAATCAGCCTGCCAAGGAGGCGACGATATTGGGTGGGATCCTCCAAAGGAGCACCTGTATGAGCACTTAACTTTAGATTAGGAATCATGGGTGTAGAAGAAAGCTTACAAGCTAAAATCCCTGCCTCCTCAATGACCTCAAGAGCATATTTGCGCTAAGATAGAACTATGCCAGCAGAGGATCTGGCCACCTCAAGACCCAGAAAAATTTGAGAGCACCCAAGTCTTTTATCTTGAATTCATCATCAAGAAGCTGTTTAATCTTTAGAATCTCATCTAGATTGTCACCTTTGAGAACAACATCATCAACATAGATGAGTAAGATAGTAATGGTTGAAGCTGATTGTTTGATTAGGAGAGAGTAATCATGTTTTGATTGAACAAAGCCCAAAGGAAGCGAAAAAGAGATTAGCTTGGCATTCCATTGCCTGCTAGCTTGCTTCAAACCATACAAGGACTTTTGAAGCTTGCAAACCTTGTCAGAAGAAGAATTAGGGATGCCTGGTGGGATCTTCATGTAGACCTCCTCTGGAAGATCGCCATGAAGAAAGGCATTATTGACCACTGGGTAAAATGTTTGAGTAGTCCACCCCCTCAAGTTGGGTGAAACCCTTGGCTACTAAACCCATTGACGCGCTTTTAACCCACTGTTGCTCTCGTTCGTGGTCCTATTGCTCCAAATGCCCAAGTATCTCCTCAAACTCTAGGCCATCGAATCAATCTTGTCCTTGTTGTCTTGTGTTACAATGTGATAAAGTGAATTTTCTATTCTTATTGATATTGGAACAAGAGTATTTATACAACATTTGTACAGCTGTGATAAAATAGAAAGCTAGCTAGAATAATAATCTCTAAACTAAATGTATGTACATAAATAAGAATTAAAATAAATTTATCATATAACAGTCCCCCTCAAGCTAAACAATGAATGTCCTTCATGTTTCGCTTGGACAAGAAACTCTGAAAATAAGAGAGATGAAGAGGCTTTGTGTCCATGTCTGCAAGTTGTGCTTTTGTTGGTATGGGCATGAGGTGAATGACACCAGCCTACACTTTATCACGAACCAAGTGGCAATCTAATTCAATGTGTTTTATCTGTTCCTGAAATATAGGATTCTGGGCAATGTGAATTGTTGGTCTGTTATCACAAAAGAGTGATACAACAGTGTTGTGTGGCCTATATGTAAATCCTGCAAGAGATAAAGCAACCATTGAGTTTCTGAGGTGGTGATGGCAAGAGCACGATATTCTGCCTCAGCTGAAGAACGTGAGACAATACTCTGTTTCTTGGACTTCCAACTGATCAAGGAGGAGCCATAGAAGATACCGAAGCCAGTAGTGGACCTCCTGCTATCAGGACAAGTTGCCAATCTGCATACTGAATGCAGTCAATTTCCTATCAGATTCAATAGAAAAAAATAAACCACGGCCAAGGCAGGATTTGAGATATTCCAGAATGTGAATTGCAGCCTCCATATGAGGAGTGAGAGGATTAGCAATAAATTGGCTAAGCTTGTTCACAGCATAGCACAAATCAGGCCTAGTACTAGTCATGTAAATCAGCCTGCCAAGGAGGCGACGATATTTGGTGGGATCCTCCAGAGGAGCACCTGTATGAGCACTTAACTTCAGATTAGGAATCATGGGTGTAGAAGAAGGCTTACAAGCAAGAAGCCCTGCCTCCTCAATGACCTCAAGAGAATATTTGCGCTGAGATAGAACTATGCCAGCAGAGGATCTGGCCACCTCAAGACCCAGAAAAATTTGAAAGCACCCAAGCCTTTTATCTTGAATTCATCATCAAGAAGCTGTTTAATCTTTAGAATCTCATCTAGATTGTCACCTATGAGAACAACATCATCAACATAAATGAGTAAGATAGTAATGGTTGAAGCTGATTGTTTGATTAGGAGAGAGTAATCATGTTTTGATTGAACAAAGCCCAAAGGAAGCGAAAAAGAGATTAGCTTGGCATTCCATTGCCTGCTAGCTTGCTTCAAACCAAACAAGGTCTTTTGAAGCTTGCAAACCTTGTCAGGAGAATAATTAGGGATGCCTGGAGGGATCTTCATGTAGACCTCCTCTTGAAGATCACCATGAAGAAAGGCATTATTGACCACTTGGTAAAATGTTTGAGTAGTCCACCCCCTCAAGTTGGGTGAAACCCTTGGCCACTAAACGAGCCTTGTACCTCTCAATAGAACAATCAGCCTTATGTTTGATTTCGTATACCCACTTGCAGCCTATAGGATGCTTTCCAGGAGGTAAATCAGTGATAACCCAAGTGGAATTCCTGGCAACAACTTGAATATCTTGTTGCATAGCATCAAGCCAGCATTGATGCTTGGATGCTTGAGCAAAATTCTTAGGTTCAACAAAAGTGCTAAGAGCTTCAATGAAGGTTCTATGGGAAGAAGAAAGATTATCATATGAGATATAATCGGACAATGGATGTGAAATACCAGAGGGTGAGTTTCCAACAGAGGAGACAGAAACCATGCCATAATGAAAATCTTGCAGATAAGAGGGTTTGGTTTTGACTCTGGTGGAGACTCTTAAGGGTGCAGGATGGTCAATGGCTAAGGGTGGGATCTCAAGATTAGTGGTAGGGGAAGATGAGAGAGCAGGACTCTGTGTTTGAGATGAGGTGGTGTTGGAGGGAGTAGCACAAGCAGCTGGTAGGGAAACAGAACTGGCAAATAGGTCAGTGAGGGCAACTTTTGAATGAGGAATGGGCTGTGGAGTAGGTGAGGTGATTGTTGAGGAGGGATAGGGAAATTTTTTTTCATAAAAGGAGACATTTCTAGATAGGAATATCTCATGATTGTGGAGGTCAAAGAGAAGATAGCCTTTTACACCTTGGGAGTGCCCAATGTGAATACATTTTCTTGCTCTACGTAGGAATTTGGTTCTATGTGCAGTAAGGTTAGTAGCATAGCAGAGAGAGCCAAAAACTGAGAGGGGACAGGTCCGGGGTTTTGTTGTATAGGAGATAGTAAGGAGAGTTGGAGTTAAGTGTGGTGGAAGGGAGTCGGTTAATGATATGGATGGCATGACATATGGCAAAGTCCCAAAATTGGATAGGGAGATGACATTAAAACATAAGTGAGCGAGCAACATTTAGAATGTGCTGGTGCTTACGTTCAACAATGCCATTTTGTTGAGGGGTTTCTACACATATTTTTGGTGAACAATACCCTTAGAGAGGTAAAACTCAGGGATTGAAAAATCAACACCATTATCAGACCTAATAATCTTGATATTGACGTTGAATTGAGTGTGAACAAAAGCAACAAATTGTATGAGATGATTTCTAGTTTCAGCTTTGGATCTCATGAGTTTTATCCAAGTAAATCTAGACCTATCATCCACAATTATTAAAAAAATTTTGTTTCCAATCATAGATGGGGTGGCAAAGGGACCCCAGATGTCAACATGAATCATGCCAAAGTTGTGAAGTGAAGGTGAATTGTGAATAACGAAAACAAGTTTCTTTTGCTTTGCAAAATGACAAGTATCACAATTTTCATTTGAAATTGAAGGCATATTACAATGTAGTTTCCGTATAAGGTGGTAACATGTGGGGGAGGGGTTTCCTAAACGGTTATGCCAAATGTCTATATTGACAGAAGAAACAGAAACATTGTTACAATGGATGGGACTAGACTTAGCTGAAAAAGATAAGGGTGAGATCTTCATTGTGTACAGCTTTCCATCTCTTCTAGCATGGCCAATCACTCTCTTGGAGGGGATATCCTGTAACACAATAGAGTCACCATCAAATATAGTTTTACAATTGATAGTGTCAGCAAGTTGTCCAACAGAAATGATGTTTGAATTGAAATCAGGCACATAATAGACATCATATAGAGTAATGGTTGGAGTGAGGAAAATTGTGCCCTTATAATGTGTGTATCTGGTGTCTCCAGAAGGCAAAGTAATGAGAAGAGGCTTGATAGCATAAAATATGGAAAAGAACTCAATACAAGAGCATATGTGATCAGTAGCACCAGTGTCAAC
The DNA here is from genome assembly GCA_039519185.1 of Astragalus membranaceus. Taxonomy (NCBI): domain Eukaryota; kingdom Viridiplantae; phylum Streptophyta; class Magnoliopsida; order Fabales; family Fabaceae; genus Astragalus; species Astragalus membranaceus. The sequence continues at coordinate 158,172,049 of CM076848.1, read as the reverse complement.
AAGCCAAGTAACAAGCCATGAAACAAGAGAAGTACCTGAAGGAGGAGAGTGCACATTGTTAACACTGACCATGTTTGCTGAAGCTGTTGCAGTGGGAGGTGTAGCAGGAAGCAACGACAATAGGCTCTGAAGTTGTTCTGCTGCGAGACTCACAGGTGAAGAAGCTGTGGAGGAAACAGCAGGTGAATCTTCTATAGCAACATTGTTGATAGCCTTCTTTTTGCTCTTGAAGGCAGGGGGATAACCGTGTTTCATAAAACAGGTTTCCACAGTGTGATTTATATGATTGCAGTAGGTGCAGAGGCGATTACCACGCTGAGGAGGTGGTTTCCCGCTACCACGGACCATAGTAGGAGGAGCAGCAGTTTGCACATGTGCAACAGAGATATCTGGTGCAATAGGAGCACCAATTTGTCGTTCTGTTTGAAGAATCATGGCATAGGCTTTCGCATGAGGAGGAAGAGGCTCCATAAGCAGAACTTGAGAAATGATATAACAACATCTCGCTCACGGTAATCAAGCATTGTCTTCGCAACATTACAACAAGTGTCAGGCGGTGCAAGACAAGCAAAAATCAGACGGTAATTGCACAATTCATCCCATAGAATACGCATTTTCGTGAAATAAGACGTAACAAAAGTTTCACCTTGCTTCAAAGAGAAAATGTCGAGATGAAGATGAGAGATACGAGTGTTATCACCTTGTGAGAAGCGATTGCTCAATTCCTTCCAAACGCCGTAAGCCTCAGTGATCCCGAGGATGCTAGACGAGATCTCCGTGGAGACTGAGTGATTAATCTACGATAATGTCAACATGTTGCATCGTTTCCAGTGTGTGAATTGCGGATCAGAAGTGGCAGGGCGAACAATCGAACCGTCAACGAATGGAAATTTGTTGTTCATTTCCAATGCAATAGTCATAGCTTGAATCTAGCAGTGGTAATTTGGACCTTCGAGAACAGGAGTGACGAAAACGAGAGAAGGATTCTCGTTAGGGTGAATGTCGTAAGGATCTGAGTAATCCTTTGGTTTGGAGGATTTCCGATGAGGACTTTGCAGAGAAGACCGATTGGATTGATCGGAGTCGTTGGAAGAGGAAGAAGACGCCATGGAAGACGACGGCGAATTCGCATAGAAGGTGAGATTTGGGGAAAAACGGTTACGTGGTTACGCCGGAGAAAAGGGAGTGTTTGGAGAGAGAATTATCAACTTGAAATTACCTTCGGATAGTCCAGCCTCGGTGCCTCTTATCCCTGCATATCCTTTCATATGCTTTTTTTGATTGCTTTGTTTTTTTGGTGCCTTTGTCATGTCTTTTGGTACCCTCATCCATTAAACTTGGTGTCTGCCGTGTCATCTCTCTCTCTCTCTCTCTCTCAAGTCAACGTTTTGGAGTATATAAATTATGACTCTAAAGCTATAGAATCAGATAAAGGAAAGAATGGGTTTGGGATTAACTGTAGATAGAGTGTACAATAGGTTCAGTGTATTTGAAAAAGAACAGTATGAGTTGAGGATGCATGATTTGCTTAAGAAATGGGCAGGTATATTGTATATCAAAAATCTCATGACCCTGGCAGACGTAGTAGGTTGTGGTCTCAAAATGACATTGATCAAGTATTGACAAAAAATAAGGTATGTTTTTTTGGTGTTAAATACATAAATGTGGCACCGCAATGCAAACTGAGTGATGCAATGAAAGGAATGTTTTTTTTTCTCTCATAAGAATGCTTTTGTTCCCTTTAAGTTTGTGCTTTAACTCATTTTGCAGGTTTATTTTATTTGACATTCTGGTTTTCTAGGGAAGCGATAAAATTCAAGGCATAGTTTTGAACTTCGTTAAACCATATGAAGCACACAGGAGCACTGAAGTCTTCTCAAAGACAAGTCAACTATGGTTACTCAAGTTAAGGGGCATGACACTTCCCCTTGGCCTCAAGTGCCTTCCTAGCTCACTAAAAGTTCTTGATTGTTATGAATGTCCTTTGAAGACCCTGCCACTCACTCATCAACTGGATGAAATTGTTTACCTCACATTGCGTTATAGCAAAATAGAACAACTTTGGCATGGGACTCAGGTAAAGACTATTTATCAAGAACTCTTTCCAAACTATGTTTTGACATTAATTCATTATTGTAATAGCTCTTGAACTTAATTGTATTTTTCACAATATTAATTTTAATCAGTGTCTTGGGAAGCTGAAGTCCATCGATTTGAGTCGGTCTTTCTCTCTAAAGCAATCCCCAGATTTTGCGGCGGTTCCAAATCTCGAATCATTGAATCTTGAATATTGTGACAGCCTAACTGAGGTTCATCCTTCCCTTCTACACCACAAGAAACTTGTTATATTGAATTTCCAAGGTTGCAAAAGGCTAAAAGCTCTTCCATGTAAAATGGAGATGAGTTCCTTGAAGGAGCTAAATCTTTCTTGTTGCTATAAATTTGAATATCTTCCAGAGTTTGGGGAATGCATGGAACATCTATCAAAGCTTTCTTTAAATGGGACTGCTTTAACTAAACTTCCCCCATCACTGGGATGTCTTGTTGGCCTTGCTAATTTGAATTTGAAGCATTGCGAGAATCTTGTTTGCCTTCCAGATACCATTAGTAAATTGAAATCCCTCTTAATTCTGGATGTTTATGGCTGCTTAAAACTCACTAGCTTGTCAGAGGGTTTAAAGGAAATGAAGTGTTTGGAGGAACTTTATTTGAGTAAAACTGTTATTGAAGAGCAGCTACCTTCCATCAAGCATACGAGTATTGGATGCAAGTAATTGTGCTTCACTATAAGCTTCCAAATTCAATCCAACTAGGCCATGCTGTCTCTTTGCACTCTTACTAACCATGCTTCTGCTCGCCTTTTGGTATGTATATTTTTATTCTAATCTTCTTTATTTCACAATAGCACAAAATTTATTGCTTTATACAACTACCTATTTCTTTTTCTTCAGGTTTCTTCCGAGCATGTTGATTCCTTAATGAATAATACTCTCTTAGACCTCTCATAAGAAAAGTGTATGAAAGGAGAAAAAGAAAGGCCACTTTTGTTGCTGTCCAGGATACATGAAAGGCTACCGTTGCTGTTCAGAATGCATAATATATAGGGTGTGTTTTATTATTGTGGTGTGTTTGTGTTAATTAATAATAATTATAGGCAGTTAATTGGTAGTTTTTGGCTTGTATTAAATAAGGAAACTGTTTTAGAACATAGTTATCTTGTCGTTTGGAATAGATTGGGGCTTCGGAGAGTACAGACTATCATATGTTCTCTAGGGTTTGTTCTTGTGATTTGTGTGTGAATTGACTTGTAATATACAGAATTGTCATCAATAACCAGTTTCTGGTTGTGTGTAAATACTTTGTTATCCGCACTAGTGGAAAATTGACTTTAGAAAGCCCCATTTAGCATCGGTTGTTTGAACAGCCGATGCTAAATGTAGAAGCGGTGGCAATTTTGTAATTAAATGGAAGATTTCAATTTTCACGCCTACATTTAGCATCGGTTGTTTAAACAACCGATGTTAAAAGTACTTGCGTCAGACATTTAGCATCGGTTGTTTATGCAACCGATGTTAAATGTGTATGTCTAACACATTTAGCATCGGTTGTATAAACAACCGATGCTAAAGGTCCCATTTTTTTTCCAATCCTTCGTATTCTCTAAAAGTCTCTTCTCTTCTCTCAACTCCAGCCGCTCTTCAATCTCTCAATCTCCCTCACAACACCCAAAAGCTACACCACGACCAAACCCACCTCCTCTTCACCCTCTTCTCTCTGTTACCACCCCTCTCCCTCTCCTGCTTCTCCTTCATGCACAACTCCCTCTTCTCTAACCCTAAGACCTTCATCCCCAAATTCCATCAAAACTCATTAACAAATCGCAACCATGAGAAATCATCGAACACTAAATCATCTGCAGAAATCAACAACGTGAACATGAAATCCCTAAATCCCTCTCTCATGTCTTCCGCGATTTTGATTTTGCAAGCTGATTTCGATTTGGCTTCTCTCTCAGTTTCTTCTGCGATTTCGATTTCGCATCTCTCTCATCGCATCTCTTTCAGGTTTGTTATATTAACCTCTTATCAGTTTATTAAACTCTCTTCTCAAATTTCTTTGCTTTAGCTGTTAATAAGATTCAACAATGATTTCTTCTTCCATTTTCCACACCTTCAACAGAGAGCATGTGTGGAACAGAACTTCAAATACGCAGTTACATAGATCTTGAAAGCATCTCGTTCGTAACTCATCAAACGACTTTTTCTACTTTGAAGAGAGCGTTTTTCTCAATTTCTTGAAGCACTTTCCCCAATTTGGTAAGAACTTTCATTCTGTTTGTCACTCATCTCTCTTCCAGATCTGAAAATTAAATTTGTTGAACCTAAAATGCACACCACCTGTTTGAAAATGTTATGTTTCATAAATTTAATCAATCTGAGAGTCGTGTTGAGATATTGTAAATAACCATTCTCAATTGATCATATGTGTTGAGAGTTACCGATCTTTTGAGTAGGAAGCTCTGTGATGTTGATCTTCATTTTATTGTTTGGCATGGCAGTGTTGATGTTATTAGGAATGTGGGTTTGTTTTTGATTATTTTTCAATTCAGATCTGTTGATTTTATTGGTGTAATCTTTGGTTGATTTTGTCTTTTTGGAACCCTAAATTCCTAATGTTGATTCCTAAAAAGCGCGTGAGGAGGAGTTAAGGTAATAATGTTGGGTTATTTCACTAAAGACTTGATTTGATTTGTTTCATGGCCGTGTTACTCTATCTGGTAAACAAGGGTTAAGATTTGTTTTCTTTTCTCATTAATTACATCATAGGCTTAAGACTGTAGTTATCCAGCTTTTCTCCACATAGTCTTTTTTGTTTTCTGTTTTTCTTAGCTTTCATAATCTCTTTTTTTTGGACTTTTGGGTTGTGTTTGTTTGATGTGTATCTGAGGTGCACTCTTTGGTTTTGTTGAAGAATTTGAGATTGACTATGTATCCTCTAATTGTTGCAAGGGAATAACTAAAGAGTTTAATGTTGATGTTAATGATACCACCTTGGTAATCCACTTATTCCTGGGAAGGGAAAGGAACCAGTGCAATTCCTATTAGAGGTGTTTATGGACCTCTTATATCTGCCATCACCGTGACCCCAAGTAAATGGTTTCATATTATTGATGTCATTTTCTTCTATCAAAATACTTTATGTCATGTTCAGTAAGCATTTATATATTTTTTTGCAGACTTCAAAATTCCTTCCAATGGGTTGTCTGCTGGAGCAATTGTTGGAATTGTGGCTGCATCATTGGTACTTGTCATATCATCACTCATAATGTTGGTGTGAGGCTGAAGACCTTGGTATTTCTAGGTATGAAGTATTTTATTGTTACTAGATGTTGTACTTCTGTGTTTTAGTTTTGTTTTTGTTTTTGGTTTAATGTTCATACTATTTTTGGTTTTATGTTCATAATGGATTGAGATTTTAATGGTATTTTTAACTTTGATCAAGTTTTGGTTTGATGTTCATAGTGGAAGTGGCATTGAATCCTTAAATAGCATCCATCTTCATTACTCAATTTGATTGTAATTTATTGGATTTGGTTCTCCACTTTGATACTTTCAGGAGTACATGTTAAGAGCAGAATTTCGTCTTCCCGTATAACAGATGAGGAAGCAGCTCCTGAGAGAAAAGCTCCTATACGCATCAAATTTGAGATGCCATATTTTAATGTGATGTGCTTTGTAGAGTTGCTATTTATTTAACTTTTAGTATAACAAGTCCTCAGATTTTATACCTCTTGACATGAATGATATAGTGCCTTTTGAAGGCAATGTCTTCTTGCTGGCTATTCTATCAGGTGCTTTATCTTTTAAGATTGCAAGTGAAGATGATCATTGGTGTTGATCTGATTTGCAAGTGTATTCTGATTATATGTTTCTGGTGTCTGTTTTTTTTATTTGACACTTAAATCTTTTATCTTATGGTACACTATAAGTATGCTAGTTGTATTGAGAAAATGAAGAGCTGGGCACCACTTATTGATTTTACTCACTTGGATTGATGGAAAAGGAGATTTTACTCACTTATTTGTTCATCTTGCTCTTTCAGCTATCATGGCACTTATTCCAAAGATGGATTTAGATTCTGTTTACGAAGACAAGAATGAAATTGCAACAGTTGTTCAGAAACAAGTTGGAAAGGTATATTTTATATATTGTATAATTAGATTAGATCCCTCCTTTATGTTAATTTGCTTATTGTTTTGTCAAATAATATATAAGAAGTGATAATTAATTTACTTTTCTACTACTAGGCTATGTCTGCTATTGGATTTGAGATACTCTAGATTTTTATTTATGGCATTAGGCTAGATGAGTCTGTGAAGAAAGCCATGTATGATGGTATGTTTTTCTTGTACAGACACTTATTTTATAGCTAAAGATTTATGATCTTTTATGATTTATATATAACACTGTTTTCTCTTTACAATATTGTTTTTCAACAACCACAAAAAAAAGTTGTGAAACTTAGGGTGGATGCAAAGGAGAAAGCTGAGGCAGGGAAGATGTTGCATCTTAAGATGGCAGAAACTGCTGCAGAATCAAAGTATCTGATGGCAGAAACTGCATTTGAGACTTATGAACTAGCTAACCATGGAGGCATGTCATTTATAGCGGAACAGGTGCGTTTAAAGTCCTATTTAGTTTTCTTCCAGTTCATTAAACAAAATGCTCCCTCTGTCATTTACTTTTTGGCTTTGCCTCTCTAGCTTCCGATATTATAATGGGAATATCGAGTATGCATAGTTTTCCCAGTTATGTTGTGATGCTCCAATATTAAGTATGATTCCGACCCGTGTTTAATCATAAAAAATAAATTGCTACAGGTCAGCCATCACCCTCCAATGAGTGTCAGACATGCTGAAAATGAACATTTCACTTATGATGTGACATCAAAATTGAAAACCAAATTTCTTGGCAACTCAGTTGATGTGTATCCTGTTGGAAGGTAATTCTTATTCTTCCTTTTTTCATTGCTCTTCATTTTAACTGAGATTCACGGAATGGAACTCAATTAAGGAAAACTAAAACTCCTTCATTCATTATCTCAAGTCCGGGGATTTTTTGTAGCTTCACTTTTTCAATTATCTTGTCTTTAAGAGCTCGGCAGTTGGGGTTTTTAACCTCTCCCCACTCCCGCAACATGGATTTTGAACTGTGTATCATGGTTAAGGATGTTCACATGGAGCCATTAAATTGAATAGAGTCTTTCTATTTGTGTTACTACTTACTACTACTTTTTTACTACAAATTAATAGCATAATCTGTTTCTACATTTTGGATCTGGGTGAAACTAAGTACTAATTAGCATAATCTTTGAATACTTCTTGCAGGCATCAAAATCATATGGTAAAACTGATGCCTCATTGCATAATAGGAGACAGTGGATGAAGCTGTTCGGATTGCTGCAGCAAAAGCTATTAATGAGACTGGAATTGGCTGTGATAGGGGTATGTAGGGCTTACTCCACAAGCCGTTAGTGTTTTAGAGGGATTTAGACCTCAAGGAAGAAATGTTGCCACTGCTGTGAAGGTCTATCTATGATGAACAATAATGGAAATGGTACTATTACTAGTGTTAGCTTTTAGTGTTAATTGACAGTTCTTAGCTTTAATTTGTATAAGGATGTTGTGCATTTTGGTCAAGAAGTGGAAAATTTGATATTTGTTCAAGTTAAGATTATAATGTTGAATTTTGATGTAATCCGTGTATGAATAATTTGTTCACGTTAAGATTATAATGTTGAATTTTGATTTAATCTGTGTATGAATAATTTGTTTAAAATATTGGATTAAAAATGAACAAACTATAAAAAGAAACTAGACATTTAGCATCGTTTGTTTCAAACAAGCGATGCTAAATGTCATTTTTTTTTATCAAAAATGACTTTTAGCATCGGTTATTTGGAACAACCGATGCTAAATGTATCAATATATGACATTTAGCATCGGTTGTTTCAAACCAGCGATGCTAAATGTCATATTTTGTATCAAAAATGACTTTTAGCATCGGTTATTTGGAACAACCGATGCTAAATGTATCAATATATGACATTTAGCATCGGTTATTTGGAACAACCGATGCTAAATGTATCAATATATGACATTTAGCATCGGTTGTTTCAAATAACCGATGCTAAAAGTCATTTTTCAGGACATTTAGCATCAGTTGTTTCAAATAACCGATGCTAAAAGTCATGCTAAATGTCCCACATTTAGCATCGGGGGATTTAGCATCGTCGGATAACCGATGCTAAATGTCCAAAACAACCGATGCTAAATGTCTTTTTTGTACTAGTGTCGGTTTCTATCAACTGGTATCAGAGTAGTTGCTTTCCTAGTTAAATAATGATGACTACAAGAGGAGAAATGGATTCCCGTGTTGAAGCAATTGAAGGCCAAATGGGGGAACTTATTAACACTATTAGGCGGTGTTGCGCCCGAAAAAGTCCCCGAGGGAGAACTTTCCTCGTTTACAACTTTTCTAAAATCAATGAAGCCGCCACCAATATTTATTAAGGAAAATATTAGGAAAACCTTTTTAGGAAAGCGATTGGTCTTGCGAAACTAGAGAATAGGGTTCGGGGGTCGGTTACGCGCGAGGAAGGTGTTAGCACCCCACACGTCCTCTCTACTGAGAGGGAACCTTTAATTAAATGTGTAGTTTTAGTGTGTTGACTTGAAAATACTTAATTTTGCCTCTCTACTTCTTATTGAAAAATTCTTAATGAAAATCTTTATTTATTATGAAAAAGGGGGGAAAATGGGTTTTTAGAAAAAAACGCTTGACGGGACATGGCCCGCTCCTACGTATCTCCCGGTGCGATGGAGAACTCAAAGCTACGTAGTTCTTCTTTGTCCTGAAAAATGTTTTTGTTTTTTATCTTTTTAGTGAATCTTCGAAATAGGGCGAGCATTTAGTGAATGATTAAACTAACCAAGATTATGGGTAATCACCGCTAAGTACTCTTGAAAATGAGAGTCACTACCGCCAGTCAGACGAACGAAGGTTCTGATTGACTATTAGTAGCGACTCGTTTTTATTTGTTCTTTTGAAAGGGGTTTTCGAAAGAGATTGATTGGCACGAATGATCAAACTAACAAAGGTTATGAGTGATCATCGCTTGTTGTTCTTTTTAGGAAAAGACATTGCTACCAATGGCTAGACGAACAAAGGTTCTGATTAGCCACTAGCGGCAATGGGTTTGAAAATGATTCTTGAATTTTGTTCAGAAAACGATCTTGGTTTGCAAAAAGTGATTCCTTTCTTCTTGTTATGAAAATAGCTCTTTTCTTTTGCTATGCAAATGCTAAAATCTTTTATGATTGCGCTTGACGAGAATGTGACTCGCTCCTACGTATCCCAAATGGGAATCAAAGCGACGTAGTTCTAACGAGCCTTGAAAAGGAAAGTCTTTTTGCTTTGGCTTTGAAAAGTGAAGGGCGTTCACAATGATCAAACTAACAAAGGTTATGGGTGATCATTACTAAAACCCACTTAAGTGCATGTAAAAATCTCCTTTTGAAAAATGAAAGCCTTCATGATGACCAAACTAACAAAGGCTATGGGTGGCCATCACTAGCACTCCATTGTTAATAATCATGCAAGCAAAGGCTTCGCAAGACCACTAACAAAGTTTGAAGAGTTTTCGTAATTGGATTGATTCTTGTTTAGGGAAAAGAAAATCTGTTATTTTGGGAAAAAAAAGTTTGTGAAAAAAACTTTATTTAGGGGAAAGAAACAAAAAATAAAAAAGAAACAGGGGGTGCAGTAGTAAAATGGGGTGCAAGTAATAGGAGGGTTGTATTATTAAAACTGGGGTGTAAACAGTAGCCTAAAAAACGCATGGGGTTGTAACAGTAAAATAGGGGAGGTGCCACTATCATTTCTGAACTAAGAAAAACAGAAACAAAAGAAGAGGGGCGCTGTCATTAAAATGGGTGGTGCAAGTAAAACACAGCCTTTTTGCTATTCACAAAATAAAATCGAATATAAAAAAGAACTAGGGAGGTCGCGAATCAGCAAAAGGGAGGGTGATTACTGCTCTGAATTTTTTTAAAAAAAAGGGGTGTTGTATAAGTGGAACAAGGGGTGTAAGGATGGGTGGAGTTGTTTTCTCACATCTTGAACAGCAACATGATTCTATTCCATTTTTATTTTTTAATCTGATATATATGCTAATAATAATGAAAAGGGAAGTAAGGGCAAATGGGTTAATTAAAAAAACAGAGCCATTGGGAACCCTAGTTTCACAGCCGCAACACAAACATGAGAGAGAGAGAGAGAGAGAATGGGAGTGAGAGAGAGAGAGAGAGAGAGAGAGAGAGAGAGGAGAACGCAAGAAGAAGAAAAAAAAAATGATAGAGAGGAGTTGAAGGATAGAAGAGTTACAGTGAGAGGAAGATGAAACCGGAAAATGGTAAGGAGGGTTGAGACCGATGGGATGCGGCGAGGAGAGAGAAAGTGAGACAACCGAGGTATCCGACCAATCTCCGGCGCGGTGGTGCTGGTGGCGTTTGGCGGTGGACGCTTTCGGTTGTGGGGGGCTGTGAGTGGCCAAGGTTGTGGAATCCTCTTTTTCCCTCTTCTTTCTTCTTTCCTGTTTCTTTTCTTTCCAGTTTTTCCCTTTGTTTCCTTTTATTTAATTTCTTTTTTGCTCTCTGTGTGTTTCCTTTTTTCTCTCCCCCTCTCCCTTTTTTATTTCCTCTGTTTCTATATTCCCCCCCCATTCTCTTTTCCTCCTTCTTTCTCCCCCCCCCCCCCCCCCTTGTTTCTGTTTCTTCTATTCTCTTCTCTGTGTGTGTTGTGATTTGTTGTTAGTTTTTTTTTCTTTGCTACAGTGCGCCCCCTCTGGTTCACCTCGTTACAATAACAGTGCTCCCCTTTGCTTGCTGTCTGTTAGTTAGTTTAAATAGAGGAAGTAAACTAATGAGACAATAATTTTTATTATGCTTTTTCAGACTAGTGGAGCAGCGGGGCAGTGGTGTTGGTGCTGCAAGGCCTGAAATGTTTTTGCTTAAAATGTAAAAAGCCAAGGGACAGGATAAAAGAGCTTGAGATTGTAGCTCAAAATATTTTCTTTTCCCAGCAACAGCTAGGGAGCGCTGATCCCTTCCTTTTAATCCCCTTTTTTTAATTTTTTTTGTACTACTTTGTATTTATTTATTTTTGTCTTCTTCATGTAGCAAAGTTGACTTCCCCTTTTTTGGTACTGCTTAATTAATTTTTTTTTTGTATATGTAACCAATTAAATAAAAAGGACAGCTGAGTTTAATTTATTATTACTATTTTTTTTTATGATAATGAAAGCGGTAAAATAACGCCCACCGACGCAACTACTTACACACGACTCGCAACCAATGCGTGTTCGCCTTAAGACTAGGAACGCGTACGCGATTTGAATACGCACGCGCGTACGTTATTAAAACCGATTCCATTCTATCCTCACTTTTCTAAAAACGGTAAAAAACGCGCAGTGACGCAACTGCTCACACATGGCTAGCAACCAACACGCGCTCGCGTGATTTATTATTATTTTTATTATATTTTTTGGACTCTTTTTTTTTTGAAAGCAATGAGCGCCAAACAAAATCGTTGCACGAGAGTGCCAAATACACCCGCGTTTAGAACAATATGCAAAGCGATAAAATTTTTGGGATTTTCAAATTAGTCGGACAAAATTGGGGTATGACAGCTGCCACTCTTTATTTAGATTTTATCAAGAAATATGAATTGGCCGAGACATATTTCGAAGATAAAATATGAATAAAGAATTCAGAAATTATACCAATTTTGTCTACTTGGAGAAACCCGAATTTTCTTTTTCTGTTTCTTCTTTTTTTTTTTGAATCAACACTTGGAGCGTTGATGAGGAAACGATAAACGAAATGGTTAACAACATGCACGCTAACTGCGAAAGGCAAGGAAAGCGCTAAATGAGGAAAGCGATAAAGAAAGCGGTAAAATGCCAGGCTGCCTAAAACCTGTAAACGAACCCTTGCGAATCTGAGTTTGCACGTGGCTTTGAGGAGCACGCATCCTGAGAATCTCTGGTCATTCGAGCAACTGGGGGGATCGTTATCAGCTCCGGAACTGATATACTGATCAATGCAGGCGTCCACTATATCTTAGGCTGATACAGCTATTCCGTTGAACCTCACATGGGGCTGCGGTCCATCGCGTTGCTCGTACACGATGTGAGACCTGGGCAGAAGGGAGCGATGATCTCTCTGGGCTCCAATCCGCAATGCGCGCTTTAGCGCTCTCTTTTCTTTCCTTTCTTTCTTTTCTTTTATGTTTCTCTCTTTTCTTTCTCTCTCTCTTTCTGTTTCTCTCTTTTCTCTTTTCTTTTCTTTATGTTTCTCTCTTCCTTTTTCCTTTCTTTTCTTTTCTTTTCTGTTTCTTTTTTTTTTCTTCTGAACTCTCCCAACTTGGGGGAGCATTTTCTGGAATATGGGGGCGAGGCTAACACCGAAGTGCTCATCCTCTCTTTGTACCTGCGGCTGAAAATGAACAAATGCAAGCAATGCAAATGCCATGATTGCTGTTTTCTTTTTCTTATGATGAATGTAATGCAAACGTCTGAATTTCTTTTTTTTTTGTCTTACTCTTTTTATGAAGTGCGGGTATGCGAATGCAAAATTTTGGTGTTTGATGATATGTAATGCTCTTGCGTTTTGATGAAGTGGCAGATGATATGCAATGGAAATAGTAAATGAACACTTGGCGTGCTCATGCGAAAATAGTAAATGAACACTTGGCGTGCTGATGGGAAAACGGTAAATGAACACTTGGCATGCTGATGAGAAAGCAGTAAATGAGGATGAACACTTAGCGTGCTTTTAATGAACCACTTGGGACCCGAGGGCATTCGAACTCCGAACTGAAGGAGCGACTGAGATTTTGAGACTGACAAGTCCAGGATGACTGACTTGAGAATTAGATTGAAGACTGACACTTGAAGTGTTGATTCTTGGAACTAGGCATGAGGATTAACATCTTGTGTTCGTCCGCATTTTGCTTAGCAATGCAATGAATGACACATGTAATGCAAACATATGCCATGATTGATGTCTTGAATATTATGGAATGCTTTTGTTCTTTTGTATTTGCTTCTTCTTTGTAGTTTACGAAATGCAAATATCAACATAATGCTTGGATGTTTGAATGCAAGTGTATGCGGTGATTGATGCTTTGATGAATGGAATGCTCCTATTCTAACTTCTGTTTGTTTCTTTTTTGCTTCTTCTATGAAATGCAAACATTAATATGATGCGATGCTCTGATGTTTGATGCAATGATTTTTGTTCTTTTTCTTTTATGGAAATGCTAACGTTAATATGATGCAAATGCACCGCTTTAATGTTTGAGGATTGAATGACAAAGGAATTCTTATGAAATGATGAATGATATGGAATGCTGGATGACAGGGAATGTTTCTGTTCTTTTTGTTGCTTGTTTGGAGTTTGCAAGTGAGAGTCAACACTGGATGTGCTAATGAAAAAGCAATGAATGAGAAGACATGAAATGAGGATCGCCTGGGATCAAGGGAGTAGCTTTGAATTATGGACACAAAGGTCTGGTTTATGGGTCAACATATGTCTATATTGATCTAATGGTCTGAAGAATTTTGATGATGCAATGGCGCATGCAATGATTAGTATCTTGTGGAATGGTGAATGACATGGAATGCTTTTGTGTTGCTTTTGTGGTTTCTTTTCTTTGTTTTCTTTTTGCTTTCTTTGCTTTTTCTATGAAATATCTGATGCAAAATGTAATGCTCTAGTGATGAATGACATGCAATGATTTTGTTCTTTTCCTTTTTATGAAGTGCGAACATTAATATGATGCCAATGCAATGAAAAGATTTCTGCTTTTTCTTCTTTACTATTTTCCTCTATGAAATGCAAGTATTAATATGGTGCAACTGACGTGGAACGTTTTTTCTTTTTGCTATGTGATGAATGCACAAAATGTGAAGATGCAAATGTAATGCTTTGATGCATATGCTATAATGAATAGACTGGAATGCCTAGATGCATGAGGTAAACATTTTTGTGATGATGAGATGCGAGACTTTGGATGCAAGGAATTGAGATGATTATTGACCATTCTATTGAAAAATTGAATTTGATTCAAACTCCAGTGTTCTCAAGGTTTTCATTTACAAACAACCTCACTTGTTTTCTCTTTCTTTCCATGATGACTGAATTTTATATATCACGTAAACAACTTGTGTTCTCTCTTTTTGAAGCATTGTCTAGTAAGCATGCATAGGAGTGCAAATGTGAATGAATGAGTCAGTTAACTTGGAATTGGTTTAGGACATGGACATTTATGGCAAGTGAAGGAATGACCGACATGGCTATTGCCGAAGCTCATTGTAACACCCCCTTTCTAATTTATAATTAAATGAACAAATATCAGAGTCACCTCAGAAGGGCGCTACATTTTTCTCACCAAAAACAAATAACAAATGATTTAAAATCCTCAAAAACACTTAATCTCAGAATAACATTAAACAGCGGAATCTCAAACTCGTGCAAACATCCCCATGAATAATTAAGACATCAGTCTCCAGCAGTAAACAACATAATAAAACATAAACGACCCCTAAAACCCCTCCCCGGTGCTATGCATCAGAGCTGACACAGACCCAACGAGAAGGAGACTACACCTAGCAATCCTCCACGAGTGCTAACGATCACCTGCAGCGTTGCCACACAAGAGCAACATTCCAAGCAGAAGGGGTGAGTTTAACAGAAATAATAAGCACATGACAGCAGTACATAAGCAGCAGGCACAACACGGCAAACACGTATATACCTTATCACACAACAGCACAAGATTCATATCTCTATCAGACATAAAACGCCAACCACAATAGTTATGTACACATGGACCATGAAGGAATGTATGAAATGCAACCCCTCCGGGCATATGCATGCGGTACCGATCTCGTAAAGGCCACGACGGGCGCAACTCGTAATAAACCTCGTGTTGTAGCATCACAGCTACCTCGTAGGAATGCATATGACAATGCGACTCATGACTCATGCACCAATTACACCAACTCAAGCATTCAATTAATAAATACTATATCACCATATCTCGTTATAAGTCATTTCATAAAAATACCACGTGTTGTAGCATCACATCTACCTCGTCACATAACTACAACAAAGCACGTGGCAAATACTATACCACATTAACCACTATCTCGTGTTGTAGCATCACAGCTACCTCGTAATTTCTCACCAATAAATATTTCAGCTCATCAATAAATATTCAGCTCATCAAAATTATTCAGCTCATCAAAATTATTCAGCTCATCAAATAATTATTTTTCACATTACAGTAGCATACACATATAGAGGACTGAACGAGCTTCGAAACGCATTTTAAAGCACTTAAAACGGACACCCGAGTCAAAAGATATGTCAAAAACAAATTTGGGACAAAACTTCGCGCGTGGGGCGCGACTTAGGCGCAACTGGAGCGCGAAACGGCAGAAAATGCCCAGTAACTTGCGCTTGAAGCGCGACTGTAGCGCAAGTGAGGCGCAAATTGGCAGAATTGGCAACAGGCGCCCAGACAGCAGCAACAAAGCACAGATTGACAACAACAATGGCACCTAAGGCGCCTAGGGTCCTTCAAACTCAATTTTCTTCCAAATTCGTATGTTCAATCATTCAATAGTTATTTCAAACACCTCAAATCCACTCTCATATCTTCAATTACACATTTTATCAATTATTTGGCATACAATACAAATCTTACACACATCTCATAACTCTTGCACATTTCAACAAACACATGTGTGGCATCAACTCAACATACATTTCAATCACACAATAATCCACATCTCAATCACTCAATTTCATATCCACTTTAATCATGCAAATACACAACACCTAACTACCCATAAACCACCATCATAACCCATTATAACCGTTAAACCCACCCTTATCTTGATTACACCGAAGACGAGGTCCTTCCTACGGAGTCACCAACAAAACCACAGCAACAGCTCTTCTTTTCCTCTTGATTCGCGAATCCCCTTCTCCTTCTCCTCTCCCTTGTGCGCAAGTTTCTCTTTCTCTCTTCTCTCTTCTCACTTTTGCGATTCTCTTCTTCCTTCTTTTCTTTCTTTTACGTTTTTCTTTCTTTCTCACAAGCTGGAGGCGCAAAACCCCTAACCCCAGCACCTAATGTCTCAGCTAACGGGCTTGGGCTTCTTCTTGGGCTAATTCGAATTAATCAAGGGCTTAACACTAACACCTCTAATTTTATTATTTTTAACCCACACAAGGCCCTCTCCTCAAATCCTCTTATTTGTATTCGTTCCAATTCCTAATAAAGCTCACATACACAAGCATACACATATTTTATTATTTCACTTATTTTTTTTCTCAAAACACAAATCCTAGATATTTAACTACATAAATTAACTACTGACACAGTTAAATCAATTAAATAATTAAATCACTTAACAAAATAATTAACTCAATTAATTGGGCTGTTACAACTCTCCCCCACTTAGTATATTTTCGTCCTCGAAAATTTAACTAATAGGAACATGGTTATGTTCTAACCAGTTCATACCCAATTGCACCTAACCTGCTTAACGGCAACAAACAAGAATTCACAACAAAGCCTCTGTCGAAGATCGACAAGAGACACAGAAAACACACCAGGCAACACATTACAGTCATACAGATAATACAGTACTTAAACGTTTCGCAGCATGCAACAATGACAAAACAATAAGTAGCATCGGTATTAACGATAGATTCTAACGGAGCACCTTTAACGAGACACGTACCTCTAATACTACCATCATTCCTCCGTAGGCTCAGCACCTGCCAGAACAAACACCTTTCCAGTAGACCTTTCTTTCTTTGGTTTCGGACACTGGGCACTGATGTGTCCTCCCTCACCGCAGTTGAAACAGAGTGTATCCTTACGATCACAGTTAGTTGCCATATGGCCCTCTTTCCCGCATTTGTAGCACCTTTTCACATCACCCGGACAGTCTGGGCGCTTATGACCAGCCTTCCCACACTTGTAACATACCACACTAGCAGCAGCATCTCCCCCACTTGGTTTCTTGCCCTCCGCAGCTTTCTGATTACCTCCATCCGTTGGAATCTTATACGGCTTCCCGCGACTCGGTAAACTCTTCTGCTTTTCTCTCATAACTCTTGAATGAGCATTACTGTCTTCTTCGAAGATTCTGCAACTATCCACTAACTCAGCGAACACCCGGATTTTCTGGTACCCTATCGCTTTCTTAATATCTGCTCGCAACCCATTCTCGAACTTGATACACTTCAAGAACTCAGCACCAGCACCATCATAGTGAGGATAGAACTTCGACAGTTCGGTGAACTTTGCAGCATACTCAGTCACCGGCATAATACCCTGCTTCAATTCCAGGAATTCAATCTCTTTCTTCCCACGGACATCTTCCGGAAAATATTTCCTCAGAAACTCCCTGCTGAACACCCCCCAGGTAATCTCCTCCTGTGCAGTCTCTAGCCTCTGCCTAGCTTCCAACCACCAATCATCAGCTTCTTCTGCCAGCATGTGAGTACCATACCTCACCTTCTGAGCATCATTACAGTCCATTACACGGAAGATCCTTTCAACTTCCTTCAGCCACGCTAGCGCACCATCTGGGTCGTACTTGCCCTTGAACACCGGCGGGTTCTCCCTCTGAAACGTCGCCAAACTCCTAGTCCCAGCATTCTCACCAGTACCTTGCTGAGTCTGCACAGCCTGAGCCATAGCAGCTAATGCGGCAGCGATCGCAGTATCGTTCCTTCCAGCCATTTCACTTACTTGCTACAACACAAACAACAGTCAGAATAAAAATACAACAGTTGGTCGTACACCGACACAACGACTCGACGACTTGGCCGGACGGACCGAACTGCTCTGATACCACTAATGTAACACCGCCTTTCTAATTTATAATTAAATGAACAAATATCAGAGTCACCTCAGAAGGGCGCTACATTTTTCTCACCAAAAACAAATAACAAATGATTTAAAATCCTCAAAAACACTTAATCTCAGAATAACATTAAACAGCGGAATCTCAAACTCGTGCAAACATCCCCATGAATAATTAAGACATCAGTCTCCAGCAGTAAACAACATAATAAAACATAAACGACCCCTAAAACCCCTCCCCTGTGCTACGCATCAGAGCTGACACAGACCCAACGAGAAGGAGACTACACCTAGCAATCCTCCACGAGTGCTAACGATCACCTGCAGCGTTGCCACACAAGAGCAACATTCCAAGCAGAAGGGGTGAGTTTAACAGAAATAATAAGCACATGACAGCAGTACATAAGCAGCAGGCACAACACGGCAAACACGTATATACCTTATCACACAACAGCACAAGATTCATATCTCTATCAGACATAAAACGCCAACCACAATAGTTATGTACACATGGACCATGAAGGAATGTATGAAATGCAACCCCTCCGGGCATATGCATGCGGTACCGATCTCGTAAAGGCCACGACGGGCGCAACTCGTAATAAACCTCGTGTTGTAGCATCACAACTACCTCGTAGGAATGCATATGACAATGCGACTCATGACTCATGCACCAATTACACCAACTCAAGCATTCAATTAATAAATACTATATCACCATATCTCGTTATAAGTCATTTCATAAAAATACCACGTGTTGTAGCATCACATCTACCTCGTCACATAACCACAACAAAGCACGTGGAAAATACTATACCACATTAACCACTATCTCGTGTTGTAGCAAGACAGCTACCTCGTAATTTCTCACCAATAAATATTTCAGCTCATCAATAAATATTCAGCTCATCAAAATTATTCAGCTCATCAAAATTATTCAGCTCATCAAATAATTATTTTTCACATTACAGTAGGATACACATATAGAGGACTGAACGAGCTTCGAAACGCATTTTAAAGCACTTAAAACGGACACCCGAGTCAAAAGATATGTCAAAAACAAATTTGGGACAAAACTTCGCGCGTGGGGCGCGACTTAGGCGCAACTGGAGCGCGAAACGGCAGAAAATGCCCAGTAACTTGCGCTTGAAGCGCGACTGGAGCGCAAGTGAGGCGCAAATTGGCAGAATTGGCAACAGGCGCCCAGACAGCAGCAACAAAGCACAGATTGACAACAACAATGGCGCCTAAGGCGCCTAGGGTCCTTCAAACTCAATTTTCTTCCAAATTCGTATGTTCAATCATTCAATAGTTATTTCAAACACCTCAAATCCACTCTCATATCTTCAATTACACATTTTATCAATTATTTGGCATACAATACAAATCTTACACACATCTCATAACTCTTGCACATTTCAACAAACACATATGTGGCATCAACTCAACATACATTTCAATCACACAGTAATCCACATCTCAATCACTCAATTTCATATCCACTTTAATCATGCAAATACACAACACCTAACTACCCATAAACCACCATCATAACCCATTATAACCGTTAAACCCACCCTTACCTTGATTACACCGAAGACGAGGTCCTTCCTACGGAGTCACCAACAAAACCACAGCAACAGCTCTTCTTTTCCTCTTGATTCGCGAATCCCCTTCTCCTTCTCCTCTCCCTTGTGCGCAAGTTTCTCTTTCTCTCTTCTCTCTTCTCACTTTTGGGTTTCTCTTCTTCCTTCTTTTCTTTCTTTTACGTTTTTCTTTCTTTCTCACAAGTTGGAGGCGCAAAACCCCTAACCCCAGCACCTAATGTCTCAGCTAACGGGCTTGGGCTTCTTCTTGGGCTAATTCAAATTAATCAAGGGCTTAACACTAACACCTCTACTTTTATTATTTTTAACCCACACAAGGCCCTCTCCTCAAATCCTCTTATTTGTATTCGTTCCAATTCCTAATAAAGCTCACATACACAAGCATACACATATTTTATTATTTCACTTATTTTTTTCTCAAAACACAAATCCTTGATATTTAACTACATAAATTAACTACTGACACAGTTAAATCAATTAAATAATTAAATCACTTAACAAAATAATTAACTCAATTAATTGGGCTGTTACACTCATGAGGGATCAAGAGATACAAGATTGCCCCAATTCAGGTCTTTGATGAGTGAATAGCTTGCCCCTGTCTAGTGGTGACAACAACTAGGGGTGTAGAAGATGATGAATTGGGAATGAAAAATGGAGCAAAAGAGATTTTGTCTCAACCTATAAAGTTTGGTGTTGCCCCAGTCATAACAAGGACAAAGCTGCCCCAATTAGGATGACAAGGCCTTGTTTAGGATAGTGAGTTGAGAGATTGCCCCGGTGAGGTTTTATAGGAATGAATGAGGTGAAGGAATGGGAACGCGCTTGCCCCACTTTCGAATGACATTTCAAATGGTTTCTTTGAGTGTGGTTGTGAAAGGCGACAGAGTTATGGTGATGGTTATGAGCTGAGGGTGATATATGAATGGGGTGGGCAATGAACAAACCTCCCCAAAGTTGAGAGGTGAAGGGAATGCCCCCTAGTACACACTTTTGGTTTTCTTTAAGAACAACTCAAATGCAATGAAAGTTTTGACTTTTTAGTATGATGAGAGGCTCCACTTGGTGACCACTAGACCTTGTTTTAATGCAACACGAATGCATCTTGGAGTGCAAGTCCTTCTTCTTTTTTACCAACTTTCCTTTTTTGCTTGTTTGTTTTTTTCCTTTTGAGCAACACGTCGCAAATAGATAAACTTATTTGTCCTAAAATTAAAACTTGAGAAAACGAAGGCAATTAGTCATTGATCGGAATGGACTTTTTAGGGTTGTGATGTGGAGAAGGGGATGATTGAGCTTAATGAAGTGTTTGGGGTTGATGGGTCTTATTCGGTGTTGGCCGATGGTCAATGATTTGTGAAGGAAATGGTTATTAAGTTTGATGAGGTGTTTGGGGGTGGTCGTACCCAATGAGGTATTTGAAGGTTTTATGAAAGAAGAGATGGCTAAACCCAATGAACTGAGGGCTTTTTTTTGAAAGGAGGAATGATTGAACCCATTGAATCGAGGGCCTTTTTGGAAGGGGAAGTGATTGAACCCATTGAATCTGAGGGACTCTTTGAAGGGGAGCTCTTATGCTTCATGACAAAATGTATTGACTCTTAATTTATACTCCCTTTGTCTTCCTTTCTTTGTTTTGAGATTCTCCTTTTTGAAACTTTGTTATTCCCCTCCTTTTGTGGATTTCCTTTCCTTTTGACTTGGGTGAGAATGATATACCATCTTTGATGTGGAATTAACCCTCGTCCAGAGTGATGGGGATATCTTGGGCTTTTCTTGGCTTAAGATGGGTAGGAAATGGACTTTCTGGGATTTTAGGTTATTGAGGGTATGGAGAGATAGCCAAATTTCAAATTCTGATTGCTTATTTCTGTGAGACTTAACTTTAGGACAATAATTTATCTATCTTCATGTGTTTGCTCTTTTGCCCTAATTTTTGCCTGGACCGCTCTTTGCGAGTTTTCAATCCACCGGGCGCTCTTTTTTGCCTAGGCCGCCCTTTGCGGGTTTTCAACCTAGCGAGCTTATTTTATCTTTTTATTTATTATCTATTTTTTAGAAAGATTTGCACTAAATGAGTATGATATCGACAAGGAAAATTAGTGATCACAGAATTGCCCCAGCATGGAGGATTTAAAGTGTTAGTGAGAATGAACCGAAAAGTCAAGTATGTACTGATGGGAGAGAATATGCGCTTTATGGGTGGACGGGGCGGGGTTAGACTTGGATGGGGAATGATGATGAAGGAAATTGACTGACTCAAACAAGAGAAACTGCACGTGGCATGCATGCTTACTAGAAGAACGCTTCACAGAGAATGAAAACTTTTTTTTGATGAACTGTTTCAGTCTTTTATCATGGAATGGATGAGATGTAATGTCTTTTTTTGAAGGAAATACAAATGAGCTATTGATGTGAAAAACTGAGTGCCTTGGAACACCTTGAGTTTGCAAATGAGCGAGGGTAAACTTTTCCAAAAAGGAAAGATTACTTTGCAAGAACATCTCGTCTCTCATCACAACATTTTTGTTGTACGCAATGCATGGATGTATACATGATGAAAATGAAATGCATGAAAGCATATTCACTTGAAAAGTATGATTATTCTAAAAGTTTTTTCTTTTTGATGCTTTCTTTTTGTGCAAGACGAAATATGAAATGCCAATGCATCTTTGGATGATGAATGATGCAAGAGGCAAGACAAGATATGAAATGCCGATGCCCCCTTTTTCTTTCGAATGATGAAGGATGCAGGAATGATGCTTTTTTTTTCTAAATGATGATTTTTTAGAGGCAAGACAAGGTATGAAATGCCAATGCCCCTTCCTTTTTGAAAGATGCATGTATGGAGGAATGATGTATTTGAACTAAAGTGATGAGGTTAATGAAATGATGCATGAATGCTACATTTTGAATAAATTTGATGATGACTTTTGTTCATGATTATGAATGAGATGCTTTCTTGTTTTCATTTTTTTTGTGCAATGAAATGCATGATACTCACAATGATTTTTTTTTTAAATGCGTGGGAAGACATGATTTTTATTGAATGGAAATGCATGCAAGATGAGAGGTTAATGTATTATTTTTTCATGATGTGTGAAAAAGGACAACAATAATGCATGAGACGCGCTTCTAATAAGACACGATTTTTGGATTTTTCGAGAAAATTAGGGAAAAAAAAGCCTTAGTGAATGGAAACGCACACGTGCGGAGAATACACTCCTGACAAACCTAAATGAGATAGAGAAAAATGCATGTATGAATTTTATCAAGTTTTTGTTTTATGCAATGCAAATGATGTCTTTATATGAAAATGACGACGATAATGCGACTTGACATGCATGTGAAAAAATAAGATGAAAACGTTTCTTTTTTTGGGTTTGGTGACTGAAATTTTGGGAACATCGCCTCATATAGCCCGTTAAGAGAAAAGACTATGATGATTTTTTGAAAGTTTTGCTTTTATGTAATGCAAGGATGTATGTAAATGATGATGTGAGGCAACCAATTGTCGTTACTCTGAGTAACTTGCATGAAACATTGAGTGGATCCTGACTCAATACTTCACGCAATATACTGAAATGCTTCGACATTTGGTTAACTCAAACTTATTCACTTATTCGAAAGCAAACCTCACTTGATAGGGTCAAAGTGCCCCGATATCGTAGAGTAACATCTCAAATTTGTAGTGCACAAACAAATTTGAGATATTACCCTTCGTCATTCGAAGGTGCACTTTTACTCATTGAGCTTTTACATGAAGAGCTTTTCTATTTTTTCTTTGTTTAGAGAAAATGCATGCATTGGAAACTTTTCATTTTTTCATTTTTGGTTTTGGAACATGGTTTTGAAAATTATTTGGAGATGCAAATGATTTACTGGAAAAAAATGCTTTAGAAAAAGGTGCTTGACGGGGTATGACCCGCTCCTACGTATCCCCATTGTAATGAGGAATCAAAGCTTACGTAGTTCTACTGGCGACCCTTTTTTGAAATAATGCTTATGCATGAATGCCATGTTTTGGATGAACTTGGCGAGGAGCTTTTTCCTCTTTTTTTGATTATAAACGAAATGCTTAAGCTATGAAGATGATAATTGTTTTTCATTTTTATGCAATGAAATGGAGTGCCAGATGAATGATTTTTTCAAAATTGGAACTTTATTTAATGCAAATGATGCAATGGTGTAATGATGCAATGATGCAATGATGCAGGATGCAAGATACTTCTTTTCTTTTTGAGGTTTTTGCATAAAGAGGGTATTCACAGGCGGAATTTAGAAGACTTTCACACTATATGCCACCTCATATAGGTGTTCAAGGGAAAATCATATCTTTTTTTTTTGAAAATCTTTGAGGGAAAAATTAACTGGACGAAATACAACAATGCAGCACACAATTTGGGAAGCCCTTGTGACCTAAAAGGGGGTAGAACCTATGATCTAAGGCACTTTAGGGATAATCTTCTCATGTAGCTCTATTCACACCCTCACAAAGGCCATCAGAGCCACAGTCCCTCTCATGAAAATCCCCGTAAATGCAGCAAACTGCTAGATACGAAGCATCATAAAAGAGCACAACTCTGATTGAAACTTTCGCGAGTAGCCAAACGGACAAAGGTCCTGATGGGCTCCCACTACTCGAATCGACTCATCCTATGGTATCCTAATAGACCTGGGTTATGGTCTCTTTCTCTAATCATATAGCCTCAAGGTACAAGTGTGTGTGTGCGAAGGGCATTTCCTTAAAAAACTACCCCACCTGCAAATGAAAATCCAGAACAGTCCAGACAATAGAAAGCAATAACGTGTCATCTACCCTATGGTTCAATACCAATCAAATAGAACTAATCTAGGGTGCCGACAATAATGCACTACTTACCTCAAGAAAGCGAGCAAAGAAGAAGGGGACATGACAAGTGAGGGGAAATATGCATGAGGGAACTAAGCATTTAAGCAAAGAAGTAACTATCTATTATTTTAAACAAAAGCAAACATAGAAGAAGAATGCATATGGATGCAACATGCTTATGAAAAAGAAGAAGAATAGAGGCAAAGCAAGATGTTCAAATCAATCACACAAACCACACACTTAATTAATTAGGCTTGACCCAACTTTTGAAAAAATGTTTTTTAGTCCCCAGTGAAGTCGCCAGCTGTTGCGCCCGAAAAAGCCCCCGAGGGAGAACTTTCCTCGTTTACAACTTTTCTAAAATCAATGAAGCCGCCACCAATATTTATTAAGGAAAATATTAGGAAAACCTTTTTAGGAAAGCGATTGGTCTTGCGAAACTAGAGAATAGGGTTCGGGGGTCGGTTACGCGCGGGGAAGGTGTTAGCACCCCACACGTCCTCTCTACTGAGAGGGAACCTTTAATTAAATGTGTAGTTTTAGTGTGTTGACTTGAAAATACTTAATTTTGCCTCTCTACTTCTTATTGAAAAATTCTTAATGAAAATCTTTATTTATTATGAAAAAGGGGGGGGGGGAAATGGGTTTTTAGAAAAAAACGCTTGACGGGACATGGCCCGCTCCTACGTATCTCCCGGTGCGATGGAGAACTCAAAGCTACGTAGTTCTTCTTTGTCCTGAAAAAGGTTTTTGTTTTTTATCTTTTTAGTGAATCTTCGAAATAGGGCGAGCATTTAGTGAATGATTAAACTAACCAAGATTATGGGTAATCACCGCTAAGTACTCTTGAAAATGAGAGTCACTACCGCCAGTCAGACGAACGAAGGTTCTGATTGACTATTAGTAGCGACTCGTTTTTATTTGTTCTTTTGAAAGGGGTTTTCGAAAGAGATTGATTGGCACGAATGATCAAACTAACAAAGGTTATGAGTGATCATCGCTTGTTGTTCTTTTTAGGAAAAGACATTGCTACCAATGGCAAGACGAACAAAGGTTCTGATTAGCCACTAGCGGAATGGGTTTGAAAATGATTCTTGAATTTTGTTCTGAAAACGATCTTGGTTTGCAAAAAGTGATTCCTTTCTTCTTGTTATGAAAATAGCTCTTTTCTTTTGCTATGCTAATGCTAAAATCTTTTATGATTGCGCTTGACGAGAATGTGACTCGCTCCTACGTATCCCAAATGGGAATCAAAGCGACGTAGTTCTAACGAGCCTTGAAAAGGAAAGTCTTTTTGCTTTGGCTTTGAAAAGTGAAGGGCGTTCACAATGATCAAACTAACAAAGGTTATGGGTGATCATTACTAAAACCCACTTAAGTGCATGTAAAAATCTCCTTTTGAAAAATGAAAGCCTTCATGATGACCAAACTAACAAAGGCTATGGGTGGCCATCACTAGCACTCCATTGTTAATAATCATGCAAGCAAAGGCTTCGCAAGACCACTAACAAAGTTTGACTTTTGAAGAGTTTTCGCAATTGGATTGATTCTTGTTTAGGGAAAAGAAAATATGTTATTTTGGAAAAAAAAGTTTGTGAAAAAAAGTTTATTTAGGGGAAAGAAACAAAAAATAAAAAAGAAACAGGGGGTGCAGTAGTAAAATGGGGTGCAAGTAATAGGAGGGCTGTATTATTAAAACTGGGGTGTAAACAGTAGCCTAAAAAACGCATGGGGTTGTAACAGTAAAATAGGGGAGGTGCCACTATCATTTCTGAACTAAAAAAACAGAAACAAAAGAAGAGGGGTGCTGTCATTAAAATGGGTGGTGCAAGTAAAACACAGCCTTTTTGCTATTCACAAAATAAAATCGAATATAAAAAAGAACTAGGGAGGTCGCGAATCAGCAAAAGGGGGGGTGATTAGTGCTCTGAATTTTAAAAAAAAAGAGGGGTGTTGTATAAGTGGAACAAGGGGTGTAAGAATGGGTGGAGTTGTTTTCTCACATCTTGAACAGCAACATGATTCTATTCCATTTTTATTTTTTAATCTGATATATATGCTAATAATAATGAAAAGGGAAGTAAGGGCAAATGGGTTAATTAAAAAAAACAGAGCCATTGGGAACCCTAGTTTCACAGCCGCAACACAAACATGAGAGAGAGAGAGAGAGAATGGGAGTGAGAGAGAGAGAGAGAGAGAGAGAGAGGAGAACGCAAGAAGAAGAAAAAAAAAATGATAGAGAGGAGTTGAAGGATAGAAGAGTTACAGTGAGAGGAAGATGAAACCGGAAAATGGTAAGGAGGGTTGAGACCGATGGGATGCGGCGAGGAGAGAGAAAGTGAGACAACCGAGGTATCCGACCAATCTCCGGCGCGGTGGTGCTGGTGGCGTTTGGCGGTGGACGGTTTCGGTTGTGGGGGGCTGTGAGTGGCCAAGGTTGTGGAATCCTCTTTTTCCCTCTTCTTTCTTCTTTCCTGTTTCTTTTCTTTCCAGTTTTTCCCTTTGTTTCCTTTTATTTAATTTCTTTTTTGCTCTCTGTGTGTTTCCTTTTTTCTCTCCCCCCTCTCCCTTTTTTATTTCCTCTGTTTCTATATTCCCCCCATTCTCTTTTCCTCCTTCTTTCTCTCCCCCCCCCCCCCCCTTGTTTCTGTTTCTTCTCTTCTCTTCTCTGTGTGTGTTGTGATTTGTTGTTAGTTTTTTTTTCTAGTGCGCCCCCTCTGGTTCACCTCGTTACAATAACAGTGCTCCCCTTTGCTTGATGTCTGTTAGTTAGTTTAAATAGAGGAAGTAAACTAATGAGACAATAATTTTTGTTATGCTTTTTTAGACTAGTGGAGCAGCAGCAGGGCAGTGGTGTTGGTGCTGCAAGGCCTGAAATGTTTTTGCTTAAAATGTAAAAAGCCAAGGGACAGGATAATCCCATTTTTTTAATTTTTTTTGTACTACTTTGTATTTATTTATTTTTGTCTTCTTCATGTAGCAAAGTTGACTTCCCCTTTTTTGGTACTGCTTAATTAATTGTTTTTTGTATATGTAACCAATTAAATAAAAAGGACAGCTGAGTTTAATTTATTATTACTATTTATTTTTTTTATGATAATGAAAGCGGTAAAATAACGCCCACCGACGCAACTACTTACACACGACTCGCAACCAATGCGTGTTCGCCTTAAGACTAGGAACGCGTACGCGATTTGAATATGCACGCGCGTACGTTATTAAAACCGATTCCATTCTATCCTCACTTTTCTAAAAACGGTAAAAAACGCGCAGTGACGCAACTGCTCACACGTGGCTCGCAATCGACACGCGCTTGCGTGATTTATTATTATTTTCATTATATTTTTTGGACTCTTTTTTTTTTAAAGCAACGAGCGCCAAACAAAATCGTTGCACGAGAGTGCCAAATACACCCGCGTTTAGAACATGCGAAGCGATAAAATTTTTGGGATTTTCAAGTTAGTCGGACAAAATTGGGGTATGACAGGCGGATACAAATTTCCTTTCAAGGAATTCCTAAAATTGTTAAAGAATTGCACAACTCTTTTCAAAAACTCAACAGGCGCAGTGAAGACACCACTAGCTTGCTATTCAGGCACGATGAACAGGGTGGAGAGCGCCTACACAGGCGCGATAGAGATATGGGCACGAACACAGTTTCGTTCCTAGGCGCGACGGTTATAGCTAGAGAACCAAGCTCTATAGAAGGGATCTGTGGGGCAATTATGAACCCAACTCTGATGATGAATATTTTATCCACAATCACTGCCCTCCACGAGTTAGAGAGGAAAGATGGAGGAAATTGGAAATTCCGATTTTCAAAGGGAATGATGCTTGCAGATGGCTTAATACGGTTGAAAGGTTCTTTGAATAGAAGGGATTGAATGAATGAGA
Source organism: Astragalus membranaceus (assembly GCA_039519185.1). Taxonomy (NCBI): domain Eukaryota; kingdom Viridiplantae; phylum Streptophyta; class Magnoliopsida; order Fabales; family Fabaceae; genus Astragalus; species Astragalus membranaceus. Next base: position 158,143,685 of record CM076848.1, on the reverse strand, counting down.
TAAATTACAAGCAGTAATGATGGCCATGGAGAGTAAAGCTTTGGCTTGGTTTCAATGGTAGGAACATTCAACTCAATTACCAACATGGGAAGATTTTAGGACTGCAATACTAAAACGTTGCCAACCCTCAATGTAACATAGTTCTTTGAAGTATTGATTGGTCTTAAGCAAACCGGAAGTGTGGAAGAATATAGTGAACAATTTGAATTGTATGTCGGGACTTTAAAAGAGGTAAATCACTCTTATTTGAAAGGAATTTTCTTGAACTGATTGAAAGATGTAATTAAGGATGAATTAAAACATCAACTAGTGGATACTTTACCGGAATTGATGGATTATGCACAAAGGGCTGATGAAAGGAATTCCTTGTTGACCAATGGGATAAGTAACACTTCTTCGAGTAATAGGTCTACTTTCAGAGCCTATAACAATAACTGGATAGCTACTTGGAACCTGAATAATAAGAATTCTACCATCGAAAATGCTTCGGGCCGCAACACCGCAAGAGACAATAAAGCAAATATTTCTAATGGAAGAGGGTTCAGGAAGTTTTCACCGGCTGAGTATGAGGATAGGAAAGTCAAGAGACTTTGTTACCGTTGTGATGAGCAGTTTACACCGGGGAACAGGTGCGCTAACAAGAAATTACTAGTTCTGCTTATGGAAGAATGATGAAGTAGATGATGAAAAAGAGACCGAACCTAAATTTGTAGAGGTTTATCAAGAAATGAAGACATTGTAACTGTCCATGTATAGCATTACCGGCCTAACTACCAAGAAAGTCCATTAAGTCGTGGGGTATTATAGGAGAAAGGAAAGCGTGGTGTTGATATATTCATAATTTCATATTTACATTGTTGGTTAAAGAAGAACAACTAACTGTGGTAGAAACACCATTATATTATGTGGAGGTAGGAGATGGTAGAAGAATCCCTTGTGAGGGAATGTGTCAAAATACTTCTTTGTGGTAGAAACACCTTTACAATGCCTTAATACATTCGAATACTTCTTTGTGTTTTTTTTTTGGTCTAAAAAATTTCTTCGCGTTTGAATAGGGGGTGTATATGGTGTTTGGCATGGAATGACTCTCTAGTTTGGGTGAAATCAAGGCAAACTTCAAGGAATATTGATGATAAAGATCCCTATTGGGGGGGTGAACCGGAGCTTCTAAGGGGGCCAGCCTCCATGAAATCAATTTTCAAGGCCATTAAATAAGCGGGACAGGCTTATGTGGTGGAATATCATGGACTTGAGGGGCTGGACAGAAATGACATACAGAAACCAGAATGGTGCAATGCTGTCTTGGAAGCTTTTGCTGATATTTTTCAAGAACCACAAGGTTTACCACCCTCCCGGCAACAAGATCATGCCATTGTGTTGAAGGAAGGTGCAAATATTCCTAATCTCAGGTCTTACAGGTATCCCCATTACCAGAAAAATGAAATAGAAAATTTGGTGAATGATTTGTTAAATTCTGGTGTGATTAGGCCTAGTGTTAGTCCCTATTTTAGTCCTATTATCCTAGTCAAAAAGAAGAGTGGTGGATGGTGATTTTGTGTAGATTATAGGGCTTTGAATAAGATAATTGTGCCGAATAACTTTTCAATCCTTATTATTGATGACCTGCTTGATGAACTTGGTGAATCAATTATTTTTCTAAACTGGATTTAAGGTCTGGTTATCATCAGATAAGAATGAAAGAGGTTGATAGCCCAAAGACTTCTTTCAGAACACATGAAGGACATTATGTGTTTGTTGTCATGCATTTTGGACTCACTAATGCCCCCTCTACTTTTCAGTCTTTGATGAATCGGATGTTGAGGCCATACTTGAGAAAAATGTTATTGGTTTTCTTTGATGACATTTTAATTTATAGCAAGTCCGAAGAAGAGCACCAGAATCATTTGCAAGCAGTGTTGACACTACTCAGAGAGCACAATCTGTTTGATAATCTAAAAAATGTTCTTTTTACCAAAAACAACTTGAGTATTTGGGTCATATTATTTCAGGTAAAGGGGTGGCAGCGGACCCAAAGAAAATTGAAGGCATGATGGATTGGCCAGTACCTAAGGATTTGAAGGCTTTGAGAAGTTTTTTAGGCCTTACCGGTTATTACAGGTTTTTTGTGCAGGATTATGGCAAGATTGCAAGGCCTTTGACTTAACTTTTGAATAAGGACAACTTTCATTGGAATCTAGAGGCACCGAATTTGGAACACTCCGATTTTTGGAGCGTTATTACGTTAACTCAACTCTTAATATGAAATGATTTTGGAAAAGTACTTTTCATGCTCTCTGAAAAGATGAGTCTATTTTTTTCTTCTTTTAAAACCCCTTTTCAGAACAATCAAAGTATTGTGACATTTTTAAAACATGATGTATCTCTTAATATGATATAAGAATTAGAACTAAAATATGACATGTATATGTTTATTTCCCCGCACTAATGTGATACTTGTTTCCAAAAATGTGTACAATGCAAAGACATATGTGTTTGAAATAAAAACACACCCTATCTGGGACTGACTGTCTCTATTATACATATCTGGAAAATGCCCATACCAAGATCCGCTCAAGAATAATTGATTAGCAGTTGTATGCGGGTCAAAATAATTAAAAGATATCAAATATAGTAACAAGGTAATCAATCTTGGTTGTCTCGCAAGGATCTCTAATTTAAATACTACTGAAATTAAGAACGAACAGATAGCAATAAATAGGGGGGTTTTTGAGGAAAACTGTTTCAGTTTATCAAGCAAATCAGTTTAGAGAGACAATCATTTTACTGGTTTCGGGGTGCGCTTCTCGGATTTATACTAGATTTTAAAAAATAACGTCTCAAAGGATTTTCAATTCCAGATTGACATAAACTAACTAGAACAAGCATTAATTAGTTAATACGAATTCACATAGTTTCGGGAAAGCGTCGAAACAGTGGGTTCAATCGGTCACGAAAGTGGCCAATCGTCGTTTAAAGCATAACCAATATCCTAACAGAATTCATGTCAATCCTCTATCAATTTCTATTCACGAGTTAAATAAATTAAGCATCCAAATAACTTGAAATAATCACAGGTTGAGAAACGAGATTATATACAAGCAAGCGCGTACACAAATGAATCGCGATTTGCAAAAACATAATTCGAATGATTCAAGCGAAATAAGAAGAACTAAAATTGCAACCATTAAGAACGAAAACGAAATTGATAGAGACAAATTAGAAAATAAGATGAAATATCATAAACAATAAATAACCGAACCTCAAAATCCGTACAGCTACACCCGCTCAGCAATGAATTGACTCCGGGTTCCTTAGAGGTTATTGCACAAAAGTTTTGTAAAGTGTGTGATAATGTGTAAGAGACCAAAGACGGCTCTGAAAAGTGTATTTAGTCTCATAGAAAACGAAAAACCTAAATCCCTAAACGGGTTCTATGATAAAAGCCCGTTAACAAACTAATATTCGGCTCAAAACCCAATTTACATTGTAGCTCTGTTTTGACCTTCAGTAACTCAGAATTGGGTTTTGAGCTCAACATAAAAATTGTAGCTCTATTTCTTAGCTTTCCAACGCATGCTCGTACGCCTCAATCGGATAACCATAACCAAAGTTATGACTTGCAGAGTAGACAATGGTCAATATGCAATAAAAAAAATTAATCAAGAAATTATTGTATTGCTCAAATAAAGAAGGACACCTTCCACTGCAACTTTATCTCTGAAAAACTGAATTATGGTCCTCCAATAACTAGGTTGACATCCATTGCAATGGAGAACCACATGCAAGGGTCAAGGGTCATCTTCTAGAAATTACACACATATAGATATAAACCGACTCACATATACATAACCAATTCACATATGCATAATCCTAACAAGTTTCAAACAACATTCTAACAGCTCGGCACCAACAACACATCACACCACTCCACATATTCTAAGGCAATGCCTATATGTCAATGCATATGATTCTGAAATATCATCTCAAAATGTGTTGTGCTTCTCTCTATGATACTCCGCAACAAATCTACGATCCTAATATGGATGTGCTTCTTTCTATGATACTGTACTCGTGTAGTAATTCTCTCTATGATACTGCAATACACCCCATGATGAAAACTCAGGCGTGCTTCTCTCTATGATACTACACCACGTGGTCACTTCTTTTTATGATACTGTGCCACATTCGGTATGGTACTTCTCTCCCTAATATTGTACTATGCCAACCTGTAAGTCGACTACTTCTCTCTATGATATTGTATCACGAACTCCATGTATGCATGAATATACATCAACACCATACATATTTCACCACACCAAACATTATTCAACCAATCATCACATGGATTAAGAATAATGGTTAAACACTACACAACACCACACATTATTCATCTAAGCATTACATTCATCAAGAATAATGACATGATTAACAACTTCACCAAATCACATATACATCAATTATACAACACCAACCACATAATTCCACAATATTTACAATCAATCAAGTAAATGTTTTTAAAGTGTAGGAAGTGCCCTTACCGACTTTTTCTTTTGATTCAACACTGTTCAAACTCCGTAAGTATCTCTCATACCACACTAATCACTGCAATACCTTCCTCAAGTCATCGCCAACAAATTTCCTCTTAAAGTCTCTCTCAAAATCTCACTCTAACCTCCCTAACTTTTCATTTTTCTCACTTTTAGAAATAAATCTCCATTGGTTCAAAAGTCATAATTTTCAAACTATTAATTCATCATGATTTCAACCTCTCAAAAAGATTATTATTGTTTCTCAAATATTTTCCATTTGTTTATCATTTCTTAAGTCTCTTTCTAACCCCTTTTCAAAATCTGATACATGTGGTACGTCCACTTTTGTAAAAACTTTAAGGCAAAATACCATCTGGGCCCCTTAACTTATTTACTGTTTTCGTTTAGGTGCCTTAACTTTTCGAGGTAACGAATAGGTCCCTCAATTTTAAAAAAACGTTGCACCGTTTTTTCATTTAACGTTTTAAGATTAACGCCGTTAATCAGTGATGTGGCTTTATGTGGCTTTTTTTTATGCTTACTTGGTGGTCCAACTTTGATTTTTTATTAAATAACAAACCAAAATTTATTAAAAAAAAAATAATGTAAAAATATTCATCATCGTCATCCAAAAACAACCCCAAACCCAGATTCTGGTGACCCCTCCATTCCGGCGACCCCCTCCCCTGCCGTCACCTCCCTCTCCCCATGAAGAATCCTCCCTTACAGTTATACACAATTTCAATCTGCTATTCATTGGTTTAAGGGATTTCGTTTTTCAACAGCGTTTATATCTGCAAGAATTTGGGTGTAAGCATTTCTGGAAAATTAGTTCTTTTGAAAACAAGAATTTGGGTACCGTATAGTTACAGATTTAATTTCTGGAAAAGTGGGTGTAAGCATTTCTGAAACACAACAAGCATTTCTGAAACACGACATTGTGGGGTATTGGTTTCGTTTTCAAAATAGAGATGGTTCAGCGAAGAGAGGAAAACGGTGAAGGTATGGAAGGATTTGATGGTCAAAGAGAAGAGAGTGGGGGAGAGGGAGAGTTCAGCGATGGAAGAAAATTGGGGAAGATGATGACGTGTTTTTTAGTTTTTTAGTTTTTTATTTTTAATTAAAATAATTAATAAATAATGAGTCAGTTAACGGTGTTAGCGTAAAACTTTAAATAGGACAACGGTGCAACGTTTTTTAAAGGTGAGGGACCTATTCGTTTTCTTGAAAGGTTAAGGGACCTAAACGAAAACATAAAATAAGTTAAGGGACCCCAGATGATATTTTACCAAACTTTAAATTTCTTTTTCAAAAATGATTTACTCAATCACACAATCTGTCATACCTGCATAGACCTTATCTCACCTTCACTTCGAACTTGCTCCTGGTTCCCATCCGACATCTCAATCATAGATTATTAACAACATATGTACCAATTCACGACATAGAACAACCACATATATAAGCCCACAAAGGACACAACACACAATGTCCTCATAGGGACCAACCAACACCAAATCACCAAAGATCGTAAACAAACAATAAACAATCACCAACCGCAATCACAACCACAAACATATAATAGCAACTAGAAAGAATCCTCTACCTTAGGCGCTTTTCGTGATATCGTAAATTTCACATGGTCGTACCCACGACCTCTACAACTCGATCCTTTGCATCTACGTGTCCACTCCCTACTTTGTTGGCTCCGCCCAGATTCACATCTAATCATTCCGAGAATGAAAAGTTACATCATGATAGACAATTACTATATATATACTCATGTTGTGCCAGAGAGGATGAATAGTACTTTTCAAAAATCTTTTCATATTAAGAGTTGAGTTAACGTAATAACGCTTCAAAAATCGGGGTGTTACAGATTTCGTTTGATAAGTTGAAGAAGATAACTGAAATCTGAATTACCGATTCTAACTGTTCCAGATTTCTCTAAGGTATTCACTCTAGAAACTAATGCCTCAAACAAAGGTCTTGGTGCAGTTTTGTTGCAATAAGGGAGACTAGTAGCATTCTACAGCCAAACCTTGTTTGATAGAGCCTAAGGGAGACTAGTAGCATTCTACAGCCAAACCTTGTTTGATAGAGCCTAAGCCAAGTCCGTATATAAAAGAGAATTGATGGCTATTGTTATAGTCGTTCAGAAGTGGAGACACTACTTGATGGGACGCCATTTTATCATTCTGGCTAATCAGAAGAGCCTCAAATTCATTTCAAATCAAAGAGTCTTGAGGGAAGAACAATTCAAGTGGACATCCAAATTGATAGGTTTGGATTTTGAGATTCAATATATAGGCCAGGAAATGAGAACAGAGCTGCTGATCCCTCTCTAGAAAAATGACATATGTTGCCCCCTCTCTACGATTAGATTTGATGAATTAGAGGAATGGGAGAAAGAGATTCAGAATGATTCCAAAGTTGTGGGCAATTATACAAGATTTAATACAAGATGCAAATTCCCATCCTGGCTACTTTTTTAAGGATAGGAAGTTATCCTTTAAGGGTCGAATAATGCTTACTAAGGGATTCTCCAAGATTCCAACGTTGTTGGAAGAATTCCATAATTCAGTCACGAAGAACATTTGGTGTTTTTTAGAACCTATAAAAGAATTTCAGCCATTGTGTATTGAGAAGGTATGAAAAAGGATATTCAGCGGTTTGTTGCTAATTGTGAAATCTGCCAATTTAACAAGTACCATACTTTATCTCCAACAGGGTTGTTGCAGCCTTTGCCAACTCCTACACAAGTTTGGGCGGGTATTTCCATGGATTTTATAGAGGGCTTACCAAAGTCTCAAGGAAATAATGTCAATCTAGTGGTGGTTGATCATTAACAAAACACTCACAATATAGCCAACGCAGCAAACTTAGAAGTTTTCTCAACTTTGGAAGTCAGAGGAAGATAGTGAAAATTGGTTAATGAATACTCAGTTTGAGTAAATACATTCATAGATAACCTACTTGAATTTGAAAGCCTTCCAACATGCCAAATTTGACAGAAGAATATAGCGCGCCTTTCACATGAACAACATCTACAATGGGTTTCCACGCCTCCACTTGCTGGTTTGTCCATATGCCCGGCGGGTTTGGATAACTTCACATGACATATAAAAACTCGATCAACAATATTTATCTATCTATAATTGCTTTTACAGCCCCATGCAGGAATTCAACTCCTCTCTAGTATGGGATACTGTCAAATTAGAGAAACTGACTTATTCAATAAAATAATATTATTTTATTATGCTATATATGTGTTTAATTCTTATAAAATATTTATTTCAAAATTTAGCCCACATAAAAAATTTATTAATTTTTAGTCCCTATCTAGTATAAAAACAGATACTTTTAGTCCCTACATTTTATAAAAATGGATGCTTTTAATTCCTTTAGAGGGACTTAAAGCACCTACTTTTATTTATAAAATCGGATGTTTTTAGTTCCTTTAGAGGGACTTAAAGCACCTATTTTTATTAAAGGTGGGGACTAAATTATGTCAAAAATTTTACAGAGACTAAACTTGAAAGATTCATAATTTTATAGGGACTAAATACATATTTAACCCTATTTTATTTTAGGCTAAAGTGCTCCCGGGGTCCCTTATCTTTATTTAAAGTAACGATTTGGTCCTTTATCTTTTTTTGTCCCAAATCAGTCCTTTATGTTTTAAATTTTTGACACATAAATCCTTTTCTGTCCCAAATCAGTCCTTTATGTTTTAAATTTTTAACACATAAATCCTTTTTTTTGACACATAAATCAGCATTGTTAACGGAAAAGGATTTATGTGTCAAAAATTTGAAAGATAAAGGACTTATTTGGGACAAAAAAAACATAAAGGACTAATTCGTTACTTTAAATAAAGATAAGGGACCCCGGGAGCACTTTAGCCTTTATTTTATCTCATGCCGTCTCTTATTGAAAAGTTTCCAATATTTGGGGGATTCATTTCTTGCGTTTCCACCGGTCTGTGTGGTTCTCCCCTCCCAACATACTTTTTGCCACACCTAAAATTCGAACCCGAAACCTTGGGGTGGGATCCAAGTCCAGTTACCACTTGGACCAACACTTGTCGGTGATTATACGCATGGTTTGAGTTGAATGATAAAAAAAAAGAAAATAAAATCAATTTGTTACTTACCCCTGAGCAGTGTCAAAGACACCAGTAGCTTGAGCTTCGGTTAGAAGCCCTAGTACAGTAATACTATAATCTGAATATTTTTAAACTCGTAAATTTATTTAATCATTTAAAGATTAATATTTAACATTTAAAGTTTGTGGAATATGTATAGATATATTAAAGAAACATTAATTATAATATTTATTTGAAATAAAGTAATTTTTTGAATGAAATACTCTTATTTTATAGATAGAAAAAGCAATTAATATCAGTCAAGATATTAATTAATAGAAATATTATGAACAAAATAATATCATAATATTTCAAATGATAAATACTCTGATAGGTACCAACACCAACATTTCTCAGAAGCTTAACTCCCATTACAAAAGACTTTTTCAAAATCTACCAAGACAACTCATAAATTTAAGGTGATATACATCACAAAACAACTTAATATCTCCATACACGATTAAAAGAGTTCTGACCAATCGGAAACCAGTTATTGGTTTCCACCAACATTATTACGTGTTGATGCAATTTCATTAAACCCTATCATCGAGAACACATTCTTCATTACTAACATCATAGACATCAATGAGATCACACCCTTGGAAATGTTTCACTGTCTTTTTTCTAATTCTGTTGTTCACATGTTGATTCAATTCTTCTCAGACTTCTTTTGGGCATTTAGTACAAACTTTGCAACTACCCTTCTTCTCCATCATGGATCTTTCATTCTAGTAATTCCCCACAAGGTCTTCTAACAAAAATTATATGTGTAGCCACAACTGGACTGGAATTTTTTTGTTGCATTGGACAATAGTATTTCCATCCATCAAGAGTCAGCTCTGGACATAATTGTTGAAGGTTTAATGGTTCTTCAATTTCCACAGTATTAAAAATAGCAAAAAGAATAAACATTTTTACAAATATGGCCATTACAGAAGGCGGAGGAAGCGGAAAAAATTACTGCAAAAACAAAAAATAAAGAAGGCAAAATAAAATTGGAAAAAAGGGCGAAGCTGTAAAACCAAAAACAGGGGAACAGAAAAGCAAGAAATAAATCAAACAAGACAAGGAAAACACAATAAATGGAGAGAGAGAGAGAGAGAGAGAGAGAGAGAGAGAGAGAGAGAGAGAGAGAGAGAGAGAGAGAGAGAGAGAGAGAGAGAGAGAGAGAGAGAGAGAGAGAGAGAGAGAGAGAGAGAGAGAGAGAGAGAGAGAGAGAGAGAGAGAGAGAGAGAGAGAGAGAGAGAGAGAGAGAGAGAGAGAGAGAGAGAGAGAGAGAGAGAGAGAGAGAGAGAGAGAGAGAGAGAGAGAGAGAGAGAGAGAGAGAGAGAGAGAGAGAGAGAGAGAGAGAGAGAGAGAGAGAGAGAGAGAGAGAGAGAGAGAGAGAGAGAGAGAGAGAGAGAGAGAGAGAGAGAGAGAGAGAGAGAGAGAGAGAGAGAGAGAGAGAGAGAGAGAGAGAGAGAGAGAGAGAGAGAGAGAGAGAGAGAGAGAGAGAGAGAGAGAGAGAGAGAGAGAGAGAGAGAGAGAGAGAGAGAGAGAGAGAGAGAGAGAGAGAGAGAGAGAGAGAGAGAGAGAGAGAGAGAGAGAGAGAGAGAGAGAGAGAGAGAGAGAGATAAAACAACTGACAAAATTTGATCAAAAAAAACAACTGACAAAAAAAGAAGAAAGAAATCAAACAAGGAAGAGACATGAGAAACAAAAGAAAAATAGAGAGATAAAGGGCTGGAAGGTGAAGAAAGAAAATGAAAAAATAGAGGAAGAGATGAAGAAAGAGAAAAAACAACTTTGTTACTACTTACAAGATTTGAACTTCATAGCGTTTTATCAAATTTCCGACATGCAATATCATTATAGCGCTGCTATAGTCAATATTTAACAACACTGCAAGCACTTATAACAAGAAAAGTTACAACGATGCTGCAATAAACTATTAATCTTATGTAAATCTGGTAAATAGTAGCTTTGTATATAAGTTGAATTAGCTTTTAAACCTCAATTTCTTCAAAAGCTCCCTTGCCTAACTTATCCGTAAGCACCTATAATCTTACAAGACCTTTCGTTAAGATAAGAAATAAAAATCAATACTTATCTTAGTTGAAAAGTTCCAATAAGTTGAAAGCTATTCAAAACTAGGTCTAAGTTGAACTTATGACAATAAAATAAGCACAAGAAAATTATATGTAGACTAGTTACTCATAATTGGCCTTTGGATCAAGTCAAAAACTGAGGTAAAAATGTTGTTATTGTCTGCTTTTGTTTGGTTGTGGTGGAGGTATCAAAAAGACAGATTGGCTGGCCATAGGTGATATACTTTTTGGCTCCTTCATTGGTTACTTGAAAGTCTCATTGAGAATTTGCAAAGTTGGAACCATAAACAAGGAAATGTATAAGATTTTCTTCAATACGTTGTCGAAAGGCTATAATTGCAATCTTTATGATGCGCATTAGATACACTTTTGACAAGGATAGTAGCCTTGCGGCAACAAATGCTCGTACAAAGTATTTTGAAAATGTTTGTATGGAGTATACACATATTTTTCTGTGTATTGTCCTGCAAGTCTAGTATATAAAATAGCTACATTCTAACTTGCAAGCTCTGTTATGCATCTACCAATTTTTTTATGATTTTATTGAAACATTAGCTTTAAGGTCACAATTTCTGAGAAGAAACTTTCTTAATCATTACTATTTTACAAATGTGTAATTTGAATGGAAGAAGAAGTAAGTGGAATTATTATCATAATATTGATACCTATCAAGAAGGGAGTCACGTGGTGAGGGCTGTCAACTTAAGGGGTGGAATATTGGAGGGATAAGGGATTGTGGATCCCTCCAACATTCACTAACATTATTAACCACTAATGTTTGTACTTCAAAACTAATACTGTCTGTAAATAATGATTTCCCATTCTTGTTTTAGTAGCCTATTTAACTAAGGAGTAAACACTCAATTTACTTCCAAAAGATCACCTTCCTTCCTATTTGGTCCATAAACCATGAAAACATATTAAATTGTCTCTAGAGTTTACCTATGCCCATCAATTTAGTTCCTAAAAAAGAAAGTGATGCTTTAAGAGCAGATGAAATTACAATTACAATGAATTTAGTTGTTTTTTGAGCCTTAATCATTCAAATCAGTGTTTGACAACAATTACAATTACAATTACAATGTGATACAATTAGAGAGTTGAAACTAGGGTTAGCAGATAGTTAGATAAAATTAGAGTCAAACTCCAAAAGTATTGAAATTGAAATTTGATACAAGAATGGATAAAACAGTGAATAATATCTGCTATACCAGACAAGTTTAAGAGGATTACTTTTGCAGCTTCTCTAACTTTGTGGAATCGGATTTCTCGGCGGCGGCGTGAGGATATTTGTCACAGCATCAGGACCTCGATACTTAATCGCAGCATTATCGTAAAGCATAGCAGCTTCTTCTGCAGTGTCAGCAGTACCCAACCATAACCGCACACCACGAACTCGAATCTCCGCCGCCCACTTTCCCCATGGTCTCTGCCGAATACCGTGGAACTTTCTGTTAGAAGACGTCTTCCCAGAGACGACAGCGTCTTTGACGGTGGTTTCGATGTGAATTCGGTTGACATATCGCTTGGTTCTTTGGAGAGAAAAACACTCTTGTTCTTCGTCGCTGGAGGAATCTGTGGCCTCTTGATCAGTTATGGTTATTCGCACCACTTTGGGCTTTGTTATGTTGTTGCTGCGTTTCCTTGTAACGCTGTGGTGCTCCGTGTGTTTGCATACGAATCTATTTTCCATTATGTCTCTTAACAAGCCCGGAATTCAATGTGGCAGCGGTGGTCGGCGGAACGGGCGATTTCCGGGGAAGAAAATGGGCGGCGGCTGTGAAGTGAAAGACAAATGAAATTAGGGTGTTTTTTAGGATTTATTTATTTTTTTTAATTTTTCACTGAATTTAAAATTTCAGCCTCTATTTTCTTTTTTTGATAAATGATAAATTAGCCTCTATGTTTCTTTTTTTTATATATGAAATGGAAATAAAACTACAGACACCTGTAGTATCAGCGTGCAAATACAAATCCAGGAGGGGGAAGTTAATCTCAAAACACCCCATAAGAGGAATAGTCTGACTCTTTTTTTGACAACAGGAATAGTAAGACTCTTAGTTGCTGGTAAATCTGCACATTTATTTGCTTCACAATATGTATGGATTAGGGATGTTCTCCATGTTTTCCACCAAAAAAAAGGGATGTTCTCCATGTAGGGAGGTAGAGAAGTTAAGAGTTTTAAGAAGGGAGATGTGAGTATCTTTGTTGAGAAATATCCATGTTGAGAACAATGTCTGTTGTCTAAATTGTTAAAATTTGCTGTCGAACCAACTGAGTCAGATGCTGTCGAAAGATGCAGTTGAATTATGCAGTCGAAATATGCAGTAGAATTGCAGTCAAAAGATGCAGTCGAATTGCAGTCGAAAGATGCAGTCGAGAAGATGCAGTCGAAATAATGAGAACAAACCTACGAACACAATAAACGTTAGTTAAACAACCGGAGGCGTCTTGCGATTGCCCTGAAGAATTTATCCGCCTCTACAGCGCAAATTCCCCGAGGTACAACCGGGTCTTCTCAACCGCAGTAGCGAAAGAGGTATCAAAACTAGCAAAACCGTTTCAAAAATCAATTGTAATCAAAAGCTTTAACTCTGCGGTTACGGAATAAATGGGTTTAAAAGAAAAGGAGTCGTTGGAAGAAACTGACAGTTACAAAATAGAGGGAATTAAGTTTCAGTTTTCGACCAAATCATTTCACCAGTTAGATTTGCACTGAGCCAAGCCATGTTGGTCCCTGCTTGTGTGCGCGAGGGAGTCTATTCTACTTGCTTATTTACTAGCTCTCATTAAGCTTTAATATATAAAGACTTTGGTGAATCCAAAGCCAAGCAATGTGGGACTTCTCACTTTTGAAATATCTTTTATTTCCAATAAAATACAACTATCCCCCACATATTTCAAAGTCGAAAAATAAATTTATAAAGAGGTTTTCTGGGTTGACATCGTAGATGTAAAGTTTCGGAGCTGTATAGCAAGCTATGGAACCAGTCCTAGATAGATAAAACATAACATACTGTGAATTGGTATAGCAAGCTATGGAACCCAAGACACATATTATATGTTAGAGGTTTCACTATCACATTACACCCCCACAATTCTTGCTGTTTTTGCGGTGTTGCGCTACTAGGCCGTGCGCGTGCTCGGAATTCATGAGTGCTCTAGAGATCTCGCCAGGATCTCATGCAAGCGGCCCCACTTGACACTCATATAGGTGATTTCATCAAGTGTATGCTGCAAGTCATACACCACCCATAAGGGCTATGAAAATCATTAAAAGCTTTAAGCTTATCCTTTTAACCCTGCAGTCTAGCACCATCACAATAACACAATAGGAAGGGACAATAATAAAATTAATTACTTGAATTAATTTTCAGTGCTATCACTATCAAGAAGTGACTTGTTTTTACCACATTGAACCTTATTCATGGGATCTCCAATCACAAAGGTTGGGTTGCCATCACTTCTTAATATCAGTTGGCTTTAGTCCCATTCCCCTCGATGTTTCACATATCATTTTCTTCCCTAAGGACTTTGTCAGAGGATTGGCCAAATTCACTTCTGACTTCACATAATCGATCGATATTGTTCCATATTTTTGCAATTGTTTGACAACATTGTGTCTTAATTGCACTTGTCTGTTTTTGCCATTATAAGTCTTATTCTTTGCAACGGCTATTGCCGATTGGCTATCACAATGTATTGACACTGATGGTGTCGGTTTTATTCCCAAAGGAATATTAGCTAAAAGGTTCTTCAACCATTCAGCTTCAGTACCAGCCAATTCCAGAGCTACAAATTTCGACTCCATAGTCGATCTAGCAATGATAGATTGTTTGGCTGACCTCCAAGTTACCGCACCACCACCAAGTGTGAAAACGTAACCACTAGTGGATTTTGTCTCATATGAATCAGATACCCAGTTAGCATCGCAGTATCCTTCTAATACTGCGGGAAATCCACTATAAGTAATACCATAATTTGTGGTACCTCTCAAATATCTCATAAGGTGAGCAATCGCCTTCCAATGATCCTGACCAGGATTATGAGTGTACCTACTCAGACGACCAACTGCGTATGCAATGTCTGGTCGAGAGAAGTTCATTAAATGTAGTAGGCTCCCAATTACTTGGGCATACTGAGATTGGTCAACAGGATCACCTCTATTTTTCTTTAAGCGTGAGTTAGCTTCATAGGGGGTACTCAAAAGGGTAGAGTTATAGTGACCAAACTTCCTAAGAAGTTTTTCCACATAATGATCTTGTGATAGTATGATACTATCACCTTCCCTGATGATTCTAACTTCTAATATTACATTTGCCTCACCCATATCTCAATACAAGAAAAATCTGTTTTAGCTACCAACATTTGCGACGGAGCTTAATCCGTCAGTAATTTGCCACGGATTTGCGACGACTTGTATAAAAAGTAAGAAGCGGGAAATTTCCCGCTAGCGTTTGTGACGAATTAAAAAACGGTCCCAAATTTGCGACGGATATCCCGTCACAAGCCCGTCGCAAATGTCATCAGTTTCCTTCATATCACGCGTTTCTGAAAATACCATCAGTTTCCTTCTTCACTCTTTCTTTCTTCCCTCACGCAGTCCCCCCTCATTCTTCTTTCTTCTTTCTTTTCTCTCAGCCCGCCACATCACCATCACCAAGCCCGATCCAGAAACCCAAGATCTCCCCAACAAAAGCCCATGATGATCCATAAACCCAAGATCTCTCTCTCACCTGGCTAGCTTCTCGTTCCCTGTTCTCTCTCTCTCTCTCTCCGGCGGCGGCGCTCTTCTCTTCTCACGGAGTGACGGAGTCACGGTGGTGAGAAGCTTTCTTCTCTTCTCACGGTGGTGAGAAGCTCTCTCTCTACGACTCTGCCTCTCTCTCTCTCAGGTTAGATTTGTTCTCTGATTCTTTGATTAGTTGTTTGATTCTTTGATTGAAATTAATTTTTGATTTGGGGAAAATTTAAAACCTAATTGTTTAATTTCTGATTTGGGGAAAATTGGTAACCCTAATTGGTAATTAGTTTAAAGGATTAGTTGTCTATATAATCTGAGCATGCACAAGCACCATCATGATATGCTATAATGATATTTTTTCTTCTTTTGTGTGATATAATCTAATTTAAGGAAAATTGGTGGAGGGAATAATATCTGCCTGAAGCTCTAAGTAATTTTGATTATCTCAACTCACATAGGAACAAATCAGCATGCGTTGGTTGGGTCTTTTAGTTGACGTGTTTCGCTAAGTTGTGCGCTTGAACTTATATTGTAAATTCATTCTGTAGATCATCATTCCCATACATTCTCTATTTGTTAGTTTTGTCCCTTTGTTCTTAGCTGCTAATGACATGGAATCCAGCCGCTGTTTGATCATTTTTTCTGATAAGTATAGAATTGTATGAAAGATTGGAAGTGAAGGAAGAGCTTGATATTTTGAGTCTTACATAGTTCTCTAGTTCCAGCTGATTTTGAATTTGTAATTTGCTCCGTGCCTTCATAATATATTCCACAAAGACATTCTTTTTGTGTGTGCTTTACACTTAGATTGATTAAGTACTGTGTTGAGGACCAAAAGAAGTTATGGTAAGCCAAGCAGCTAGCCAGACAAGATTTCGAGCATTAAAACATGAGAGTGGCATTGAAGGTGAACCAGCGATTATTGTTAGAGTGATAGCATGTTTTCAACCTTTGCATGATTGTCAGGTCAGTAATATGTCACTAACTCTTAGTGTTTTTCAGTTGCTGTTTTTTTTTTCTATCTTTTATAAGTCTACCAGGCATTATTATGAAGCTAGCTATTTGATAAAAAAAAGTTTAATGGCTATTCTTTCAAAAGCTTCTATTATAGGTTATCTGATAATTTTATGAGCTCGTGATGATGAATGTTATCTTATAACTCTGTGCAGGCTGAATACTTTCGTCAATTGCTTAAGCATGTCACGTAATAGCTCCGCATTTATTTTCTCTTTAAGCTGGAATTTGTAGTTTTCTTTATCTGCCATTTGTTTCGAAAAGAAGCAGCAAGTTATTGAAGATCCCGTATCAAAGAACTGAAGCATTGTCTGGAATTTGTAAGGTGAGTGGATTCTGTTATTTTGTATTTTGTATCTGCAAACTCGGCCCATTTGTTTTCCTTTCCCTATTACAGAATTGCATGCTTTCCATTTGGTTTCCATTTAATGCTCTTTGCTCTCGACATTCTCTTTTTTTGCAGTTGTCTTCGATATCTATCTGAAGATTGCCCTAGTGATTTTCCATCAGGTATCTCAGTTTTGCATGTTTGCCATTTGGTTGCTAAACTTGGTGCTTCCATTAATGCAACTTCCATTTGTGCATTTCTTTCTTGCATTTAATCTGATTCTTCGATACACTTGGTGAAAGAATACGGATTGGAGCATTGCAACTTGCTTGCTTCCATTAATGCAGCCTACCTGTATTAACATCAGGTTTTCTCTCTCTGCCCTAAGTAACTGTTCTACTGCAAATCTTCTTTAGTTTCATCGGTTTGTATTTCATGTCTTGCAATTCGAGGTTCCTACACACATGTTAGTCTTCTTTTCATTTTCTGTATCATTGATTTCACAGGCTCTTCTTATTTTTTAAAATGTCAATTGTGTCTTATTTAATTTTGTTTTCAGCTTGGGAGGATTCATGCCACCATCAGGAAAGGTTTCTTAAGACAATTCCAACCTTTACTCCAAGAGGGGTCTACTTACCTAATTGATAAGGTTTTGGTTGCTGCAACTGACCACAAATTTGCAACCACTAACCATAAATATAAGCTGAATTTCCTGGGAATCACTGTTTGTACACAAGTGGAAGCTGACACTATACCTTCTAAAGAGGAGTTTCTCATTGGTATCTTACTTAACTTATTTTTTTTGTAATTTTTGCTCTTTTGCTACTTTTCTTTATACTTTTCTGATGTTTGTTTTGTATAAATTTCTATATGTGATTGGCCATGTTGTTCAGAAAGATGCCATTAGGAACCATTAGAGGCATGGGAATATCACAAGTTTGTTGCAATTTGTCCTTCAGGATTCAAAGTCGGTTTTGTTTACATTTGCTGAATTTATATTGTATAATGTTTTCATAATATTGTGACCATTTTTATTACCTCATTTATGGATAGGTTGGACACTGTTCAATGTACTTTTTGGGGTTAATATGCTGAGAGTATGCATCGTAGCTTAGAGATGCATACATCTTCCACTTCTCCTGTTGTTGTCATTCAATTCTGTAGGCTAAAGAAGTTTCAAGGTATGTGTTTGTTTGTGTTAAAGATTATATAGGATAATTACTTTTTATTGTTTTTTTCCTCTAAAGTGTTTCATTTTTTAGGTGTTGTTGGTGTTTCAAATGCCTTCCATGGAACAAAAGTGTTCTTCGAATCTGACATTCCTGAAATAAATGCTTATAAAGCAAAGTATATACATGAACTTTGATTATATACATTACTTTTTGGTTTTTGATGTTTGCCTTTTAACGTGTAGTGTTTTTCATTTTCTACCAGCATGGCCACTTCTGGAACTGTGATTCACCAACCTATAGCTCAAGTTTCTACGCCTGCACCATAATCTCTGCCTGATGATTTTATGCAGACTCCTTGCATGACAATCTCAGACCTCGTGGATGCTACTGATGTGTGTTTAGATTTTTTAGTTCATGTTGAGATTATGCTGTTAACATTTTACTTTCTTAATCTTACTATGTATTTTTTATTTGCAGGTTGGTTTTGGTGTAGTTTTGGCTCAGATAATTGAAATCGGTGGTGATTATGGTTGGTATTATGATTCTTGCAGTAAGTGTCTCAGGAAAGTCAGGAAGCAGGGTTTTAGGTTCTTCTGCAAAAAGTGTGCTAGGGTTGTCACTGTTGTCCCTAGGTTGCAATCTTTGTCTATTTATATTTGCGTGAATATTGTTGCCCACCATCTCCGGTTGATTCTCCAACCTCAGTTTTATTATGATTACTACTGCCTTTTGACAAATAAAGTTTGGGTACTTATTTGTTATCTTTCAACTTTCTCTTATCAGCAAAAGCGTTCCCTTTTTGCAATGTTTGCTCTAAATATATGCAGGATATATATGTTAATAGCATATTCGAACAACTTGTTTGATTTTATCTCATGATTGCTTAAGTTTTAGCAATACTCTAATTATCTAAATCGTTGATTTGTATCCCTATGAAACTACTTGCTATTGTTTGAAATTGCAACAGATTATCATAAACTATTTACTTACTAACATGCTCACTTGATTCTCTTTTGGAATTACAACAGATTATCTTTGTTAGTCTAAATCATTGATTCAAGGACATTTTGTGGAATGACTATTATCTCTATATATGAATTGCATACCAAGGTAATATCTCTTACTGCCTTTGAATTTCCAATTTGAATGCAGTCCATAACTTGGAATATTTACTTTATATTATATTATCCATGATAAAGGACTTGCTTATGCATTTATGGTTACCTCTTTTGCTCAAAGATTTGAGTATCCATGATTGTTCTTGGATCCTGATCCATATAAAATTGTTATCCCTCTTCTTCATAGATCTGAATAATGCATGTGTGAAGTTGTTATCCCTCTTCTTCTTCATTTCATGTGTAATTTATGATAGTCATGTGCTAGCCTTCTATGACTTTAAGAATAAGCTAAGGCATTTATGTCAAGTTTCTATTGTTTTTTGTGTTCTGGAAATGGGATTTATAAAACATATAATATTTGGTAAGTAAGAGATAATGCCAGAAAATAAATTATGGTATATTTCTGATGTGTGGATTTAGTTTTTTCTCTAACTATTAGTTTTGCTAAGGATCTGTTTGGAAATTTGGAGGAGAGGGAGAGGCTCTTTGTTATAAATTTTAGTAGCCCTCAATTTGTTTTCTGTAAGCATTCCTTTTCTTCAACAATTTGTTTTCTTTATACAGATTTTAAGAACAAGTGGGAGAATAGCTCATGGGGAAGAAAGCTAATTGTGAGGAAGAGGAGGGCAGCCCTCAATAATTTCGATAGGTTCACGATTATCATCACACTTCTCTTAGTTGAATGGCTTGTGAGTTATATGTGCTTTTAAGCATTGAATACAGAAAAGATCTGTGTTATTATTTTTAAGTATATCTTATCTTAATCTTAATATCTTACATTTATGACTTGTGTTGTTGTTAGGCAAGAGCTTGCAAAGCTGAAGAAGAGCGCGGCTTAAGCATTACATAGTATTTGTTAAGAATTATTGTTGTTATTGAATTATTGTTTTGTTCTATATTGTTATTGAATTATTGCTTGATTCAATGTTGTTAACTTGTTATTGAATTATTGCTTGATTCAATGTTGTTAACTTGTTATTGAATTATTGCTTGATTCAATGTTGTTATTGAATTATTGTTTTGTTCTATGTAAAAACAGAATGTGAAATCTTTTTATGTATGAATCTTTTTATTTTAATGCAAGTCTTCTTTTTTGAATATATTAAATAATATTTTGGATGTATAATTTAAATTTTTTTTAATTTTTTTTTAAAATTTCCGACGGATTTGCGACGTTTTTGTGACGAAAAGTTGTCAAAGTTTGCGACGACTTTGCCACGGATATTTGTGACGGACTTGCGACGAGTTAGCGACGGATTATTTGCGACGGGGAGTTTCGTCGCAAACGCTTTGCGACGAGCGGTTTTGCCACGACTCTTCGTCTGTCGCAACTTCCGTCGCAAATTCACATTTGCCAGGGAAAAAGGTCCATTTGCGACGGAAATTGCCGTCGCAAATGAGCGATTTTCTTATAGTGTCTTTCATATCAAAACAAGATGAAAGAAATGATTTTGTTCTAGTAACAATATCAAGACAAGTACCAAAAAATAAGCATGTCATCTACATATAAACATATAATCACATGTTCTCCACACAAAGTTTTAGTATAAACACATTTATCAACATCAGTTGTGGAGAAACCATCTTTAATTAAAGTTTTGTCAAACTTTTCATGCCATTGTTTTGGTGCTTGTTTTAAACCATATAAGGACTTAAGGAGTTTGCATACTTTGTTCTCTTGACCT
The DNA here is from genome assembly GCA_039519185.1 of Astragalus membranaceus. Classification (NCBI taxonomy): domain Eukaryota; kingdom Viridiplantae; phylum Streptophyta; class Magnoliopsida; order Fabales; family Fabaceae; genus Astragalus; species Astragalus membranaceus. Next base: position 158,122,861 of record CM076848.1, on the reverse strand, counting down.
AAAAACTATACATCCTTCGGGTTGGGTCATGTAAATTTCTTCTTCTAAGTCACCGTTTAAAAAGGCTGTTTTAACATCCATTTGGTGAATAACAAGTTTATGGATAGAAGCCAAAGCTATTAAAACTCTAATAGAAGAAATTATTGTTAATGGAGCAAAAGTATCAAAGTAATCAATGTTTTGTTTTTGCGAAAAACCTTTTGCTACTAGTCTAGCTTTGTATTTATCAATAGACCCATCGGGGTTATATTTTCTTTTGAAAATCCACTTGCATCCTATTGATTTTGCTCCAGGAGGTAAATCAACTAAGGTCCAAGTGTTACATTTGGAAATTGAATCTATTTCAGTTTTAATGGCTTCTTTCCAAAATTTCGACTCAGAAGAAGAAGTTGCTTCAAAAAAGGTTTCTGGATCCTTTTCGACAAGATAAGTATAAAAATCATTTCCGAAGGATGTTTCTTTTCTTGGTCTTTTACTTCTCCTTAATTCTTCATACGGTTCCTCATGAGTTTCATCATTAGTAGTTGCTGAAGGTTGTCTAGATATACTATCATGCTTCAAAGGAAAAATGTTTTCAAAGAACTCAGCATTCTTAGTTTCCACGATAGTGTTTATATCTAAAACATCACTTTTCACAACTAGAAACCTATAGGCAGCGCTATGTTCTACATATCCAATAAAAACACAATCAGAGGTTTTGCAACCAATTTTTCTTTTCTTAGGATCAGGCAACATAACTTTAGCTAAGCACCCCCACACTTTTAAATATTTCAAGTTAGGTTGATAACCTTTCCACAGTTCATAGGGGTCTTTCCGGTTCTCCTATGAGGAGTTCTATTTTGTATAAAACATGCAGTTAAGATAGCCTCACCCCATGTAACGCCCCAAATATTTAATTAATTATTTAATTAATTTATTCAATAATAAAGTGTGAGAATTTTGAAGTTGAGAATTATTAGTATAGTTGCTACGTTGACTTTTATTTATTTAATAGGTTAATTAAGTGTTGAAAATAATATTAGAGTAATAATAATATATTATTTTATGTGGGCTTATTTTTATGTAGAAATAGTAATATAAGGGGGTGTGAAGAGTGGCCCATAAGGCTAATTAGAAAAAAACAAAGAGAAGTATAAAAGGATTAGAATTAGGTTAAGTTGTCATAAGCTGAAAGAAAAATAAGGATTAGAGAAAACCTAGAAGCAAAGAGAGAAGGAGGCTGCGCATTGTTGGTGAGAAATAGAGAGGGGGCTGCGCATTCTTCATCCAAGAAGGGAGGTGACTGCGAAATCTTCAAATCCCAGGTAAGGGTGGGGTTCTAATTCTATAATAGGGTACATGAAGGGCTTTATGTGGGAAAATAAGGGATCCTATGTTTTGTTTAATCTTTGAAAACTATTTGTTGATGTTGGAATATATCTGTTGATGATTGAAATCAGTTTAGGGATTTTTGAACACAATGATGTACAAAATATGGGTCCTGGGCGCCATGGGCGCCGTTTGTTGTTCCTGGGCGCCATAGGCGCCGTTTGCTGCTGTTCTGGGCGCCATGGGCGCCGTTTCCTGTTGTTGCACTGGGCGCCATAGGCGCCGTTTCCTGTTGTTTCCTGGGCGCCACGGGCGCCGTTTCCTGTTGTTGTTGTTGGCGCACTGGGCGCCATGTCTGGCTGCTCGTTGCTTGTGTTGCTGATGTTGCTGGGCGCACTGGGCGCCAAGGGCGCCATGTCTGGCTGCCTGTTGCTTGTGTTGCTGAAGTTGCTGGGCGCACTGGGCGCCATGGGCGCCATGTCTGGCTGCCCGTTGCTTGTGTTCCTGATGTTGCTGGGCGCACTGGGTGCCATGGGCGCCATGTCTGGCTGCCCGTTGCTTGTGTTCCTGATGTTGCTGGGCGCACTGGGCGCCAAGGGCGCCAAGTCTGGCTGCCTGTTGCCTGTTGTCTGGTTGTTGCTAGCGCACTGGGCGCCATGGGCGCCATTTCTGGCTGCCTATTGCCTGTTGTCTGATTGTTGCTGGGCGCACTGGGCGCCAAGGGCGCCAAGTCTGGCTGCCTGTTGCCTGTTGTCTGGTTGTTGCTGGGCGCACTGGGCGCCAAAGGCGCCATGTGTGGCTGCCTCGTTCGGTTGCTGGGCGCATTTGGGCGCCGTCTTGTGGATTGTTGGGCGCTTTAGGCGCATTAGGCCCACAGTTGGCTAATTGTTGGTTGAGTCGTTAATTGTTAATCGTTAATTTGTGGAGTTGTTAGCCGTTGGTTGAGTTGTTACACTGTTAAATTGTTAAGTTGCTAAATTGTTTGCTCAGTTGTTGAATTGTTGATGATGTTGCACCTAGTTGGATTGCCTCTATTTATTGGCAAGATATTATGTTGTAGGCCTATAGCCAACGTTGAATTCCGTTGTTGTTGTTGTGTGTTGCTATGTAATCATTGTTAGTTGTTTGTGCGTTCACATCGCATCGCATACATAGCATTTTCACGTTGGAGCTATGCTCAAAACACGTTGGCCTGGACTGGCAAATTATGTTGAAGGCTTATGCCTTGTTGATGCCTCTATTTATTGGCAGATTTTTACGTTGGGAGTTCTGCTCCGATGGTACCACATGCATGTGCATAGTATTGAGTCGCATTCATATTGCATACTTAAGTGACTATGTTGGTGACTTGTGATTGATTGAAGTTGTTGATGACGGTGAAGTGGTATGTTGATGACTTGTGATTGATTGAAGTTGTTTGATGACGGTGAAGTGGTGAACTTATGTCTTCTGATTCTAACATACTGTTTTTCATATGTTCTATTATATGGTTCGATATCTCACCCCTTCTGTTTGAATGTTACCCTCCTGTTGGTAACGTGCAGGTAATCACGAATGAAGGCTGCTTACCTTCGTTTGATCGAGTCGGTGTCGTCGCTCTGATACGTAACACTCGGGGGGGATGAACACGTGTTTTCCTTATTATTTTGTTATGATTATTTTATTGTTGAAACTTAAAGTCGTTATTATCAGGGATTTCGCTGTTTTTGAGCTGTCTTAAGTTGGTTAGAGACGCCACGATTATTTTGAATTGACCTTTGTTGTGAATCCGCTGCGTAGTAATGAAGGTGACTTATTTTTAAAGACTAAAAGTTATTTATTGGTTCATCCAAAAGTAAAGTGTTATGTATCTGTTTTCACAGGCGAATTAATCATGTTTGTTGTTTTTAAGAAGAAAGTGTGGCACTCCATTCATTTGTTGAAAATTTTTATAAACTCTCATTTTTCGTGTTATTTTACCGGGTAGAAATGGGGTGTTACACCCCACAAGTTGTTTGGCGCACTAGAACTAATTAACATAGCATTCATCATCTCTTTCAATGTCCTATTTTTCCTTTCGGCTATGCCATTAGATTCAGGTGAATAGGGGGAGTTGTTTCATGTATTATACCTTCCTTTTCACAAAAATCATTAAAAGATATGTATTCTCCTCCACGATCGGATCTAACTCTTTTGATCTTTCTATCTAATTGGTTTTCGACTTCAGCTTTATATGAGAGAAAAGCTTCAAATGCTTCATCTTTTTGTCTTAAATAATAATTTTTTCCGCCCCTAGTTGGAGTTTGTTTTAAATCTCCTAGGTCCATATGAATTAAACTAAGCAATTCAGATTCACGTTGTACCGGGGGACATGATTTCTTTGTTAACTTGGATTCGACACACACATCACATTTACTATGTTGTTTATCACTAATCGAAATCATGCCAAGACGTTGTAATTTAATAACATACGGACGATTAATATGTCCTAGTCTAGCATGCCACATGTTATAAGCGTCAATCAAGTAAGCAGAAGTCGAAACATTTTTATTGAAATCAACGGTGTTGAGTACAAAAAGTCCATGATCATAATATCCCTTTCCAACAAAAGTGTTGTTCTTGGTAAGAATAATCTTAGCAGATTCAAAGGTCACTTTGATACCATGCTTCAGCAGAACACCGACAGAAATCAGGTTTGCCCTTATATTTGGCACATGAAGCACATTTGTGAGAGCCAGAGTTTTTCCCGATGTGAGCTTGAGAAGAACTTTTCCTTTCCCCACAACTGGGGCTGGATGTGAGTCACCCAGATAGATGTTTTCTTCTCCTTCCCCTACAGTAGTGTAGGAGGTAAAAACTTCTCTATTAGCACAGATGTGCTTGGTGGCTATAGAATCTACCACCCACTTGCTCACATCAGTTGCCATATTGACCAGAGAAACGACAGCAGCAATGACATCGTCATCCTCATTATCATCTCCACCAGCATCAGCCAAGTTGGCGTTAGCTTTAGCAGGATTGTCGTTTGTCGCCCTATGCCTGCATTTAGGTGCATAGTGTCCTGGCTTTCCACAAACAAAACAGTAGCCTTTTTTCTTGTATTCAGAGTTATGGACGCCAGGATAATGATCTTTGTTCTTTTTTTGATTCTTTTGATTAGTAATTTTCTTGGAATCATACCTTTTGTTTGAAGAGTCAGGTTTGCCTTTGTCGTACCATGAAGAGTTGTTCATCACCATGTTTGCACGTGCAGAAATAGATTTCGACCTTGCTTTGTTACTCTCCTTTCGGTTGGTATATTCAATAATGATTTGGGTCAGCAGCTCGTTCAGTGACAGTTGCTTGTGTTTGTGCTTCAGTTGTTGCTTGTAGTCCTTCAATGATTCAGGCAGCTTTTCGATCAAGATATACCTGCAATGAACTCGTCTGGAAGAACAATATTTTCAGCCTTCATTTCCTCTAGTAACTTGTGATACTGATTGATTTGAGTTTTGATTTCGTCAGTTTCACTCATGACCCAATTGTAGTAATTGCTGATGACAAATTTCGATTTGCTAGCATCTTCAGCAGTGTATTTGAGAATCATTGAATCCCAAATCTGATGAGCTTCCTTGTAGGTGCAGTAGATGTCGAACAATTCATTGTAGAGAGTGCTGAGAATTGTGTGACGGCACACCTTGTTGGCATGGATCCAACTTTTGACCCGTTTGGGAGTTGCAGGCTCGACAGGTTTGGTGTCAGTAAGCGCTGCTGCAACTCCGTGCATGTCAAGAAGAGAACTCACGCGCTCCTGCCACCTGCGAAAATTTTGGCCTGCGAAGACCTCGATTTTGGAGATGTCAGGAAAAGGCTTCGCGTAGGTTACTAGGACAGCAGCAGGAACAATAACAGTGCTATTGTTGTTGACGGTAGCACTGGTATCATTGTCGATGGTTGCGTCAGCCATAGGCTAAATTCTTCAGATTGTTGTCTAAATTGCTGAAATTTGCTGTCGAACCAACTGAGACAGATGCTGTCGAAAGATGGAGTTGAATTATACAGTCGAAATATGCAGTAGAATTATGCAGTCGGATTATGCAGTAGAATTGCAGTCGAAAGATGCAGTCGAATTGCAGTCGAAAGATGCAGTCGAAATGATGCAGTCAAAATAATGCGAACAAACCTGCGAACACAATTAGTTAAACAACCGGAGGCGTCTTGCGACTGCTCCGAAGAATTTATCCGCCTCTACAGCGCAAATTCCCTGAGGTACAACCGGGTCTTCTCAACCGCAGTAGCGAAAGAGGTATCAGAACTAGCAAGAAGAACTGGATCGTAACAGGAGAGCAACCCAGAGCTCTTTTCCAAGAAAGGTAGAAAATGAGTTTTCTGATGTGTTTTTCAAGTGCAACTCGAAACTGTTTATATAGGCTTTAAGAAAATAGTTGTTAGAGACATAGGCTCCAGCAATCAATAGCCAGTCAAAAAACCGTTTCAAAATTCAATTGTAATCAAAAGGTTTAACTCTGCGGTTACGGAATAAATGGGTTTAAAAGAAAAGGAGCCGTTGGAAGAAACTGACAGTTACAAAATAGAGGGAATTAAGTTTCAGTTTTCGACCAAATCATTTCACCCGTCAGATTTGCACTGAGCCAAGCCATGTTGGTCCCTGTTTATGCGCGCGAGGGAGTCTCTTCTACTTGCTTGTTTACTAGTTCTCATTAAGCTTTAATATATAAAGACTTTGGTGAATCCAAAGCCAAGCAATGTGGGACTTCTCACTTTTGAAATATCTTTTATTTCCAATAAAATACAACAATCCCCCACATATTTCAAAAGTCGAAAAATAAATTTATAAAAGAGGTTTTCTGGGTTGACATCGTAGATGTAAAGTTTCGGAGCTGTATAGCAAGCTATGGAACCAGTCCTAGATAGATAAAACATAACATACTGTGAATTGGTATAGCAAGCTATGGAACCCAAGACACATATTATATGTTAGAGGTTTCACTATCACATTACACCCCCACAATTCTTGCTATTTTCGCGGTGTTGCGCTACTAGGCCGTGCGCGTGCTCGGTATTCATGAGTGCTCTAGAGATCTCGCCAGGATCTCATGCAAGCGGCCCCACTTGACACTCATATAGGTGATTTCATCAAGTGTATGCTGCAAGTCATACACCACCCATAAGGGCTTTGAAAATCATTAAAAGCTTTAAGCTTATCCTTTTAACCCTGCAGTCTAGCACCATCACAATAACACCATAGAAAGGGACAATAATAAAATTAATTACTTGAATTAATTTTCAGTGCTAGCACTATCAAGAAGTGACTTGTTTTTACCACATTGAACCTTATTCATGGGATCTCCAATCACAAAGGTTGGGTTGCCATCACTTCTTAATATCAGTTGGCTTTAGTCCCATTCCCCTCGATGTTTCACATATCATTTTCTTCCCTAAGGGCTTTGTCAGAGGATCGGCCAAATTCACTTCTGACTTCACATAATCGATCGATATTGTTCCATATTTTTGCAATTGTTTGACAAAAATGTGTCATAATTGCACATGTCTGTTTTTGCCATTATAGGTCTTATTCTTTGCAACGGCTATTGCCGATTGGCTATTACAATGTATTGACACTGATGGTGTCGGTTTTATTCCCAAAGGAATATTAGCTAAAAGGTTCTTCAACCATTCAGCTTCAGTACCAGCCAATTCCGGAGCTACAAATTTCGACTCCATAGTCGATCTAGCAATGATGGATTGTTTGGTTGACCTCCAAGTTACCGCACCACCACCAAGTGTGGAAACGTAACCATGCACTAGTGGATTTTGTCTCATCTGAATCAGATATCCAGTTAGCATCGCAGTATCCTTCTAATACTGCGGGAAATCCACTATAAGTAATACCATAATTTGTGGTACCTCTCAAATATCTCATAATTAAGGTGAGCAATCGCCTTCCAATGATCCTGACCAGGATTATGAGTATACCTACTCAGACGACCAACTACGTATGCAATGTCTGGTCGAGAGAAGTTCATTAAATGTAGTAGGCTCCCAATTACTTGGGCATACTGCGATTGGTCAACAAGATCACCTCTATTTTTCTTTAAGCGTGAGTTAGCTTCATAGGGGGTACTCAAAGGGGTAGAGTTATAGTGACCTAACTTCCTAAGAAGGTTTTCCACATAATGATCTTGTGATAGTATAATACTATCACCTTCCCTGATGATTCTAACTCCTAATATTACATTTGCCTCACCCATATCTTTCATATCAAAACTAGATGAAAAAAATGATTTTGTTCTAGTAGCAATATCAAGACAAGTACCAAAAATAAGCATGTCATCTACATATAATCACATGTTCTCCACACAAAATTTTAGTATAAACACATTTATCAACATCAGTTGTGGAGAAACCATCTTTAATTAAAGTTTTGTCAAACTTTTCATGCCATTGTTTTGGTGCAGGTTTTAAACCATATAAGGACTTAAGGAGTTTGCATACTTGTTCTCTTGACCTGAAACTATACATCCTTCGGGTTGGGTCATGTAAATTTCTTCTTCTAAGTCACCGTTTAAAAAGGCGGTTTTAACATCCATTTGGTGAATAACAAGTTTATGGATAGAAGCCAAAGCTATTAAAACTCTAATAGAAGAAAGTTTTGTTATTGGAGCAAAAGTATCAAAGTAATCAATGATTTGTTTTTGCGAAAAACCTTTTGCTACTAGTCTAGCTTTGTATTTATCAATAGACCCTTCGGGGTTATATTTTCTTTTGAAAATCCACTTGCATCCTATTGATTTTGCTCCAGGAGGTAAATCAACTAAGGTCCAAGTGTTACATTTGGAAATTGAATCTATTTCAGTTTTAATGGCTTCTTTCCAAAATTTCGACTCAGAAGAAGAAGTTGCTTCAGAAAAGGTTTCTGGATCCTTTTCGACAAGATAAGTATAAAAATCATTTCCGAAGGATGTTTCTTTTCTTGGTCTTTTACTTCTCCTTAATTCTTCATACGGTTCCTCGTGAGTTTCATCATTAGTAGTTGTTGAAGGTTGTCTAGATATACTATCATGCTTCAAAGGAAAAAGGTTTTCAAAGAATTCAGCATTTTTAGTTTCCACGATAGTGTTTATATCTAAAACGTCACTTTTCACAACTAGAAACCTATAGGCAGTGCTATGTTCTGCATATCCAATAAAAACACAATCAGAGGTTTTGCAACCAATTTTTCTTTTCTTAGGATCTTGCAGCATAACTTTAGCTAAGCACCCCCACACTTTTAAATATTTCAAGTTAGGTTGATAACCTTTCCACAGTTCATGGGGGCTCTTTCCGGTTTTCCTATGAGGAGTTCTATTTTGTATAAAACATGCAGTTAAGATAGCCTCACCCCACAAGTTGTTTGGCGCACTAGAACTAATTAACTTAGCATTCATCATCTCTTTCAATGTCCTATTTTTCCTTTCGGCTATGCCATTAGATTCAGGTGAATAGGGGGGAGTTGTTTCATGTATTATACCTTCCTTTTCACAAAAATCATTAAAATATATGTATTCTCCTCCACGATCGGATCTAACTCTTTTGATCTTTCTATCTAATTGATTTTTGACTTCAGCTTTATATGAGAGAAAAGCTTCAAATGCTTCATCTTTTGGTCTTAATAAAAATACCTTAGTGTATCGCGAAAGGTCATCTATAAACGTCACATAATAATTTTTTCCGCCCCTAGTTGGAGTTTGTTTTAAATCTCCTAGGTCCGTATGAATTAAACTAAGCAATTCAGATTCACGTTGTACCGGGGGACATGATTTCTTTGTTAACTTGGATTCGACACACACATCGCATTTACTATGTTGTTTATCACTAATCGAAATCATGCCAAGACGTTGTAATTTAATAACATACGGACGATTAATATGTCCTAGTCTAGCATGCCACATGTTATAAGAGTCAATCAAGTAAGCAGAAGTCGAAACATTGTTATTGAAATCAACGGTGTTGAGTACAAAAAGTCCATGATCATAATATCCCTTTCCAACAAAAGTGTTGTTCTTGGTAAGAACAATCTTATCAGATTCAAAGGTCACTTTGATACCATGCTTCAGCAGAACACCGACAGAAATCAGGTTTGCCCTTATATTTGGCACATGAAGCACATTTGTGAGAGCCAGAGTTTTTCCCGATGTGAGCTTGAGAAGAACTTTTCCTTTCCCCACAATTGGGGCAAGATGTGAGTCACCCAGATAGATGTTTTGTTCTCCTTCCCCTACAGTAGTGTAGGAGGTAAAAACTTCTCTATTAGCACAGATGTGCTTGGTGGCTCCAGAATCTACCACTCCCACTTGTTCACATCAGTTGCCATATTGACCAGAGAAACGACAGCATCAATGACATCGTCATCCTCATTATCATCTCCACCAGCATCAGCCAAGTTGGCGTTAGCTTTAGGAGGATTGTCGTTTCTCGCCCTATGCCTGCATTTAGGCGCATAGTGTCCTGGATTTCCACAAACAAAACAGTAGCCTTTTTTCTTGTATTCAGAGTTATGGACACCAGGATAATGATCTTTGTTCTTTTTGTGATTCTTTTAATTAGCAAATTTCTTGGAATCATACCTTTTGTTTGAAGAGTCAGGTTTGCCTTTGTCGTACCTTGAAAAGTTGTTCATCACCATGTTTGCACGTGCAGAAATAGATTTCGACCTTGCTTTGTTACTCTCCTTTCGGTTGGTATCTTCAATAATGATGTGGGTAAGCAGCTCGTTCAGTGAAAGTTGCTTGTGTTTGTGCTTCAGTTGTTGCTTGTAGTCCTTCCATGATTCAGGCAGCTTTTCGATCAAGATACCTGCAATGAACTCGTCTGGAAGAACAATATTTTCAGCCTTCATTTCCTCTAGTAACTTGTGATACTGATTGATTTGAGTTTTGATTTCGTCAGTTTCACTCATGACCCAATTGTAGTAATTGCTGATGACAAATTTCTGTTTGCTAGCATCTTCAGCAGTGTATTTGAGAATCATTGATTCCCAAATCTGATTAGCTTCCTTGTAGGTGCAGTAGATGTCGAACAATTCATTGGAGAGAGTGCTGAGAATTGTGTGACGGCACACCTTGTTGGCATGGTTCCAACTTTCGACCTGTTTGGGAGTTGCAGGCTCCACAGGTTTGGTGTCAGTAAGCGCTGCTGCAACTCCGTGCTTGTCAAGAAGAGAACTCACGCGCTCCTGCCACCTGCGAAAATTTTGGCCTGCGAAGACCTCGATTTTGGAGATGTCAGGAAAAGGCTTCGCGTAGGTTACTGGGACAGTAGTAGGAACAATAACAGTGCTATTGTTTTTGACGGTAGTACTGGTATCATTGTCGATGGTTGCGTCAGCCATAGGCTAAATTCTTCAAATTGTTGTCTAAATTGCTGAAATTTGCTGACGAACCAACTGAGACAGATGCTGTCAAATGATGCAGTTGAATTATGCAGTCGAAATATGCAGTAGAATTATGCAGTCGAAATATGCAGTAGAATTGCAGTCGAAAGATGCAGTCGAATTGCAGTCGAAAGATGCAGTAGAAATGATGCAGTCGAAATAATGCGAACAAACCTGCGAACACAATAAACGTTAGTTAAACAACCGGAGGCGTCTTGCGACTGCCCTGAAGAATTTATCGGCCTCTACAGCGCAAATTCCCCTAGGTACAACCGTGTCTTCTCAATCGCAGTAGCGAAAGAGGTGTTAGAACTAGCAAGAAGAACTGGATCGTAACAGGAGAGCAACCCAGAGCTCTTTTCCAAGAAAGGTAGAAAATAAATTTTCTGATGTGTTTTTCAAGTGCAACTCGAAACTGTTTATATAGGCTTTAAGAAAATAGTTGTTAGAGACATAGGCTCCAGCAATCAATAGCCAGTCAAAAAACCGTTTCAAAACTCAATTGTAATCAAAAGGTTTAACTCTCCGGTTACGGAATAAATGGGTTTAAAAGAAAAGGAGACGTTGGAAGAAACTGACAGTTACAAAATAGAGGGAATTAAGTTTCAGTTTTCGACCAAATCAGTTCACCAGTTAGTTCGACCAAATCATTTCACCAGTCAGTTCGACCAAATCATTTCAACCAATAATTGGACGTATTCGGATAGGCTGATAAAACAATATTTCATTTGATAAAAAAGTTAGCGCAAGGATAGTCGAGCGTGCAGGGGAAATCGAAAGAATTGCAATGAGCCAAGCCATGTTGGTCCCTGCTTGTGCGCGCGAGGGAGTCTCTTCTACTTGCTTGTTTACTAGCTCCCATTAAGCTTTAATATATAAAGACTTTGGTGAATCCAAAGCCAAGCAATGTGGGACTTCTCACTTTTGAAATATCTTTTATTTCCAATAAAATACAACAATGTCAACAATGGTCCTGGAGTATGGATGTTCACGGTGCGGGTTGGTTCGGTTTTGAGCACAAATGTGAACTGAATTGCAAGGTTAAAATAGATGCGGTTTGGTTTGGTTCGGTTGGCTTCTAAAAAAGAACCAAACAAACCAAACCAATGCGGTTTGGATTGATTCGGTTTTTTATGATAAAAAATACAATTTATAAATCCGCCAAAAGAAGAAAAAGATTGTGTTGTTGCATATAATTAATTACTAATTAGCATCGAGACACTTTCATACAAAATAAATATCATTCCAAACAAGAAAAAAAAACTAAAAAAAGACGAAAAACATTCTTTATGAAGTTCGAAAATGAAGCCGTCACCAAAGTTTAATTTTAAGGGCAATCATTGGTAAATTCCTTTGGTTTGGATAAGGGTCCTTGAGACCAGATTTGGGTTCGGGAGTCGGTTATGCGTGAGGAAGGTATTAGCACCTCACGACATCATTCCTAAGGAATGTTACCTTCTAATTAGTTGTGTAAAAATAATGTTAATTTTTTAGAATGTTTATTTTACCCTTTTATTGTAAATTAAAAAGAAAAAAGACTTAATAAAATTATTTATTTTTTGTGCTTGAAAGGAGTGGGCCCCCGCTCCTACGTATCTCCAGGTGCGATGGAGAAATCAAAGCTACGTAGTTCTTGGGTAGAAAAAGTTTGTTTGTTGGTGTTTTTTATTTAGGGGTTTTAGGACTTCTCATCCGTGCGGTTCATTTATCCTAAAACGATGACTAACTCGGTTGTACGGACAACTTAATCCCCTGTTTTTGAAAATAAGATTTTATTTTTTTAGAGAAAAATGGTTTGGTGTATAGAGTGATTTGATTTGAATAGGTATTTTAGGACTCTTGAGCCGTACGGTTCATTCATCCTAAAACGATGACTAACCCCGCCGTACGACCGACTTAATCCCCTATTTTGAAGGTTTGATCTTTTTGAGAAGAAAGAGAAAAATGATTTGTATATTTGTATTTTTTGACATTATTTATATTTAACAGGTATTTTAGAACTCTTGAGCCGTACGGCTCATTCATCCTAAAACGATGACTAACCCGATTGTACAATCGACTTAGCTCCCTAAAAAAAGAATAAACGAGGTGGGTTGTAAAAAATAAAAAGTAAGTGCAATTAGCTTCAAGGGGTTGTATCATTAACAGGGTGGTGCGTCTAGCTAAAGTCCAATTTCGTTTTTGGCTTTTGGAATAAAACTGCGCAGGCTTCATATAAGAAATAAGGGGGCTGTCCCACAACAACACCGGGTGTGTAAATAGCAATCTGAATTTTAAAATTGAAAACAAAACAAATATAAAAAGGAAGGCACATATAAGAGGAAACAAATGATTTGCTGGAACCCTAATTTCATTTCCTCAATCTCCAGCCCATTTCCCTCAAGAGAGAGAGAGAGAGAGAGTTCTAGGAGAGAGAAAGAAAGAGGAATGGCTGAAGGAGAGGGAAAGGAAGAGGGATTGCCTCGGACCAACACTGGTGTCATGCGATGGTGACCGCGGGAGTTCGCGGTAAAGGGATGGCGTGAGGAAAGCCGCCGACCGACCGCTCCATGGCCGGCGGCGAAGTTACGTTGACTGAAGGGGATCAGTGGTTCACGGTGGAGAAGGTATCATGCGCACAGGGGAAAACGACGGAGATGACCACCGTACGGTGGTCGTTTGCTTCTAGTTCGGTTTCGAAGGCTAGTTAGAGGGGGAGGACGACGGCGACAACGACCACCGTACAGTGGCCGGAGCTTCAGGTTTGTTACTGTTCAGTTGTTTTTTTATTCCTTTTTTCTGATTTTTTATTTACAAGCCTAATGATTTTCCTTAAAAAAAACCTAATCTATTTACAGTATTTACCCTAATCTATTTACATCAAATTCGATTTTTACTTCAACTATATATGTATTCCAGATTCTGTTCTAATGAATAAAAAAAATGTGTACAATAGAATATGACCAACCTTTTTTCCAGCTTCTGAAAATCGCTCCTAAGTTGCTCCTAGGCCGCTCATTGCTTACTGCTTCTACTACTTACTCCCTTCTTCGTTTCAGAATTTCTTGGTGTTTCGTGATTAGGGTTTCAATGTGAGACCGCAGTGTTGTTTGCTTTGAATTTCTGTGTGTATTCTTGTTTCTCAGAAACTCGAACTCAGTGTTTTGGTGATTAGGGTTTCGATGTGAAGCCCTAATCTTTTTTAAGTGATTTCTGAATGTTTTTCTCTGATTTTTTCTCCCCATTGCTGTGTGAATTATCCTTATTTTATAGGCAAACTTTAGGGTTTTAGAACTTCAATTTTCTGATTGTCATGATCTTTATTTCCTGTTTAAGATGCTTAGAGACTTGCTTAGCAAGCACAAGCCATTGGGCTTAGGGTTGGAGAATTGGAGAATGGTAGATCCTTGCTTACTAAGGAATAACACTGAAACGCAGCAGCCGGTTGTCCTTTTTTTGCATTTTTTGTAATTTTGTTATTTTTGTGATTTTTGGTATTTTATTTTCTTTTGATTAATTTTGACTTTTATTAATCTGTTTGCTATTAGTATTTTTAATTTTTGTAAATCAGCTTTTATTTTTGGTATTTTTATTATTTTTTGCTAAATGAGTTAAAAAGAAAAGTGGAACCTAGCCCAATCAAAAAAAAGTATTAAATATACGCCTAATTAAACAAAATAGTATCCAAATGAGTCCAAATACTAAATTCGTGGTCATTGGGCCTGAGACTTACAATTTCTGTCTACTATCTGCAATTGTACTAAAAACAATAGCACACAAACTAGCAAATTAAAATAACCATAGCAATGAAGAGAACATGGACAAAATTGGGGTATAATAGCTGCCCCTCTTTATTTATATTCCACTAGAAAAGATGAAGAGTTTTCAAATTTTCATAGTACGAATAGAAATAAAGATAAAACAAACGCTAATTTTGTCCGATTAGGAGGAAAGTTGGGGGTTTTGAGAATTAACTAGAGTTAACGCTATGTGTGTTAACAAGAAATCAATAAAGAAGGATCACTGGTGATCTGAAGGACCGATTGGTCTAAAGGACTGTTTAGTGTGAAGAATCGATACCTTTAAGTGTTGGCAACATGATTTGAAGGTCTAATTCACAGTCGATGCTTGGCGCACTGATTTGAATTACACTGAAGGACATGTTGGTCTGAAGGGCTGCCTGGGCCTGATGGACCAAAATGGTCTGATGGATCGCAACTAGCTATGGTACTAGTATAACAATCTGAGGGTGACCTACGTCGGTGCGGTCGTGAGGGTCAAGATCAGGTCTTGAACTGATATGTTGACCGCGAAGGATTTACGCTACGTCTTAGGCAGACACGGATAATCTGAAGGACCTATTGGTCTGAAGGATCCGTCGGGCTCAGTGGCGACGTATTGATCTGAAGGTGCAGCTCGGAGTCGTAGTTTGACACGTTGACCCGAACTGAACTGAAGGAGCAATTTGGTCTGAAGGATCTATGCTAGACTCTGTGCTAACATTACGATCTGGTGCGTAATATATAGGATCAACGCGTGACGCGTTGATCTAAAGAGAACAAAACATAGCTAGGGATCGACACTTGGAGTCGATTTTGAAAAGCAATAAAGAAGGATCATTGGGGATCTGAAGGACCATTGGGGGTCTGAAGCAGCACTAGGGCTCTGAAGGACCATAGGGGGTCTGAAGGATCAACGGGGTGATCTGATTTATGGACTGACATAAGTCTAATTTAAGGACCACAATTGGTCTGGTTTATGGACCGACACGTCTGAATTATGGACCAACATGTGTCTGCATATTGGTCTAATTTATGGACACAATGGGTCTGGTTTATGGATCAACATATGTCTGTTTATTGGTCTGATTTATGGACCAATTATAGGTCTGAAGGATCAACAGGGTGATCTGGTTTATGGACTGACATAAGTCTGATTTAAGGACCATAATTGGTCTGGTTAATGGACCGACACGTCTGAATTATGGACCAACACGTGTCTGCATATTGGTCTGATTTATGGATCAATATATGTTTGTTTATTGATCTGATTTATGGACCAATAATAGGTCATATTTATGGACCAATAATAGGTCTGAAGGATCAACAGGGTGATATGGTTTATAGACCAACATCGGTTTGACTTACGAGCCGACATAGGTCTGGTTTATGGACCAATAGGTCTGAAGGATCAACAGGGTGATCAGAAATGTGGTGTTGAATCAACGCTTGGCGCATTGATCTGGATAGAAAAATAAAGGAGTGACGTTTGGCAAGCCTACTGAAAAAATGTCATGTGTATAGTATGAAAGTATGTGATGAATGTGCAATGATTTGATGTTTGTTGGGGGTAGTGAATGAGATGTGGCGGATAATAGATGCTGAAGTTGATGGAATAATGAAGTTGATAAACAGTGTATGTGTATGCAGATAAGAAGATGTGTTTTTGCATTTTTGAGATGAGAAACGAGACTTTCAATGCGAGAAATAGCGAGGTGAATACTTTGGAATCATTTATTGGAAAAAATTAGATTTTATTTGAACTCAAACTTTGGCAAACTCAAGGTTGTTATCTTTAGACACGGTGATGTACAAAAGTATTTGACTACATTTGCAAGCTCACTCACATTGCTCTTCCATTTGATCATGATGCCCTATGATGACCGAATTTCAAGTCTACAAAATTAACTGAGTGAGTTTTCAGTATCACATGATCAACTTGTGTTCTCTCTCTCTTTAGCAAACATGTATAATAGTGCAAATATAGATGAATGAGTCAGTTGACTCGGGGTTCTAAAAACCTACGGTGTGGACTAATGCGACACATGATGGGGTGAATGACAGGTTTATTGTCCAAGTTCATGAAAGGTAAGTTTCCCCAACTCAAGAAAATGTGGGGCTGCCCCAACTTAGATTTCTGATGACGATGAGTGAATAGTCTGCCCCTGTCTAGTGATGATAACAGCTAGGGGTGTAGAGGAAATGATGAATTGGGAATGCCTTGACTTTGGAATGAAATGTGGCAAGCAAGAGATTATGTTTCAACCCATGGAGTTTGGTGTTGGCCTGATTATGACAAGGACAAGGTTGCACTGACTAGAGTGACATTGTGAAAGGGCGTATTTAGGATGATGGATTGAGAAATTGCCCTAGTATGTATTTGTGGATGTGAATATAACAAGGGGATGAGATGAGTGTAGGGCGAATTTCACCAATTTTAGGTAGAGTGAAGGGTGAGGGGATTGCCCCACTTTGGAATGGCATTTCAAATGGTAGCTTTAAGTGAGGTTGTGGAAGGTGATGGATTTAGGGTAATGGTTGTATAGATTGGGTGTGGTATATGAATGGGATAGACAATGGACAAATTACCCCAAGCTCAAGTGGAACGAAAGATGAAGGGAATGCCCCACTTTGGGATTTAGGTGATGATCCTAGTATAAATTTTCGGTTCTTTTAAGATGGCTCCGATGGACTATGGTAGTCTTGAGCTTTTGATATGATGAAAACTTCACTTGGTGACCACTAAACCTTGTCTTGATATATGTGTTTCTTGAATGAATCTTGGAGTGCAAGCCTTTTGAGTTTTTTTCCTTTTTTTTCTTGCTTTTTTTTAGCTTTATTTTTTTTGAGATTCTTTTTTGAGAAAATAGATTGTAAATAAATAAACTTATTTGTCCCAAAATTAAAACTTTGAGAAAACGAAAGCAATCAGTCATTGATCAGAATGGACTTTTTTAGGGTTGTTATAACATGGTCAATGGTTAGCGGTTTATGAAGAAAGGATAATAAGGCCCAAAGAGGTGTTTTAGGGTTTATTCAGACAAGGACCTTTGGTGAAAGAAAGGATAAGTAGGCCCAAAGAAGTGTTTGAGGCCAATGGTTAGAATTTTATGAAAGAAAGGATAATTAGGCCTAAGAAATTTTTGAGGGTTTTCTTTAGACAATGATCTCTTATACGCTTCATGGTATGATGTATCAACTCCCAATTTCAACTGTTTTTTTTCTTTTTTTATATGTTCAGGATTTTTTCAATCCTCTTTTTTTGTTTCTAGAATTTCACTTTTTTTTTATTTTTCTTTTCATTTCTTTTGAGCTGAGTAAGCTAATAAAAGTGATACACCATTTTTAGATGTGGAATTTTTCGGCTCAGGGGTGGCAAAAGCTATTTCTTCTCTTTTTTTTGGGATATGGAAAGATGGTCAAACTTCATTTCAAATCATGATTTGCTTGTTTTCTCAAAAATTAACTCAAGGACAAAAATTTATATATTTTTATATATTTGCTTTTTTTCTTTATTTCTTTTTATATGGCTTACTTTTTACTTAGGTTGATCTTGCGAGTTTTCAACCTAACGGGCCTTTTTTACCATTTTTTTTGCAAAAGACTCGCACTTGCACCAAGTGAATATAATATTGACAAGATATCTAGTGATCACAAATTTGCCCCAGCATGGAGGACCTAAAGTGTTATTTTTCATCATTGAGAACAAACCTAATAGTCAACTAGATATGATGTGGGAAATATGTACTTTATGGGAGGTCGGGGTGGGATTAGACATGGATGGGGGATGTTGATAAGATGGGGACACTAACTGACTCAAACAAGAGTAAAGACACATGTCACACAAGTTCACTATACGAATGCTTCATGGAGAATTGACATTAGTCAGAAATATGAGAGAAGTAATTTTTGAAGTCACACTAGTTAACAATGGGGACCATTTTTGTAACACCCCATATTTCTAAAACAAAGAAATACCTAACTATACAATTTGGTTTACATCAGAGTATAAAAATTCCTGCTTAGATATACATCTTTACAAGAAACAGCGGAAACTACGAAATAAAACAATACAATTTCGAGTCATACGACCGAATGCAGAGACTAAAGAGGAAATATAAAATTTGAATGGAAGACCAAATCTCCAAGCTTCTCCTTGAACACGACAACTGATCATGCCGCCTGCTATCCTTATTTCCTGTTCTCTATAAAAACAACAACATATGATAGGGTGAGACAACTTGTCTCAATGAGTCCTACCGTGCCCCCTCACTAACACTCGGTTCAGTTATTTAACCGTTATCAATATATTTAATTACCTATCACAAGCTATAACCGAAATGCCAAGTAAATCGTGTTCACAATTAAGTTTTCTTTAGTTTAACACAACCCGAGATATAATGCCAGACAACTTGACTGCCCAATATCTACGGTAATCCCCGAGATATAATGCCAGACAATCTAGTTTGCCCAATATCTACGGTAATCCCCAATTCGAAAGTCTATCCGAATAATGCCAGGGTTCTAGTTCAGCATAAACAGATTGTGCAACCATGTCACGAATACCGGTAACCCGTGAGTTGACCACGCCAAAACACATTCAGGGCCTAGGTAAGGGGTCATGACTACCCTCCCTAGTATGCTACTTGCCGGGTCGTCACCCAACGCGATATATATGACAATACATATCAATTCTCGAGGGTTAAATAATATATATCTTTTCGATCACCAAAGGATCAATCACATAAGCCTTTTAGATAATTTATATCTTTATCGATCTATAACCCGTTTAGATGAATTCAATAGTTAGACATCCGGCGTTATAATCATTATACACTTTAACACATATAAATGTATGTTCAGTCCATCCATTCAATAGGCGTACCCACACGTGTACTAAGTTTCGATTTTCAAAACCATTTGTCTTCACAAGACTTCTCAAAATCATGAATTAAACTCTTTCAAAACAGAGCATTTCAGAATTCAAATCACACCTTTAAATAGGGTTTTTAATGAGCTTCAAAACACAACTGAAAACACTTCGATCGGACCACCGGATCAAAAGTTATAGCAAAAACAATTTCAATTAGGTTTGCTGAAAATTTACACTGCGTCGCGACGCGGACAGGGTCCGTCGCGACACGATATTACACAGAACCAAAATCTTGTAAAAAAATAGACATGGCCGCGTCGCGCTAGACATGGGTCGCGACGCGATGCACACCAGAAGGTTAAAAATTCAGCTGTTTCGAAATCAGTTTCTCCCCAAAGCGATCCCAATTTATACCGAGACTTCCCATGAACCCCGAGACTTAAAAATAGATGTTTGTCGACAATATTCAGATTATATTCCAGCACATAACCAGGGTATAGATATATGTATTTTAATATAAATCGTAAAATAGCGTTTTCCGACGAAAACGGTTTTTGACTCGATAAATGCGTTTCTCGGTTTCAGAGTTTTCGAAGATCGAACATACACCATAGTACTGAAAACAAAACCATTTCAGAATATCAATTTAACCCTATTCGTGAGTAGAACTCACCCGGTTGACGATCTCTGAAAAGTCGCATCCTCGCTCAACAATCGAACCGTAACCGCTCGAACAATCCCCGCTATTGATTTCGACCGCTTCGAAAACGAACTCATCAATGCTTTCCGATTCAAATCATCAACCAATACCCCTCTCGCTACTGACTTCATTTTCGGTGTATCGAATTGACGTCTCGCGCGACTTGACAACTCGAATCCCAAATTCGACGAATCAACATTCTCAGTTTTATTTCTATTTTCCCAGTATTAAAGTACAGATTTGCAATTGGCGTAACTTGGTCAATTCGTGACCAAAACTACTCAAATCAGTGCCCATTGTGAAGATAATTTCGTCTACTTTCAAATGGTCAAAGGTTCACACGCATGCATCCAGTATCTTGGGATTTATACCCGAAACAAGGTGACAGGTACAGGACAGTGGCTGATTCACAACTGGAACTTGTGGATACAATATCTTCTTCATTTCTAAATGGAATCCGATGGTTCTTGTGCCCGCAACGAAGAACTTTTTGTCTACTTTGCAGAGAAACAAAAATCATGAAATAGGAGTTATGTACAGAGAGATGCGATGAAAATACCGAAGGTAGGTCTTACGGGTTTACCCAGAATTCTTGACAAACATGGATCATCAACTTCAATCATTTGCAAATCACGAATCTGAGTTCCATCCCCTGCACTAGCAGCTTTAAAATCTTCAAATAACTTTCTAATCCACAATGTGGGTTCAGTTTTGCCTTCCATCTAGTTCCACCTGACATGCATGACCAACTAGCACCCAACTTCACCATGTACCTCACTTGGAGCTTAACATTTCGAAAATGGAGAAAAGGAAAGGAGTAGGAATCAGGTTCTGAAGCTTATATCAAATGAAAGAGGATGGAAAATGGAGTGAAGAGGTGAAGGAACAATCTACATGCAACCAAGTTCAAGGGTGGATCCCCTCCTTTCTCTCCTCCTTCGCGTCCCTCCTTCTTCTCCCCTTTCTTCAGTTTTCTGTTTCACTTCTTTTCTGAATTTGGCAAAATGACTAAGTGTGAGGTGAGGCTGAGAGGTTCAGAATTTAGGGCTATATATATATATATATATATATATATATATATATATATATATATATATATATATATATATATATATATATATATATATATATATATGAAGGGTGCGAAATTACGATTTTCCCCTTCAGCTCAATTACTTTAATTAAATCATGACTAAGCCATAATTAATTATAGGATAGGATTTACTTGACAATTTCCTCGACTATTCCTCACCGAGATAATTATTCCCACAAATAATTAAATCGGCCTTAGGCTTCATAGTACGAGTTTTATTTTTAAAAATTAGGGATGTTACAATTTTGATCATTAACATGAGATGGATAAGATGCATCGTTTTGCGAAAAAATTGTGGATGAGCTGCAAACAGTGAATAACTTATTCTTTTTGAAAATTGAGTGTCTGAAAACAACTTGAGTTTGCAACTAAGTTCGTCCTTGTTTATAGTCTAGTAGGCTAAACCTTTCTAGGAAAGAATAATTAATGTATTTTGCAAGAACGCCTCATCTCTCATCAATTTTTTTTCTTTTTTAAAAGTATGCTCATGTTTTTTTTTTAAAAATATAAAATAAAATGTGATGGATGAACTGACACATGATGATGGACATGCATGATGAAGATGCAAATGAAATGAAGGAATGATCACTTGAAAAGATTATTATCCTAACTGTTTTTGATAAAAAAAATGACAATTAGCATCGGTTATTTAGAATAACCGATGCTAAATGTCTAGTTTCTTTTTATATATTGTTAATTTTTATCCAAACCAGAATTTATAAGAACCTGCTATTGTTATGGTTGTCACACAGCCAGAACAAAAAACAGAACACAGCCATATTATAACAACTATAACAGAACCCAGCCAGAACAAAGCCAGAACACAGACATATAACAACCATAACAGAACCCATAACACAACCAGAATTTACAATTACAAATTAGAACCATAACACAAACCATATAGAAGCAGCACAAAAATTGGAACCATAATAAACCATAGAACCATAACAAAGTATTTCTGCCCAACACAAACAATATAGAACTAGTGTATCTAAAACAAAATATTTCTAAAAAGACATTAAACTAGTAAATCTAAAAGAGTGTATCCTGTTGTTCTGTACGAATCTTCATAAAGAATTCTGCCCAAAGCTGACGAATCTCCAAAAGTTCCTCTTCGGTGTATGCCTTTGGGTCATTAAATACCTACAAGTTTAAAATTACTCAAACAAATTATATCCAATCAACAGTATAAACACAAACAAATATCCAAACAAAATTATACCTTCTCCCAATTATCAACAACACCGGCACTCAAAATGGTCACCATAAACTTCATCACATAATAGCCACAATGAAAACCATTCCGTTGTATTGGCATCTACACAATTGAATTAACAAAATTAAAGAGAGTATTATATATATATATCATATATTAATTCACTCTAAATTAAATCAACCCATATTTTAAATTACTTACTATAGGGTACAACCACTTGGTGGTCGATGTAGAATTCCATTTGACAGCTCTAATAACATAATATAAAATTAGTTATAAAATTTCAACCCAAAGTTCAAATACTACAATCTAAACCATGATAAAAAAATTAAAAACTTACGTGCTAAACATGCCTTTGATTTCTTTGTTTGGTTTGTGGCATAAGGAACACATCCAGACGACAGTATTTTCATTTGGGAGTTGGACAACCAGTTGCCAATGATTGCTGCAACATTGATAAAATTAAAATTAAGCCACAAACAAACAAAGGAAAATGAATTACCAATTCGTCGAAATATGCAATCACGTACCTATAGCAAAATGGAGCAATATATACGAACTTATTGGTGGTCAATTTCACTTGAATATTTTGAAAAACGGTATCCATGATGTATATCCCTCAAGTTAAGCTTATGTGGGCACACAAATCCATATATTTCATCCGTACCTCTTTCAAGACATTGACGATACAGATATCTAGTGGCACGTAATAAAAACTATCAAGTTTATTAATATATGTAGAAATGAGAGAAATTGACATAATGAAATAAACTTTACTACTTACGTGCACCATATGCTCATATGGCTTAACTCAAGCCACTCTTCACCGGAAACCATGTCCATGATCTCTTTGAAGAAGACAAAGCTGACATGATCTTCATGTTCCAACCTTATCCTAGCATGTCTCTTATCAGCATACCCCGTCATAAGCATCTCTTTCAGTCAATCGATTTGGACCTCCGCCTCCTCCACATTAGATGGTGTGCAGCTAGCCCTAGATCCAACAGTGGTCATGGGAGAGGGAACCTGAACAGCCGCATTATGACCTCCACATGAAATGGTGTGCTGAATAATTAAAACATACATATAAATCAAACTAGAATTTATGAATTGATTCAAATAATACAACAGATCTAGAAATATAAACATATACCGCTGCCAACGACTTGCGAACTCGGTCTTGCGCCATCACTTCCACGCCCTCCATAATTTCTTTCATCAACCCCGCTTTATCAACTTGTGAGCTGCTCGAGGCAGAACGTGCTACACTTCCAAAGTATCTCTTCAGCCCGACACCTTTTCCAGCTCCACGAACACGCCCGGGATGCTCAGGTGTTCCAATGGCAGCAATCAAAATATCATTCTTTCCTTGCGGAATGAAAGATCCTTGGCTACTCATAACCGTAAGTTCATCCTACAACAAAAACATGTTCACGTGTTACAATTGAATTACTTAAACAAAGCATACTTTTATTCAACTTAGATCCACACAAAATTTTACTTACAATCTTAGATCCAACTGATGCTGACTCCTCCGATACAATAGATCCAGATTTGTTTTTGTGGCCAGCCTTCCACAACTCATGACGCTCTGGAGATGTAGGCTCCACCTCCAAAGAAGGATCACCAGACTCCTCCTGAATTTTTTTCATTTGATCTTCTTTCAAACTTTTCTTCAACTTTTTATAACCGCCTGGCTCCATTGTGTGGTTGTATTTATTATTTTTTTGAATATTCTTGGCAGCTTCTCTCTTAATCTGTTACAAAGAACAAACACCACCACATATATAACAGATCATTAATGTTTAAGAAACTAAAATATTTGTAGTTAAAACAATACCACAAACTACTCGGTAATGCGACTATTATAAAATGCGGCCCATGTCTCGATAGATATACTGCTATACTTGTAACATGGCGTTTTTTCACCATTTCTATCCCCATTACCAAAGACATATGTTCTGGTGAGAGTTGTCTTGAACTGTCTCCAACAAATATTGATATGAGACATCCAAGTCTTCTCGAATTTCTTATCGTCGGGAACATCAAATGTTTGCTTTACATCATCCCAAGCAATCCTTTTTGTCTCGCCATCAACCTCACTCCAGCTCATGGGCAATATGCTTATTTTTGTTCGTGCAACCACCCCTAAATAGGTCTTGAATTTGTTAGCATAAGGACCAATAAGATCGCCTTTACTATCAATATCCACTCTATATTTTTGACCAGTTTAGAAGTGAACTTATGTAATGATGTCGGACGTCTAGTATTCTTTTTAGGAGGGTCGGCATTGGAATCAACCATGATATCTGTTTAAACAAGGGAAACAAATATATCAGTCATTCTATGCCATTTAAGTTCAACAATGAAACATACAAAAGAAACAAACAGTCATTGTCATTAAGTTCACTAGTACAATTTCATAAATCTGACACATACAAAAGAAACAAACAGTCATTGTCATTAAGTTCACCAGTACAATTTCATAAATCTGTCACATTCAAAAGAAACAAACAGTCATTGTCATTAAGTTCACCAGTACAATTTCATAAATCTGTCACATACAAAAGAAACAAACAGTCATTGTCATTAAGTTCACTAGTACAATTTCATAAATATGTCACATACAAAAGAAACAAACAGTCATTGTCATTAAGTTCACCAGTACAATTTCATAAATCTGCCACATACAAAAGAAACAAACAGTCATTGTCATTAAGAACAAATCTAAACTCCTTCGTAAAAAATTCCTTCATTATGATCATTGCGAGTGGCATGTTCATCGTCAACTTCATTGTCATTAACTGAAGTAGGCACTTGTGTTAACAAACAAGGTGTTTCAGAAATTGCAAGACTTGATTCTTCATTTTCATCACTGCCTATTTTTCCTTGTAGGACCACTGACCACTTTTTGTTAGAAGGGTCTTTCACATAGAATACTTGTTTTGCTTGGTCGGCCATGATGAAAGGTTCATCATTATAACTTATCTTGTCAAGGTCCACTAGTGTAAATCCCATTTCGTCGGTACGTACACCACTGTTGTTGTTAACCCACTTGCATTTAAAAAGGGGCACTTTAAATTTACGGTAATCAAGCACGCAAATCTCTTCAATGACACCAAAGTAAGCAATGGATGCGAGTACGAGATTAGTATCCTTTGAACTAGAGAAGTGAGTTGAGGAAGCCATGACCATAACTCCACTATTTTGCATGGTACTTTTGTCATCTTTCGATTTTGTCTAAAAGGAAAACTTATTTATGTCGTACCCGCTCCAACACACGACGTTAAAGCTAGGGTCATGTGCTAACCATCTCAAAGTCTCAGAGGCACTCACATCTTTCTTAATCTCTAATTTAAACCAATCTATGAATGTGTTGTTATGCTCGTTCAATAACAATATTTCTTTCATTCGAGGATTTTTGGCCTTTACTAACTCTTTATGTAGAGACAAGTAAGGTAATACCTCATCTGTGTTATTCAAAACATACAAATGTGCTTGAAGCACTTCAGCTCGACCCATGCTCTTAGTGGTTATACCATGTGTACCTTTACCTTGACATCTCCCTGCATTGCGAGACTTTGGTAGTCCCACAGATTTAGCTTCTGACAAGTAGTCTGAACAAAACTCAATAGCTTCTTCTGTGGCATACCTTTCGACAATGGATGTTTCAGGACGATATTGGTGCTTCACATACCCTTTCAAGATCTTCATGTATCGCTCGACTGGGTACATCCACCTTAAATAAACAGGGCCGCATAATCTAATCTCCCTAACAAGATGAACAATTAAATGAACCATGATATCAAAGAACGAGGGAGGAAAAAACATCTCCAACTGACACAAGATAATAGCAGCTTCATTTTCCAACTCGTCCAATTTTTGAGGGTCGATGACTTTAGCACATATACTATTGAAGAATAGGCACAATCTAGTTATGGTATGTCGGACATCTTTCGGCAATATGCCACGAATTGCCACAGGTAGTAGTTGTTCCATCAAGACGTGGCAGTCATGCGACTTCAAGCCAACTAATCTGAGATCTTTCATTGAAACTAGTCGCTTTACATTTGAAGAGTAACCATGTGGCACTTTGATTCCCCGTAGACACTCGCAAAAGCTCATTTTCTCTTTTTTTGACAAGGTATAACATCCTGGAGGCAAATATGTCCCTTTACCTGTTTCCACTGGATGTAACTGTTCTCTTATACCCATCTCATGCAAATCTAGACGATAATTTATACCATCCTTTGTCCCTTGAATGTTGAGAAGCGTCCCGATGACACTATCACAAACGTTTTTCTCGACGTGCATGACATCAATACAATGTCTTACATCAAGATTGGACCAATAAGGAAGATCAAAGAACACCGACCTCTTCTTCCACTTGCTTTTCTCCTTGGACTGCTTCTGCTTTTTGCCGAATACAACTTTGATGTCCTTAACCACTTGATAGACTTCTTCTCCGGTCAAGGCATTTGGAGCAATGTCATTTTCCTGGCACCCATTAAAAGCTTTTTTCAACTTACGATATCTGTGATTAGGTTTGAGAAATCTCGGATGCCCAACGTAGACCGTCTTCCTTCCATGTTTGAGTTGATGGTGGCACGTGCCTTCTGCACAAATAGGACAACCTTTATGCCCCTTGACACTATACCCTGACAAGTTTCTGTATGCTGGAAAGTCATTGATTGTGCAAAATAACATGGCTTGCAGCTTGAAAGTTTCACTACAATACCCGTCAAACACATCCACGCCTTCATCCCACATTTTTCTCAAGTCTTCAATCAATGGACTAAGGTAAACATCTATGTCATTACCTGGTTGTCCCGGACCAGAAATCATCATGGATAACATCACATATTTGCGCTTCATGCACAACCATGGAGATAGGTTGTAAATTACAAGGAGAACTGGCCACGAGCTATGATTCGTACTTAAGTTACCATATGGATTCATCCCATCTGAAGCAAGTGCGAGGCTAAGATTTCTTGACTCAACGCCAAAATCCGGATACAAATTATCAACTTTCTTCCATTTCAAAGAATCGGTCAGATGGCGAAGCTGTCCGTCACATTTCCTCTCATCTGCATGCCACCTAATGCTCTTCGCGTCATTTGCATTAGCAAACAAGCGTATGAACCTGGGTATTATTGGAAGATACCATAAAACCTTGATAGGGGAACCCTTTGTGCTGTTGTCGTCACAACTAGATTCACCCGACTTCACTTTGTAGCGTGACCAATTACATGTAGGGCACTTGTGCAATTCATCGACTTTCTCTTCTTTGGACTCACTTGGGTTGTCGTTTGATTCACCATGCCATATCCATGTGGTATAATTGGGACAGATCCCATAAACAAAGAGATGGTCTCGTATTACATTTGGTGGTTGTGGGGCTCGATTCACCCAAAAACAATAAGGGCAGGAAAAAGTTTTGGGAACATCAGTTTTGGGAAGACCAATTTTAGGAACATCAGTTTTGGCAAAATGTGCTTGAGCAAAATTTATAAACTCTTCGACTCCGTTCGCATACTCATCACTCAGACGATTACTTTGCATCCAACTACGATCCATGACTACACTCCAAAATAATAGACCAAGTATTGTCAAAACAAAATCAAACTATCACATCAAACCAACGGCAACAATTAACAGTTAGTTATACAAGCATATCCTAACTAAGTTGAACACAACAGATATGGAAAAATGCTCCCTGTCAACACTAGATTCCAGAGAACGACGACCAACAATTTGGCCAATGTTTTTACACCCCAAGTCAAGAAAAACAATCATTTTCCTCCAAAAGTCATATACTATTGCTATTGCTAACACACTTCCATCACACAGTAAGTTGCAAATAATGAATCAGGGAACTTGCAAATAATGAGTAAACAATGAATCAATGAACATAAAGATAGAACACACAGCAACCAAGAGGGCGACTCACAAGTTCATTAGGTGAATAGGTGATGAGGGTGAACTTTTTATCACTGTGATAGACTCTGTTCAACACAAAAATGACAAATCAGAAAAATTAAAATTAGGGTTTCAGAACAAAACAGAAGCAATTAATCAAACCAGAGAAGAATACGAACCAGGTGCGACGATGGAGAGGCTGTCCTTAAGAGGAGGCCGTTTTGAAAACTTGGGGTTTCAAATATCCTTGCACTGAAATGAGGGCGAGGAAGGCGACAGTGAGCAAGGCGACGGTGAGAGTTGAGAACGGTGAGAGCGTCGTGTTCGTCGAGTTCAGAGAGTGAGAGTGTCGTATTGTTGACGGCGAAGAAGAGTGAGAGCACCGTCTTTGATTTCAAGCCCCAAAATAGGAGTGTTGGCGAAAAAGGCGACGACGAGAGCAACGACGAGGACGAAAGCAATGGTGACGACGAGAGCACCGGCGACAACGAGACCACCGGCGACAACGAGGAAGATGGAGGTTCAGAGAGAGAGCGAGAGAGCCTTGAGAGAGTGAGATAGTTCAGAGAGTGAGAGTGAGAATGCGAAGACTAGTATGCGATGGAAGAAGAGAAAAAAAATAAAACATGACCTGTAGCGTCGGGTGTTTAAACACCCGATGCTAAATGTATTTGCTTTAGACATTTAGCATCGGGTGTTTAAACCACTGATGCTAAATGTCTAAAGGAAAATACATTTAGCGTCAGGTGTTTAAACACACGACGCTACAGGTGCAACACTTGCCAGGTTTCTTTGTTGCCTTTCCGGTATCCCTTTTTCCTGCACCAGCAGCTTCCTTATTAGGTTGATCTCTCTTCACTGAATGGTTAGATCGGACATGATCCTGGTCAAAGTAACGGAGTATAACTAACCAAAACTCACTGGGTAATTGAGCAAAAAAAACAGCAAAATTAAGATGTACCAAGCTATCTTCATCATCGTACATCCGGAAGCGGCCCTTTGCCTGTCTTGTGTTCTTAGAAGCAACAGATTTAGCAACATAAACTCCTTGCTCAGTGGAAAGCATTCCTTCAGGCGTATGAAAGATCTGAAACCAAGTGACCAGTAATACAAGCAGCAAACTGTTATCATATATGGCCATTGTTACAGGCTTACAGCATATACAAACAGAATCAGATAGTTGATTTTGTTGTTAGAGAGTTGTTACAACAGACTGAAAATTACCCTGAGACTCAGTTTCTAGATTGACTGTATAATTCATAAATATGAAAGCTCGATCGTGAGTTCATTTCATAACTAGAATTACACAGAATAAAGAAAAACTCCATGTTTCTCTTTTTACATTTACAAATATTTTCTATTATATTGCTTCACTTTCATGCTATAAACACAAAAATATTACCTATTGAGTAAATGAAATTCAAAGTCGTATTCACAACACAAATATTGTCTAGGGTAAATGAAACTGAAAGTAACAAAAAGTATGGAAAAAAATCACAACGATAATGTCAATGGAGTGTACTGAGTGCATCATATGAATTACCTGTGTTTGTTGTTCGTTCAGTCGGTCTCTGGGTTTCAACCATCAGTGTTCACAGCAACCTCAAACAGCAAAGAAAACGCAGGTATTAGGGTTTCGTTAAAACAAGCAGCTAAAGAAAGCATTTAAAGAAACAGTTAAGTGATTTACCTTCCTGAGGGTGTCCGATTCAAAACCCTGGAAGCAGATCTTCATTCTCACCATTGTTACGAACCTAGGGTTTCTGAGAAACCTTCAAATCGTACATCAACCTGAGGGGTTGTGAAAACGGAGTGAGAGATGAACGGCACTGAGAACCCCAGATCGAAACCGATCTACAGTCTAGAGGAAAACGGAGTGAGAGAGCGACCGAGAGAGAGAGAGCGACCGAGAGAGAGAGCGACCGAGAGAGAGAGCAACTCACAGAGAGAGAGATGGAGTGGGTACTTACTTCCTGAGACGATGAAGAGGAAGGAGCAAGGTTGAGACGATGAAGAGGAAGGAGCAAGGTTGAGACGATGAAGAGGACGCGAGTGGAGTGAGGCACGGCGGAGAATGAAGCTCTGAGAGAAATGTTGGTTCTTCTGAGAATGAAGGGTTTGAGAGTGGAGAAAATACGCGTAAGAAAATTATTTTTTTCTATTTTTAGACTTTAGAGGTCAAGCGAGAATAGATGCCTGACGTCTAAAGTATTAGAACAGAAGAAAAAAAATTCACCCCTAATTACAAGTTTGCCACCGTGTCACTTATGTAGTCAGGCGCATACACGCCTGACTTCTAAAGTCTTATTTTTTCCTTATTTCTTCACTTTAGACGTCAGGCGTGTATCCGCTTGACCTTAATACTCGCGAGTTTTGCCACTTAATTACAAGTTTGCCACCGTGTCTACCTATGTAGTCAGGCATCTGAGCGCCTGACTTTAAATGTCTAATTCTAATCTCATTTTTGCACTAGTGATGTATTTGCTTTAGACATTTAGCATCAACGTCAGACCCTAATATTGTTTGCTCTGAATTCCTGTGTGTATTCTTGTTTCTCAGAAACTCGAACTCAGTGTTTTGGTGATTTAGGGTTTCGATGTGAAGCCCTAATCTTTTTAAAGTGATTTCTGAATGTTTTTTCTCTGATTTTTTCTCCCCTTTGTTGTGTGAATTATCCTTCTTTTATAGGCAAATTTTAGGGTTTTAGAAATTAATTTTTCTGATTCTCATGATCTTTATTTCCTGTTTCAGATGCTTGGAGACTTGCCGAGCAAGCACAAGCCATTGGGCTTAGGGTTGGAGAATGGTAGATCATTGCTTACTAAGGAATAACACTGAAACGCAGCAGTCCGTTTGTCCTTTTTTCGCATTTTTTGTAATTTTGTTATTTTTGTGATTTTTGGTATTTTAGTTTCTTTTGATTAATTTTGACTTTTATTAATCTGTTTGCTATTATTATTTTTAATTTTTGTAAATCAGCCTTTATTTTTGGTATTTTTATTATTTTTTGCTAAATGAGTTAAAAAGAAAAGTGGGACCAAACCCAATCAAAAAAAGTAATAAATATACGCCTAATTAAATAAACTAGTATCCAAATGAGTCCAAATACTAATTTCGTGGTCATTGGGCCCGAGACTTACAATTTCTGTCTATTATCTACAATTGTGCTAAAAACAATAGCACACAAACTAGCAAATTAAAATAACCATAGCAATGAAGAGAACGCAGAAAAAATTGGGGAGTATAACATATATATATACATGGGTCTCAGTTAGTCACTATCACTAGCGTATAACTGACCCCTGTTGGATCAGCTAAGATCAACATACAATAATGCACAATACGCCGTAGATTCTAGGAGTTCCGTTCCACAACGTCTACTCGCACGGAGAGTGGAGTCAAAATATCTCCACTCCTATTTCTTAGCGCCTCTACACGCTTCCCTTGACCGCTTAAACGCTCCTAATTGTTCATGCGCATTGAATATTTGCTTCCCATGCAATCTCTTCGTCTCGGCCAAAACCCTCCTCAGCTATGCACCCATTTTATCCTCGGCAACTAGCTCCTTAGTTGAGTTATCTCTTAGTCGAGGTCTTCCTGAGCCGAGTTGCTGCTGCTCAGCAAGTACCACCATAACTTCGACATTTTAGCCCATGATTGGTCCTTAAGCACATTAACTTAGGCTTCTCTGCCAAATTCCTCTACTCTTAGCTATATCCTTCCTTCCTCGGCAAGCATTTCTTCACTGAAATCCCAAGCTAGCTTCATCATAACTTAATTCCCTACAATTGATGGCTTCTTTTTGTAGAGAACTATGTGTTCAACGCATATGCCTTGTCCCCTTTGCCATTTTCCACCAAGGCTACCATCATAGACTGCGTGGTTGCACTCACTAGTAAAAGAGGTTGAGGGGATAATGTAAATTCAACCCCAATAGGAAATTTGACCTTCCTCTTGCTCCATATATAAGAGCTTTGGCCTATGCTCACTCGACGAAGCTTGTACCTAGGCTGGATTCTTCCTCGACTCACAACTTAACAGGTTTTGGGTGTTAACAGATTCACATCTTAAATCTAAGAGCCCAAAGTTCAGCTCAAACTACAATGTAAGATCCCAATTTAGGATAAAAGTCTTTGACCAAATTACCATTTGAATTCCTTGCTAAGTCGCCACAAGCTGAGCTACCGAACTCCTTAAATTAGATACATCTACATTAACTTTAAAGCAAGTCTCCAGGGGAGGAGACTAACACACCTCAATAACATTGGATTCACTCACACGATCAAAGTTAGTAGATAGGGCTTGTTGATGAAATAGTTAATCCCTTGGAAGAATAAGTTCTTTCCCATATGGGAGATTCGAGAAAAGACTATTGAGTTCCTATCCTTCCAAATTTCCTTAACTGCAACCCCAAGAGTAGTAGGCCAACTTCCACAATGGATTCAAATTATGACAATGTTGGAACCAAGTGGATCCAAAAACAATGACCCCTAATTGATTTTGAAGATAACAAATATCATAAGAGAACAGTTATACTCTAATATATTTTTCAAGTGTGAGGAATTGCCCAAATTATATGAAAAACAATGTTAAGAAGTATAAGAAGATATATTTTCTACAAATTATGGTTGACGGTGTTATCATTTGTTCTTATAAGACAACATCGGTTGCTGCTGAACGCATGAATCATATGTTTCTAGAAGCATCTGTTTACAAAGCTCAAATATCGGAGTGCATCTACTCAGCACAAGACGTCTAATCATCAAGCATCTGTTTATTTCAAGCTACTCTACATCAAAGCTTCTGATCCCGCTCTCATTTGATTCAAGTACTAAAAGGCAAAGACACATTAAATGAGATATTTAATGGTATTTAAAGAAGTTATTTGAGTGCGAGGAAACACAGAACAAAAGGAAGGAATTTAAGAGAATATTTCACAAAGCGACAAGAAATATTAAAGACTCCTAAATTCCTCACACCTAAACACCCTTCCTTCTTTGGCCTACAAATGCTCTTTCAAGCCACCCAACATATTTTCCTCTCATCATCATTTGACCCCCCATAAAAATCCTTTGGATCTTAATAAGCTCATTGAGTACAACTTTAGGTGCCTTATAAAAAGAGAAAAAATAGAGACGTAAACTTGAAAGAACTGAATTTATAAGTGTTACCCTTACACCTATGGATAGGTGACAGCCCTCCCATGAAGAAAGCCTAGCCCGCATTGAGTCCACCACCGACTTCCACGCATCTCTCCTCCGTGGATTCGCTCCAATCGGAATTCTCAAAAACTTAAAAGGAATCCCCGATGTGGCACACACAAGAAAAACTGATGTCGCCTCCATAAAATTCTCCTTAAGATTAATCCCTATCAATTTGCTTTTGTGAAAATTTACCCATAAACTAGACACCAACTCGAAGCTCCTAAAAATAGATTTGATACTCCACAAGGTCCTCCATGATCCCTTACCCAACAAAATTGTGTCATCTGCAAATTGTAACAAGGAGATATTGTGTCCAATGGAAACCTGATATCCTTCAAAAGAACCACAATAAGAAATAGAAATGGAGATAAAGGATCACCTTGCCTCAAACCTTTGTACACTCTAAACTCTTCTGTAGGGCTTCCATTCACCAATACCGACATAGAGCTAACAAAAAGACAAGCCTGCACCCGGTCAATCCATCTTCAATTAAACCCCATTTTATTCAACATATAAGCCAAGAAACTCCATTATACTGAATCATATGTCTTCTCGAAGTCCACCTTGAACAGTAGACATTCATCTTTTCTACGCTTGGCAAGATCCACCACCTCATTGACAACTAGAACTCCATCTAAGATTTGCCTACCAGATATAAAGGCTAACTAACTAGGAGAGATGACTTTAGGAATCACCTTCTTCAATCTAGATGCCATAACCTTAGTAAGAATTTTATATAGGCACCCTATCAAACAAATCGGCCTATACTCCTTTAAGCCTCGTGGATTGCTATTGTTAGGGATCAAAGTCAAGAAAGAAGCTGTAATAGCTTTAGGTAAAAACCTTGTGAGATGGAATTCCTTCAAAAAATCCAAAATATCATCCTTGACCACCTCCCAACATTTTTTAATGAACTTAAAGTTGAACCCGTCCGGTCCCGGACATTTAGTGCGGTCACAGTTCCGCACTTCTTCCTTCACAGCCTTTTCGGTAAACGGAGCCACTAAAAGGGAATTATCTTCCATGCCCCGATTCTGGAACTCGATGCCATCCAAAACTGGTCTGAGAAAAGAAGATTCCATAAAACTATCCTCAAAGAACCTCCTCACTTCCTTCTTTATTTCCCCTGCCTGATCCAAACATTGATTGTTTTCTTTTAGGAACAAAATTTGATTGCTTCTTCTCCTGGATTGGAGACATGAGTGGAAAAGCTTTGTGTTAGAATCCCCCTTCTTTGATCCATCTCAACCTAGACTTTTGCTTGATCAGACTCTCTTTCCTCAGCTATACCAGAATGTAATTCATTCATATCTGCCACTATGTTTTTGATGCTAAGGTCAACGCACCTAAAGCCTTCCTTATTCCACCACCATTTCATTCTTTTTCTGAGCAACTTCAACTTCTTCTTTATCACATAAGCTTTTCTACCTTGTACTTGAAGCTTATTCCATTCCTCAATCACAAAGGATTTCAAACCCTCATAATCAATCTAACAATTATTAAATCAGAAGGGCTTTAATTGATATCAGTCCACGAATTGGTTATGCGGGAGATGAATGAAAATCATCAAATATCCAACTTAGATTATATTGAGAAATGAGGTACTTTTAGATAACCCTAAAATTAATTATCTAGCGGTTCGTTCAACTTCAATTGAACTGCAGCCAGGTTGAATCGTCCAGAACTGCTTTGAACCGTTAATTGAATCGGTTTGAGCAGTGAAAACTAATTTTTTTTGGGCTTTTTTATTTACTTTTTCCTCAAAATTTAATACTTTATTTTTTATTTTTAATTAGTCACCCGATTCAACCATGGTTGAAATGAGTAAACTAATTAAACCGAAGGTCTTGCGGATTCGATCTCCAATCCAATTTTTTTGACAATTCCAATCCGATTTTAAAAACCTCATTTCTGTTAGTTCATTAGCAAAAATTTAATATTGAATTAAGGAATATCAATTTTTTTACCGAGACAAAAAAAACAGAAAAAGAGCTCTATATATTAATATGCAACAAAAGAAAGAGCTCGATATCCCAAGTACGTAGCTCAGTTAACGAGCTAAGAGATATCGAAAAAGTGCAAGAAAAATGTCTCAAGTTCAAACTTGGGAAACTAACATCCCCCTCCCCATTAACATTACCTATAAAAAAAAAGAAAGAGCTCTATATATTTATAAGGAAGAAAAGCATATTTAATCATTCATTCTCTTAATTAACAAAATAAAACCAATAATTACAATGTAATTATCAGCCTCATGCAAACAATCAATCAGCCTCTTGCAATCCACCGAGTACAACAGATCCAACGAACAATCCAACAGCCCCAACACCAAAAGCACCGGCGACGACCGCCTGAGCAAAAACAAGCCCAGCAGAATCATCAGGAATTAGAACAATCGCCGCGATAGCCGCCACAAGCGCCGGAAGCGACGCCGAAGCCAAAACAGAAGGAGAAACCCCAATCACTTTCTCTAACAAACTAAGCAAACCAAGTTCCTCAGCTTTAGAAAACACACCGAGCTTCTCAATTGAAGATAGTGTGAACCCTAATTCTTCAGCCTTTGATAGTAACCCTGCTTTCTCTACGTTGCTCAACACTTTCTTCTTCTCTAATTTCTTGAACACGTCGACATCTACTTCCTCGCTTCCTTCGTAGAATATTCCTGCCCCAAACCACTCTTTCTTCCATCCATCGTTGTACTTGTTCACCTTTGTAACGAAATTTCAATCAAACGAACCGTTTCGCGATTTCGAAAATTGAAAACTTAAAATAGAAACAAATTAGTGATAATTATGATGATTAATTTTTTGTACCTTGTTTTTGGGAGCCATGGCGAAGACAGTGAAGGATTTTTTGGAGGAAGTGGTGGAAAGTGAGATTTGGTGATTGAAGGAGGAAGAGAAGGTGCGGTTATTAGTTTGGAAACGTTGAAGATTGAGAGCTGAGGATGGTGCAGAGACCGCCATTGAAGATGGTTGATTGGAGCAGAGCTTACGGTTACAAACGCAGTGCTTGGTTTGTCAACTGCCACGTCGGATCGGATAGTGAGGGTGAGAGATTTGAAGGATGTAATCATTTTGCTTTTGTGTGAGGCGTGATGTTGTTGCTTGATTTTCAACCAATCATATTAGCCATGGCTTTATCTTGTTATGGAAGTTGGGATTTGGAACAAGTTACTTGAGAATTGATTTCTTTTTAGAAAGAAAATACTCCAAGTAACAAGTAAAATTAACCTCATCCAACATCCAAGAACATATATAAAGTACTAAATTTGTAAACCAAGTATTCATTTTTTTAAAATAAAACGTACTAAATTGGTAAACTAAGTATTAAAAAAAAAGTTTGTCAAAAAAAATATTCATTAAAAAATGATTGACTATGTTAATTTTTGTAGGTACAACAAATTGCCATATAAGATTGAAGCAATTTGTGTAGTTTTTATTCTAATTATGAATATGAATCTGTATTTGAATAAAATTTTATTCATATGGTCGGAAAATTACGATAGAGGCCGATAGTTTTTTGTCTATATCAGTGTGTCTAGTTTTTGTATTTTGTGTATGAAAAAGTGGTTGCCCTTTCCTCATCTGCTTCTTCTCCTATATGAAGCCCTTTCTTGACCTGGTAACTGTCCGACAATTACCTGGGAGGTTACCTTCCTTTTCCCGCCATGTCTTTAGTTCCTTTTTTTTCTTGCTCAAGGGTGGGCCTTCCCGCCTTAATGCCATAACTGGCCGAAGCTTTTACCTCCAAGGGGGCTTGGGCCGGGTTGGAGCAATCTGCCCTGAAAATCCATGACGATCCAAATTGCATATGAGCAACTCATACTTAATCTTATATATTTATATTTTTTTATTTACACTTGTTTCAGACCGGGCCGAGCCTAATCTGAAGTGGGCATTGTGCTACGAATCTTATTAAACGGCCTATAGAGAGCTCCCACACTTCAGATCCAATGGCTAATATCAGCTTCAACAGATCAAATGACCGATGTTTCACCTCGACTCGATCGTAACGACCTAAGAGCCTATTCCACGCCAACACCACAAGCGCCCAATTGTGCTTATTATTTTAATAGCTAAATAGACTAAAGATATTGATGACCTTAAAAAACAAACTGATAAAGAAAATAAGTATATTGATTACAAAAAGACTAAGGACAAGTTACATGTTAGGAGTGGCTAAGCTGAATCTTGGTGACCATAGCATCTAGACTAGAGTTCAACCTTGACCATCCTTTCTATGTAAACATATACAATCAAGTAATTTAGCACTTGCAATATTAAAAAATAGACACTCTCTCCACACTTATGATGTAAATAAATAAATATATATATATACACAAAAATACACGCCCTATCTATTATGATCAATAATAATTAGTCTAAGACAAGAGGCCACCTAGGAGCCTGTGGCTTAGGCTACAACAGCTTCACTTGGATTTGTTTCTGCTTCTTTAAGCAGCTTCATTATTTCCTCTTTCTTAGCCTCCAAAGCTTGTATCTTAGTGTCTAATTTTTCAAGCTTTTGTTTCAGTTTTATAGGATCTTTGTTATCTTCAGGGTTCTTTTTCTTTTTCTCCTTTCCACCTTCTTCTTTGTTTTCCTTCTCTTTCCCATCATTGTCTTTATTCTTCTTCTTCTTCTCATCCTTAGATTTCTCTTCTTTTCCTTCAGTATCATCCTTGGTTTTCTCTTTCTTTTCCTTTTTATCTTTCTTCTCAACTTCACCCTCATGATTATCTTTCTCTTCAGTTCCTCCCATACTTGAATAGAGGTTTGTAATTGATTTATTTCCTCTGAAAATGAAATAAAATATTTGTTAAACCTAGTTAGAAGTAAAAAGTGAAAATTAGTCAAAATCATAAATAACAAGAATAAAATGTCTAATGATAAAAACAAAGATAGTTTTCATAAAACAAAATGCAGAAACAACTGGACAATAGAATTGAATCAATTGAGGAAATGAAAGAATATGTCACCTAGAGGCTGGAATCTCAAATCCCTTGGGACAAATATTGCAACATTAAAATTGCTTAAGCAAATTGTATAACAACCTCAATTTATGGCAGAGCTTAAGCAACAAATATCCGTTCATTTGGAATTCCACAGTTTCAAATTTTACTATTATCTTCCTTTTCCACTATTAGTTACAGGACCATATTTATTTACTATTTTTAATTTTGCTAATTGATAGTTGGTGGTTCATTTTTTTAGTAATTAATTTCCTTTTAATCAAGATCGATGGTCCAGCAGCGGCAGAGTGTCTGTAACCCAAAAAGAAAAAATGAGATAAAGTAACCAAAAAACAAATTCCCTTTTTTGATGGGTTGGTAATTTAATTCGGATTAGTTCATTTATTAACATTTTTCTCTAATTAATATTTTCTAAATACCCTTATCAAATAGTTAAGTCACAATTTAGTTGCTACTACATAATTGCTTGTCCCAAATTTCCAACGGTGGATTGAGCTCAGGGGCGGACCCAGGACCCCGGGGTCGGGGGTGTCAAATTTTTTAAGGTCAGTGTCAAATGGGTGCAAAACTTGATCTACTAGTGCAATTTAAAATTTTCAAGTAGTTTAAAAAAAAATTATATAAAGTGGCAAGTGCAATTTTTTATTCATGGGGTTCAACTGAACCCCTCAGCTATAGATGGGTCCGCTACTGATTGAGCTACCAAAACATTACTATAAAAATTGCTTTAGCCCCGTTGACTTTTTATAAGAAAATGTTGTATTAAACAAGAATACTAGGGGTATTCCAACAAATTATAGAGACAAGAACATCAAACAATTTGTAAATAAGAGATGAGGTTACAAAAAACTTTAAATGTCTACCCGGCTTACAAGTAAACCAAACCCAAATAACTCTGTGGAGATGCGGTGAAGAGTCTCACGACCCTATATAAGAAAATATGACTTCATTCTAAGATACACTTTCACCCTATATATAAACCTTTCATAACCACTGTCATAAGCGTCAGAGTGAGAATCGAGGACCATCGTTGGAGATTTGTACACGACTATTGGATTATGGCGTGAAGCGAGAACCACCATTCATTGGATATGACCTTATAAGAGTGAGAGTATAATTCCTCTAATTAGGTCAAGTGTAGTGGGTCACTTGGTGAAACCCAATTCGGATGAGCCTTAAACTTAGGCCAAAACACTATTTTTTGGACTTATCGGGTCGGATGGTTGGATTGGTTTAATTGCCTATTGGGGGGTTGCTAGGTATATCCGGCGGGATTACATAGATAAAAATAAAAATAACATTTTTTTGGAAACGAAAAATATAAATAACATGTGTAACTGAAATCCATAAACAAATAATTATCTGCATTCCACGTGCACTAAAATATCCAAAAAGTGGATAGAGAAATACTGAAAACAAACCATTGAAGGGAAAGCCTTTGCACTATTCCCTCCCAACGCTTCATTCTTGTCTCTTTATTTAGATTAGATTTAGATTTATGGATATCATTACGTGATTTTCTCCAAATTTAAAGGATTTGATCTTTAAAAGGCTTAAAATCACAAGCAAAAATATAGCATATAAACGAAATCCACGCATATCCACTTTTATTCACAATTGATAACGATCATTGCATAAAAAGATACATCACAAATCTATCTAGTAATAGTTAACTTAAAAAGCTAACAAGATAAACATAAAAGTTGAAAACACAAAAAAACAAGCTAGCAGGCAGAAAGATCATCAAGAATTACAAAAAAAAAAACAAAACAACATAGATGGAAGCTAACAAATTTAGTTTGATATTCTTTTGTGTATTATGTCTTGCTATATTCCCTACATTAAAGGCTAACATTGGTCATTTTGACCAAGTATGGCAGAAGCGATCTGAAGAAGCTAAGAATGCAGCTCAACAGGCTTTCAAGCCAAACCCTGAAAAAGTTACAGCTGATGTCAATAAGCACGTTAACAAGTATGTTATTGCTCTCTATTTGGTTGTATAAACATTAACTTGTATAATCTAGGATCACATAACTTTTCTTCTTATTTGCATTTCTAGTGTATTAATTCTTGGAATTCTCCCTCCGATCATGTGTAGATTTTGAAATGAATATTTTGTTCCTTTTAATGCCATGTGATCTAGAGATCATGGGTATTTCAAATCTCAAAAGTAGCATCTCCCATTGCAGTTGTAGAAACATCCAAATCCTAATCTAACATTTGGTCTCTCAAAAAATTTTATTCGTTATAAGAAATTTTACTTTTACTCGTAGGTAAAATTTGTTACAAAAGCTCAGATCCTTTTAAGTAAAGGTAGACATGACATTTACTGCCTAGTATTTTAATCTACAGTTTTTGACTGTTACTATTTTTTTACCTATCAACAAGAACGTTTATCTAAGAATATATTTGTAGAAATATGCGTCACTAAAAATGTTTCTTCTGGTTCTCATAATTTTGTTTATGTTTGTAAGACAGTAACATACTTTTTTGTTTTAATTCTTATTTTCTAATGTCACACAATTTTTTTCCAAATTAATCCATTAAATAATTGAGGAATATATAGAAACCTTTTCATCACAAACTATGTTTATTTGTCATGTGATATATATAGGGCACTAAAAGGCACCAACACCACAAGAAGGGGCTTAAGAGGAAAATACCATGGACAATGCCAAGTAACAAACCCAATTGACAAATGTTGGAGATGTGATCCAAATTGGGCCAAAAACCGCAAAAAATTAGCAGATTGTGCAATTGGTTTTGGTCATGGAACAACAGGAGGCAAAGATGGAAAATTCTATGAAGTAACTGACCCATCAGACAAAGATCTTGTAAACCCTAAACCAGGAACATTAAGACATGCAGTTATTCAAAAAGAACCATTATGGATAACATTTAAACACAACATGAACATTAAACTAAATGGTGAGCTTCTAGTAACTGATAACAAGACAATTGATGCACGTGGTGCTAATGTTCATATTAGTCATGGTGCTCAAATGACATTACAATATGTTAAGAATGTTATAATTCATGGACTTCATATTCATGATATTAAAAAGTGTGGTGGTGGGATGGTTAGAGATTCGGTTAATCATTTTGGAGTTAGGACAGCTAGTGATGGTGATGGCATTTCTTTGTATGGTGCTACTCATGTTTGGATTGATCATCTTTCAATGACTAAATGTGATGATGGGTTGATTGATGCTATTAGTGGATCCACAGCGATTACTATCTCTAATTGCCATTTTACCAATCATAATGAGGTAATGGTTTCTAATTTTACTTTCAACATGTGCAAGTGTGGAGAAACACAAGTCATAAATGGATTTTTTTTACTATAGCAAATGTTAGTAGCTGATTAGTTAAGGGAAAATTGTTAGATTCCGGAATTTGAACCCTAGACCATCTTCTTTAAA
Source organism: Astragalus membranaceus (assembly GCA_039519185.1). Classification (NCBI taxonomy): domain Eukaryota; kingdom Viridiplantae; phylum Streptophyta; class Magnoliopsida; order Fabales; family Fabaceae; genus Astragalus; species Astragalus membranaceus. Next base: position 158,080,999 of record CM076848.1, on the reverse strand, counting down.
CTCGTCTAGCATCTGTTAGCTTCCCAGCGGAGGTGCCTACTTGGGACATAAGTCATAGATGTATTTAGGCTTCATGAAGTCATGCAATCACGCATTCACCGTTCTATACTACTAGATTATTAAGAACCCATTTGTTAAAGCTTTTGTTTTTTAAAAAAAAATCATTTTTATAAGTTTTTCATCTGTTTGTTATAATTTTTTTAAAAAATGGAAATCTAAAAGTAATAAAAAAAATAGCGTCAAATGAGAATCTAGATTATTTAACATCTTCAATTGTAGAATGATTTTTCTTAAAAAAGTTTTTTTCATTATGTTTCACAAACACAAAGCAACTTCTGTTTTTCTTAAAAATCTTTAAAAACTAATCTCTAGATTATTTAACATAAAAATTACTTATTTTTTTAATCCGTAACCATGAACGAGCCCTAAGAGCAGACAATTACATTTCAAATTTATTTGGGTTCATCTTATGAAACTCTGAACATCGATTGTCTGATCTTGATCTGGTCGTTTAGATTTTGTGACTTCGTCAAATGTGTGACTCCATCATGGCAAGGAATCCAAATAGATATGTGGAATAGTTAATGTGTACAATTTTGTTTGTGTAGGTTATGTTATTTGGTGCTAGTGATGGCTTTTCGGGTGATCAAATCATGCAAATAACTCTTGCTTTCAACCATTTTGGGAAAGGATTAGTACAAAGAATGCCAAGGTGTAGATGGGGCTTCTTTCATGTTGTTAACAATGACTACACTCATTGGCTCATGTATGCTATAGGTGGTAGCTCTCATCCAACCATTGTAAGCCAAGGCAACCGATTTGTTGCTCCTCCAAACCCAAATGCAAAAGAGGTATTTAAATTTCAATGCCTACAAAAATATATTCATGCATTATTACAATTCTTGACGGAAGTCATGTAATGAATGAGAAAAAAGAGAAAAAAGAAGAGAAGAAAAGTAAAAATATACAATAATATTGATCATATTATTGAATAACATCTAGAGTACATCTTATATAGCTGATCATAAGAATAGCTAACTTGTGTAACTAACTAGCTAGTGTAACTAATTTGTACAACAAACTTTTACATTTAATATGCATGCATATTGTTCAAATAAAATTTTAAGTAAGTGGTATGTGACTGCGATTTAGGCCGAACATCACACGCAAGTGATTGTGATTCTTTGCGATATTAAATATTACAACACAACTGCGACTGCAATTTAAAACCATGATTTTTATTATATGAAGAAATAAATGAAGACCTAACATCAAGATTTTCAATTGAGCGTGACCGCGAATATATGCAATATCTACTATTAGAAAAGCTAGAATACTGGCCGAATTTATAGATGGAAAAAATAAAATTGGTCTCTAATACTTAGAGAGAAATTTTGGCATTTTCTATCTTTAAATTTCAGTCACTATTTCATCTTTTTCTAGCAGTAATTACCGATTACGACACAGCTGCGACTACAATTTAAAACCCTAATTTATATTGTAATGAAGAAATAAATGATTAATGACACACTTGCTTTGTTGTGTTGTACTTTTAATGATATAGGTGACAAAGAGAGACTATGCACCTGAAAGTGTGTGGAGGACATGGAATTGGAGATCAGAGAATGATTTAATGATGAATGGAGCATTTTTCACTCAATCGGGAAAAAAGATTGCAAATTTTCCTAAGACAGACATTGTTGCAAAGCCAGGGAAGTTTGTAGATAGTCTCACTCGTTTTTCCGGTGCTTTAAAATGTGTAGTAAACAAGCCTTGCTGAACCAAATAGTAGTGAGTGGAGAGTATCAAATCCAAAGCCTTAGCCTTTTCTTTATTCTTTGTTTCTTCTTTGTCTTTCTCTCATTATAATTTGAGAGATTAGAGGCATTTTTTAAAGAGAAACTTTAGATGTACATAGAGAGAAAAAAGTATAAGAATTTGTTGTTGTTAACCCTGTTGCATTGATACACTTTAGATTTTTGTAAATTAGGGTTTGAATTGTAAAAGAACCCTAAAATAGCTGATTGTAAAAATTAGGGTTTTGTAAAGGTCAAATGTGACCGTTGTAATGCAAAAACTAGAAAAACAGTTGTTGTAAGTTTTGGTTGTTAGAGTTTGTTCTAACAAACTCTAACAAACCCTCATAAACCCTATAAATACTACATACATACAATGAAGAAGATTTAGTGTAAATAGAAAAAAAGAAATTTACAGAATATCCTTGCGTCTAAGTACTCTTCTAAGAGCTTTTGTTCTTCATTGTTCTTCAATACCCTCGTTCGCTTCTTCATCCTTCGTCTTTGGTCACGTTGCACTGCAACTTCGCCATTCTTGCAACGAGCATCAGCTATTGCTCGTTACTCTCACTCCTTGAAGTTTGATTGTGTAAACAAAGGCGTGAGGTACCTGCAATTTAGAAGAAGAAGAAGAAGAAGATTAAGGTTCATCTTTTAGAGAGAAGGCAGAGAAAAAGAAAGGAACGAAAGAATAGAGAGAGAAAGAGAATTACAACTGAGCAGTGTGTTTCTCTAGGGTTAGTGTTTAACCCTGTTGCTTGGACCGGGTCACAAGCCCAATCTGAGTAAGTGCACAGTAACCTACAGAAGAAAAGAATTGGGTCAGTTTCATTTTTACATTTAGGCCTATTTTTTTTGCTAATTACACCACCACAATTTATGTTATACACCAACAAATTGGTATCTTAGAGCATAGTTACGATTCTTGGGGTTCAAGAAAATCTGGGAAACACAAGAGTGTGTGTGAGGTGTGTGAATTTTGTGAGTGTAGTCAGAGTGACAGATTCTTGGGTTAAAGGGAAACAGTGTGTGAAACAGTTTCTTCTCTAACTATGGCAACAGGAAGTCTACCCACAAACATACCTAAGCTAGATAGCAAAAGCTATGACAGATGGTGTATCCAAATGGAAGCAATATTTGGCTTCCAAAACATATTTGAAACTGTGACAGAAGGTTTTGCAGAGCTACCTGCAGAACCTACAGAGGCTGAAAGAGCCACATACATTGAGAATAAGAGGAAAGATTGCAAGGGAAAGTATCTCATTCATCAAGGATGTGATGAACCATACTTTGACAAGATCAGAAATGCCAAGACTTCTAAAGAAGTCTGGGATATTCTGAAAACCAGTTTTTTGGGTGATACCCAAGTCAAAAAGGTTAAATTGAATGCTTTAAGAAAGCAATATGAGAATACTAAGATGAAGGATCAAGAAAAGACCAGTGATTACATTGCTAGACTTAGAGTTATCACTAATTTAATGGGATTGAATGGTGAACAACTCACAAATTGGTAAATTTGTGAGAAGATCATACGTTCTCTAACTCAAAGATTTGGCTATGTAGTCAACTCTATTGAGGACACTATGGATCTAGCAACAGTGACCATTGAACAACTTCAAAGCACCTTAGAGGCTAAGGAAATTCATCTAAATGAGATGGAAGGAGGTGATAAAGGGAAGGAGACAGCCTTCTAAGCAAAATCCTCTAAGTCAAATTGGTCTAAGGGCAAGAAGAAGCCTAATGGTAAAGGAAATTGGAACTCTAACAAGGGTAAGGGCAAAGATTCTGAATCCTCTAAAGGAGGAGGGTCTAGTAGCTCTAAAGGCAAGAAAGAACCCACTGCTAAGAAGAAAATTCAGTGTTGGAACTGTGAGAAATTTGGGCATTATGCCAGTGACTGTTGGTCAATGGCAAAGAAGGACAAAGACAAGGAAGAGGAAGCCAATGTGGCTCAAGAATCTGATTCAGATTCTGATCCTGTGGAATTCACAGCAGTTGGTGATGATTCAGAATGGGTGGCATTCATGATCACCACAGGTGATGGCAAGACAGTGATAGATATGTGGTATTTGGACACTGGGTGTTCAAATCACATGACTGGAAACAGAGATTGGTTGATCAACTTTGATTCAACCAAGAAAACCTCCATTAAGTGTGCTAACAACAAGAGTATAGTGGCTGAGGGAATGGGTGATATACTCATTCAAAGGGCAGATGGCAAGACTATGTTAATTGGGAATGTGTGGTACATTCCTAACATGAGAAGCAATCTAATTAGTGTTGGTCAATTGATTGAGAAGGGATTCTCAGTGACAATCAAAGACAACAAACTGAAGCTCTATGACACAAGAGAGAAATTGGTCCTTTCCTCACCACTATCTAAGAACAGAACATTCAGAACTAGCCTAGAAGTTGCAGAAGCAGAGTGCCTCAATGCAATAGCAGCTGATTCAGAAAGTTTCCTATGGCATCAAAGGTATGGACATCTAAATTTTAGAAGTCTATCTCTATTGAATGCTAAGGAACTAGTTTATGGCATGCCTAGGATTGTTTTACCAGGAAAAACATGTATTGTATGTCTAGTTGGTAAACAAGCTAGGTTAAAATTTAAATCAAACCTAAAAGGAAGGGCTAAGGATGTGCTAGATGTCTTATACTCTGATATTTGTGGTCCTTTTGAGGTACAATCTGTTGGAGGCAACAATTACTTCATCACTTTTGTGGAGGAGTACTCAAGGATGCTTTGGATGTATCTAATCAAGGCTAAGAGTGAATCTCTTGAAGTTTTCAAGAAATTCAAGGCAATGGCAGAAAAGCAGAGTGGCAAGGCAATCAAAGTCTTAAGGACTGATAGTGGAGGTGAATATACCTCAAACGATTTTGAGAAATTCTGCTCCAAGGAAGTAATCATTCATGAAGTAACATCTCCTTATACACCACAGCACAATGGCTTGGCAGAAAGGAGAAACAAAAGCATCCTGAACATGGCTAGGAGTATGCGTAAACAGAAACAGTTGCCTCATAAGCTATGGGGAGAAGCTGTGGTGACAGCCACTTACTTGTTGAATAAATGTCCTACTAAGAAACTGAATGGGAAAGTGCCTGAGGAAGTTTGGCTAGGTAAAAAGCCTAGTGTATCTCATCTAAGGGTGTTTGGCTCTTTGTGCTATGGGCACATTCCTGATGCTACTAGAAAGAAACTTGAAGACAAGAGTACACCTCTTATCTTAGTTGGTTATCATCCTACTGGTGCTTATAGGTTGTATAATCCTACTAATGATAAGGTTGAAATTAATAGAGATGTTGTTGTCTTGGAGGATGAAAGTTGGGATTGGCAGAAATCAAACCAAACCAGCTCTCAACCCTCTGACAGTAAATCTGGAACCTATTGAGGAGGTGACAGAACCTGGAAATGTTCCTAATGGTGATGACAGTGAAGAGGAACAAGCTGAGGAGGTGGCAAAACCTAGACCTCAGAGGCATAGACAGATGCCTAGAAGATTTAATGACTATGAGGTGAATAATGATGCTGAAATCACAAATGAAGGTGATTTAGTACAGTTTGCAATGCTGGCAGACGCAGAGCCAGTTAGTGTCAAAGAAGCCTTGGATGATAAGGCTTGGAAGGGTGCAATGGTAGAAGAACTAAAGTCCATTGAAAAGAATGACACTTGGAAGTTAACCAAGTTACCTCAATGTCAAAAATCTATAGCTGTGAAGTGGGAATTCAAGCTGAAACTTAATCCAGAAGGCAAGATAGTGAAGCACAAGGCCAGGTTAGTGGCCAAAGGCTTCCAACAAAGGGAAGGTTTTGATTTCACAGAAGTATTCTCTCCTGTTGCTAGGTATGAAACAATAAGATTGGTTGTTGCTCTTGCTTGTAGCAGAGCATGGCCATTGTTTCACCTAGATGTGAAATCTGCTTTTCTTAATGGGCCATTAGAAGAAACAGTCTATGTGGACCAGCCATCTGAGTTTGAAGCCAAGGGCAAGGAGGACAGAGTGTACAAGCTGAATAAGGCTCTATATGGGCTGAAACAAGTACCTAGAGCATGGAATAAGAGGATTGACAAATTCTTCTTAGACCTAGACTTTAAAAGGTGTACAGTTGAATATGGGCTCTATATAAGGCAGAAGAAGGGTTCTTATCTACTTATTGTGTGTCTATATGTTGATGATTTGCTTGTTACAGGAAGCAACAAGGCTGAGATTGCAGAATTTAAGCAACAGATGCAGTCAGAGTTTGAGATGACTGATCTTGGCAGATTATCCTACTTCCTAGGGCTTGAACTTACTTACACAGAACATGGGTTGATAATACATCAATCTAAGTATGCTAAAGACATCCTAAAGAGGTTTAATATGCTGGATTACAACCCAGCAAGCACTCCTGCAGATGACAGTGTGCATATCATTGAAGAAGAGCATGAGGAAGTTGATCCTACAATGTATAGAGGCATTGTTGGCTCACTAAGGTACCTATGTCACACTAGACCTGATATCTGTTTTGCTACTGGTTTAGTGAGCAGTCACATGAACAAACCTTTGAAGCCTCATTTGCTTGTTGCAAAGAGGGTTCTAAGGTACATCATAGGTACTCTGCACTATGGCATACTGTTTCCTAAGGGAGAGAGCAGTAAGGGGTCAGAATTGATTGGATATTCTGATTCAGACTTGTGTGGGGATAAGGATGACAGGAGAAGCACAAGTGGGTATTTGTTCAAGTTTAATGGAGCCCCAATCTCATGGAGCTCCAAAAAACAAAGTGTAGTGGCTTTGTCAAGTTGTGAGGCTGCATATGTAGTAGGCTCAGCTACTGCTTGCCAAGCTAACTGGTTTGACTCTCTATTGGAAGAACTAATGCTAAGGGGAAAACAACCAATCAGGCTACTGATTGACAATAAATCAGCAATCAACCTAGCAAAGAATCCCATTTCTCATGGGAAGAGCAAGCACATAGAGACTCGTTTTCATCACCTGAGAGACCAGTTGAACAAACAGAAGCTACAACTAGACTATTGTCCTACAAAGGAGCAACAGGCAGACATACTCACTAAAGCAGTCAAAGGAGAACAATTTTTGAAGCTGCGAAGGGACCTGGGACTGGTTTCCTTCGAGGAACAAAATTAAGGAGGAGTACTGACTGAAATTCAGTTTACTTTACTTTAGATTTTTGTAAATTAGGGTTTGAATTGTAAAAGAACCCTAAAATAGCTGATTGTAAAAATTAGGGTTTTGTAAAGGTCAAATGTGACCGTTGTAATGCAAAAACTAGAAAAACAATTGTTGTAAGTTTTAGTTGTTAGAGTTTGTTCTAACAAACTCTACCAAACCCTCATAAACCCTATAAATACTACAAACATACAATGAAGAAGATTTAGTGTGAATAGAAAAAAAGAAATTTACAGAATATCCTTGCGTCTAACTACTCTTCTAAGAGCTTCTGTTCTTCATTGTTCTTCAGTACCCTCGTTCGCTTCTTCATCCTTCGTCTTTGGTCATGTTGCACTGCAACTTCGCCATTCTTGCAACGAGCATCAGCTACTGCTCGTTACTCTCACTCCTTGAAGTTTGATTGTGTAAACAGTGGCGTGAGGTACCTGCAATTTAGAAGAAGAAGAAGATTAGGGTTCATCTTTTAGAGAGAAGGCAGAGAAAAAGAAAGGAACGAAAGAATATAGAGAGAAAGAGAATTACAACTGAGCAGTGTGTTTCTCTAGGGTTAGTGTTTAACCCTGTTGCTTGGACCGGGTCACAAGCCCAATCTGAGTAAGTGCACAGTAACCTGCAGAAGAAAAGAATTGGGTCAGTTTCGTTTTTACATTTGGGCCTATTTTTTTCTAATTACACCACCTCAATTTATGTTATACACCAACATAAATTAGTTATAGGCCGTTGATATATGGATAATACTGATAGTATTAGTTCTTTGAGTAATTGAATATTCATTTTATGTGTCAAATTAGTTCTCACATCAAAGTATTGAAAAAATAAATAAATTATAAGAAAAAGTTTAGGTGTAGTTTATTGACGTCGTTATCCAATCATAATAATTTGTCCACTCATTTATTTAACTAACTAGGAGGGCCTCCAGATTTGTCGTTTGAATCTCTCCCAGGTAGCAAATAATTGGTTGCTCTCACTCAGCGACCCTATAGTTCTCAGCCCTAATGGCTGAGCGAGTCTTCGTGGCTCAACAAATAAAGTGCAGTCTCTATGTTATGTATGTCATGAAGACTACACTAATTAAGACTGAGCCACGAAACATTCATTTGTCCACTCTAGCATTCCTAGGATTTGTTTGCACCTGAAGCATTCATTCAACAACGTCCTTATGTTTGGGGTACTCTTGCATTCCTTGGATTTGTTCTCATTCCTAGGATTTGACTCTAGCATTCTGTTATGTACCGTACTTCCGAAGTAGTTGGTAGGTGTCGTCCTTGATTAGCGATGTTCGATCTAAAGATGGCGATGTTCGATCTTGAGATGGCGGTGTTGTACCTGCAAGAATACTCCGACGCTCAAGTCAGTGTCTGAGTGAATCAATGTTTTAGTCTTAGGAATTTCTTACATTTATGAGAATTGAATGTGGTATTTATAGAGTTTGTGTGATGTTTGTTATGACGATCTTGGGTCGTTAGATCTTGCAGAGGTATCTGAACCGTTGGTTGATTGGGCTAGTTTTTCTGGATGTGGGCTGGTTGATCATTGGGCCTTGCAGGGGGTGTAAATATTGCTGAGGCTTTTTACTTATTACCATAACAGTGGCCCCCCAAGCCTGGTCGCCTGAGCGGCGAACTTGGCTTGATAAGCTGATGTTACCTTTGTCGATCCTAGGACGCACCGAGCTTTCTTTTTTGAGGGACTCAAAAAGGGGTGGCTTATGTTGGTCATGGGTTTTTGTCGAGCTTGATTTACTTAATCGATCTCGAGATGTACCGAGCTTTCTTTTGAGCAGTGGGATCAGTGCATTGGATTCAGTGCCAGGCATTAAATGTTTCTGACACGGCGTGCATTACGATGGCGGCTAATGATGGTGACGTTTTGTTTTTAGTGCCTGACCTTGTGCTTTGATTGGACGGGTTTATTCGACTTCAGGCCCAATCCATGATATTCGGCCCACTATAAATAGGGGGTCACTTGCTCTTGTTTTGTTGCTGCACAACTTTTTCTGCTCTGACTACCGGTCTTGATTAACTCCTTCTACTCTGACTTCCGATCTTGAGGTGTCGAGCTTTTCTTCGAGCAAAGCGGTCAGGTGATAGTAGCTTATCTTCAGGTCGACAAGAAGAGTTCTTCCAAATCCGATCTACTCATCTGCTTTATTTCGAGGTTAGTTTTTAATGTTTTCCTTTTTGTATTTGCATTTTGGACCCCTCCTAGTTTTTTATTTGTTCCCTCAGAGTGGGGGTCGTCAGGTCGGGTTCCGACTTGTTCGCCGACCCATTTGCGATTTTTTTGTCCTGACACTTCGTCCCCTATTTCTGCAGCTTTTTAGATCTGGCGAGGACCAAACAAACCCGTAGGGATAAAACCGAATATCGAAACGAGTTCGTAAAGATCATAGCCTCCGGTGGTGACGTCCCTGAAAGTCGAGAGAATCAGTCAATGGTTGGTATTCCAGACGAGCAAGATCATCCATCCTCTGCTCCTACCAGCGAGCAAGCGGAGGAAAATATCGATGTTGAAAGTTTTTCTCCGGAAGACGATGTTAATGAGTCTGTTCCAGATGTTATGGGAGCTATGGAGGAAGTCCGGAGGATTGATGTGGTGGCTCTCTCTTCGGATTCTGATTAGGAGGTTCGATCGGGGAAAGACAGGGGAGCTCGGATACTATTGAATCGGAGAGCTCTGATGCTGACTTGGGGACGAGCTCAGTGCTTGAAGATGATTCTGATCAGGACGATGCCGAAGGTATGGACCAGCCAAGCACGAGTCGTGCTTCTGATGTTTCAGTCGATGGTTATTCCAGTACCGGTCCTGGGGCTCATGACGTGCCGGTGCGGGAGGTTCGCCCCTATGATTGGGTTTCCACCAAGGTTTTGGAGATCGAATCCTTGTATCTTTTGGGCCATAACCTAGAGTCGGTAGGTCGAAAAATTGCTGGGCGTTCTGAGAGGAATATTTGGAGAGTCGAAGGTATGAAGGATGGAGAGCACGTGGCTTCCTGGGCAGGAGATCTTAAATTTACAATGTACCACGTGACGATAAATGATATGAACATCCGGCCTCCTTCTACTTCTCTTGAACAGACAGTCCTGGCGGAGCTGGACGTAGCACCCTCCCAGGTACATCCAAACGCATGGGCTTTCCTCCGAGCCTTTGAGTTGATGTGTATTCACCTGGAGAGACCGGTGTCGTCCCCACTTTTCTTCCATTTGTTCGAGCTTAATCGGAATAGTGGGGAGGACAAGTCCGGTCGCGAGCATGTCAGTTTTCGCTCGAGGCGAGGAGCGAAGATCTTCAAAGCCTATGCGGACTCACTGAGGGGAAGTTGGAAGCAACACTTGTATTGGGTCGAACCAATTAATGATAAGGCCATTGACTGTGTAGGGAAGTTCGGAGTTGATGGTCGGACCTTGGTGTCCACCAAGTTCCCTATTGGTTGGAGTCATGGTCATTTTAATCGGTCTTCACATTTCTACTCCGTCGGTGAGGATCGGTTGAGCGCTGAAGATCGTCTCACGAAGGTGATTCTGTTTTTTATTTCCCAAAGGGTTCCGTTCTCAAAGCATAAATACCGGGGTATCCCTACGGATCGTTTAGTCCAGGCTGGGAAGCGGGCGCGGGTGCAAAGGGTTTTAGGTAGATCGTCTTTCTGTAGTGAATTTTTGTGTATTTGAATTTTCTGTAAGTTACATAACTCTTCTTTTTCTTGTTTTTTAGACACGATGGCACCTAAGAAGCTTGCATTTTTGAAGAAGCTGGCGATGCAATTGGTTGGTGTTGAGCAAGCAGGGGTACCGTTGCAAATATCTTCTCAACCTAGACCTGCTGTTGAGGCTGAAGAGGTCGCCATCGTTGCCGAACCGGTTACAACCGTTACTCAGAGAGATCTGGCACGTGCCGAGGCTGAGAAGGGGAAAAGAATCGATGTTGTGACCTCTGTAAAAAGGGGGAGAGCTGGGGTCGATGATGAGTCTGGATCGGCCAAGAAAGCAAAGACTCGGAAGAGGTCCAAGCATAAATACAAGGCTCTTCCCCTGGACAAGAAGTTTTTAGAACAAAATTTCGAGCAGTGGCGGGAGGATCCCATTGCAGCGTCGGCCCAAATCTTCCTGAATCTTGTCGAGGTTCATAAAATCGCAAAAACGAAGTATGAAAAGCGAGCTGAAGGTGGGTTTTTTTGTTGATTTTGCCAGTTTTGTTGATTTGTTTATGATTTTCCTCTTTGTTTTGATATGTTCCTTGATACGTCTGTAGAGTTGCTGGAGACTGAGAAGACAAAACGTTTTAAACTTTTGGAGGAATTTTCTGCGAGGACCAATGAGCTGGGTCAAGTCAAGTCCGAGCTTCGGGCTTTGAAGGAAGGCGCAGAGATCCTTACATCGTTGAAGGAAACTGCTCTGAATCATGCAGAGACTGCCGAAGCTCGTGTGAAGCAGCTCGAAGATCAGCTCAAGGTCCTAGAGGAGTCTGAGGCCGAGGTAAAGAGAGAGGCGAGGGTCTCGGAAGAACGAATCATCGAGCTGGAGGATAGCTTGAAGAAAAGCTCGGAGGTGAGGGCGAAATCTAGTACCGACCCAGAAGCTCGTATTGCCGATCTTCAGGCTGCCCTCCAACTAAGTAAGAGGGACGCAAAGGAGGCTGCTGATGCGGCACTTGAGATGTACAAAGAAGGTTTTCAAGGTTCCCTTCTGCAGGTTCTTTTACTTCACCCCTCTCTTCCGCTAGACCCGACGGTTATTGATGCTGATCACGAGGTCGATGGGAGGCGTATTGTCAAGGTCGACCTAGTGACGGAGGAGAAGATCGTCGTCTTTCTGACCTCGGACGCTTAATGGTTTCCAGCATTTTTTGTGGGAGTTCTGGGTGTATTGTTTTCCGATCAAGTTTTGTATAGACTTAGAACTTCTTTATGTAATTTGGAATTTTGAGGGTTCGGCCCATCCGTGGTGCTTTGTAATCGAAAATATTTTTAATCGATCTTGACTTCGGATCTCATTTCGAGCTTTATGAATGCTTTTTTAATTATGCAAGTCATATATGTCGTTTTTTAGAGATCGTTTCGCAGTTGGGGGACCCGAGGTGTTTCATAAACGTTGGCCTATAGAGCAGTTTACCAGGACTTGGAGATCGCTTCGCACCTGGGGGCCCGAGGTGTTTCATAAACGTTGGTCTATAGAGCAGTTTACCAGGACTCGACCCAGACTTAACTTGCCCTATAGGGGTATTGGCAGTTGTGGCCAATGGTCGTTCTGAGGATATTTCGATCCTAGAAGACCTAGTCCCTTTGAAACAGTTTACCAAGACTCGGCTCGGATTTAACTGGTAACAAAGGGTTGCGACCATGGTTGGTCGCTTAGGGAGGCCCCAAGATCGGACCTGAGGGGCTCGAGGTTCGAGTCATTTCCGAAGCTGTAAATTTTATCCTTGCGTTATTGTTTTGACAAAAACAAGAAAGTGTGGAACGTCGGAAAGTTTATTGATTTATCATTTAAATGAGGAACTCGATTTTCAATGATAGGAGCAGTCCTGAGTAGTGTCCTTTTTGGAGAGATTGATGCAATTTCCGTTTTTAAATGTAATAACTCTTCAGTTTCGTTGCATTCCAAGTTCTTTGAATCTTTTTTCCTTGGAGGGTCTCCAGTTCAAAGGCGCCCTTACCAGTTTTAGAAATGACACGGTAAGGTCCTTCCCAATTTGGTGCGAGCTTTCCTTGGGAAGCATTTTTAAGACCAATATCTGCCCTTCGAAGGACCAGATCGCCTAGCTCGAAATCTCTGGGAACGACTTTGGCATTGTACCTGGTCGTTACTCCTTGTTTGATGATTGCTTCTCGGAGCGAGGCTCGACCCCGTATTTCATCGATCAGATCGAGCTCCTCTCTTAAGGCTTGGCTATTCTCGTTCTGGGTTTTGTGGTTTGCCGTTCTCCAGCTGAGTTCGCCAATCTCGACAGGAATGACCGCCCCGCTGCCGTAAGAGAGTCGAAACGACGTCTCTCCTGTGGAGGTTTGTTGGGTGGTCCTATATCCCCAAAGGACATAAGGTAGCTCTTCCACCCAGTTCCCTTTTGCGTCGTCTAAACGTCGCCTTAGGCCGTTTAGTATTATTTTGTTCGCAGCTTCTACTTGTCCGTTGGTTTGAGGGTGTTCAATTGACGTGAAGCGGTGTTTGATTTTTAGGCCAGACATCAGCTTTCTGAAACCCTTGTCGGCAAATTGGGTTCCATTGTCCGTTATCACTACCTCGGGGATGCCGAACCTGCTCATGATGTTTTTCCTAAAAAATTTGATGCAGTTTCTTGCAGTTATGGTAGCCAGGGGTTCTGCTGCTATCCATTTGCTGAAGTAATCGATTGCGACGATTAAGTATTTGATCTGGCCTTGAGCTGTCGAGAATGGCCCCAGGAGGTCTATCCCCCACCATGCAAATGGCCATGTGGAGGACAAGCTTGTTAGATCTGTTGGAGGAGCAATGTGGACGTTGGCGTGAATCTGACATTTTTTGCATTTCTTTACATAAGCACTGGCATCGGCTGCCATGGTTGGCCAGTAGTATCCGGCACGGAGAGTTTTTCGAGCCAAAGAGCGAGCTCCGAGGTGTTGACCGCAAATTCTCTCATGTATTTCTGCCAGGACATAAGCTGCTTCTTCTCCCTCGATGCATTTCAACAACGGTGAGGAGAGGCTTCTTTTGTACAATGTTCCATCAATGACTGAATAGGAAGAAGCCTTCCTCCTGACGAGCTTAGCGTCGTTTTCGTCCGGGGGTTCTACTCCTGCAATGATGTATCCTAAGATCGGGTCGATCCAACTGTGAGTTTTTTCTATTATGCAAATGGTCGAGGCAAACACAGGGTCGGGAGATACACTGGGTTTGTGGAGGATTTCTTGGATAAATGTTCTGTGATTTCTAGGAGCTTTTGTGCTTGCGAGTTTGGCGAGGATATCAGCCCTTTGGTTCTCCGCCCTCGACACGTGTTTTACTTCTGATGTTTCAACTTGAGCTAATAACGCCCGTACTCGAAGCAGGTATTTTTGTAAGATCGGCTCTTTCGTTTCGTATTGGTTGTTGATTTGGGAGACTACTAACAGCGAATCGGTGAACAGTTTTACCCGAGGGACTCGGAGGTCGACTGCCAAGCGTAGGCCAGCGATGCAAGCCTCGTATCCTGCTTGGTTGTTCGAGGTTAAAAAGCCGAAGGTTAAAAAAACTTCGATGATGATGTCGTTCGGGCTTTCTAACATGATCCCAGCGCCGCTTCCTTTTGGGTTGGAAGATCCATCGACATGCAGGATCCAAGTATCGTTTTCGATGTTCGCTGGCGTCATTTCGGCCATGAAGTCCGCCAGAACTTGCGCTTTCATAGCTGTTTGGGCTTCGTACTTGATTCCGAACTCTGATAATTCTACCGCCCACTTGATCATTCTACCCGCGAGATCGGGCCTATGCAGGATTTGTCTGATGGGGTAATTAGTCCGTACGATCACTTGGTGAGCGACGAAGTAAGGTCAAAAGCGTCGAGCTGCGGTGATAAGAGCCAAAGCGATTTTTTCGATCTTCTGATAGCGACTTTCCACTCCGTGTAGAGCTTTTCTTGCAAAGTTAACTGGGCTCTGCCCGGTTTTTAACTCCCGCACAAGAACGGCCCCTAAGGCTTCCTCCGAGATAGCTAGATATAAGTATAAGTTTTCGCCTTTGCTTGGTGTAGTTAAGATCGGAGGTTCGGTGAGGACCTTTTTGAGCTGGTTTAAGGCCTCATCTTGCTCGGTGGTCCATTTGAAATCCTCTTCCTCTTTTTTAAGTAGTTTGAACAGGGGAAGGGATTTGAACGCCGTGTTTGATATGAAACGAGATAAGGCGGCGATCATGCCATTAAGTTTTTGGACTTGCTTTTTGGTTGTCGGAGTTCGCATTTATGTTACGGATCGACATTTGTCGGGATTTGCTTCGATTCCCCTTTCTGTTAAGTAGAAGCCTAAAAATTTCCTAGGTCGGACTCCAAAGGTGCATTTTTCTGGATTCAGTCTCATATTATTTTGCCGAACTTCGGAGAAGATCTCTCTAAGGTCGTTGACGTGCTTGTCATCGGCTTCGCTCTTGGAGATCATGTCGTCGAGGCAGACTTCAACACTTTTGCCGATTTGATCTCGAAAGACTTTGTTCATCATCCTTTGGTACGTGGCTCCGGCATTTTTCAAACCGAAAGACATGACGCGGTAGGCGAAGTTACCTTGGTCGGTCATGAACGCAGTTTTTTCTTGGTCTGAAGGGAACATGGAAATCTTGTTATACCCGGAGTATGCATCAATGAAAGATAACAAACGAAAACCTGAAGTGTTGTCTACGAGTCGGTCTATGCTGGGGACAGAGAAAGCGTCTTTTGGGCAGGCTTTATTAAGGTCGGTGTAGTCGACGCACTTGCGCCATTTTCCGTTGTTCTTCTTAACCAGCACCGGATTTGATAACCAAGTTGTGTATTTGAATTCAGAAATGAAGTTTGCTTTTAAGAGGTCGTCTACGGCTTTTGCGGCGGCTGTAGCTTTCTCACTACTCTGCGCTCGCTTTCTTTGGGCGACCCACTTGGCTCCTGGATTAACTGCGAGCTGGTGGCAAGCGACTTCAGAAGGAGTTCCGGGCATGTCCTCTGTCGACCAGGCGAAGATGTTTGCATGGACTTTGAGACATTGGGTTAAATCAGTTTTAACCTCTTCTGATAAATCGGCTCCGATCTTGATGGTTCTTCGCCGAGTTGTACGTCGATGAACTCCCCATTAGGTTGGGGCCTTTTCATTTTTCGTTTGAGCTCTTTGGCCAGCCCGTCATCATCTTCATCATCCGTACTCTCAGGATCGTATCTTGCATCTTAGTCCGTCGCGTTCACCTCGGTAGGTCGAGCTTTACTCTTGGGAGTAGTGTTTTCGGGAAGGGAAACCCCTTCCTGCTCCAAAGCTTTTTGCTTGGTCTTGGTCCATAAGAAGAAGCATCTGGAAGCAGACTCCAGATCGGAGTTTAAAGTGATAATTTTATTGCAGAGAGAGTGGAATTTCATTTTTAAGTGCGTGGTGGACGTTACTGCTCCGAGCCTGCCTAAAGTCGGTCTTCCTACGATAACGTTGCAGATGGATTCGCAAGGTAGGATAAGGAACTTGGTTTTTGATGGTTCTCACCATTGGCTCAGCTCCGTAGAAAACCATCAATTCCAAATGGGCTAGTGGTTTTGTCCGGGACCCGTTAAATCCGGATAGGGCCGTTCCTCTGTATGGAGTGAGCTCCTCTCTGTCGATCCCCATTCTGTCAAGGAGATCGACAAAGATGATGTCAGATGAGCTCCCTTGGTCCACCAAAATTCTTCTCACTTCTTTGATGGCAATGACTGCCGAGATTATGAGGGGTACGTGTTTGTTGGGTTTTCCATCAATAAGGTCTTCATCGCTAAAATAAAGCGGAGGTCGGTTTGTCGTGGTTTGCGTAGCTGAGGTTGAGGCCACGCTTAACAATTCTTTCCACTTTCGCTTCAGTGTTTTTCCAGACTCCTCATGCTCGAAACCTCCTGCGATCATCACCATCACTGAGTGACCTTTCGATGTTCTAGTATCATGATTTTCTTCGTCGGAATAGACCTTTGGGATACCCCTTCTGCTGGGCTCCTCGTTCCTCTCGTTTTTAACTTCGCCGGTATTTGCTCCAGACTTTTTTACATAACCGGACAATTTTCCCCGTTTGATCAAGTCTTCAATGTCGTCTTTCAAAGCATTGCAGTGGTTCGTGTCATGACCATTACTTCTATGATACCTGCAGTATTTGTTGGATCGTTGTCGAGATCGGGGAGGTAGAGGTTTGGGGGTCTTAACGTCTCTGAACTCGACATTCCAACATTCCCCATATAATTGGGCGTTGGAGACGTTGAGTTCAGTGTATACTTGGTGACGGTTTCGAGGTCGGGGATCCCTTTTACCTCAGTTTTCATTTCCTTGGTTATCCCTTCCGTAGCGGGGTTTGACGGATTTCCGATCTTGGCGCTTTCCTCTTCATTGATGAAACATTGGGATAATTGGAGGAAATCTTACAAAGTATTAGGCTCCCAAGTGTTGACATGTTTTTTGAAAGGGCTTCCGGGGAGTAGGCCCTGCGCCATGAAGAAAATGCGGAAAGTGTCGTCTAGTTCTCAAACTTGAAAAGCCTCGTTGTTGAATCTCTCTATGTATTCTCTGAGAGGCTCGTCCTCCTTTTGGACCACGGACATTAACACCGCTTTGTTCTTGGGTTTAATTTTGGAATGGTCAAAGTGAACCGAAAAGAGTTTTGCCAATTGGTCCCAAGAGGATATGGAGTTCGTCTTCAAAGTCCGAAACCATTCCGATGCTACATTGTCAAGAGTTAATGGGAAGATTCGACATTTCATCTCCATGAGGACGATCCGATATTGCATAGTGGTGTCGAATTGATCGAGGTGCCTGTCTGGATCGCCGATTTCATCATACGTTTTCAGACCTCCGGGGGGTTTTTCGAGGTACTTCGAAACTCGGTAGCCATCAATAGTCGCGGTGAATGGGCTCTTTCGCTCGGTTAACAGTGCCTGAAGTCGTGGCTGACGCTGGTGATGGGGATCGGGATAAATGTGGTGTCGAGGTTGTGCCTTTTCAGGGTTATCCCCTCGACTTCTGGAACGTCGTCTTAGAGATGAAGAGGCTAAAAATGAGCGAGGTTGGGGGGAGTTAACCAGTTCATTAAGACCATCGAATTGTCGAGCCTGAGGAGAACGGGAACCATTCATTTGTTGTCGGTGAGGAGGAGAACGATGATATTCATCAAGATCGTCATATTGTCGAGCCGGAGGAGAACGGGAACCATTCCCTCGTTGTCGGCGAGGAGGAGAACGATGATATTCATCAAGATCGTCATATTGTCGAGCCGGAGGAGAACGAGAACCATTCCCTCGTTGTCGGCGAGGAGGAGAACGATGATAGTGTCTTCTCCTGGGTGGAGATCGATGTCTCCTTCGAAACTGGTTTGTCTTTTCAGGGGAAACCGGTCCGGGTGATTCCTGGTCCGGAACGTCTCGCGCCCGGAGATTTGCTACCTCGTCCTCAAGGTCGGTGAAGCAGCAGTCTCTTTCATGGTTTACGACCTCCTGTTGAGCCAGCAGCTAGACGATCTGTTGAACAGCATCGGCCAGGGCTGGAAGCGATGGAGGGGGAGGTGGTAAACTATTATTGTATGAGTTCGTACGGGAATGGGCAAGGTTCAGATTGGGGAATTGTGCCCGAGCTTGAGTGGAATCTGTGAGGTCTTGAACATGGCCCTGGGGGGTTTGTTGTGTTTCGAGCTCGGGTATAACCAGCCCTACCCCGGGCCCGACCACAAGACTGACTGGTTTTGAACGGAGTTTGGGTGTCATTTGTGGATCAAGGTAATGGGAGAGGAAATTGAGTACAGATTCTCCCACTGTGGTCGCCAATGTTCTGTACCGTACTTCCGAAGTAGTTGGTAGGTGTCGTCCTTGATCAGCGATGTTCGATCTTGAGATGGCGATGTTCGATCTTGAGATGGCGGTGTTGTACCTGCAAGAATACTCCGACGCTCAAGTCAGTGTCTGAGTGAATCAATGTTTTAGTCTTAGGAATTGCTTACATTTATGAGAATTGAATGTGGTATTTATAGAGTTTGTGTGATGTTTGTTATGACGATCTTGGGTCGTTAGATCTTGCAGAGGTATTTGAATCGTTGGTTGATTGGGCTAGTTTCTGGATGTGGGCTGGTTTTTTTTTTAGATAGGCAAAGTGGTTAGTAATTAGTGTGTTAGTTGTTAGAGGGGAGGGGGGAGCAGGGTTCGAACCTCGTACGCCTACGTTTTTCCACCAACGATGTCCCTTTCACCCAACCACGCGAGCTACCCTTTTGGGACGGATGTGGGCTGGTTGATCATTGGGCCTTGCAAGGGGTGTAAATATTGCTGAGGCTTTTTACTTATTACCACAGATTCATTCAATGGTAAATCTCCGAGGCACGAGTTTATCACAAGTTACCCCGTGAACAAGAAAGTAATGCATATTACAACAACGTTTAATATCCGCACACAACTTCATGATTTATAAACCAAAGATCATTTTATCAACACATCATAACCAAAACAACATGCTTTTCTTTACTTGGCCTCAATAGACTCACTACATCAAATCAGTATGATGTTAGTTATCAACACAATATTGCTTTCACATTTTTAAATGTTGTTAGTTAAATCATCATTGCTTGGCCGGTTTTTGTTAGGAAGTTTGTGGGAGCACCGGGAGCAACAACGAGCTAGCCAATTATCAGAACCAGTAAGAGACTTAGACGCCACATCTCCACTCAAAATCTTAAAACATTGAGTACATGGATCCCCTATCTTATATATCATTCATTTAGCTCATTCCTAACCGATTTGAGAGCGACTAACACTTGAATTTCGAACATTGTCCCACTCAATCGTGAGTTATTCGCATTGCTAACTTGATCTTAAAAAGAGGAAGGAGTGACAATTATTATTTTATTATTATCTTTAAAATAATATATAATAATCATTGCGTCACTCTTTCTTCAAATAAGCCTCTCCATTAAATGGATTAAATGGAGAGGATCCAAAACCTTCCTTTCCCAGTTGACATAACCAAAGATTTCTTTTATTTGACAAATCAAACAGGCAAAGTATGTTATTTAAGATTAATGTCAAACGTTGTCAAAAAAAAAAAAATTAATGTCAAACTGGCACATAACAAGTCTCTCCTATGAATATTTATTTATCAATTGAGACTCTTTGGAGATATTAATTTAATATGACTAATCGAATGGTCTTTTGTTTCCTACTGCAAGCCACACCCCACCAACCCAGGAAAAAAAAAACCCGCGCCCAACAAAAATGGAATAAGCCAAAGTAGTACCCACAAGGTCAATTGCTTGGCTCTATCAGAATGACAAGACAAAAATTAAATTTATATATTTCTACACACTTTAATATAATTCTTATTATTTAATAAATTTTATGAAAAATAGTCAATAAACGATCTTATTGTTTAACAAATTAATTTCTTAAAATAAAACAAAATGTATTTAACTAAAACAGAATAATGAAAACCGAAATGATATAAAAATGTTATAAAGAGCAACTTGAAACGAAAAAAAAGTTGATAGAGGTGTCCTTGGCCAATTCGAGTTGTGCTCCGATCCGAGATAGTTGGTACCAGGTCCGATCCGATCTTGGGTACCAGGTCCGATCCGAGATAGTTGGTAGAGGTGTCCTTGGCCAATCCGAGTTGTGCTTCGATCCGAGGTGGGGTGGTGCCTGCGATGATACTCCAACGCTCAAGTCAGGGTGGTTCTCCCAGGGGGTCGAAGAAGAGTCGTCATGATCAGAAGGACGGTCGAGAAAGCGCAAGTTTTCAAGATCTTCAAGCATTTCGATTGATGGCGATTTTTTGAAGAAGAACCTGGAGGAATACCGGGTCGACCCAGTGGAGGCCACGGTGAAGCTATTCAGGCACCTGGCCGATGTCTCCAAGTGGCAGAAGGAGGAAGCTGAAGCCCGGGTTAAAGGTAATAGAGGGAAATTATAGTCCCCTTGACTTGTTGTTTCTGATGGCTCCGTTCTTAACTTAGCATCATTTACTTCCTTTTATTTCAGGGGCCCTGAAAGAGAGGGACGAGGAGCGGGCTCTGAGGGTGGAAGAACGGAGGAAGTACGAGTCACTTTCTTCCACTCTTGCAAAGGACCAGCAAGACCTCTCCGACCTCCGATAGGAGAGAGGGGAGCTTGTGAGAGAGAGGGGCTCTACTCTCAACAAGAACAAAGAGGTCGAACTCCGAATTACTGAGTTGGAGACCCAAGAGAAAGAGGCTGTGGAACTGGTTACGACCTTGAGGAGTCGGATTTCCGAGCTAGAGGCCTAGAGAGGAGAGGGCCAACTCCGGCACGGACCCCAGAAGTTGACTTTCTGAGCTTGAAGAGAAATTGAGGCAGGCCGAGGAGAAGGCCCGGAAAGCCGAGCTTGAAACTGCCACCATAGCAGAGATGGCTCTTGGAATGGGCGTCGAGGGTTTTGAAAAAGCCCTTTCTCAAGTCACCGTGGTTCCCCCTTCGTTATCTCTTGATAAAAAGATACTGAACGTGGATCATGATGTAGAGGGGGATGATATCGTCAAGACCGACTCCGTCACAAAGGAGCGTATTATTGTTTACCCTCGCCCGTTCGATGCTTAGCCAGTTACCGGGGGGGGTAACATTTTTGTGGATGGTTTCCGGGTTCCGGTTGGAACTGGTGGCAAATAGGTTTCGGGCAGAACCGGCATTTAATTGTGTAATCTGAAAGCATTATTGAACTTGAGGACTCGGCCGTATCCGGGGTGACCTGTAATATTTTGCTTATTTTAATTGCTTGCATTTCCGATTTTAAATTCCCTCAGTTATGCTTTATTTCTTGCATGTTAGTATTGCGCACTTGTGTTTGTTCCGCTCAAGTAACGTTCGTCGCCTTTAGGGCAGTTTACCGGGACTAGGCCCAGATCGAACTCGTCTTTTAGGGTAATGGCAGCCCCGGCCATTGATCTTGGCGATCTTGAATCCCAAAGATCTTTGCATCTCTTTGAACAGTTTACCGGGACTCGGCCCAGATCGAACTCGTTCAAGGGGGGTCTATGACAGCCTCGGTCGCAGATTGTTTCGAACGTTGTGAACCGGGTTTCAATTTTAATAAGGGACCTCGATGTGACCATGAGATCGTTTCCAGAGGGCTCCCCTTAACCTCGAAACTCCGAACTATAGTCGGCAGCAATCTACTATCTATCTATACTATTTACCCACTACCAAAATACCAATTTTATCCTTTTCACTTTTTCACTTTTTTAAACTTTTTCACTTTTTCACTCTCTCACACACTTTTTCAAACTTTTCACTTTTTCACTCTCTCATACACTTTTTCACTCTCCCTCACACTTTTTACTCTCTTCTCCTATTTCTTTTTCCAATTCTCTCATTTATCTATTTTTCATATTTTTTCACTCTCTCTCACACACTTTTTCACTCTCTTCTCCTATTTCTTCCTCTAATTCTCTCATTTATCTATTTTTCACAATTTATCTACTTTAATTTAATCTACATGTCACCTTCATTTTTCCTCTTTACTATTTTAAAATTTTCAAATTTTGACAAAATTTTAATATTTGTTTTAGGCTAATTAAATCTGTTAACTTTAAAATTGTCTTGATTTTCACGGGATAAAGTTCTGACTAATTAAATTTTGTCTGAGTCCATACATTACCCACTACCAAAATATCAATCTTATCAGTTTTTCAACTAAGCAATTGGAGTATATTTAGGTAATTTTATTTTTTCACCTTTTCAAACTTTTTTACTCTCACACACTTTTTCAAACTTACCATTTACTTACTACCAAAATATCAATCTTATGCTTTTCCCAACTAAATAATTGGAGTATAATCAATTATTTAAAAAAAATTATTTATTTTTATAATTTACTCAAACTACTCAAACCTACTTTTTTTAAACTTTTTCCCACACAAATATTTAAAAAAAAATTATTCATTTTTATAATTTACTCAAACTACTAAAATTACTAAAATCAATTAAAATGAGTAAAATCAATTAATTTTTTCATAAAAAATAAAATCAATCAATTTAATCACTACAAAAAATTACCAAATAATTATTTTATAATTACTAAAAATGAGTAAAATGCCAACGGGAGTGCCAACGAGAACGCCAACGGGAGTGGCAACGAGAGCGGGAGTGCCAACGGGACTGCCAACATGAGTGCCAACGGGAGTGGCAACGAGAGTGCCAACGGGAGTGGCAGCGAGAGTGCCAACGGGAGTGCCAACAGGAGGACCAACGAGGATGCAAACGGGAGGGGCAACGGGGATGCATATTTTACCTCTAATGTCCAAATACATTATTATGGATCAATGCAATTCTGATTGTCAACGGAGATGCATATTCCACTTTGAATTTCAAATCATACATTTTGGACATTGTTCACAACTTATCAATATCTTCCAAATTACTAATATGACTTCATGGTAATACACCGACCAAACAGTATCACCCGTGCGTATGCACGGGTAAAAAACTAGTAATGGATAATAATGAAGAGTAACGTTGATGTATTTAGATGAGAATGTTTATAAAATCTGAATACAGTTTGCTCTTTAAGGCAAAAATTAAGTGTAATACTTCTTCAGTTTGGCCACATTCCAAGTCCTTGGGATCGCTTTCCCTTCCAGGGTCTCCAACTCGAAGGCGCCAGTACCGGTCTTGGATACGACCCGGTAAGGCCCTTCCTAGTTGGGAGCGAGCTTCCCTTGAGCGACATTCTTTAAGCCGACGTCGGCTCTTCAGAGCACCAAATCGCCGACCTCGAAATCCCTCAGGACAACTTTCGAGTTGTACCAGGTTGCTATCCTTTGCTTAATCAATGCTTCTTTGAAGGAGGCTCTTCCTCGGACCTCGTTGACGAGGTCGAGGTTCTCCCTAAAAGCCTGGGTATTTTCCTCTGGCGATTTTGGATGGAGCGTTCTCCAACCCAGCTCTCCGATCTCAACTGGAATTACAGCCTCGCTCTCATATGAGAATCAGAATGGAGTTTCTCCCGTCGAACTCTGTGGGGTGGTCCTGTAGGCCCATAGTACATAAGGCAATTCCTCGACCCAATTACCTTTGGTCTCGTCAAGCCGCTTTTTCAATCCATTGAGGAGTACCTTGTTAGCGGCCTCGGCCTGCCCATTAGTTTGGGGTGCTCTACAGCGGTGAACCAGTGTTTAATCTGAAGATCAGACATGAGCTTTCTGAAGCCCTTGTTAGCGAACTGGGTTCCGTTGTCAGTGATCACTACCTCGGGGATCCCGAATTTGGTCAAGATATTCTTTTTGAAAAACTTGATGCAATTCCTTCCTGTGATAGTGGCTAATGGCTCGGCTTCAACCCATTTTGTGAAGTAATCCACCGCTACTATTAGGTATTTGACCTGGCCGGGGGCAGTCGGAAATGACCCCAAGAGATCGATCCCCCACCACGCAAAAGGACATGACGAGGTGAGACTAGTGAGCTCGGTAGGAGGTGCCACATGAACATTGGCTTGGATTTGACATCTCTAACATTTTTTAAGATGGTTTTTCGCATTGGTTTCCATGGTTGGCGAAAAATATCCCGCCCTTAAGGCTTTCCGAGCTAGCGACCGACCTCCGAGGTGTTGTCCACAAATTCCTTCGTGAATCTCGGCCAGGACATAATCTGCTTCCTCTCCTTCAATGCATTTCAATAATGGTGAGGGGAGGCTTCTTCTGTAAAGTGTTCCTTCAATCACGGAGAAGGACGAGGCCTTTCTCCTGATCAATTTGGCTTCGCGAGAGTCTGGAGGCTCGTCCCCCGACTCAATGTACTTCATTATTGGCGTAATCGACCCTTTGCTTTCCTCAACCACGTTGATGGAAAGGGCGAGCTCCGGGATAGGGAGCACACTGGGTTTATTCAGCGTCTCCTGGATTATAGATCGGTGGTTTCTAGGAACTTTGGTGCTTGCGAGCTTGGATAGAACATCCGCCCTGATATTTTTCGTTCTGGGAACGTGTTTAACCTCTGCGGTTACGAACTGAGCCAGCAACTCCCGCAACCGGGTTAAATACTTCGGCAAGATCGGGTCCTTTGCGATCTGCGATACTACCAGTAAGGAATCGGTGTTTAAAGTGACCCGAGTAACTCGAAGGTCAAAGGGGAGTCGGAGCCCTACTATGCATGCTTTGTATTCTGCTTGATTGTTCGAGGTTGGGAAACCAAAAGTGAGGGATACCTCGATTAAGACGCCTGCCGGGCTTTCTAACATCAAACCGGCACCACTTTCTTTTGGATTTGAGGATCCATCTACATGGAGCGTCCACCACTCGCCTTCGGGGTCGGCGGGGGTCATTTCTGCGATAAAGTCGGCAAGTATCCGAGCCTTCATTGCCGACCTGGACTTGTACTTGATTCTGAACTCAGAGTTCTACTTCCCATTTGATCATCTTGCCCGCCAGGTCGGGTCGGTGTAAGATTTGACGGATAGGGTGATTTGTCCGTACCACGACCCGATGAGCAGAGCAAAGGCGATTTTTTCAATTTTCTGGTAACTAATTTCAGGTCCTTGTAGAGCTTTGTTGAGAAAGTATACCGGGCTTTGCCTGGGGTTCGTTTCCCGAACAAGAACGGCGCCCAGCGCTTCCTCCGAGATTGCTAAATACAAGTATAAGGTTTCTCCCGGGTTTGGCCGAGTTAGGATCGGTGTTTCGGCCAGAACCTTTTTAAGCTGGGAGAGGGCCTCGTCCCGCTCTGGGGTCCATTCAAACTTCGCTTCCTTCTTAAGTAGTTTAAACAAAGGGAGTGATTTGAACGCAACATTGGAAATGAAGCGAGATAGTGCAGCGATCATACCGTTAAGCTTCTGAAGTTCCTTTTTGGTAGTTGGTGTGCGCATCTCGTTCACAGCCCGACACTTATCCGGGTTGGCTTCGATGCCTCTCTCTGTGAGGTAGAAACCAAGAAATTTCCCAGCTCGGACACCGAAAGTGCATTTCTCCGGGTTCAACCTCATCTTGTTCTTTCGGATTTCTGCGAAGATCTCTTCAAGATCGGCTACGTGGTGGCTCTCACCTTCACTTTTTGCGATCATGTCGTCGAGGTAGACCTCTACATTAGACCCGATCTGCTTATGAAAAACTCTGTTCATCATCCTTTGATAGGTAGCTCCCGCATTTTTCAAACCAAACGGCATAACCCGGTAACAGAAATTACTGCGGCCAGTCATGAAGGCGGTCTTCTCTTGGTCGGGAGGTAACATCGGAATTTGGTTGTATCCGGAGTAGGCATCCATAAAAGATAGTAAACAAAAACCTGAAGCATTATCGACGAGGCGATCAATTCTAGGAACAAGGGAGACGTCTTTCGGACAGGCCTTATTAAGATCGGTATAATCAATGTACATGCGCCATTTTCCATTGCCTTTTTTGACAAGTACAAGGTTGGAGAGCCAAGTTGTATACTTGACTTCCTTTAAAAATTTGCATTAATTGAATCGTCAAAGAGGTCGGCATGAGCTTTCAAGAATAGGGCGAGCTTCGCCTTAACTTCGTTAGAAATATCGAAGCCGATCTTGACAATTTTGGCTGGGTCATCTCCCAGTTGGATTTCTACGAATTCTTCGTCAGGTTGAGGTAGCATGATTTTCTTCTTCAGTTCTCGGACAAGATCGTCATAGCTATCTTCTTCGGAGCTATCAGGGTCGTACCTCGTATCAAGGTCTGTCACATTGACATCACCAGCTCTGCTTTTTCTTTTCTTCTCGGAAACATTCTGGGCTTCTTCTTCTTCGGGGGAACCCCCTCCTCCATGGCCTTTTTATCCGCTTTCACTTGCAGATAAAAACATCTCTGGGAAGACTCGAGGTCGGCATCGAGGGTAATAACTTTGTTGCACAAAGAGTAGGATTTCATCTTTAGATGAACTGTTGAAGTTACCGCTCTGAGCCTTCCTAGGACCGGCCTTCCGATGATACCGTTGTAGAGAGAAGGGCACGATAAAACCAGAAATTTGGTCTTGACTATCCTCTCCAATGGCTCTTCGCCATAGGTGACCATCATTTCCAAATAGCTGAGTGGTTTCGTAGGGGACCCGTTGAAACCCGAAAGATCCGATCCCCTATAAGGGGTGAAGTCTTCTTCAGGAAATTTGAAGCTTTCTCACGAGATTGATAAAGATGATATCTGCCGAGCTTCCTTGATCAACAAGGATTCTCCTTATTTCATAGTTGGCCATCACCGCCCTGAACAAAAGAGGCATATGCTTGTTGGGCTTGCCATCTAGCAAATCCTGATCACCAAACGATAAAGGAGGTCAGACTGGAACTGAGGTTACCAGCGAGGTGGAAGCAGGACTCATGATCTCCTTCCACTTTTTCTTCATAGTCTTACCCGATGCTTCATCGGGGTATCCTCCTGAGATGACCATCATTACCGCTCGACCTTTAGACTTTCGAAAATCACGCTCGTCCTCCGAGCTTCCTTCCTTCTCTTGTTGAGCCTTACTCTTCTTCTTAGGGTCGTCCTTTTCTTCTTTAACCTCTCCTTCCTGCCGAGGTGGCTTAGTAACGCACTGGCTCAATTTCCCCTTCTTGATCAGATCCTCAATGTCATCTTTCAAAGCATTGCAGCGATTGGTGTCATGTCCTTTACTTCGGGATACCGACAGTACTTGTTAGACCACTGCCCCGGCCTATGCGGGAGTGGATCAGGGAACTTAACTTCTTTAAATTCTGCATTCATGCAATCTGCTAAGATTTTAGCTCTGGACTCGTTGAGATCGAAATAATGCTGGTGACGGTTGCGAGATCTGGGTTTATTATCATTCCGAGTCTCCTTCGATCAATTAAATAAATCACTAATAATTAGTATTATGCCAAATATAATTAAATAGCAAAAATAGGGGATGTTACAAGCTCCATCGTAAAAATATGCTATGTATGCGACGCTAGGTAAATGCACAACCAATAACAACGATTACATAGCAACGCAACAACATCGGAAATCATCGTTGGCCATAGGCCTACGACATACCACCTGCCAATAAATAGAGGCAATTCAACTTGGTACACCATCATCAACAATAATTAGCAACTTAGCAACTTTCAACATTTTTGGCAACACATCAACAACTTAGCAGCTTTCAACATTTTTGGCAACACATCAACAATTTAGCAACTTCCAACATTTTGGCAACTTTGGGCCTAATTACATATTCAATATCAACACATCATTCCAAGCATCAAATGTG
This sequence comes from Astragalus membranaceus, assembly GCA_039519185.1. Classification (NCBI taxonomy): domain Eukaryota; kingdom Viridiplantae; phylum Streptophyta; class Magnoliopsida; order Fabales; family Fabaceae; genus Astragalus; species Astragalus membranaceus. The sequence continues at coordinate 158,053,190 of CM076848.1, read as the reverse complement.
AAATTCACGTTTGGGCAGCCAAACTGGCGCCCTTGGCGCCCATGGCGCTCAACAACACGATCGGGCAGCCAAACCGGCGCCCTTGGCGCCCAGCAACACAACACGCGACACAGGCAGCCACACTGGTGCCCTTGGCGCCCACAGCGCCAAAACACAACACAGCAACAAGGCAGCCAGGTTTTTGGCGCCCATGGCGCCCCTGCGCCAGACACAGCAACCAACAACAGAAATCGGGCAGCCAATCTTGGCGCCCATGCGCCTAGAACCAGCAACGGGCAGCCAGACATGGCGCCCTTGGCGCCCATGCGCCAGGAACACAGCAACATCACAATTGGCGCCCATGGCGCCCAGGACAGAACAACAACCGGGCGGCCAGGTTTTGGCGCCCTTGGCGCCCATGCGCCAGGAACCTGCAAGACAGCAACACACAAACAGCAAGATGGCGCCCATGGCGCCCAGCAATATTTCAGGAACGGCGCCCATGCGCCCAGGCAACAGAACACGCACAGAATGGCGCCCAGCAACATCAAACACGAGACGACGCCCATGGAGCCCTGCGGCAGAATTAAAAACGGCGCCCATGCACACAGTTTTGGTTCCAAAACATTAACGAGCATGATCACACATCGTCAAATGACAACAATCATCATCAATCGAAATTAACATCATCATTTAAAGTTCAATACCTACAACTAGGGTTTTCTAAACTTAATAACACCTAGGGTTCCATAACCTTCCTACATAGAGCCATTCATACACCCAATTATAGAGATAGAACCCCACCCTTACCTTAGCCTTGAAGAATTCGAAGTCTTTGGCTTGCCCTAGCTCTCTCTCCTTCTTCGCGCCGTCCTCTCTCTTCTCTTCTCTCTAATTCTTATTTTTTTTGTTCCTTCTAAATGAGCAAAACCCTAAATAATGCCTATTTATACTTTAGTTAATTTTATGAGCTTTTTCCTTAGCTAATTCGAATTACATCATGGGCCTCCCTAACACTTCTCATTTTACTACTCCCAACCCTAACAATAGGCCCACATATACTAGCATTATTATTATTTTATTATTTTTCTACCAATTAAATTCCCAAACAATTCAATTAAATAATTAATTAAATTTTGGGGCGTTACAACTCTTCCCCACTTAGAATATTTTCGTCCTCAAAAATTTTCCTGATTCGAAAAACTCTGGATAAGACTCCCGCATCTTGCTTTCCAGCTCCCCGTCATGCTTTCTCCGGCAGCTCCCAACCAGACTACTTTCACCAAAGCGATCTCCTTGCCTCTTAGAGTCTTCACCTCATGATCCTCGATACGCACAGGCATCGTCTCCACAGTGAGATTATCCCGTACTCGCACATCATCCATATGAATTACATGAGATGGATCTGAAATATACTTTCGAAGTTGCGACACATGAAACACATCATGCAAATTCGAAAGATTAGGCGGTAAGGCCACCCTATAAGCAACATTTCCAACTTTTTTCGAAATCTGATACGGACCGATAAAACGAGGCGTGAGCTTCTTAGACTTCAAAGCGCGTCCCACACCGGTCACCGGAGTGACTCTCAAAAACACATGCTCACCTGCTTGAAATTCTAAATTCTTTCTCCACTTATCATGGTAACTCTTCTGTCTAATTTGCGAAGCTTTCATCTTCTTCCGAATCAATCTCACCTTCTCAGTAGTCTCTCGAACAATTTCAGGTCCAAGTACTACACTTTCTCCAGATTCATACCAACATAAAGGAGTCCTACATCTCCGACCATACAACGCTTCAAAAGGTGCCATCCCAATACTAGAATGGTAACTGTTATTATAAGTGAACTCTATCAACGAAAGGTATGCATCCCACGAACCTCCTTGCTCCAGAACACAAGCCCTCAACAAATCCTCCAACGACTGAATAGTCCTCTCTGACTGACCATCCGTCTGAATGTGATACGCCGAACTCAATCTCAGCTTAGAACCCAACTCCGTTTGCAAACTCTTCCAAAAATCAGACGTAAACCTCGGATCCCTATCCGAAACGACACATAGAGGAACACCTTGCAGCTTTACAATCTCTTGGATGTAAATCTCTGCCAACTTCGGTACTGGATACGTGATGTTAATAGGAACAAAATGAGCCGACTTCGTTAGCCTATCAACAATCACCCAAATCGCATCATGACCTCTTGCGGTATTAGGCAATCTCGTCACAAAGTCCATTGAAATACTATCCCATTTCCATTCTGGAACCTCTAACGGTTGCATCAACCCTGCAGGCTTCTGATGTTCAACTTTCGACTTCTGACAAGTTAAACACGCATACACAAACTGCGCTACATCACGCTTCATCCCTTGCCACCAAAACAACTTCTTTAAGTCCTGATACATCTTAGTAGCTCCCGGATGAATACTCAACTTACTCCTATGACTCTCTTCAAGAATTGCTTTCCTCATCTCTGCATTATCAGGAATACAAATCCTATTACGGAACCTCAACACACCTTGCGCATCCAGCTTGAAATCATTATTCTCCGACTGATCGATCCTAACCATCGAATCCACCAGTTTAACATCCAATTTCTGAGCTTCTCTGGTACTATCCAAAAAGTCATTATTAATCTTTAACATTCCCAACCTGACACTCTGCGTTGTCACTTCACAGACCAAACTCATATCTCTGAACTGCTCAATTAATTCCAACTCCTTAACCATCATTGCTGACATGTGTAAGGTCTTTCGACTTAACGCATCAGCCACAACATTAGCTTTTCCTGGGTGATAATTCAACCCGAAATCATAATCCTTCAATAACTCCAACCACCATCGTTGCCTCATATTCAATTCCTTCTGATCAAACAAATACTTCAGACTCTTATGGTCACTAAATACTTCAAATCTAGAACCATAACGATAATGCCTCCAAATTTTCAGCACAAAAACAACTGCAGCAAGCTCTAAGTCATGCATAGGATAATTCTATTCATGAGTCCTCAACTGCCTTGACGCATAAGCAACTACCTTCCCATTCTGCGTAAGCACACCTCCTAAACCCATCTTGGAAGCATCACAATACACCACAAGAGACTCTCCCGGATTGGGCAACGTCAAGATAGGAGATGTCGTCAATCTCTTCTTCAATTCGGCGAAACTCTCTTCACAACGAGCGTCCCACACAAAAGCTTTACCTTTGCAAGTCAGCTGAGTTAGCGGAAGTGCTAACTTAGAAAATCCTTCGCCACAGCATCTAATCTCGGTAGCCGATTTCGGGGCTTCCCACTGCAACACAACATCTACTTTAGACGGATCCACCGCAATGCCACTACCTGAAATGACGTGACCAAGGAAACTCACTTCCTTCAACCAGAATTCATATTTAGACAGCTTTGCATATAACTTCTTCTCTTTCAGGACTTCCAACACTAATCTCAAATGCTCTGCATGCTCTTCTTCCGTCTTAGAGTAGACCAGAATATCATCAATGAATACCACCACAAACTGATCCAAGTAAGTATGGAAAATACGGTTCACGTATTCCATAAATACCCCCGGCGCGTTAGTAACACCAAAAGGCAACACCGAATACTCATAATGCCCATAACGCGTTCTAAAAGCCGTCTTTTGAATATCCTCATCTTTCACTTTAATCTGATGATAGCCCGACCGCAAATCAATCTTACTAAACACTTGAGCACCCACCAGCTGATCCATCAAATCATCTATCCTTGGAAGTGGATACTTGTTCTTAACCGTTACCTTATTCAACTGTCTATAATCAACACAGAGCCTCATACTTCCATCTTTCTTCTTTACTAGCAACACAGGAGCTCCCCACGGCGACACACTTGGTCTCACAAACTTCTTTTCGAGCAAATCCTCAAGCTGATTCTTCAATTCGGACAATTCAGATGCCGACATCCTGTACGGTGCCCTAGAAACAGGTCTGGTACCAGGTACAAGATCAATAGCGAATTCCACTTCTCTCTCTGGCGGCACACCTGGAATCTCATCAGGGAAAACTTCAGGAAATTCACATACTACCCGCAGCTCTTCAATCACAGCTTGGTTCTCAACAGACATTGACGCCATCAGCGAGAATAACTGGACTTCCTCCCGCATCAACTTCTGCAACTGACCAGCAGACAACAAACCAGTTTCCTCCTCTTCAAGAGTGGAGAAACTCACAGACTTACTACGACAGTTAATATGCACATGGTTATGCTCTAACCAGTTCATACCTAAGATCACATCCAATCCACTTAACGACAAACAAATCAGGTCAACAACAAAGTCTCTGTCGAAAGTCGACAAAGGACATTGAGAGCATACAAGAGAAGTAGTCACCGACCCCTTAGCTGGAGTGTCGACGACCATCTCTCCATTCATAGAAGACAACGCAAGACCCAATCTTTCAACACAATCAGCAGCAATAAAACAACGAGTAGCACCGGTATCAACAATAGAAGATAGAGGAATATTATTAATGAAGCATGTACCTCTAATAAGTCCATCTTCTTTGGAAGTCTCTGTCCCCGCCAAAGCAAACACTTTCCCACTAGCCCGCTCCTTCTTCGGTTTCTGACACTGACTACTGATGTGTCCTCCTTCGCCACAGTTGAAACAAACCACCTCCTTATGCTCACGCCCGGACACCTCATGCCCGATCTTACCGCAACGGAAACACCTCTTCGTCTCAGCTTTGCACGCATTACTCTTATGACCAGCTTTGCCACATTTGAAGCACACAATACCAACAGGAGCATCTCCCCCACTAGTCCTCTTGCCCTCAGCGGCTTTCGGTTTACCTTTACCAGCAGGAGCATCATACGACTTACCACGACTCAGATTCTTTCTCCTCTTCTCATTAATGATCTTATAATGAGCATTGTTATCTTCTTCATAGATCCTGGTGCTATCAATCAAATCGGAAAAGACACGGATTTTCTGATACCCAATTGCCTTCTTGATCTCTGGTCGCAACCCGTTCTCAAACTTGATGCACTTCGAGAACTCAGCAGTTGCTTCACTGTAGTGCGGATAAAACTTAGCCAACTCCACAAACTTAGTAGCATACTCAGTAACCGACAGGTTTCCTTGCTTCAGCTCAAGGAACTCAATTTCCTTCTTACCCCGAACATCCTCCGGATAGTACTTCCTCATAAATTCCCTACGGAACACAACCCAAGTGACCTCTTCACCTGCAGCTACCAACCTTTGACTAGTCTCTAACCACCAGTCATCAGCTTCTTCTGCCAACATATGAGTACCATAACGAATCTTCTGCGCTGGAGTGCAGTCCATCACACGGAAGATCCTCTCCATCTCCTTCAGCCAAGCCAACGCTCCATCATAATTATACTTGCCTTTGAAAGTAGGCAGATTCTCCCTTTGAAAGGTTACCAAACTACGAAACCTAGCATTGTCACCAACGATTTGCTGACCTTCCACGGCCTGAGCCATAGCAGCCAAAGCAGCAGCGATAGCAGCATCGTTCCTTCCAGCCATCTCAACTAATCACTACAACATAAACAACAGTTAGAACTAAATGACAATACTTGATCGTCAATGACACAATAACTTGACAACTTGGCCGGACAGACCGAAACTGCTCTGATACCACTAATGTAACACCCCATTTCTACCCGGTAAAATAATGCAAAATCAGAGTTCATAAAAATCTTTTTCAACAAACAATGGAGTGCCACATTTGCTTCGTGAAAACAATAGACGGGTTAATTCGCTTTTGAAAACAGATACATAGCGCTTTCGGATGAACCGATAAAACAACCTTTTCGTCTTCAAAATAATTCCTCTTTAATTACTACGCAGCGGATTCATAACAAGTTAATTCAAATAGACGTGGCGTCTTAACAACTCAAGACAGCTCAAAAACAAGGACGTAACAACTTAAAGTTTCAACAACGAAATAACATTGCAACAATATTAAAACGTCTGTTCATTCCCCCCGAGTGTTACATATCAGAGCGACGACACCGACTCGATCAAACGAAGGTGAACAACCTTCATTCGTGATTACCTGCACGTTACCAACATCAGGGTAACATTCAAACAGAAGGGGTGAGATATCGCACTATATAATCAGACATATGAAAGACAATATGTAATTCAGGTCATAGCATCAATTCATCATTTAACAGCAGTCAACATCATCTCAATCACATAGGTATGCAACATGGATGCGGAATGTGACTCAACTCAGGGCCACCGCCCTATAATGCACGTGGTACCATAATCCAGCCAATAAATAGAGGCATCAACATCGTAACATCATTTCATCATAATTTGCCAGTCCAGGCCATCGTGTTTTGAGCATAGCTCTGTAACACCCCGATAATTTCTAACTTGTAGAAACTACCGAAATGCACTACTGGCATACATCAGAGTGACTTTCCTTTTAAAATATTGAACACACTCTAAACTTCGATGAAACTCATCAAACACACTTACATATCTGAACATAATATAAATAGAGTCGGTCCTCACATAACTCAAACTAGTGTTCAATACTCAAAATCGAAAGTCTGCGGAAGCGATTTACAACTTCATGACATAAGTCGTACAATCGTACATCTAAGGTACTAAAAAAAAATACAGAGATACAAAGGAAACTGAAATACAAAGATACATAACATGACAAAATGAATGCCGTCAGCAACTCTTCAAGCGCCTCCATAGCCGTGCCTCACGGTCTTCAACTTTCCCTACTTAACTGAAAAACAACAACAATGGATTGGGTGAGACAACTTGTCTCAGTGAGTTCTATCGAGACCCCTTACTAACTCTCTCGGTTCAATTATGCTTGATTTCATGAATCGTAGCCCTTAAGTCGACTACGGGGAACATACAACGTGTACTCGTGGCCCATCTAAGCGACACACAAGGCACACACAATGACAATGATTCTTAGCATATCACCGGGTCTTATTTTAAAGATTCCGGCAAACCCAGTCCCCGGCCATTTCTACTACCTTAGGGACAAACAATGCAGTGGGCCTAGGGGATAAGGCTCATGACTTCCTCTCCCACTAGTACGCTAATCCATGAACAGGGTCGTCACCCCAGCAATGATGTATATAATATATACCATGAACAATGAGCAGTGATCAGTGAACGATGAACAATAACCAATGAGCTTATGCTTAACAGTGAATTTGTACTTAACTTAGTCTTGTACTAACATGATCTTATTATTAGGTGATCTCACACGACTTACTAAGGTTCTTAACTTAGCTTACACTGATTATCCAGCTAGTCCAAACATAATACATCAATCACACTTAGCATAATCGTAAAATAATAATCGGTCTCATAACATGAACTTAGCTTAGGCGCAACCATCTCATAATTAGGGTTATATCCTCAAGAGCGAGTTAGAATCAATCAAACAATGGTATTAATAGGGTCACATCATCACAGTTGGATGAGAAGGCGATCGGAAGAGGTTTGGAACCAAAAGGAGCGACGAAACGGAATTTAGGAGTACGGTACCAGAAGGGGACGCACGATCCGTGCCAGGGGCGCACGATCTGTGCGTCCTGTGAACTCAGAATAATGTCCTCTTTCGTTCCGTTTCGCTTTCCGATCGTTTCTAATCCGTAACCCGATCGACATCCAACCATCAAACAGAATTTATACACATAATTCCAGACACAATCCAATCATCACAATCCACATATCAATCATGCAATTTAATCACAATTTCAGTCCAACGATCAAACGACTCCATGACTTAGAACGATATTTTCGCAATCGATTCGACACCGGTTTTTCATAAAACGCATGACTCATTTTCAGAATACATGACACATCAATTTTATTCCCTAGTGAGTATAGAACTCACCTATAGGGATGAGAATCGCTCACAACACCGAGACTTTGACTGAATTTCCACGGACCAAGGACACACGATCTTGCTCACAACACGAACTCAACGGCTGAACCGTTCGAACAGCAACTCAGACTCGAACCCAGCAACCTACGCAAGATCCCAGCCACTGAAATTCTTCCCCAACCCACATGCAACTCTTCTAACCACTTCCAAAGCACTAAGGAAACCCAACAAAGTCATGAAACCTCTATTGCTTCATCAATGGAGGTGTAGGTCGATTTGGTGATTTGCTGGAGGAAGGGGAAGATGATGATGAATCTGATATCAATAAGAAGAGGGTGATATGAGGATTGTAATGGTGTAGGAATTCTGGACATGCATGGAGGACTCCCTCTCTTCTCTCTCAATATCTGTTTTTAGTTTCAAACAAATGAAGGTTCTTCTATTTTGTTCCAGCTGAAAGGGTTTAAATATGGGCAAGGAAAAAAGACAGGTTTACCCTTCACTTAACATTCTATTCCCTAAGACTCCTTTCCACTCTAATTACTTTAACTTAACTTTAATTAATTATCAATCACACATAAAACTTATACTTAATAAATCAACAAGTCATTTTCAATTTAAATAATTTCGATCAATTAAATAAATCACTAATAATTAGTATTATGCGAAATATAATTAAATAGCAAAAATAGGGGATGTTACAAGCTCCATCGTAAAAATATGCTATGTATGCGACGCTATGTAAATGCACAACCAATAACAACGATTACATAGCAACGCAACAACATCAGAAATCATCGTTGGCCATAGGCCTACAACATACCACCTGCCAATAAATAGAGGCAATTCAACTTGGTACACCATCATCAACAATAATTAGCAACTTAGCAACTTTCAACATTTTTGTCAACACATCAACAACTTAGCAGCTTTCAACATTTTTGGCAACACATCAACAATTTAGCAACTTCCAACATTTTGGCAACTTTGGGCCTAATTACATATTCAACATCAACACATCATTCCAAGCATCAAATGTGAAATTCACGTTTGGGCAGCCAAACTGGCGCCCTTGGCGCCCATGGCGCCCAGCAACATGATCGGGCAGCCAAACCGGCGCCCTTGGCGCCCATGGCGCCCAGCAACACAACACGCGACACAGGCAGCCACACTGGCGCCCTTGGGGCCCACAGCGCCAAAACACAACACAGCAAAAAGGCAGCCAGGTTTTTGGCGCCCATGGCACCCCTGCGCCAGACACAGCAACCAACAACAGAAATCGGGCAGCCAATCTTGGCGCCCATGCGCCCAGAACCAGCAACGGGTAGCCAGACATGGCGCCCTTGGCGCCCATGCGCCAGGAACACAACAACATCACAATTGGCGCCCATGGCGCCCAGGACAGAACAACAACCGGGCGGCCAGGTTTTGGCGCCCTTGGCGCCCATGCGCCAGGAACCTGCAACACAGCAACACACAAACACAAGATGGCGCCCAGCAATATTTCAGGAACAGCGCCCATGCGCCCAGGCAACGGAACACGCACAGAATGGCGCCCAGGAAGGCGCCCAGCAACATCAAACACGAGACGGCGCCCATGGCGCCCTGCGGCAGAATCAAAAACGGCGCCCATGGCGCCCATGCACAGAATTTTGGTTCCAAAACATCAACGAGCATGATTACACATCGTCAAATGGCAACAATCATCATCAATCGAAATTAACATCATCATTTAAAGTTGAATACCTACAACTAGGGTTTTCTAAACTTAATAACACCTAGGTTTCCATAACCTTCCTACATAGAGCCATTCATACACCCAATTATAGAGATAGAACCCCACCCTTACCTTAGCCTTGAAGAATTCGAAGTCTTTGGCTTGCCCTAGCTCTCTCTCCTTCTTCGCGCCGTCCTCTCTCTTCTCTTCTCTCTAATTCTTATTTTTTTGTTCCTTCTAAATGAGCAAAACCCTAAATAATGCCTATTTATACTTTAGTTAATTTTATGGGCTTTTTCCTTAGCTAATTCGAATTACATCATGGGCCTCCCTAACACTTCTCATTTTACTACTCCCGACCCTAACAATAGGCCCACATATACTAGCATTATTATTATTTTATTATTTTTCTACCATCTAAATTCCCAAACAATTCAATTAAATAATTAATTAAATTTTGGGGCGTTACACCTTCGGGAGTTTCCTGCAGCGGACCCGGTCTCACTATTGCACTTGAGACGTTCCTTTGACGTAACACTGGAACCATCGTTGACCAAGGAGATGGGAGAGGGACTAGAGCGCAAGATCCTCCCACTGTGGTCGCCAATGATCTGTACCGTATCTCCTGCCTTGTATCCGATCTTGGGTACCAGGTCCGATCCGAGATAGTTGGTAGGGGTGTCCTTGGCCAATCCGAGTTGCTCCGATCCGAGATAGGGTGGTGCCTGCAATGATACTCCTACCACTACAACAAAACTGGCAATCTGCAGCGGTTGAAAAGGCTTTTTGCGGCGGTTTTAACCGCTGCTAAATGCTTCTCGCAGGGGTTTGCCAACCGCTGCAGTTTTCTCCGCCGCGAGGACCATTTGCGGCGGTGTTGGTAACCGCTGGAATAACCGCCTGGAGGTGTATCTAGCAGCGGTTTAAGAGGCAGTTTGATTTTCGCGGCGGTTTGAAACCGCCACTAAATAGTTTTTGAATTAGAATGAACCTCAGTTTTCTGCGGCGGTTTTGTGGATATTTTGCAGCGGTTTTGACCTCCAAATTTAGCTTATAAAAGGCTAAAATATTTTTTTTTGTTATTTATAACAATCTTTTCTGAAATTATTGAAAAACAAAGTGAAATATTATAAGAATGCATCAAATCATGTAAACCAACATAAACAATAACAAAAAGTTCATTCATACTCTTAAAATAAAGTAACATAACAATATCAAAAGGTATCGTTGTCCCAAAATATTAAAAGATACGAGGTTTAAGAGTATAAAATTCCTTAATATAAGAACATGTTTTCCAACATTACTAGTTCATAACAAATCCTAAAACTAAAAAGTAGACGATGCATGGTCCATGATGTGGAGGTCCATGACTAGGAGATGAAGAGGGTCTTGCTTCAACAGGTTAACTTAAATCTTCAACCTGAAATTACAGAAAAATAAATATAAAAATTTGTCTTTAAAGGCTTAGTAAAAGATCACTTAATGAAAAATAAGTACCAGTATGTAACCTATAAGTTCATAATATTAAACATATATAACCTATAAAACAATGTGCTACCATACAACCAACAAACTTAGGATGGTGTGAACCAAATACAACCAGACCTAGGCTACAAAAGTTTGAGTTAACTCTTAATAGCATATTTGGATTTGGATGTAAACTCTACTGCATGAAAAGTTCATCATAATTGGTAGCCATTCGAGGTAAGGGCTGTGTTGCAATATTCCCCATTAATTTCATTTCAGTGGCTTTTCTTCTTTGCTAGAATCTACAAAGCTTGAATAGTAAGTTGCAATTTAAAATATAAAAAGAAAACAGAATCATGTGAAAATTTTCTATTAAGAGGAGAAGCTCAAACCAAAAAGAAAAGGTATAATGATTAGTTTAAAAGGATGTTCAAGATCACAACCTATTATTGCAACTATGCAGCAAAAATGAATAATCAACAGTAAGTATGCCTAAAGAACCAATCAAAAGGTTTTTTCAGTCCCCATATGTATAAAATCCAATCATGAGGAAAATAGAGATGTAAAATGGCATAACTTCAAGAACAAACATGCCTAAAGAACCAAAAGCACAAAAGCTTGTTATGTTAAATCTTTCAACTATACAAGGAGTGAGCATTAGAACTTATTGTGTCTGAGTCCATATTCCATTATTCTATCATTCCACCTCATTAGCTATTCTGCTCATTTAGTATCTAAAAACATCCATGCAGGCAAGAGATAAATATGCTAGGCAAAAGTGGAAGTGTGACAACAGAATTGGGTTTACATATAGTTTCAAAGCATCACAAAATTGTTAACAGCTCGTTTCTACGTGCTTTTGGAAAACTGATCTAAAATCCTCAACCGGCATGTAACACAACCCCTTGTTGTTGATATCAAAATAATGATACACCTAAATATATCAAAAGAAAATTAAAGATCATATTAATGCCTGAATTGAGAAAAATTGTTTTCCACCTCATATCCATAGTCTAACTCTAACAAGGGAAAGGGTCTGGTCTTAACTGAAAACATTATCTTATGAATACATTCTTGAAATAATCACAAGTCAAGGATAGCCTTTAGAAAAGCTCTAATAAACTGTGCAACAATGACATCAAAGAAAATATAAGAAACTTTTTAACACATTGAGTAAAATTATATGCCACAAATCACAGATAGGGATGTATCCTATGATTGAGGAAAATTATATGCCACAAATCATATAATTTAAATTAGAAGTTTAGGGAGCTGAAAAAGGAAGTATGTGAAATACATAAATACACATAAAATTCAATTATATTTTAAAGCCACCACAGATAAAAATAAAAGAAACCTCAAATAAGTATCAAAGAATGTATCCTATGAGTTAAACAGTTGGCAAAAAACAGAAACACGATTCATAAGACACTAATTGTCAGAATCATGATAGTAAACCAATACAATACAAGTATACACTAGTGCAAAATCAGGAAAAGAATTAGACATTTAAAGTTAGGCGCTCAGATGCATGACTACATAAGTAGACACGGTGGCAAACTTGTAATTAAGAGGCAAAACTTTATCTGGCGCGCGAGTTTTAAAGTCAGGCGAATACACGCCTGACTTCCAAAGTGAAACAATAGGAAAAAAATTAGACTTTTAAAGTCATGCTCTCAGACGCGTGACTACATAAATAGACACGGTGGCAAACTTGTAATTAAGAGGTAAAGTTTTAAAGTCAAGCGTATACACGCCTGACTTCTAAAGTACTAAAATATCTTAGATAGATTATTCTCTCGCGCTCCTCACACGCTCACTCCCTCACTCTCTCTCTCTTTAGATAGATCATCCTCTCAACGCACACGCTCTCCTCTCCTCTCCTCTCCTCTCAACGCACACGCTCACTCCTTCACTCTCTGGCGTTCGTTCTTCTCTCCGTTCTTCTCTTCACTCAGTTCGTTCACCCTCTCCGTCGCCGTCGCCGTTTCCTCACTGTCGCCGTTTCCTCACCCTCTCTTCATTTTCAGATTTCTGCTTTCAGATTTCTTTGCTGCTCTCAGATTTCTGAGTTGCTCTTCTATAGCCAATGATCCTCTCCTCTCAACGCCGTTCTTCTCTTCGTCTTCTTCACCTAGCTCTTCTAGGGTTTCACGATCTCAAACTCAGATGCAACGATTAACGCATGCAACTGCTTTAATCTTGCAACACTGACACACTAGAATGGGTAATCGTAAAAAACCCTTTGTTTTTTACTTTTTCCACCCAACCGAAAACCCTAATCTGAGGATAAAGTAGAATATGAGAAGGCCATGGCATACTTGGTGCATGATGGATATTGTGTGGCAGACCCCAGCAAATCCCCCCCAAATGCAAGATTACATCTTTCGAAACGGTAATATCAAATATGATTTGATATATTTTTGTAGCTAATTGATTGTATGTATTGATCGTAGGTTAGTGCAGTGAAGTGTGGAAGGATTCAAGGTAATGGTGAGATGGTGCGAGGTTCCTATTCTTCAGAAAGAACTAGATGTGGTCACTGTTTGTAAGCCGGCATCTGTCCCTGTAAGCAACTCTTATCCTAAACAAGCTTCGTGCTGGAATCAAGGTTTGTTTCCTATTTGTACCTTTATTTTTTTGTTCTTATGTTCATTAAATTTTGGATTTTTAGTTTTGCATATTTGATTTGGTATTTGTTGCATATTTTTAGGTGTGTGCCATCAAAGCCCCTGGTTTTGGTGAAAATCGAAAATCTGGTCTCCGGGATCTTGCTGTTCTTACAAGTGGTCAAGTAAGTCATCTTTTCGTAATAAGGTTACTGCTATATTCAGTCCCATTTTACAAACCCATGAATGATACGTTTTCTCTATACATTTAGCTTATCACTGAAGAGATGGCCATGAATCTTGAAAAAGTGGATCTAGATATTTTTGGCTCATGCAAAAAGGTAACCATTTAGCTTAATTGTTATAGCCTTTTAATTTGAATTCACAGTTGAGTTTTGGCACTCTTTCTTGATTAATGTTCGTGATTTCAGTTTCGGTAAAGGATGCAAACTCTCCTTGAGAGATGTGTATTAGCTCAAAAGATTTTTATAAAATTCTTCCCACTTTTAGCCTGATAATATGCAAGGGTGAATGATTTTGATAATCTGACAATTTTCTTAATATTTTAGATTACAGTTTCCAAAGATGACACTGTCATTCTTGACGGAGCTGGTGATAAGAAAGCAATTGAGGAAAGATGTGAGCAGGTTTGTTTGAATGTCCTATCAGATTCGATTCTACGATTGTCGGAGTATTCTGCTTTCATATAGTGATAGGTGTGATTGTTCATTGATGTTTCTAACTTGTTTCATGTGATGAATTTTGATGTATACAGATTAGGTCGGCAATTGAAAATAGCACTTCAGATTATGACAAGGAAAAATTAGCCAAGCTTTCTGGGGGTGTTGCAGTGCTCAAGGTGTGCTTGCTTAAGTTGACCTTGCTTGTTATCTGTTACCTAGATGTCATCCTAAGGTTCTGTCCTGATAAAGCTAACATCTGAAACTTGACTTTTACAGATCGGTGGAGCCAGTGAGGCCGAGGTTGGTGAGAAGAAGGATAGAGTGATAGATGCCTTAAATGCAACCAAGGCAGCAGTAGAAGAGGGTATAGTACCTGGTAAATTATCAGCACCGGCAGCTGGATGCTTAGTTCTACTTTCTAGAATAATTACATCTGATATATGTTTTGGACAGGTGGTGGTGTTGCTCTCCTTTATGCATCAAACGAATTGAGTAAGCTTCATACTGCCAATTTTGACCAGAAGATAGGCGTCCAGATTATCCAAAATGCTTTGAAGGTTAGTGTTGTCTTCACTTTTGCTGATTTCAGATTAGCATATCTAAAATCAAGCTTGATTAGATTCTACCTTGTATGTTTTGTGTAACATCCTCAAAATAATTAAACGAATTATTTGAAGGAAGACCCAAATGAATTATTTTAGTACTTGATTTGTGTACTTATCGAGTGCTAAAGTTAATTATTTGGTTGTCTAAAGAACGTTAAACCGATAAAGCGGAATAAAGGGTGTTTTGGGGAAGACATAAGAGATTAAGGGCAATATGGTCATTTGACCATATTACCACTTAATTGAAATAAAAGAAAGAAAAGAATAAAAGAAAGAAAAAGAAGAAAGAAAGGAAACGAAAAAGAGAAAGGAAACAGAGGAGAAAAGAAGAGAAGAGGAGAAAAGAAAGAAGAAGGAAGAAAGAAGAGAAAGAGGAGAATAGGGGTTTTCATCACCACCCAAACTCCAAGTTTTTCACCATCATCATCATCATCATCTTCCTACTAGCTTTCCTCATAGTTTTGGTGAGCTTATTTTCCTCTTTTCCCCTCTATTTGATTTTCGACTTTGAGATGATTTGGGGGATTGATGATGATTTTGATTGGTTATTCATGATTTGAAGCAAGCCTAAGGTGGATTGAACGCGGATTGAACTTCGATTCGGTGTTGGAAGCGAATTGGTGATTCTAGGGTTCGTTTGGGGATTTTCGAGGTTTCGGTGATTTCGGTTCAACCGTCGCTCTCGCTTCAAGGGTGAGTTTTACTCACGTTTAGGTTTACTCCATTTTGAAATGAATTTTATGTGATTTGGTTTCGAAAGATTTTGAGTCGAAAATGTTATTTTGAAATATATTGCGTTTTGACGAAATTCGTATATGTTGAGTTTTTGATTGGATTGATTGATCGAGTGATGTTATTGGATGTGTTTTTGTACTGTTTTGGTGTTGGGATTGGACTGGAACAGGTACCGGAAGTGATCGGAATTGATCGAAACGACGAAAAACGCGAAAACGGGATAAAATCCAAAGTGCTGTCAAAGACGCACGACCCGTGCGCCCCAAGCGCACGATCCGTGCGTCCAAGCACACAGTGCAAATTTCCTCATGCGCCCCAAGCGCACGGTCTGTGCGCCCCAGCGCACGACCCGTGCGCAGTGTTTTGTCCAAATTTTCCAAAAGTGCCCGAAACGATTCCGATCGATCCCAATCCTCTATTAATCCTTTCCTAACCCCTCTACAATGATATTAGGCTTATAATGTCATGAATTTGAACACATTTCAAAAGGTTTTTACTAACGGTTTGCAAAGCTAAGTATCGTTTGAAAAACCGAGTAATAGAGTGCGTGAGCAAACACGTAATACTTTTGTTATATGAAACTAAATATTCAACTATTGGTTTGATGTAAATGAACTAAGAGCTCATATGATAGTAGATATATATATTATATCGAGTTGGGTGACGACCCATGTTAACATACTAGGCGGGGCAGTCATTATCGCTTACCCTAGACTCCGTGCCATTAGGAAAAATGCTATTGGTAAGGGGGTTCACCGGGAATATAGCAGTGGATTGCAGTCGGTGTTATGTTAAAAGTTGTTGTGTGATACACCGGGATTATAGCAGTGGATTGCAGTTAGTGCCGTACTTCGTTTGTTGTGTGATTAACAGGTTCACCGGGTTGTAGCGGTAACGCAATCGGTGATCTGTTAAAAGTTAAATAATGCGGTTCACCGGGTTTGTAGCAGTAATGCAGTCGGTGCCGTGTTAAGATAAAAGGAACTCATAATTGAACCGAGAGTGTTAGTAGGGGTCTCGGTAGAACTCACTGAGATTGTATCTCATTGTTTATATGTTGTTGTTTTACAGAGAAACACGGAAAGAGAGGACCACAGAGGCACGAGTAGGTTGAGCTCGGATGGTTGCTGATGACTTAGCTTTATGCTTAAGTTTATGTTTCCTTTTGTTGTTTATGTACTGCAACACTATGCTTTAGTGTGATATCTTTCTTCCGCTTTCTTGTATGATACTGAATACTATAGTTGCTGATGGTTTATGGTCTGAGAACCGTATCGTCTTGTTTGTAAATAAGACTGTTTGGTTTTATTTGGCGAAATTTTATAGTGATATTCAGTGTCTAAGCAAGAAATATATCTCTGATGTTCTACGGATGGTACACTTGTGTATTTTTACTAAATAACAATACCGCGGTGTTACATATTTTGCGTACCTTTAGATCTGAATCTATCCATTTTTTACTTGCATTTTCCAAATATTTTTCATAGTTTATCCATTCTGTAATTTTTCTGTTGTCCAAGCATTTGTCCAGTTTGTACTTGCAATTTTCCCTTGACGTGATCAACTCAGCTATTCATCGGCTGGATCGCCTTGTCTCAGGACTTCTTATTTTGGCCAGAAATGCTCCAAAAGCTAACATTTTTAGGCAACAGGTAAATTTGGGGAAAGATTTGTCTTTTTTTTTTTTGCTTTTTCCTTCTTTTACATAGTATTTATTATTAAATGAAACTGTTTAATTTCACAAGACATTTTGGCATTTTTCTATGGTTCGTCAATGAATTTTTGAAAAAGAATTTTTTTACCTATTTATTGTTACCAACTTTATGTACTTTGTCTGTGATAAAAGTATTTGCTTTTACTTGTATGTTAGTCTTAGCTGTGTTCTGAACAGAGAACTTGTGTTGGGATCCCTATGGGGGTGTGTTCTTAAGTGGGCCTGACACACCAGCTGCCCAACATAATCTCATGTGTCAGTATTCTTCTGTGAGGAGGTGAACAGATATAAGAGGTAGAGGAGGGAGGAGTAAGGGTCATCGATTGTTAGAAAGTTGGTTAGGAGAGAATATCTCTCTGCTAGATTCTCTGACTCTGGTTCTTTTTTGTTTCAGTGTTGTAGAGCTCTTGAGCTCATCTTTTCATTGAATAATTCACCATTTTTGTTTACCTAAATTCTGCGAGTTCTATCAACTCGCATTCACTTAACTAAGCATGTTGTGCCCAGATTTAATTAGACTGTCATATTGCAAGTTTACATGTTTATTTTTTCTTGGAGTTAGTTGTTATAAAAGGTTGGTTGACATATTAATATAGTGTTTAGACAGGAGGACAAGGGTTTTGCAGGTTCTGCAGTTGAGCCCTATCTGAGTATCTGAAAATGACATTTTGAGTACTGAGATTTATACAAATAGCAGTTTAGTAGTTTCAAATAATTATCATATCTATTATGTTAAAAATAGTGACGATCATATAAACTCAATTGGCCACTATTTGCTGCCATAACAAGATGCCTGAAACATAACTTAGAGTTTTGGTAAAGTTTACACTAGGAAGGGTAAGAGGGTAATTGTCCCAAAGTAGTGGAGAGCATATTGTAACCATTGATGTAACCATTCCTGTACATGCGATGTCTAGACAGTATTCACTCATTACTCATTAGTGAATTAGTGAATGTAAGAGTGTTCTTTCTATTTTGTTTGATTAGTTTGTACTGGGATTTCTTTGTTCTTGCACTTGGAATGTTTAAAATTACCACTGGATTTTAGTAAAGTAGAGGAAAAATTGAAGGTTGTTGTCTGGTGCAATTTGTTCTTGCTGTAGGTGAATCCATCAGCTTCAAGGATGTCAGGGTGCAGTGAAACAGCAGGACTGGGGTGGCAAACATGATGTAGTGGTTGAACTATACCAGCAGCTCCTCTCAGATATTTCTGTTCTTGCAGCTATTAATTTATTTGTATTTCTGTTCTTGCAGCTATTAATTTATTTGTATTTATGTTCTTGCAGATATTTTTTTCTGTTATTGTATCCATTTTATTGTTATAATGGACTGGTTATATTGAAAACCGTGAGTTTGAATGAATGAATGATTACATGACTTATTTTATGATTTTCATGTTCATTAGATGTGTGACTTAACTACATAGGTATCAAAATCGAGATTCTACGCAAGATCGGAAGCAGGGTAGTAAAATCGGAAATCGTAAAATCGCAAGTAGAATCGTAAGATTCTACTAAAAAAAAGTATCAAAAACTAGAATCGGAAGGGGTTAAACAAAATCCTAACTCGTAAAATCGCAAATAAAATCGTAAGATTTTACTAAAATACAGATATTACAATTAACTAATATAATGCATAAGTTCATAAGTCTTGATCAAAATAAAACATCAATATAGTAATATTAGAAAAGGGGGTATTTTTGGAGAAAAATGGGTGAGGTTAGAAAAAAGGTCAATAAATAGAGAAAGTCATTTACACTATTGTCAAAAAAAAAGTCATTTACACAGTTTTTTTGGGCCAAGCCCATTATCCCAACCCTAGATTGTCCACAACCTAGTTTTATGTCACAACTCAAGTAACAGCCGCAACCTTCTTCCTCTGTCTCTTCTGCTGATATTCAGATCTTCTTCTTCGGTCTTCTTGTGTCTTCCGATCTTCTTCTTCTGTCTTCTTCTTCGCGATCTTCTTCCTCTATCTCGATGCTGCCACGAATCCTAGCCGCTAACATCGCATCTGGGTCAAACACCAGTCTGTTGCGATTTTCATCGCATCTACCACGAAACCCGACCCGTTTTCACTATCTTTTTCAAACGCCATTCTGCTGCGATTTTAACCGTGAAATCGTCGCCGAATCGTAGAATCGTACGATTTCACCAAAACTCGCACGATTTCACCAATTTTTCGATTCTGCATCAAAATCGAATCGTAGGGGGTGTGTAGAATCGATCGTAGGCATGAACGCACGATTTGGGTAAATGAAGTTCATTAGATGGTGATTGAGGAAACAAATACTTTAGGCAGCAATGATCAGGTGCAGCATGGGGATACATTAAGGCAACCAAATAATTTTTTTTTTTTAAAAAAATGGACTTTTAAAGTCAGGCGAAATAAATGCTTGACTTTAAAATAGACTTACGAAGTCAGGCGAAATAGATGCTTGACTTTTAAACAGACTTACGAAGTCAGGCGAAATAAATGCTTGACTTTAAAACAGACTTACGAAGTCAAGCTATCGCTTGACTTTAAAACTCCTGACATACGAAGTCGACTTAATAGAAGTCAAGCTGGCTCCTGACTTTAAATCCCATTTTCACCTGACTTTAAATCCCTTTTTTAAAACGATTTCTAAACACTATGATCTCCTTTCTCCGCAAAGAAACACACACAAAAAAGGCATAATAACTATTGGAATGAAAAAATATGTTTAGTTAAGGTCCAGAAACCTAGAATGCAAAGCACCGTCAGTATGAATGTATCACCATGAATATGTGTAGTTAAGGTCCAGAAACAAAAACAAAACAGAACAATACAAATTTGAATGTTGTAGTAGCAATTTGGGATTAGGGTTCTGATAACCCATGAAAATAGATTTGAATGTTACCCCATTTACAGACCAAGAAGACACAAGTAACACAACCAAGAAACATTGAAGAAACTTACACAACTGGCAGCAGAAGATGGTTCGTCTATGGCAGTAGAAGATGTGTCACCACTAATTCGCAATGGTTCGTGTTTGAAGAAGGTTCGCACTGGTTCGTGTTTGAAGAAGGTTCGCATTTGTTCGTGTTTGAAGAAGGTCCGCACTGTTTCATGTTCGAAGAAGATGGTTTGCACTTTGCACTGTTCGAAGTTAGAAGACGTATTTCTCTATTCTCGTGAAGTTCGAAGAAGGTGAAGATCGAAGATGATGAAGTTCGAAGATGATGAAGTTCAAAGATGGTGAAGTGAGAAAATGGTGACTCTGCAATTTACGATTGGGATTTGCAATTAGGGTTCACAGTTTGCGATTGGGAGAGTTTGGGCTGACTATTGAAAAAGAGGGGGGAAATATTGGAGGGAGTGAAGTCTTTTGGCGAAAAATTGGGAGGGGGGATTTGGGACCTGCTTGTAAAAAAAAGGGATCAACTGCCGCAGATTATGACCTAACCGCCGCAGAATACTTTTAAAAACTTCATAATTCTCTGAACCACTGCAGAATGGCAAAAAACCGCCGCCGCTGACTTACTAATACAAGCGGTTCAAATAACCGTCGCGTAAACCGCCGCAAGATTGGCACCGACGGCGGTTTTGCCAAAACCGCCGCATAATAACCGCCGCCAGTTGCCTGTTTTGTTGTAGTGGACGTCGCTCAAGTCAGCAAGTGAATCAGTTGGAAGTAAGAGAATTGGGAAATGTGTACCTTTAATGCTAGCATTGAATGCTTATTTATAGGTTTTGGGGATCAATGCGAACCATTGGATCTAGGTCTTTAATCTCCACCATTGGTTAATGGATTTGGCCATTGGTATTGGGCCTTAGTGAAAACTACTAAAGGCCCAATCCGTAACAAGTATGATCACAAAGTCCAATACGTGCTTCCCCTGGTTTCATATACAACAAAAAAAATTACTTCACATTCTTGAAGAAAAATATTAATTTGTGTCAAAAAAGAAAAATATTAATCAGCCTCAATCATATTAATAGGATAGAAATAGTTAACATTTAATTTTATTTTTAACGAGTTGAACATAGTTTTTTTTTCTTATATTGAAAACTAAATAGAGTATTAAAGTCTTTTTTTTAGCAAAGAAAAATCTATTAAAAAGAGAAAAAAGAAATACAGAAAACCAAGGGGGACCAGACCAAAGTAGTGCCTTTCTTCCCATTATACTTCTTTTGCACAAACCGAGGAGATGGTTTACTAGCGATGTGCTTCACCTTTCGAGGCTGAATCTTGCCACCTTGAGTCATCTCCGCGTTTTTAGGTAACTTACAATTCTGGAGAGAATGACCAATACATTGACAGGAGTTACAAAACAACGGTACACTCTCATATTTCCACCCTGATGAGAAAGGCGTATCCCTCTCTTTCTACTAACAACTGGTCATGCAGCTTCTTAGAGAAATCAACATCAATAAGCACTCTAGCAAAATGACCAAAAGTCCTCTTCAAAGTGGCTTCATCCAAGGCAATAGGAGCTCCTAGGCTACCACTAATCTCAAAAAAAAAAAAAAATTGACCTCCAATATTCCCGAGAAAGACCATGGAGTCTAACCCAACACTAAGCATTGGTTTGTTTTGCCAAAAGAGGGTCAAAATCAGGCCTCCAGGCAAACAAACGCAGCACACCAGGATGGAGATTACGAGTTCCAAGCGACCAAACACGCCTAAAGTCATCATTGGATACAAAAGAGAATTCAAAGAATCCCTTACCAAGCGAAACCAGAGACCAATCAGAAGAAATATTCCACATATTTGACAATTTTTCCTTTAATTCTTTAATCTGATAAGGTTTATCTCCTTTGGACAAAATAATTCTACCATGTAATAGATTGACGCATTCAGCAATACTAGCCTGATATTCATCTTCAGAAATTTTAACAGCAAGAACATCCCCTTTTAAGCAAGTTTTCGGCTGTTTACAATCGAAATCTGTAAAAGATTTAGGGGTTTGAGTGATACCTTTCAGCGCGTCAGAAAAAGATTTCCTTTTAACGCCACTCACAGATCGAACAACATCAAAGGGCTGAGGAGCGACTGATGCAATGGACCCACCTACAATCAACTCAGGGAACAGCGACGAGACGCTGCCTGTCCACGCAGGCGCAATAGGAACAGTAGCTGATCCAGTCGCATGCGCTGGAGGGAATGATGCAGGCAGCGATGTGACCGGTGCACTGTCACGCGCAGGCTTCGGCGACGTGATTGGGGGTACAATTTCTGAGACGCGGATAGGAGGGACCTGCGCAGGAGAGACATGCCTTGGGGACAACACACTGACGCACGCAGAAGGGAGCAGAGTAACGTCTGCCACCGACAGAACCTGTAGCAAATCAGATGGGATTTCTGCCATTTGAAGTAGGGTACGGCGTGGAACCCTAGTTTTTGCTCCGCATCCTTTACGATGGGTAGTGGATAGAGTATTAAAGTCTAAACCTATACCAACAAGAGTTGGTTCGAGCGGTAATTGAGCTGGATATCCTACTCTAAGGTTTCACGTTCGAATCTTGAGTGTGATAAAAATTCTGTTGGGAGAAAAGAACCATGTAGACTCACAAAGCCGGATACACACGGCCAACCACATACCCTGACGTAGATTAGTTACCGACAAAACCAGACATATTATGCACCAATAACACGGTAAAAAAAGTCTAAAAACTATATGGAAACAATAGTAATATTGATTGAAACAGGGTTATTTTTAGAGGAGGTACCATTAATGTAGCACAAATGATACATCAGGTCAAGGCTCTATCCTGGAGTTGCAAATAGGTATGCAGAAATTAATTTTCAAAACTTATAAAACAATGGTATGTACGATCATCCTTGTTGGCAACAAAATTGACCTTCATTTCATTTTATAAAAAATTGACCTTGAAAGCAAATTGTTTCCATTTGATTTTTGTAATGCTCAAAACTTCAACGATGCCACTTTGTAGTAACTTGCCGGTGTCCGACCATTGCGGCTTGAACCCTTCCTTCATAGTTCATACCTTCTGACATCTTGTCATATATAAGCGTTGAAGTTGAATTCTTCTACTTTTAATTATTTAAATAAACTAAATTCGTTAGACTAAAACAATAGTTTACTCTTTGTCCTCAAAACGTCCTTTGCCAAGGTCAATTATCCTCAATACACATCATTTGATTAAAAAAATTTAATAGGTATGTACCGTCCTTCTATAGCTTTTTTATACAATTAAGGATCAAAAATATTGTTTATGACGCGTTATTTCATGATTGAACGACGAAGTAAATAATCTGTTATACACACTAAAAGTTGGTCTAGTCAATAAGGATAAAAGTTCAAGTTTGGCCGATGATATTGAAGATTTTGTGTGACTAAAAAAAATATATGTACAAATACTCTTGAGTTTTGAAAATTTCTCATCCTAAATTTCGTGAGCCCTCAGAACCCAACTCACTTAATTCTTCTATGATATAAAAATAAGAAACAGTAGTATAGTCATACAATCTATTTCTTTCATCGTTTTCTTGGAGTGCAACTGGATTGGTCTAGGTTTGACATTTTAGACGTACGTGTGTATCCGTGTTAGCTAGTAGAACTAATTAATAGTTATCTTTTTTTATTCCTCCACTGTATTATTGTTAATTATTTTAAAGAGTCAAACACTTCATGATCCTATTGCCTATATAAGTATTGAAAAAGAAGTTTTGTTTTGCTGACCTAGAAATTGAAAACACATAAGAAAAGGAGGGAAGAAAGAGAGAAAAACTAGCTATGTCTCTGCAGCACATGGAGCCTGGCTTTGATTATCATGAAGATGATGGTACCAAAGAGGAGAAGAAAAGTGAACCTTCTGTTGGTGTTGTTCATGAAAATCTTCTTCAACAAGAGATTGTTGTTGAGGTGATTTCTAATTCTCAGCTGGTATATTTTTTTTATATTAATTTATTTAAGTTATGACCTTTGAACTTTAAATGATAAAATTTCTTTCTTTAATTCTTTCTTTCCATCTACATGTATGCGTTGATCAAAGCCTCTTTTATGTATATATGGTGTTTTTTTATCAATATGTATATATGGTGTTTATGATTTGATTGTAAAAAGGTTGAATAAAATTAATGAAACCGTTTTCATCTTCAAACGTTGTTTTTCTTCATCTGCAAGATTGTATAATTTTTTTAGCTAGTGCTTGAATAATTACTTGCAAGATAAAGTTATCGTCTATTAATTAATCAATCTGTATTGTTCATAAGCTGTGAAGATTTTTTTTGTCTACTTAGATAAAATGACAAATAAACACCATACAGCTCACACCCGGGTTCGAACCCAGGAACCGACATCTCCATATCGCTGAATTTGCCATGGCAATCAACTGTGAGGGACATAAGCTTTTAAGGTTTTGATTTGCTTGTGCAATTAGTTGAAATTATGGGGTGAGACCAAAATGAATTTTGCTCAATCAAAGAAACTATTGTAGGGTGTAGTGTTTAATAGAGTGTTAACATAGTATTTATCATCATAATATACTTCTTAGAAAATATCGATGATCGATCGATCTTGGACTTTTATTCTGGGGTGTGTGGCCCATCATGTGCCTTGCCATTGATTTAGCAATAAAATGCTTTTGCCTTTTCCAAAAAATTAAGATTAACAAGTATTACTATAGTGAGTAGAAATTTAGGGTTCAAGTATTTAGATGGGTTCTAATTTCATAGCTTGTTTATATCATGTTGTTTAAAGCAGCATAACTCAGATCTATTTCATATGAATTGTTACACTCTTTTATTCATTTATATTTTCTTACTTCATGAAAAAATAACTTAAGTCAATACTTAATTTAGAACAACTTGAATAATAGTCTCGCACATGTTGTGTAATTTTTTTTATCTAAACAAACTTCGTAAAACTTCACTTTTTTTTATAAGTCAAAAATATTATTAAGAGGATAGGGTACTCCATTCCTTCACTTGCTATACGCATGAATTTTTAAGTCAAAAAAATACACACATGAACATGTTGAACAAATTATCATCAATTTATTTACATGTTTTAAAATAATTTCATGAAATCCCTAAAAGAAGAATTTCATTAATTTTCTCCTTTTTTTAACATCAAAACATGTAACATAATTTTTTATTTTATTTTATGGTAACTAAAAGTTTAAGTGAGTTTGATCAAAAAAAAAGTTTAAGTGAGTTGGGCTCCGGGGACTCACAAGGGTTAGGGCAGGCCTCACAGCCTATTTGAGAGCTTATAGATGTACTTATAGATCACCCACTAAAGAGGTCCTCACATCGGCAGCGTGAGTTGAACCCACGCCCTTGTAGGAAATGAGCCAACTCCTTACCAACTGAGTCAACCTTTATCGACTAATTTTGTATTTATTTTATAATCATATATATCATGGTAATCAAAAGTTTATCTAATCAATGGCATTAATGGTGTAGGTTGATGACCTTGAAAAGGCCAAAAAAGAAATGGGTGGAGTGAAAGAAGAAAATCAAAGGTTAAAGATGTCTTTAAACAAAATAATGAATGAGTACCATACACTACAAACTCAATTCAACAACATGGCTGAACAAGAGACTAGTAAAGTGAACAATAAGAATCAAGAAATAAGTGAAGAAGATTCAGAGCTAATTTTTCTTAGTCTTGGAAGACTTCCAAGTAACCCTAAAACTAAAGTCTCCATGCCATTGAAAGAAGAAGATAAAGAAGACTTATTATCTCTTGGATTGGATTGCAAATTTGAAACATTAAAATCTGAAAGCACAACTGAACATTTGCCAAATCGAAGCCCTGCCAATAGTTCTGATGTACCTAATGAGGTAAACAAGAATGTTAGAGTAATTACAAGAGAGGATGAAGTGCTTTCTCAACAAAATCCTACAAAGAAAGCTAGAGTTTGTGTTAGAGCAAGATGTGACACCCCAACTGTAAGTATCTATCCAACTCTGGTCATTGCATTTAACATCTATTTTTAACTTGATACAGTCATAAATATCCATGCATGCATCCGGATTCTAGAAGAAAAAAATGTCAAATATATTTTCAGTCATTGTCCTTTTATATATATACATCCGGTCATAGATCATATATAAAATCATGAGAGGAGTTTTATAATGAGAGGGTGAGAAGAACCAATCATGGCCATAGATCAAATCATTAGCGGTTGAGATTAAAAGAAAAAGTCAATGCGATAACTACCCACTTTTTAATCACAATTAACCACCCATGTATTATTATACGATCCAGATTTACTGTTCTCACCCTCTCATATTAAAATCCCTCTCACTTGATACATCCTCATCTAATATATATTAGTTTAATAGAGTTAATCACTTGACATAAAACCATTTTTAAAAAACCAGAACCGGTTATATAAATTGGTTATCGATATAACCAATTTTGCAAAACTAAAACCGGTTGCAAAATGGCTTCCGGAAATACCTCTTTTTGAGGTATTTCCGGAAAACCCATATTTCTGCTATCCAAAAATATGTGTATTTCTGGAAATTTTAAAGAATAAAAAAATTTTAACAAAAAATTAGGGGTATTTTGGGGATTTATGGTAAAATGGGGGTATGGGGTCTAATGAGGGGGGTACAAAAAAAACTGCCATACAAAAAATGTATTTCTAATTTTCTCACTAAATTTAATGATAACAAAATTAGACAGATTTAATTTTTTTCCTCCATAATTTTAGTGGCTAATTCAATTTTAATTAGTTAGTTTTAGTTCTTTGAACAACAGTTTACTAAAGCTACTTTTTCTCACTCTGATCATTTTCCAAAATTATCAGCTAAATGATGGATGCCAATGGAGAAAATATGGACAAAAAATTTCAAAGGGAAATCCTTGTCCACGAGCTTACTATCGTTGCACAGTTGCAACCTCATGTCCCGTGAGAAAGCAGGTATATATATATATATGCATCTGTTATTTTTTTCAGAACATCAAAAAATTTTATATATGCTTTTATAACGTTGAAATTCGTTAGTGGTAACTAATCATAAAACAATCAATAATAAGTATTAACATACGAAATGCATGCATGCAATCAATTTCTTCAGGTTCAAAGGTGTGCACAAGACATGTCAATTTTAATCACAACATATGAAGGGAATCACAACCACCCTCTTCCTCCTTCAGCTACAGCAATGGCTTCCACAACTTCAGCAGCTGCTTCAGTTCTATTATCTGGCTCATCAACTTCCTCTCACTCTAGAACAACACCTTCACCAATGTCCCTAAATAGTTCCAATAATGGAATGAACTTTTACCTCTCAAATTGTTCCAAATCAAACCAACTCTACATTTCACCTCCTTCCATTTCATCACACCCCACCATCACTCTTGACCTCACTTCAAATCCACCTTCTTCGTCATCTTCTTCGCCTTTTCGTAGATTCGCTACAGGTTCAAATTCAAACTACCCTTCTACTAGTCTTAACTTCAGTTCCTCAGAATCCAATGCCATGTCTTGGAGTTCTCATTCTCAACCATATAATAATAGGAACAATATTCTTAGTACCATGAAGCTTGGAACACAAGCAATGGAGAATAATGTCTACTATTCCTACATGCAAAGGAACAACAACAACAACAAGAGCAATAATATTTTTCAAATACCTTCTTCTCAATATTCTTTGCAAGATCAGACCATAGCTGCAGCAACAAAAGCAATTACAACAGATCCAAATTTTCAGTCAGCTTTGGCAGCAGCACTTACATCTGTTATTGGCACAGGAAACAAGGGTGTGGAGAAAAATGACTAAAATGTCCCTATGTGTCCTTAAAGTCACAACTACTCATTATTTTGTCTATTAATTTAGCATCCTTAGCTACTATATTGGTGGATGGAAATAAACTTGGATCATAGTTTAGGGATTAAATAGGATAGAGAGTGGTGATATTTTAAAGACTATAAATCGATTGTTTATTCTAGAAAAAATTGGGGCATGAAAATAATTAATGGCTAGAGCTTTTTTTTTAGCAGCAAAAATATGTATTATATTTATAAGTAGTGTTTTTAAGGAACAGAAAAACCTATGTACATATAATCAACTCACTAGAAAGTCACAACTCAAAAAGACAAAAGCAGGAGATAGGAGTATGATCGGTCTGCATTTCCTGATGATAATAGAGACAACATGAATTGATTTGTGCGTGGATTTTTGACAAGCCTACAACTTAGCATGCAAATATTTAAATAGAGTAATGCTATTTAGCCAAAAAATTTCAGCCAAAAATAGACAAAAACCACATTACAACATCAATTAACCAAGTTTTTTAAGCCACTAACCAACCTACTTTTTCACAGTTTTTAGTCAATGGCCTAGAAAACTGTGAAAAAGTAGGTTGGCTTGTGGCTTAAAAAACTTGGTTAATTGATGTTGTAATTTGGTTTTTGTCTATTTTTGGCTAAAAAACTTTGGCTAAATAGCATTACTCATTTAAATAAGACTGGTGTTCTGTACCTTACATGAATGCTAACATGAGTGATGATAAATTTAAAAGATTTAATATCATTTTTGATCATACCTGATCAATACGATGAGTTGCTGCTGTCTGATGATGTTGCTCGGTCGTTGGGATGAAGGACCGAGTTCTGGGCCGCACGCGGGTGGTACCTGTAAATGCACTCCAACGCTCAAGTCAGAGGTGCTTCAACGGGCAGGGTCACAAGGTGAGTAAAACGTACCTGAAGCCACATGCTAGTGTGGTATATATACTGTTGGCTGCGCAGGCGTTCTAGCAGTTGCGCTTATCTCGGAGCCGGCCGCGTCTTGCGGAGCAAGCCATGTATTGGGCCGCGCTGGGCCTGTTGGGTGAAATTGGGCTTCGAGCCCACTCCGGAACAGTTGCACCACAAGCCTAGGTCGCGTGGGGGCGGGCTGAGGCTTGATTCCTTGCCCCCCAGCGTGGTCACAAACGACCGTTCTGGAACGATAACTGGTCGAACGTTAACTGGTCGATTGTTAACTGGTCGATCGCTAATTGGTTGACTGCGTGGTCGCTGCCACGCGGCCTGGTCACACGGGGCCAGGTGCCGTCTCGGGTTTGATGCCTGACAATCAGATGTCATAAATGCTGAGGCGACAGTTACTTTAATGAGGTGACGTTTAAAGACTCGAAGCGTTTGAGTAATGATGGTACGCGAAGAGTCGCGCCTCTCCGCTTCCGGCCCATGATGATGGTTGGCCCAATATATATAGGGTTCAAGGGAGTTTCTCATTTGCACGTTTCTCTGATTTCCTCCGCTCTCGTTGATCGCTCGTTGCAGAGGTATTGGATCGGTCGCTCCTACCAAAGCTCGCTCGTAATCAGCTCGCTCCAATTCCAGGTAACTACGGCCGCCCTTCCTTTATTTCAGTTTTTATGTTCCACCTGGTGGAGGGGGTGTCAGGTCTGGGGACGACCACGTCGCCCCCTCTCCACGCGCGAGCAAGACCTTGACCGTTATTCCCCTTCACAGGTTTATTCTGGCGCGGACCAAACAGACCCGCCGTATCTCTGGAAGTCCGGCCGTTTCTCTTGCACATAGTATGACCCGACCAGTGGAGCAAAGTTCTGTGCAAGCCCGGTCGTCCTCTTCGGACGATGAGTCTTCCTCTGGGTCTTCAACCCTGAATTGGACTTCCTCTGGTGAATCCGGAACTCGGCCGGACAAATATGGGGCGCCGTTAACTGAGGCTGTAGTCGATGACGCCGTAGAAAGCAACACACGGGTTTCCACTGACGAAGGTATTTACCAGGCCGCGGCCGAAGGCACTGCGACGGCCGACAGAGGCCAACAAGGCGACCAGCGAGAAGATCCTGAGGTCGCAGCTGCAAAGGACATGTCTTGGGTTTCACTTAGCCTGAGAGGTCAACGTAGCAAAATTCAAAAGGGGAGCCAGGACATAGCGTATCTTGCGACCGGGCTAAACGAATGATGGAGAATAGAAGGCATGGGCAAAGGGGAAGACATTGCGGTCTGGACAGACGTGCTAAAATTCACGATGTACCGCATCGTTTTCGAACGCATGGACATAATTCCGCCGTTTACCAAGTTCCAACGCCAGGTCTTACGTTATCTTCAGGTCGCCCCCTCTCAACTGAACCCGAACGCTTGGGCGTTCTTGCAGGCGTACGAAGATGTTATTGTAGTTCTGAAACGACCGGTCTCCATACGATTATTCTTCACATTGTTTGAAATGAGCTACATTTACGAGAAAGCCTCCAGGGGGGCCCGTAAGGAAGCAGTTTCGTTCAAAAACCGCTGGTTATGCACCTTGACCTTGATGAGTGCTGGAATTAAAATGTGGTATCTAATGTAAAGGCTGATGGGATGAATTATCATCATTTACATCAATGCATTACCTTTCTTCTTTCTATTGTCATTATATTTAATATAATAACAGATTATTGGGGTGACTTGGATATAGCTTTCAATATGAGAAAAGCCAGAGAAACTGCAGAAGAGGCTAAAGAGGATTAGTAGCAGAGTTAATCAGGCGGATAGAATTTTTCAAGAACTCTCCAGTTATGTAGATGATAACAAGATGATAAAACAATTGATGGAAATGATGAAGTCTCAACAATCTCCAATTAATGAAGAGCTGGATGACGAAGATGGTGAAGAGTCTGATTCAGAGGGACAAAGTGATGAAGACAGTTAAACATTTGATGTTGTTTGTTATGATTTAAAAACTAATTACAAGCTCAAATTACTGTTATGTTTTTTTATTAAGTACATTATGTTTTTAATGCAATGAAGTGTTGTTATTGTGCAAATAATTTGGCATGAATCAATCAAGTATAAAAATATATATTAACCATCTATTTGTAAAAATATATATTAACCATCTAAAAAAAGTTGCAATATAATCATTTTGTTCATTAAGTTGAATTCAATATGTTGGAGATCGAATTAGTGAGTAAAAAAATTAAAAAATCCGATGAATTTGGTCATACAATATGGGGTTAAAGTGCTCCCGGGGTCCCTTATCTTTATTTAAAGTAACGAATTAGTCCTTTATGTTTTTTTTGTCCCAAATAAGTCCTTTATCTTTCAAATTTTTGACACATAAATCCTTATCCGTTAACAGTGCTGATTTATCTGTCAAAAAAGGATTTATGTGTTAAAAATTTGAAACATAAAGGACTGATTTGGGACAGAAAAGGATTTATGTGTTAAAAATTTAAAACATAAAGGACTGATTTGGGACAAAAAAAAGATAAATGACCAAATTGTTACTTTAAATAAAGATAAGGACCCCGGGAGCACTTTAGCCTACAATATGGTCTCTAGACAACTTTCAATCTCTAAATTGGACACTAATTATGTTACTATATTCAGTCACTAAATTTAAAGTAGTTGTTGCACTCAGTCACAAAATCGGTCACTAAAATTCAGTCACTAAATCGGTCGCTAAAATCAGTCACTAAAATCTGTCACTAAATCGGTCACTAAATCGATCGCCAAAATCGGTCTCTAAATCGGTCACAACAATCGGTCACTAAATCGGTCGCTATAAGTCAGTCACTAAATCGGTCGCCAAAATCGGTCACTAAATCGGTCGCTATAAATCGGTCACTAAATCGGTCGCTACAATTAGCGACCAGTGATATAGCGACCGCTTTTTTTGGGTCGCAAATTCAGTCACTAAACTGTGTAGTGACCGATTTTTCCCGTATAGTGACCGAAAAATCGGTCACTAAATGACATTTTTTTCGTAGTGGAATAAATTATCTGAAATGTAATTATTTTTTAATAACAAATAAAAGATATCTAGATCGTAATTCGTATACATGAATGAAACATTGTTAATAGAGAAATACTTTTTTGAACAAAAAACTAAAGGTATGGAACGCTTATAAACAATCATATGTGGCCGGATGTTCCTCCAAGTTGGTTGCCTTGTCAATTTCAACGACATAGGAACTTCAGCTCTCGGATTTAAACCCAGATGTGAGCACTGGTAATGTATGTGTGTGGTGCTTATTTGTCATTTTCTCTGGTTTCGATTTTCTGAAGGTGTAATTTGGGTTTCATTTTTTTTTTCCCAATAACTTCAATCTGAGTTTTATTTAAAAGTTCAGTCTGGGTTTCTAAACCTTCAGAACTGAAAGCAGCGTTTTCAATTTGGGTTTTTTTTCCAATAATTTCAATATGGGTTTATTTCGTTTTCTAAACCCCTAAAAATCAATTAGATTTGCTATCCAAAAGTAAAAGATTTCAGTGAGCATTACTGAAGCCATTGAATTGATGAATTGAATCAATATGCAAAAGCAACAAAGGAATTCAATTTCAATCCACCTAACAATGAGTGTTATTATTAATTACAGAATTACAGAATGCCGTATATGGTGGACGATAAAGAACGAAAGAGAAACACGAAGCATGAACCTTGAAACGAATTTGTGTTCAATGGTGTAAGGAAGAAGATGAACAAAATAAAATTAAATAAAAATGACTTGGATAATGATTCATCAAGTCTGTTCTGCCACCTAGGACTCTGTTACTGCCACATCACCTCTGTTACTGCCATATCACCATTTTTGTAACGGAAAATGGCAAAATTAGGACTAACGGTGTAAACGTTTTAAAACTTAAAGGACTAAGTTGGTAAAAAAAAAACAAAAAAGACCAACTTGTTACAAAAAAATAACTTAAAGGACCTCTAGTGTATTTTTGCCTTTTTATTAAAACAAATTTATATTATGGTTTTCTTACATTTTGTACTAACTTTCCTAGTATTAAATAGCATCACTCTTGTAAATATAATGCAAAAAATGCACCATATGAAAATGTTGAGCATCACCTTTTAAGCCCTATAATTATTTTTTTATGGTATTATTGGTGCGCTCGTAGCTTTGTTGGTGACTATTCTGTATCGCGGAACCTAAATAGCCATGTGTTTACTTAATTTTGCTAGTCTATGTGGTTTTTCCCTCCAATTAGAGCTTTTATCATACCCAAAACTCGTAGTCAAGATCTTTGGATGATATCCGAACTCAATTACTGCATAGAATAACTCATTAAGAAGGTCATACGAAGTGAAAACAAAGACTGAATCATTTTCAGACCACTACATTATAATTAGTATGAAAATAGGAAAAATGAATTCTAGACCTCATAGACGTCTAACTTACCTAAGTAATGTAACAAACAAGGGAAGCATATATCATTGTATTTGTTGTATTTAGCACATTATTCTTTTTTGAGATTATATTAAGCATGTTATGGATTGGCCCAATCCACAATAATGAGGCCCAACACCAAATGCAGATCCATCAACCGATGGTTGAGATCGCAACGCCAGATCGGACGGTCCTGATCCATCAGGCCAAACACCATCAAACTCTATAAATAAGCATTGAATGCTTCATTAAAGGTACACACTCTTTCCTACTCTTCACCTCTAATTAGCTCTCTGGCTGACTTGAGCGTCGGAGTGTCCCCGCAGGTACCACCTGCCCCGGATCGGAAGCGGAGCTCGGTTGATCAAGACCAACCCCTACCAACTACCTCGGATCAGACTTGGTGTCTAAGATCGGATACCGGTCTAGAGGTACGGTACAGAACATTGGCGACCACAGTGGGAGGATCTTGTACTCTAGTTCCTTTCCCATCTCCTTGATTGACGATGGCTCCGACCTTACGTCATAGGACTATCCTGAATGTCGGTGAAGGGCCGGTCCTGCAGCAGGTGACTTCGAAAGAAGTGGCGGTCATCTTACCCCTTAGCCCGGTGCATGCTCGAAGCTCGGCTACGGTTATGGTGCATGGGAGCCCATCTCGGAACCGGCTTCCACCTCCCCCTCCGACCGTCCAGGTACCGGTCGATGCTGTTCAACAGCTCATCCTGTTCCTAAATCGACGAGCCGAGGTCGACCAGCAGGAAAGGCAACGCTACACCCAGTTAGAAGCTCAGGTTGCTGAGACCCGAGCTCGTAACATCCCGGATCGGAATTCCTCTCTCCGCAACTCTTCAAGTGGAACGACTCATGGCCGCGGCCGCCGCCGATCTCCGTCTTGGAGGAGATACCGCTACCGCACTCCACCTTGTTGTAGAGGAGCGCGGGGATCGGAGATTCCCCCAAGTCGGACCCCGGATGATTCCTATGGTCCTGAGGGTTCCCCTCGGTCTAGCTCGTTTCTGTTTTCCTCTTCTCCGAGGCGACGTTCCAGAAGTCGGAAAAGGTCTCCGAGGCAGGAACGTCGACGCCCTAGCTCGCGGGGGTCCCCCGGCAAGTATGGCTACCGATGATCTTCGCCCCTTGAGAGGTCGGCAAAGCGTAAAGGACCTTTCACAGCTAAGATCGACTACTTTCCGGTGCCAAAGCACCTCGAGAAGCCGCCTGAGAGTTTGAAAATGCATGATGGGACTGGCGATCCGGATCGCCACCTCGACTACTTTGACACGATGATGCAATACCGGAATGTTCCAGAGGAGATCAAGTGCCGAACTTTTCCCCTCACTCTAGAGAAGGCGGCTCTAGACTGGTTCAGGGCTCTTAAGCCAAATACGATATCCTCTTGGGATCAGTTGGCCAAGCTCTTTTCTGCACACTTCGCCCACTCGAAGATGAAGCCTAAATCTCGGAAGGTATTGCAGGCAATTCGTCAAGGAGAAAATGAGTCCCTCCGGGACTACATAGAGAGATTCAATAGAGAAGCTGCTCAAGTCCGGAACCTCGACGACTCCTTCCGTCTTTACTTCATGGAGGCTGGCCTTCGTGAAGGAAGCCTATTTCAGATAGACGTCGGGGTCAACCAAGTCGAGTCGCTTGCCGAGTTTCTCCAGCGATCTCAGAAGTATATCGATCATGAAGAAGGGATTAACTCAGGAAGGTCACGTTTCACCTAGGTCTCGGAATGAGCCTACGGGCATGATGTAATCCGACTTTGTAAATCTTCAACCATCTAATATATATGGGTCGGCTACAATTTTCCTCACATTTATTGCTTAGTAAAAGTAAGTTCCGAGGTTGGATGGAAGGATTCGGGATCGGTCGAGCGATCGCCTTAAAGTTTCACGCTAAGACCGGAACTCCACCTAGGATCGGAACTCCTGATGGTTCCTACTGATCCGAGGGTTCCCCTCGGCCCGGCTCATCTCTGGTTTCCTCTTCTCCGAGGCGACGTTCCAAAAAGCGGGAAAATCCCCCGAGGCAGGAACGTCGGCGCTTTTGCCCACAGAGATCCTCCGACTTTAAATTGACACCTCGAGCCCCTCAGGTGGTCACGTTTTAAATGGCCGAGTTTGCCATTACCCTGAAGGGCGAGTTCGATCTGGGTCGAGTCCCGGTAAACTGCCCTGAAGGCGACTTTAAATTGACACCTCGAGCCCCTCAGGTGGTCACGTTTTAAATGGCCGAGTTTGCCATTACCCTGAAGGGCGAGTTCGATCTGGGCCGAGTCCCGGTAAACTGCCCTGAAGGCGACTTTAAATTGACACCTCGAGCCCCTCAGGTGGTCACGTTTTAAATGGCCGAGTTTGCCATTACCCTGAAGGGCGAGTTCGATCTGGGCCGAGTCCCGGTAAACTGCCCTGAAGGCGACTTTAAATTGACACCTCGAGTCCCTCAGGTGGTCACGTTTTAAATGGCCGAGTTTGCCATTACCCTGAAGGGCGAGTTCGATCTGGGCCGAGTCCCGGTAAACTGCCCTGAAGGCGACTTTAAATTGACACCTCGAGTCCCTCAGGTGGTCACGTTTTAACATTGCCGAGGCTGGTGGCAGACACCCTCGCTGGTATAAGCCCGGCCTCGAAGATTTTGGCAAGACCCGTATCTCGGGCGCTCCGAGGCTGGTGGCAGACACCCTTGCTGGTATAAGCCCGGCCTCGAAGATCTTTGACAAGACCCGTATCACGGGCATTCCGAGGCTGGGGGCAGCCCTATTTGTAGCTATAAGCCCGGCCTTGAAGAAGGTCGCCACGAAGGTCCGACCTCAATTTCAGAAACTCTCACAAAGTCCATATAAGGCATCAAGTCTAGCTCGCCCCAAGACGACCCGACTTGGGGGGCAACTGTTATGGATTGGCCCAATCCACAATAATGAGGCCCAACACCAAATGCAGATCCATCAACCGATGGTTGAGATCGCAACGCCAGATCGGACGGTCCTGATCCATCAGGCCAAACACCATCAAACTCTATAAATAAGCATTGAATGCTTCATTAAAGGTACACACTCTTTCCTACTCTTCACCTCTAATTAGCTCTCTGGCTGACTTGAGCGTCGGAGTGTCCCCGCAGGTACCACCTGCCCCGGATCGGAAGCGGAGCTCGGTTGATCAAGACCAACCCCTACCAACTACCTCGGATCAGACTTGGTGTCTAAGATCGGATACCGGTCTAGAGGTACGGTACAGAACAAAGCACATTATTATTAATGAAAATAAAATGATTTCGTTTGAGTAAAAAAAGTTTATAGGCAAAGATAATAACTAATGTGAGAGGCTTAACTTGAAAACCTTTTACATTGAAAACCAATAAATTTGTCATTTGTCAATAAATACAATTCACAAAATGCAATTTAAAGTTAGACTTGGTAAGAGTAAAGTAGTCAACATTATGTACCAAGAAATTTTGTCAAAAAAGAAACATATACTAAATACTTTCAGAAACGCTTCATAAAAGAATTACTAAACTCAATATATGAATGAACTTATGCATCAGGCAACTATCTATATCATCTCTCCACAGATATGATGAATTTGAACTTGTCATTCACACTTCTAATTCCTAAACACAGTTTATTAGGAAAAGATGAATAATTCCAAATATGTTTATTTTAATTACTAAGAATACATATCCAACTAGAGATTAATTAATTCGCTCAAAAGTATACGTAGATTGTAATTTTTCTCTTCTTGAGTTATCTCATCAAATTAAGCCAGCAAACAAATTCTTCCAAAACATCCATGGATGAAATAGAAAGCAAAAAATAAATATTGCTGAAGAAGCAAAAACATATCATTCATTGCAAAGTATAACTTTCTATAGAAGATCAGTACTTCAAAATGTAATCCATAGTAAAGAAAGATAACAAGACATTTAACCATTTCCTTTGACATGCAATCCATTCATTGTATTACAAAAAGAGTATGATCACCTAGCTATACCCTAGATTACAAAACACATATTATCGATGATCCTATTTCTTTTCCTGCTGCAGCTAAGTCTTCTGTCATGATACTCCTGCCCAACTGTGAATTGAGTCCTGATCTTCAATTATTAATGTAAAACTTGACAAAGTAAAAGGAATGCAGCCATTTTATTCATCAACAAAAGAGAAGCATGTGAATGCGAATTTAAAATTACAAGCAACTGCAAAGCTTCTTACTACTTGCTTGTACTTCACATGCAAAACGAAAGTGAGCTATGATGCAACTGTGAACTATGATTTGGAGTAGAGGTCCTCTCAATTTCTTACGAGTAACTGTAGACTCCACTGTTACTATAGTTTTAGATATATATATATATATATATATATATATATATATATATATATATATATATAAATGCATAAGTTATATGCATTTATACAATCAAAATTATAGTAATAAAGAGAAATTGAGAGAATCTCAACTCATATTTGACCAGGTATCCAAGGAGACATTGGGAGTAATCCCGAAGGAGACATCGGAAAAAACACAGAAGGAGAAAATGGAGGCGGAATGTTAGGTGGGTAGTAGTGGCCCATAAGGTGATTGAGGAGATGGAAACTCAAAGTCAGGTGGAAATAGCGGCGGTGATGGAGCAGATGGAAGGTGAATGTCTGTTGGAAACAGTGGCCCACAAGGTGACTGAGGAGATGGAAACTCAATATCAATTGGAAATAGTGGGTCATTAGGTGATGGAAGAGATGGAAATGGTATGTTCATGAAATCAGTTGGTGAAGAAGGTGCAATAGGGATACCATTTGGCTCAAGTTGGTTACTACCATTACTAACATTCACAGGCATAAGTGAATTATTAGTAGTAGCATTCACATTCACAGGCATAAGTGAATGAATAATAGTCCCATTTGGCTCAAATTGGAGACTATTACTAGCATTCACAAACACAATTGGATTAGTAGTAGTAACATTTTTAGACACAAGTGGGGCAATAACATTACTACTATGATGCTGAGGTTGAACATTGCTAGGAACTTGTTGTGGTTGTGGTTGAAGCTGAAATTGGTCACCATTTGAATCAGGATTCTCCAACAATTGTCTCACATAAGCAGAGATAGGTGACTCAACAATATTATCACTTGACATAACCCTAGGAAGTGCAACAGTATCAGGAAGTCCTGAAAAATCAATGATACCTGGGGTAGGAGCTTTCGGTGCTGTCGAGATCGCTTTCGGTGCTGTCGAAATCGGGACTGGGGTCGGGATGGGGAATGCTGGCCAGGCAAGGGACAATGAAGGAGGTGATCTAAACTTTTGCAACCTTGTAATACTAGGTATTGGTGTGTTGTTTAAAGGTCTATTTGGTGGATGGTTGGGTGATCCAGTAATTCGCTGAACAAAACTCTTAAAGTCTTCCTTGTTTATGATATAAACTGTAGACTCAGGTTGTTGGGATCTTCTACTACTACCATAATTGAGATGATGTAAAGGGATCTTTTTTACGTTCCTTCCCATTTTGTTCACACCCATATTCTCTATTTGCTTGTTTTTGGAATTCTCCATCTTGATTTTGAAGTTTTTTATTGCACCCCTACCCAAGAGATCACTCATACAAACTCAAAAGAGAAACACCTAGGACAATCCCTCTTAAAGAACTCAATAAAAACACATAAAATCCACAGAAATCAACCCAAATTATGGAAAAATAAGATTAAAAACATGATATCATATTTGTTAAAACCTCAAACTGGAAAGTGATCATTGATGTGATGACACTCAGAAAAAAGAATAAACAGAAACTAACCATTTTTTTGAGCATCACATCACATTTACTCAAGTCCCTTATCAAAGAACTTCTCACCGAAACGAAAAAACATGACCATGGCGTTTTATTTAGAGCAAAGAATGAAAGACATATAAAAGAAGGATTGAGAAAAAAATTGAAACTTGACTTAAAGGGTGTAATGAAGAGACATTGAATTTGATGGATATATAGGAAGCAAGAAGAGAATAAATATTATAGAATGAAGAAACATAAAACCTTGTGCCGGTTTTATAGATGTTTTGCGTTGAGTTAGCAGTGCAAAAGGTAAAATGAATTTAGAAGGATTTTTTTATTATATATAAAAAATTAAGATACTATAATCTAAATTAAATGCGCGCTCGCAGATTAGTCACTAGCAAAGACGGTGAAAACTGCGCACCAATAATATGGTAACAAAAAAATTAAAATTAAATGCGCGCTCAAGAGAAAATTGACGTTGTATATTGGGTTGACAAATTGTTTGTCAGTTAGATTTGACTCTAAATAAATATCATTAACTTGATATTATATATAATGTGGTTTATTAAATACTTATCTTTTTAAATGATAAATATTAAATGCTATTTATTTTTTTCATATTATAAAATTGTATATTTTGTCCTTTGTATTAATGTAAAATAATTTTTGGTACTTTTTATGCTTTTTGGTATTAAATGAGTCTTTTATCTTAAATGATAACGTTGGATTTAACCTAATTTCTCATTAAACTCCATTATTATATTAATTAACGCGTGTACCAACAATGGTTCGTCCAAGTGGTAACTGGACTTGGATCCCACCCGAATGTCTCGAGTTTGAATTTTAGGTGTGGCAAAACTTTGTTGGGAGGGGAGAACTACACGGGCCGGCAAAGCCGGGTACTCGTGGCCAGCCAGGTTCTCGGCGTAGATTAGTACTCGCCAAAGCCGGTGGCAACTACGCACTAATGACAATGTAACAAAAAAAATACTAATTAATGTGTGTGTGTGAATATTACATTAAATGTGTTTTATTTCTACATTGGAGACTACATCTTATCATCTTCTTTCTTAAATTTTGTTCTTCATTGCATTTTCTTTTAAATGAAGAAGATGATGGGATGTAATCCTCCTGAATGGTTAGATAAATCACATACTCATGCTAATAGGGGTGTAATCAAGATTTTTACTTAAGGGTGTTTACTATACATATAATCAAAGAATCTATTATCAAAAATTCAAATCTATCCACTCTTCTAATTTTGCCACATCACCATTAATGAGGGTAATATTGTAAAAGTGTCACAAAAAAACAAACAAATCACTTTTTCAAACTTTTCTCACTTTCTCTCTTACACTTTTTCAAACATTTCCCTCCCTCCCTCCCTCCCTCCCTCTCTCTCCTACTATGAAATTACTATCTACCTTCTATTATATTATAGTTATACTAAAACTAATCAATTTAATCACTAGCAAAATTCCCAAACTACCATTGCTTATAGGGACTAATACTACAAGAAATTCGTTCATTTTCGAGGAAAGAATTCGTCGCATATGCAAAAAAATCTGCCGCTAATGAGCATTTTCGAGAAAAAAAAATAACTTTTTAGTCTCTTAGAAAAAATGAGAAGATTTAATGAATATTCTAACTACTGATAAATATTTAAAAAAATACGTGGCAATTATTTGTCTCTAATATTTAAAAAAAGGACAAATAATTGTTACTGGTACTTAAAAAATAGACTAACTTATAGTTTTAGTCCCCCTATTTTCAAAAATTCAGACATTTGGTCCCCCTATTTTAAAACTCAGACATTTAGTCCCCCTATTTTAAAAAACTCAGAACATTTAGTCCAAATGGGGGTTTTTTTTTTTTTTGCTGAATTGGCCCTCAAACAAATTTTTTTGCTGATGTGGCTCTCATTAAATGTCGTGGCAGCTGACTCAGCTTGCACACATCATTTAATGAAGCCACATCAGCAAGCCACATCAAATTTATTATTTTTAATTATTAAAATAATTAAATAACTATATTATTTATTATTATTATTACTAAAATCAGAAACCATCATCTTCATTCAAACCCTAGATTCATCTCCCTCTTCTCCATCGCAACCACCCCACCGTCGTAGCCAACCCCCCTCCCCTTCGCAACCACCGCGTCCCTCTTCTCCCTCTTCTCCATCGCAACCATCATCTTCATTCAAACCGCACCACCGTAGCCAATCCCCCTCCCCTTCGCAACCACCGCGTCCCTCTTCTCCCTCTTCTCCATCGCAACCATCATCTTCATTCAAACCGCACCACCGTAGCCAATCCCCCTCCCCTTCGCAACCACCGCGTCCCTCTTCTCCATCGCAACCATCATCTTCATTCAAACCGCACCACCGTAGCCAGCCCCCTCCCCTTCGCAACCACCACGTCCCTCTCTCCAAAACTACCCAGTCACACCCTCCGCGACCACGAACCCAGAAAAGGGAGAAGAAGAAACGAAACGAATCCAGAAAAAGGGAGAAGAACGAAACGATTTAGGTTCGATTTGGGTTCGATTTGAGTTCGATTTAGGTTCGATCTGGGATTCGATTTGGGTTTTGTGTTCAATCTGGGTTTGTTTTGATTTCAATCCGG
Organism: Astragalus membranaceus; assembly: GCA_039519185.1. Classification (NCBI taxonomy): domain Eukaryota; kingdom Viridiplantae; phylum Streptophyta; class Magnoliopsida; order Fabales; family Fabaceae; genus Astragalus; species Astragalus membranaceus. The sequence continues at coordinate 158,011,346 of CM076848.1, read as the reverse complement.
GTTTGTTCAATCGAAGAAGAAGAAGAACACGTGGGGGAGGTGACGATTTCGGTGGTGGTGAGATCTTCTTCTTCTCCCTTTTTCTGGGTTCGTTTCGTGGTTGGCTACGGTGGTTGCGGCGTGGGAGAGGGGGTTGGCTACGGTGGTGCGGCGTGGGAGAGGGGTTGGCTACGGTGGTGCGGCGTGGGAGGGGGGTTGGCTACGGTGGTTGCGAAGGGGAGGGGGGTTGGCAGTGGTTCCTATTTGTTGGCTAATTATTTAGTTATTATAAATATAGTTTATAGTTTATTAATTATTTAGTTATTATAAATAATAAATCTGATGTGGCAATGCTGATGTGGCTTCATTAAATGATGTGTGCAAGCTGAGTCAGCTGCCACGTCATTTAATGAGAGCCACATCAGCAAAAAAATTTGTTTGAGGGCCAATTCAGCAAAAAAAAAAGAAAAACCCCCATTTGGACTAAATGTTCTGAGTTTTTTAAAATAGGGGGACTAAATGTCTGAGTTTTAAAATAGGGGGACCAAATGTCTGAATTTTTGAAAATAGGGGGACTAAAACTATAATTTAGCCTAAAAAATATAAGAAAAATATATCTCATTGATAATTATAATTTTTTGTACAAATTATAACCATGGCAAAATTTTTTAAATACTCATGGACATGACAAATGTTTGTCATCTACTATTTACTATATCTGTATCTATCATCTACTATCTACTATATCTATATCTACATCTACATCTACATCTATGTATATATATATATATATATATATATATATATATATATATATATATATATATATATATATATATATTTATATCTATATTTATATCTATATTTATATCTATAATCAAACAAACCACTAGTTAAAATACTACACTACCTATCTCTAAAAATGTGACACATCATTCTTTTTAAGGGTAAATTAACCATTATACATTCTTCTACCCTCCATCACTTCTAATTCGAATTTTAAATTTCCGCCCAGAATTTGTTTCCCTGGCCTAAATTTTTCTTGTCAAAGGATTTTGACAACTCCTTTTTCAAATTATCAATCATCGTCCTGTCTTGTCCCCCTATGAACATATCATCTACATATAACAGAAGGATGATGAACTTGTTGCCTGGAAATGTTTTTACATATACACATTGATCTGCATTAGTCTTGGTATATTCATGACTCATCAAGAATGAGTCAAATTTCTTATACCATTGCCTCGGAGCTTGCTTTAATCCATACAAGCTCTTCTTCAGTCTGCAAACAATATGCTCTTTTTGCGCCTTCTCAAATCCTTTTGGTTGAATTATGTAGATCTCTTCGTGAAGAAATGGAGTCTTTACATCCATTTTTTCAAGTTCCAAATTCAAGATAGCAACCAATCCGATTATAACCTAAATAGAACTCATTTTAACAACAGGAGTGAAGATTTCATCAAAACATATTCCTCGCTTTTGTCCAAAACCTTTAAAAACTAAGCGAGCTTTGTATTTCACTAGCTTGTCACCATCTTTCTTGAGCTTGAACACCAATTTATTCTTCAAGGCTTTTCTGCTTTCAGGAAGTTTCACAAGTTCATAAGTATCATTTTTCTACAAGGAATCCATCTCTTTTTGCATTGCTTTCATCCATTGGATCTTATCCTTATGGGTTTGAACTTCTTCAAAAACGTGGCTCCCCCTCATCATATAATGAGGATATACTCCAAACTTGGATACCTTCTAGATGGGCGATGCTCTCTATTCGATCTTTTGAGCTGAGATGTAGAGGGTTGTTCTTCCTCCTCAACATCTTCACAATCACCATCTAGAAAAGATGGGGCATTAAAAGAAATGAATAGATCTGATTTTTTCATCTTCTAGCTCACTTGCCACTTTGGTTGTGCATTAATCTTGAACAAACCGCCTTACATTGTTAGGCCAGATATTTTTCGTGGTTATTTTCGAAAACAAGATATTCACTATGTGCGCATTACTTGGGCAGAGACCCAAATCACACAAACATAGAGTTTACAAATGAAGGGTCCACAGAGGAAAAACATGCAATAGGGTGTGTTGGTTTGAGCGAGGTGAAATAGGAGAGAAAGAGAGAGGGTAGAGAGAGTAAGGGAAGAGAGAGTGATTTTGACATGTTTGGTTAATGAGATAAATAGGAAATAGAGAGAGATGAATGATTAGTTTAGTGGTCTTGGTAATCTCTCCACAAGTGGAGAGAAAATATTGAGAAAGGACTCTTAGTGGTTAAGGAGATAAATTATCCTCACTTTATCAATTTCATTCTTTACCATTATTATAATTTATACGATGTGACACTTTATAAACTTAAATTAAATAACCAAAATAAATTTTTGCTTATAAAAAAACCAAAATAAATATGTAACTAATTAAATTAAATGATTAAAATAATTATTTAGTTAATGAAAATAAATATTTAGCTAATTTAATCAAATAATTTAAAAATACTAAGATAATTAAATTAAAAATTAAATCAAACACATATGGGTCTTTTTGTCCTTTCAAAAGTAGCATTATTTCTCTCTTCTCTCTTTCTCTCCAACCAAACCAGGAGACACACCACTCTTCTCTATTTCTCTTCTCTTTCCCTTAAACCAAACAACACCCCTAATCTACTCTATTTCTCATCTATTTCTCTCTTCCGTCACTCTCTATTCTCTCTTTCTCTCCTAATCCAAACACACCCTAAAGGTTACAAACCCAGCCCTATGTCAACTCGAGCTAAAACAAACAAAAGGGGTCATACATAACCACTGACACATATTAGCAAAAAACCCAACCACCCAAACAGCAAAATTAACCACCAACTATAATTTAACAAAGCGGTAATAGTAGAGGAGTGAGATGCGATCGGAGGAGAGCCATCGTTGTGCAAAATCCAGCATTGACAGAGTACAATCAAAGGAAGCATTTTCTCTATCTTTTCGTAATAATGTTTATATTTTTCGGTTTGTTTGAGAAGAAATTTTATATTTTTTTCTTTTGGGTTGCTCTCTGCAAAAACTAAGATTTGAAATGGCAAGGAAATGATAGGAATATAGTAAAGCATTTGAGTGATGGGTGCATTAAGGATGAGGAGTTTGTTCTTCTGAAATAGGCATGTAATTAAAGATGTGGATTTATATCTAATAATTAGCTTATGAGATTTTAAATACGGAACTAGTTCCTCTAAATTATGATTTTTCTAATTTAATGATGCTGATACTCTATGATTCTGGATAGTATATTATAATTTTAGAACATAGTGCATGTTGCTTACGACTTTTGTATTTTGGCTGATTTGATTTAAAATATCTACTGATTATGTTTGCGCATGAATCTAGATTATGTTCATGGATATTGTTAACCTTCCTAGCTAGCTTCAGTAGAACAAATAGTGTGGCTTATCAATGTTTTTCTTTATCATTCCCTTTCTCTAAATATTTAAATTTGCTTAATTTCCAATTCAATTAATTTGTTGCAGTTTTCAATCTACTTAAGAATATGAATGTGCGTGGAAAGCCAAGTAATTGTGAAAGTTCTTCAAGCTATTGAACACGAAGGATCTTCATTTTGGATTTGCGTGAGAATCATTCGGTTATAGCAACATTTTTTAGGATTTTTTAGCATAAGATTTCTTTTAAGATAGGCTTAAATACAGTTTTGGTCCCCCTATTTTGACCAATTCACGATTTTGGTCCCTAAAGTTTTAATTTGACGATTTTGGTCCCCCTATTTTCCTAATTTAAAAAATCATAGTCCCCCTCTTAAATAAGTCAAAATTGAAACTCAATTTTGACTTATTGTCCTATGTGGCAGCCTACGTGGCACCACCCCACCCCCCATCCCACCCCACCCCCATTGTTCATCTTCCCCTCCCCCCACCCCACCCCCACTGTTCCTCTTCCCCTCCCCCCTCCCCCACCGTGACCCCCTCCCACCCCCCACCGTGACCCCCTCCCACCCCCCACCGTGAGCCCCCCCACAACCAAATCTCTCTCTCTCCCTCCTTCGCATCTCCACACCTCCCCCCACCCCATCCCCATCGACTCCCTCGATCTCCACCGTGAACCCCCCCTTCGCACCTCCCTCTCTCTCTCGCTCACTGTCTCTCCCCTCCCCCCTCGATTTCCCTCTCTCTCGCTCACCGTCGCTCTCCCTTCGATCTCCATCGCTCTCGCTCGCCGTTCTCTCTCTGCGTTCGCTCTCCCCTCCGTTCTCTCGCTCGCTCGCCGTTCGCTCTCCCCCCCCCCTTCGCATCTCTCCGTTCTCTCTCTGCGTCTCTCTCTTTCTCTCTCTCTCTCTGCGAACTCTCAGGGGGTGGGGGTTGGGGGTGGGAAGAGGAACAGTGGAGGGTGGGTGGGGGTGGGGGGTTCACGGAGGGGGTGGGAGGGGGGAAGAGGAACAGTGGGGGTGGGGGGTGGGGGGTGCGCCTACGTGGCAGTCCACGTGGGCTGCCACGTAGGATAAGTCAGTCAAAATTAAGAGGGGGACTATGATTTTTCAAATTGGGAAAATAGGGGGACCAAAATCGTCAAATTAAAACTTTAGGGACCAAAATTGTGAGTTGGTCATAATAGGGGGACCAAAACTGTAATTAAGCCTTTAAGATATTATAAATTTTGAGTTATATGACATTAAATATTTGAACTACAACTGTTTCTTTTGATGCTGGAACCACAAATGGTTGAAATACATTTACGTCTTCATGGTTATATTTTTAATAAAATTCTGAGTGCTTTGGTTGAGTTTGTTCAATATTTTATAAGATGTATAATTCACAAGTGTTGGTAATAAAAATGTGATAATGAATGATAAGAAAGGTAATATTGAGACTCTACAAAATGGCTAGAGGAGTTTAAATCCCCTTATAAAAAGACCATGTTCATTGTGGTAGTTATAAACCCCTTGCAAAAATTACTTTATATTTTAGGAGGTTGTTAACCCTTTTAATAAAATATCCACTACTTGTAGGGGTTAAAATCCCCCGCAATAAAACAGCTTAAGTACATCCGATACTAGAGGTTTCTAAAAACTCCCGCAAATAGATTGCGCGCGGCACCCCTAACTTCATGGGTTTTGAAAACTTCTGCAAATCGATTTGCAGATATTTAAAACCCCCGCAATTTGATTTAAAAACCCCCACTATTTGATGGTTTTTTTTTGTAGTGACATTATCTTCACTAAGCTTTATTGACTTAACTTGAGCTTAAATTGCTTCTCTGGTTTCATAGCAGCTAGCCTAAGTTTTAAAATTGTGACCCTTTAAATCATCTTCAAGATCTTAATTTGATTGCAGAGGATTCATTAGAGGCTGCCAAATCTCACATTTTACTTTCTATTCTTTTGCCTTTCTTCTCTTCTCTGTTAAGGAAAAAGAATATATAAAGGGAGAAAAATCAAGGGATTGTATTTAGTAAATTATGTAAACTAGTTTTGAATTACTGAGAGACCTTTAAGGTCATACTTAAGTTTCTTTAAGGCTAGGCATAAAATGAGTGGGCATATTATGAGTAAAGCAGTTGCTATTAATACACTTATCCAGATTCACTTTTTCTTACCTGCAAAAAGTATTTACACAAGAACACTTAATTTGGAAGCTCAGAACTCCTGGAGAAACTCAACAAATAATTATTTGTCTTACTAATTTCCTGACCTTGATATAGAATCAATCCAATCAGCTGTGCACTGATTATGCCTATTAGTGTTGCTTTGAGTGATGACAAACGTAACACAATAACTATCAGAACAGTAGGAGGTATACTCACTAGGTTAGTGAAGAGTGGCATGAATGAAAGCTAACTATATTATCAAACAACTTTGACATTAATTAATTTATCAATTTTCAGTTCATGATATTTTGCCTACCTGCATTTTCTAGTCCATTTTCTTTTAACTTAAGTATACCTTAAGTTGGTTCCAATCCAACTTAACTTGTGCCTGTAATCAATTAAGCTCCATTTGGGCTGCATTATATAAAAATAGAATAATGAACAAAAGCAATGAAGATGACTTTCCATTTCGCAAAACCGGAAAACTTACCCAGTTTGGTTGTTTTTTTTAGCAACACAGGTCATTTATGAGCTCCATATCTTCGAAGTAGCCACACCTTCACTTCCCTCAACGCTGAGTTTCACTAATTGTGCTCTGTAGTGTATGCCTTAGATCTTGGTGAGAAAAGCAAAACCTTGTTTGTGTTGTGAAGAGAAAGTAAGAAAAAGGAAAGAAGAGAAAAGTAAGTTGTGTTTGGTGAGAAACTCTCCGTTGGAAAGTTGAATGGGTGTTGAGAGGTGCATGAAGTGGAGTGGTGCAATGTAATACAATGCAAGAGTCTCTATTTATAGAGCTTGCTAGCCTTCATCACATCACATGCTGTTTTACCTCATCTCTTCTCATATTTATTGTTTTCAAAACCACTCTTTCCTATATTTTTTTGCCAAAACCACTCTTGCCCATGGTATTTCAAAACCAATCTCTCCCAAATTTAACTTAAGTACAACTCTCTTAAATGGACTTATTACTCTTGGAAGACGGAAATGTTTTGTGGAATGGTGCTTTCGTTTCTACACTTATGTTGGGGAAGGGGAATTCTATTTCTTTTGGAATCATAAGTGGGCTAGTAGTGAGACTTTTAAGGATCTTCTTCCGAATCTTTTTGATGTTGCAAGGTTTAAATGTGGTAGCATGGTTTTAAATTGCGGTTGCGGTTGCGGATGCGGTCGCGGTTGCAGGTGTTGCGTTTGCGGGCATTGCGGCTGTTGCGATGCGTATTGCGGTCGTTGCGGCGTGATTTTATTTTTTGTTAGCATCAAATATTATAATTTACTAGTTATCTTATAGTTCACATGCCTTCTATTTCCTCTCTAAAATTTCATATATATTTCATTATCAACTCTTCATCACTTTATAATATCTTTAATCCTTTAAAATACCTCTAAATGTGTGATCTAAAGACATATGAAGATAGAAAAACAATTCGTGCGACCACTTTACAGTCAATTACGGTTTGATGCGGCCTGATGCGGCCTTTGCACCACTGCGTTGCGGCCGATGCGGCGTTCCAATGCGGATTTTTCTGTGATTTGAGATCACAACGCAATTGCGGGCTGATGCGGTTGCGGGCGCTGCCGCAACGGCAATATTGCGGCCGCATCACGTGATGCTGTCCGCAATTTGAAACCCTGTGTGGTAGCATTTTGGAGCATGCGTATTGGATTGACAACAACTGGAGTTGGAATATTAATTGGAGTCGTGATCTGTCAGTGGAGGAAATGGTCGATAAGGATATGCTTGTGGATACTCTCCAACGGTTTCATCCTGATGAGTCAACGCAAGATAGTTGGCGGTGGAAGTTGGAAAACCTTCATTCTTTTTCCGTCAAATCCTGCTATGTGTTCTTGTTGAATTTGTTACAGCAGGATAGGCTGGAGAGCGATATCCAAAATGCTATTAGTGATATGTGGCAGCTTTCTATTCCCACTAAGGTGGGAGTTTTCGGTTGGATATTATTTTTGGGGAAGCTTTCAACTCGAGACTCTCTTATCTCTAAGGGCATTATTAACAATCCTCATAACGCTTGTTGTCCTTTATGTTTTGAACAGGATGAATCGATCTCCCACTTATTTTTTGCATGCAGGTGTTCCAGGTTAATTTGGAGTGCTATTCAGATATGGTCGGGATTGGTGATTCCAGATACTCTAGTAGGGGTCGAGCATTTTAGGGCTCATGGCATGCAATTGGATGATTTGGATGGGTTACATGGTGTATTTGGACCCATCAAAACAATATTCTTTTTAGAGGCCTTGTTTTTAATTCGCAAGTATTTGTTAATGTTAGAATAGACAATAGTTTATTGTATAGCTCACTTAGATGAGTTTGTATAGTTGCTAGTTAGTTAGTCTTAGTAACTGACCCAGCTTCCTTTAACTGATTCAGTTATGTACATTGTTGTATATATATATGGATTGATCCCTCATTCAATAAACAAGTTCAGTTTTACATTCTAACATGGTATCAGAAGTAAAAAAAAACCTGAACTTCACTCTCTGCCTCACGAGTCTCTATGGAATTTTTTTTCCTTTCTCTTTCTCGTGAGCCTCTCTTCTCCCTTCCGAGTCTCTCTCAAAAACCAGTAACCGTCTCTCTCAGAAAAACACCATAACTCAGCCGCTCACCATCTCCATACCTTCTGCGTCCTTCTTTTTTTCCCCAGTTTTCCTCCTCTTCACGGATCTGGTTTTCCTTTTCTTTCTCGCGAGGCCTCTCTCTTAGAAAAGCTTAAACAGTTTTTCTTCTCTTCTCATCGCAGTGTTTGAAGCGATGCTCTCTCTCTGAATCTTGATCCACTCTCTGTTTGCCGCCCCAAAGTGCTGCATCACCTTCTTCTCTGGATCTCGATTCATTCTCAGATTCACTATTAGAATCTGGTTTCGGTTTCTTCTTGCTGCGATTTTGCTCATTGTAAATCGCTATTTTCCCTCTCTTTTGGCTTTGCGATCTGGTTCAAGTGATTCAGATTCGGCTTCTGTTGCGTCAATCGCTTTCGTTGCGTCCTTCGGAGTCGCCATCTTCATCTCCTTCAGAATCGATCCTTGATGATTCTGGTTCGTTTTTCCTCTTTTGACCTAAATCGAAATTTTAATTTCTGTTCTCATCCTCTTTCCTTGATTCTGATCAGTCATCTAATTCAGAAGTTCTTCCTCTGGATCGAATTCTTGATTCGTTTCCTTGGAATCTTGATTCGATTTCCTTTCATCTGTTTTCTGAAACTGAAAATCGTTTTACGTTTCTGAACCAAAATCGTTTCTTATCAGTGTTCTTGATTTGCTTCTGTTTTCCAGTCAATCGCGTTTTCCAATCGTGTTCTCTTTCTGTTCTCACTTCGAATCACGTTCTCTGCTCTTGATTCGAAGCTTTTTTTTTCCGTTCGTGAATCGCTTCCAGTTTTTTTGTCACAGTTCTTGATATCTGAACCTGACATTTCAATTTTCTGTCATTCTTTCTAGATCTGTGTTGTTTCTGAATCTGATTTCCTGTTAGTTATCCGTGTTTTTTTTTTCAATCTCTTGTTTCAATTTCTGTTCCAATTCTATTCTCGTGTTTTTTCCCCCTGTTTTTGGTGTTGATTTCCAAATACTGAGATTCATAGTCGTCTCCTCATCATGCTTCTGTGAAGTGAGACATACTACTTAATGAATGGATTGGTTTGACTGTTCATTTGCACACTAAGTGTTTGGTGATTTGCCTCTTCATTTGCATTGTGTTTTTCATTGCAAATTGTTCATGCCTCAGATGCTCCTATTTTGACGCTTCCGAATACAGGAATTATTGCTTTAAGCCTCTGCAATGCAGTTATTTTATGATGTGTGTTTCAATTCTGACCAGCAGGCTTGCTTGGGTCCATTTTTGCTTTAGGAGCGGCAGCTGGTTGCTTGTGATGTGTGTTTCAATTCTGAGAATTTTCTGCAGATCCAAGGCTGATGCATACCAGTAGCAGTGGTGCTTTTGTGATTTTTTTGTTGAGATCTTACTGCTGGTTTGTGCTGGTTTGATGGATAGAAGCTGCAGCCTCTGGTGTTATGTTTTTGGCCAAGTATCTCAAGTGCAGGACATGCTGCTGCTCTGCCTGACTGTCTGCCTCATAGTTTTTTTTAGTTGGCTGCTGTTCTTTCTTGTTCTATTAGGAATAGGCAATATTTTAATTCCTACTCTTCTCTTCAAGCTGAACATGATTGTTACTCATGATCCAGCTTGAGGGGGGCTGTTAGAATAGACAATAGTTTATTGTATAGCTCACTTAGATGAGTTTGTATAGTTGCTAGTTAGTTAGTCTTAGTAACTGACCCAGCTTCCTTTAACTGATTCAGTTATGTACATTGTTGTATATATAGGGATTGATCCCTCATTCAATAAACATTACATTCTAACAGTTAACCATGTTAAATCGTTATCATGGACCTGGTTCATTAGTATAGAAGGTCGAAATTTTACTCTGAAGGTCCAGGACTGGTGGGGTAATCCTTTGTTTTGCATGAACTCGCGGTGTAATTGGGTTTCAGCTTCATTCTTCCCGGGGCACTCTTTTTCCTCCTTGGGTCTTTTTCCCTAGGGGTTTTGGCTCAGGGAGGTTTTAATAAGGTCCCTTGTATATGAAATGGTTGGGGTGCCCGTTTGCACTCTCTTTAATGTTTGTTGATTGCTTATCAAAAAAAAAAACTCTTAAATCACACCACTACTAGCAAGGCTTAAAAAAAAAAGTATTATTGAAGATTCAGTACTCATGAATTGAAGGTGATATAGAGTCTAACATATAATTATCGTCAATATATGATTTATAGCTTTATATTGTTGGTTTACTTTCTAAGATAGTAGTTTAAAATATTGGTGAAGAAACTATACCACAAAATATGTGATTTTTTGAACCCCTTCATGTAGTTTATTCTTGGTTACAGATCACCTCAGTCAAAAGTGTACAATAGATACAACATCAATAATTGACTGTATAATACGCCAAATTTGCCAGTAGCTGATTTTTAGCAATGCATAATGATAAAATAGATTAAGATCTCTGAAACATGTAAGGTAGATGCAATGCAAGGCTTCTCATTTCCCACAATTACATAATGCATAGATTTTTTTGTATAAAAAAATGCATATATACTTTTTGATAAGAGTTTAATAATATATGTTTTTCATGTATCTCAGAAGGGAAAAACTTTATTGAAATATAATGGTACAAATTATAAATATAAAGATGAGTATTGATCTAAATAATAACCTTTAGCTTCTACTATAATGGTTTGCTTTCTATGGTATGAAATGCAAGGGTTGCTTGGAGACATACTAATGAACTCACATAGAAGAAACATGTATTCCTTCGGAAAATGTATAATTTTATATATCAAATTTCAGTCTTAATTGTTGTCGTTGAAGGAGAATATAAACTGCGTCTCTTCAAAATTCAACTGAAGTTTGGGTTTGTTGGTATAGTTTAGAAAATATCAACGTTATGCTTATTTTATTATTTATCTATTTACATATGTTGTCACATTCCCAAGTCTAGACGGGAAAACATATATTAAGGTGTCGTATAGACAAGCTTAATTTTTGTTCTGGACTGGACCAAGAGGTCCATTTAGCAATACCAGGGGGTGCGTCTAGCGATGGGATATGGATCAGCCCAATCGATTCGGCCCATATCGACAACATACAAGTCCAATACGTTTGGAGGGTTCAAATCGCCTCCACTGATCCGACGATCCACAACAAACATCAATTTCCTATAAATTCCGGCTCGCATAGCCATTTACGAGGTACACACTCTTCCCTTGCAAATTCACTATCTTATTCTCATACTGACTTGAGCGTCTGAGTGGCTTTGCAGGTACCCCCCCCCCCCAGGCGCTCACAGACCTCCTGCCAGAGCAGCAAGAGACCTACCAACAGCAGCCGACCAAAATACTGCTAGGTACAGAGCATTAAACTGCCCCCAGAGTTAACATTGCCATGAGAGCGATGACCAGTGCCCGAGGCCACCCAACGCGTGCCGGTTACAATTATAAGGAACAAGCTAGATAAAGAGGAAGCTTGGATGTTTCAAAATGCAACATAAATAAATCAGGGGGCAATGACATCGAAGTCAACCCCGTTGATCATCAGAAGAGGTAACAACAAAGCCAGGGACGCCCGCTTCCGAAGGCACGGTATCCCTCGCCATCTCTCAACCTGCAGGACAGGGGGCAGAACAAGTAGTTACGAGACAGACAGGAAAACTTGTAGACAACCCCCCTCCCCTGAGGTTAGGAGACCTCAATAAAACAAAACATGCTCGAAAACAAAAAAGCTAGAAATATAAGCTGAAGGACAGCCCAAATTACCTTGGTAAGTTAGAAGCGGCAAAACTCGTTGAAATGTCAACGAGATAATGGTAAAAACGAAAGAAGAAATTCCCCTCGGCACCCAGCAAGCCCTGAAATTTCATCAAGAAGAAAAGCAGGCTAAGATATAGAATGAGCAACAAAAAATAAAGCAGAGTACCAATCACACGTCCAAGTAGCCGGCACCCATGAGGGCGCCTGGCAGGGAGCCTGGCAAGAGCATGCAGCGCCCATGAGGGCGCCTGACAGGAGCAGGAGGGCGCCCATGAGGGCGCCTGGCAAGAGCAAGCAGCGCCCATGAGGGCACCTGGCAAGAGCAGGAGGGCGCCCATGAGGGCGCCTGGCAGAGGGCAGTCTGAAAGAAAATCCTTCGCAAGGGGGCAGTCAGCACTATGCAGTAAGGCACCCATGAGGGCACCGAACCCTGTCTCGCAAAATCTGCTCCACGAGGAGACACCTAGTGTATGGGCGCCAAAGGCACCCATGAGGGCACCAAACCTTGCCTCGCAAAATCTGCTCCACGAGGAGCCACCCAGCACACGCAAGCAGGGAACAACACCCAAGGCACCCAGGAGGGTGCCAACTCTCAAGAACAAACAGGCACCCGGGAAGGCGCCCACGAGGGCGCCAGCATCAGGATGTCTTAGCACCTTGGCCCAAGGCGCCCAAGAGGGCGCCAACATCAGGGGGCATAGCACAAGGCGCCCAAGAGGGCGCCAACCTCAGAGCATTCTGGCACAAGGCGCCCAAGAGGGCGCCAACCTCAGAGCATCCTGGCATAAGGCGCCCAAGAGGGCGTCAAACTCAGAGCATCCTGGCACAAGTCGCCCAAGAGGACGCCAACCACAGAGCACTTGGCACAAGGCGCCCAGGAGGACGCCAACATAAGGATACGTCACCCTAACTTGGTACCTGGCACAAGGATTACACCAAGGGAGGTGCGGGTCACGGTGACAACAAGATGATCTTATATGACCCGACAAGACACACAAAGCAACACTTCATGGCGAAGACAAGAGGTCCATTTAGCAATACCAGGGGGTGCGTCTAGCGATGGGATATGGATCAGTCCAATCGATTCGGCCCATATCCACAACATACACGCCCAATACGCTTGGAGGGTTCAGATCGCCTCCACTGATCCGACGATCCACAACGAACATCAATTTCCTATAAATTTCGACTCGCATAGCCATTTACGAGGTACACACTCTTCCCTTGCAAATTCACTAGCTTATTCTCATACTGACTTGAGCGTCGGAGTGGCTTTGCAGGTAACCCCCCGGATGCTCACAGACCTCCTGCCAGGGCAGCAAGAGACCTACCAACAGCAGCCGACCAAAATACTGCTAGGTACAGAACAATTTTATATATAAGAGAGAATTTTGGGTCATTGTATTTTGAGTTCAATAAAATTATGGGCATAGAGATCACTATATACAATTTTAGTTTAAAAAATATTCGTAGCAACAAATGCGACGCTACCCGTGTGAATGCACGGGTACCGTAATGTAATATATCAATTTTTGTGATATTGTTGTGTGATTCTCCTTTGGTTATTTGTTGATCAATTATTGTTATACAATTTTTAAAAGTACCAAACTACAATTTTCTTTGTAAGTACTGAACAGTTTTTTGAAAAAATAATCATTTTGTTGTCTTGAAAACTTCCCCGTTGTCATACCCCAATTTTGTCCGGCTAATTCAAAGTTTATCAAAAAAAAATAAAAAATATTACTTGTCTGCATTTTGGGGTTTTAACCGTTGTCGCGGGTCATTTGGTGTTCGTTAACTGTTTTGTGTCATTATTAGTAGAACTTATTTTTTTTTATTTTTCATTGCAAGAAAAAGAACTAAGAAAAATCTCTGTTTTTTAGCATTTAGTTTTAATTATTATTATTGCTTTTAAAAACACAAATATTACAAAATTACAAAATATAAAAAAAAAATAGAAATCAGAACTAAATAAAAAATAAATTATTAAATGTCATTGGATGCTTCTTTACATTTTCAACACAAACACTTTATACACGTTATTTCCATTTTTGCTAACACAGACATCCTCATCTTCTGCTTCACAAGCCAAACCATTCCTCCACGCCATCCCCTTTCTCACGCCACCCTCAACACATCTTTGAACCCAGCAACACTAAATACACATTGGTTTGTGGCTTCCCTCTTTGCACACAACCAGGCAAGCACGCCTCTGCACACAAAAACACCTTGGATACACAGCTTCTCTTCTTCACTTTCACACCTTCAAATACACATAAGTTTTTCTGCTCCTCTTTCATTATCTGTCCACAACATATCAACCATTTTCTCTATAAATTAGAGACACCAAAGGGAGCAAGGGAGGGGGGGGAAAATCAGAAAAATAGGAAACAGATTAGAAGAGAAACCAAGAGGGGATATACAAGGCAGTAGAAAAATCAAAAGGAAAATAAGAGAAATGTAGAGGGAAAAGGGGGAAACAAAACAGAAAAATTAGAGAGAAAAAGGACAGAGGTTACCTTCGCCGGAGCTCCGGTCGTCTTCTCCGGCGAACGCTCCGGTGAACCACCCACAGAATCGAAACCCTCACAAACACTACCCCAACAACCACCACCGCAACCGTACCACTACGCCCCTACGGCCACCCCACCGAACCACCACCATAACCTCACCACCGCCAAACCCAGCAAACAACCACCGAATACCCCCTCGCCGTCGCACCACCACCGTCGCCCGCAACCTCCCCCAAAACGACAACACCCCACCTTTTTCGGTTTCCCCTCTCTCTCGCCACCCAACCACCTTCGCCCCACGCCGTAACCCACACCGCACCATACGACCACCGTCAAAATTGCCACTCCACCGCCTCGCCGTGAGCGAGCATCGCACCACCGCGACGGGAGAAAACAAGGAGAGAAGCAAAACGAAAATGGGTTTGAGAGGGAAGGTTCGGTGTTGGAGAAAAAGGGAAGAACGGAGACGGAGTTGAGGAGAGGGAGGAGAGGGAGGGAGGCACGGCCGTGGAGAGAGAGGGAGAGAAGATTAGGTTTTGACATTTTTAGGGTGGAGGCGCCGTGAAGATGGAAGAGAAAAATTAGGGTTTCTAATTTTGGTTTAGGTTCTTATAGTATAAACGCAGGGGCATTCTCATCTTTTCACGTTTTTTTAATTTTTCAGATTCCTATTATCACCCCCCATTTTACTCAGTTCGCCCCCCCCCCTTTTTTGAAGCCCACGATTCCTTTTTTGAAACGCAGCCCAGCTTACAAAAACAAGCTGGGCTCACTGTTTACACCCCAGTTTTAATAATACAACCCTCCTATTATTTGCACCCCATTTTACTACTGCACCCCCTGTTTCTCTTTTTAAATTTTGTTTCTTTCCCCTAAATGAATTTATTTTTTTTCACAAAATCTTTTTCCCAAATAACAGATTTTCTTTTCCCTAAATAAGAATCAACCTAATTGCGAAAACTCGTTAAATCAAAAACTTTGTTAGTGGTCTTGCGAAGCCTTTGCTTGCATGATTATTAACAATGGAGTGCTAGTGATGGCCACCCATAGCCTCTGTTAGTTTGGTCATCATGAAGGCTTTCATTTTTTCAGAAGGAGATTTTACATGCACTTAAGTGGGTTTTAGTAATGATCACCCATAGCCTTTGTTAGTTTGATCATTATGAACGCCCTTCACTTTTCAAAGCCAAAGCAAAAAGACTTTCCTTTTCAAGGCTCCTTAGAACTACGTCGCTTTGATTCCCGTTTGGGATACGTAGGAGCGAGTCACATTCTCGTCAAGCGCACTCATAAAAAGTTTAGCATTTGCATAACAAAAAGAAAAGAGTTATTTTCATAACAAAAAAGAATCACTTTTGCAAACCAAGATCATTCTCAGAACGAAAACCTTTTCCTTTCTAAAAACATTTTCAACCCATCGTCGCTAGTGGCTAATCAGAACCTTTGTTCGTCTAGCCATTGGTGGCGATGTCTTTTTCCCAAAAGAACAACAAGCGATGATCACTCATAACCTTTGTTAGTTTGATCATTCGTGCCAATCAATCTCTTTCGAAAACCCCCTTCAAAAGAACAAATAAAAACGAGTCGATACTAATAGTCAGTCAGGACCTTTGTTCGTCTGACTGGCGGTAGTGACTCTCATTTTCAAGAGTACTTAGCGGTGATTACCCATAACCTTGGTTAGTTTAATCATTCACTAAATGCTCGTCCTATTTCGAAAACTCACTAAAAAGATAAAAGACAAAAACCTTTTTCAGGACAAAGAAGAACTACGTAGCTTTGAGTTCTCCATCGCACCGGGAGATACGTAGGAGCGGGCCTTGTCCCGTCAAGCGATTTTTTCTAAAAAACCATTTTTCCCCTTTTTTCATAATAAATAAAGATGTTCATTAAGAATTTTTCAATAAGAAGTAGAGAGGCAAAATCAAGTATTTTCAAGTCAACACACTAAAATCACACATTTAATTAAAGGTTCCCTCTCAGTAGAGAGGACGTGTGGGGCGCTAACACCTTCCCTGCGCGTAACCGACCCCCGAACCCTATTCTCTAGTTTCGCAAGACCAATCGCTTTCCAAAAAAGGTTTTCCTAATATTTCCCTTAATAAATATTGGTGGCGGCTTCATTGTCTTAGGAAAAGTTGTGAACGAGGAAGGTTCTCCCTCGGGGACTTTTTTCGGGCGCAACAGCTGGCGACTTCACTGGGGACTAAAAAACATTTTTTTCAAAAGTGGGTCAAGCCTAATTAATTAAGTGTGTGGTTTGTGTGATTGATTTGAACATCTTGCTTTGCCTCTATTCTTCTTCTTTTTCATAAGCGTGTTGCATCCATATGCATTCTTCTTCTATGTTTGCTTTTGTTTAAAATAATAGATAGTTACTTCTTTGATGCTTAGTTCCCTCATGCATATTTTCCCTCTCTTGTCATGTCCCCTTCTTCTTTGCTCGCTTTCTTGAGGTAAGTAGTGCATTGTTGTCGGCACCCTAGATTAGTTGTATTTGATTGGTATTGAAGCCTAGGGTAGACGACATGTTATTGCTTTCTATTGTCTGGACTGTTCTGGATTTTCATTTGCAGGTGGGGTAGTTTTTTTAGGAAATGCCCTTCGCACACACACACTTGTACCTTGAGGCTATATGATGAGAGAAAGAGACCATGACCCAGGTGTATTAGGATACCATAGGATGAGTGGATTCGTGTAGTGGGAGCCCATCAGGACCTTTGTCCGTTTGGCTACTCGCGAAAGTTTCAATCAGAGTTGTGCTCTTTTATGATGCTTCGTATCTAGCAGTTTGCTGCATTTACGGGGATTTTCATGAGAGGGACTGTGGCTCTGATGGCCTTTGTGAGGGTGTGAATAGAGCTACATGAGAAGATTATCCCTAAAGTACCTTAGATCATAGGTTCTACCCCCTTTTAGGTCACAAGGGCTTCCCAAATTGTGTGCTGCACTGTTGCATTTCGTCCAGTTAATTTTTCCCTCAAAGATTTTCAAAAATAAAAAAAAGATATGATTTTCCCTTAAACACCTATATGAGGTGGCATATAGTGTGAAAGTTTTCTAAATTCCGCCTGTGAATACCCTCCTTATGCAGAAACCTCATCCTGCATCATTGCATCAGTACATCATTGCGTCATTTGCATTAAATAAAGTTCCAATTTTGAAAAAAAAATTATTCATCTTGCATTTCATTTCATTGCATAAAAATGAAAAAACAATTATCATCTTCATAGCTTAAGCATTTCGTTTATAATCAAAAAAGAGGAAAAAGCTCCTCACCAAGTTCATCCAAAACATGGCATTCATGCATAAGCATTATTTCAAAAAAAAGACCCAGTAGAACTACGTAAGCTTTGATTCCTCATTACAATGGGGATACGTAGGATCGGGTCATACCCCGTCAAGCACATCCTTTCTAAAACCTTTTTATAATAGATCATTTGCATCTCCAAATAATTTTCAAAATCATGTTCCAAAACTAGAAATGAAAAAAAAATGAAAAGTTTCCAATGCATGCATCTTCTCTAAACAAAGAAAAAATAGAAAAGCTCTTCATGTAAAAGCTCAATGAGTAAAAGTGCGCCTTCGAATGACGAAGGGTAATATCTCAAATTTGTTTGTGCACTACAAATTTGAGATGTTACTCTACGATATCGAGGCACTTTGACCCTATCAAGTGGGGTTTGTTTGCAAATAAGAGAATAAGCTTGAGTTAACCAAATGTCGAAGCATTTCAGTATATTGCATGAAGTATTGAGTCAGGATCCACTCAATGTTTCATGCAAGTTACTCAGAGTGACGACAATTGGTTGCCTCACGTCATCATTTGCATACATCCTTGCATTACATAAAACAAAATCATCATAGTCTTTTCTTTTACCGGGCTACATGAGGTGATGTTCCCAAAATCGAAAAAATGTTTTCATCTTATTTTTCATATGCATGTCAAGTCGCATTATCGCCGTCATTTTCATATAAAGACATCATTTGCATGGCATAAAACAAAAACTTGATAAAATTCATACATGCATTTTTCTCAATCTCATTTAGGTTTGTCAGGAGTGCATTCTCCGCACGTGTGCGTTTCCATTCACTAAGGCTTTTTCCCCTAATTTTCTCGAGAGATCCAAAAATCGTGTCTTATTAGGAGCGCGTCTCATGCATTATTGTTGTCCTTTTTCACACATCATGAAAAATAATACATTAACCTCTCATTTTGCATGCATTTCCATTCAATAAAAAACCATGTCTTCCCACGCATTTTTTTTGTGAGTATCATGCATTTCATTGCACAAAAAATGAAAACAAGAAAGCATCTCATTCATAATCATGAATAAAAATCATCATCAAATTTATTCAAAATGTAGCATTCATGCACCATTTCATTAACCTCATCACTTTGGTTCAAATACATCATTCCTCCATACATGCATCTTTCAAAAAAAGGAAGGGGCATTGGCATTTCATACTCTGCCTTGCCTCTAAAAAAGAAAAAAATCATCATTTAGAAAAAAGCATCATTCCTGCATCTTTCATCATTCAAAAGAAAAAGGGGGCATCGGCATTTCATATCTTGTCTTGCCTCTATAAAAACCATTTTGAGAAGAAACATCATTCTTGCATCATTCATCATCCAAAGATGCACTGGCATTTCACATTTCGTCTTGCATAAAAAAAAGCATCAAAAAGAAAAAACTTTTAGAATAATCACACTTTTCAAGTGAATATGCTTTCATGCATTTCATTTTCATCATGTATACATCATAATGTTTTCATCCATGCATTGCGTACAACAAAAATGTTGTGTTGAGAGACGAGATGTTCTTGCAAATTAATCTTTCTTTTTTGGAAAAGTTTACCCTCACTCATTTGCAAACTCAAGGTGTTCCAAGGCACTCAGTTTTTTCACATCAATAGCTCATTTGTATTTCCTTCAAAAAAAAAAAGGACATTACATCTCATCCATTCCATGATAAAAGACTGAAACAGTTCATAAAAAAAAGGGTTTTCATATCATGTTTTAACCAATGATTAACTCTCTGTGAAGCGTTCTTCTAGTAAGCATGCATGCCACGTGCAGTTTCTCTTGTTTAAGTCAGTCAATTTCCTTCATTTATCATCATTCCCCATCCAAGTCTAATCCCGCCCCGTCCACCCCTAAAGCGCATATTCTCCCCCATCAGTGCATACTTGAATTTTGGTTCATTCTCACTAACACTTTAAGTCCTCCATGCTGGGGCAATTCTGTGATCACTAATTTTCCTTGCCAGTATCATATTCCTTTAGTGCAAGTCCTTCTAAAAAATATATAATAAAGATAAAATAAGCTCTCTAGGTTGAAAACCCGCAAAGGGCGGCCTAGGCAAAAAAGAGCGCCCGGTGGATTGAAAACTCGCAAAGAGCGGTCCAGGCAAAAATTAGGGCACAAAAAAGGGGGGAAATAAAAGAGCAAACACGTGAAGATAGATAAATTATTGTCCTAAACAATCGGGATTTGAAATGAAGTTTGGCCATCTCTCCATACCCTCAAAAACCTAAAATCCCAGAAAGTCCATTTCCTACCCCTCTTAAGCCAAAGATTCAAAACAAAACAAAAAAAACCTTTGTTACCCATCTTAAGCTAAGGAAAGCCCAGGATATCCCCATCACTCTAGACGAAGGTTAATTCCACATCAAAAATGGTATATCAAAAGGAGGGGAATAACAAAGTTTAAATAGGAGAATCCCAAAACAAAGAAAGGAAGACAAAGGGAGTATAAATTAAGAGTCAGTACATTTTGCCATGAAGCATAAGAGCTCCCCTCCAAAAAAGGCCCTCAAATTCAATGGGTTCAATCATTTCCCCTTCCAAAACAGCCCTCAATTCATTGGGTTTAACCATCTCTTCTTTCATAAAACCTTCAAACACCTCATTGACTATAACCATCCCCAAACGCGTCATCAAACCTAATAACCATTTCCTTCATAAACCATTGACCATCGGCCAACACCGAATAAGACCCATCCTCCCCATCAACCCCCAAACACTTCATTAAGCTCAATTATCCCTTCTCCACATCACAACCCTAAAAAGTCCATTCCGATCAATGACTAATTGCCTTCGTTTTCTCAAGTTTTAATTTTAGGACAAATAAGTTTATCTATTTGCGACGTGTTTGCTCAAAAGAAAAAAAAACAAACAAAAAAAAGAAAGCTGCTCAAAAAGAAAAAACAAACAATCAAAAAAGGGAAGTTGGTAAAAAAGAAGAAGGGCTTGCACTCCAAGATGCGTTCGTGTTGCATTAGAACAAGGTCTAGTGGTCACCAAGTGGAGCCTCTCATCATACTAAAAAGTCAAAACTTTCATTGCATTTGAGTTGTTCTTAAAGAAAACCAAAAGTGTGTACTAGGGGGCATTCCCTTCACCTCTCAACTTTGGGGAAGTTTGTTCATTGCCCACCCCATTCATATATCACCCTCAGTTCATAACCATCGCCATAACTCTGTCGCCTTTCACAACCACACTCAAAGAAACCATTTGAAATGTCATTCGAAAGCGGGGCAAGCGCGTTCCCATTCCTTCACCTCATCCATTCCTACAAAACCTCACCGGGGCAATCTCTTAATTCACTATCCTGAACAAGGCCTTGTCATCCTAATTGGGGCAGCTTTGTCCTTGTTATGACTGGGGCAACATCAAACTTTGCGGGTTGAGACAAAATTTATTTTGCTCCATTTTTCATTTCCAATTCATCATCTTCTACACCCCTAGTTGTTGTCACCACTAGACAGGGGCAAGCTATTCACTCATCAAAGACCTGAATTGGGGCAATCTTGTATCTTTTGATCCCTCATGAGCTTCGGCAATAACCATGCCTGTCATTCCTTCACTTTCCATAAATGTCCTTGCCCTAAACAAATTCCCAGTTAACTGACTCATTCATTCACACTTGCACTCCTATGCATGCTTACTAGACAATGCTTCAAAAGAGAGAACACAAGTTGTTTACGGGATATCTAAAATTCAGTCATCATGGAAAGAAAGAGAAAACAAGTGAGGTTTGTTTGTAAATAAAAACCTTGAGAACACCGGAGTCTGAATCAAATTCAATTTTTCAACAGAATGGTCAACAATCATCTCAATTCCTTGCATCCAAAGTCTCGCATCTCATCATCACAAAAATGTTTACCTCATGCATCTAGGCATTTCAATCTATTCATTATAGCATATGCATCAAAGCATTATATTTGCATCTTCACATTTTGTGCATTCATCACATAGCAAAAAGAAAAAAACGTTCCACGTCAGTTGCACCATATTAATACTTGCATTTCATAGAGGAAAATAGTAAAGAAGAAAAAAAAGCAGAAATCTTTTCATTGCATTGGCATTATATTAATGTTCGCACTTCATAAAAAGGAAAAGAACAAAGTCATTGCATGTCATCCATCATTAGAGCATTACATTTCGCATCAGATATTTCATAGAAAAAGCAAAGAAAGCAAAAGAAAACAAAGAAAAGAAACCACAAAAGCAACACAAAAGCATTCCATGTCATACACCATTCCACAAGATACTAATCATTGCATGCGCCATTGCATCATCAAAATTCTTCAGACCATTAGATCAATACAGACGTATGTTGACCCATAAACCAGACCTTTGTGTCCATAATTCAAAGCTACTCCCTTGATCCCAGGCGATCCTCATTTCATGTCTTCTCATTAGCACATCCAGTGTTGACTCTCACTTGCAAACTCCAAACAAACAACAAAAATAACAGAAACATTCCCTGTCATCCAGCATCCCATATCATTCATCATTTCATAAGCATTCCTTTGTCATTCAATCCTCAAACATTAAAGCGGTGCATTTGCATCATATTAGCGTTAGCATTTCCATAAAAGAAAAAGAACAGAAATGATTGCATCAAAACATCAGAGCATCGCATCATATTAATGTTTGCATTTCATAGAAGAAGCAAAAAAGAAACAAACGGAAGTTAGAACAGGAGCATTCGATTCATCAAAGCATCAATCACCGCATACACTTGCATTCAAACATACAAGCATTATGTTGATATTTGCATTTCATAAACTACAAAGAAGAAGCAGATACAAAAGAACAAAAGCATTCCATAATATTCAAGACGTCAATCATGGCATATGTCTGCATTACATGTGTCGTTCGTTGCATTGCTAAGCAAAATGCGGATGAACACAAGATGTTAATCCTCATGCCTAGTTCCAAGAATCAGCACTTCAAGTGTCAATCTTCAATCTAATTCTCAAGTCAGTCATCCTGGACTTGTCAGTCTCAAAATCTCATTCCAAGTCATTTCTTCAGTTCGGAGTTCAAATGCCCTCGGGTCCCAAGTGGTTCATTAAAAGCACGCTAAGTGTTCATCCTCATTTACTGTTTTCTCATCAGCACGCCAAGCGTTCATTTACTGCTTTCTTTCTAGCAAACCAAGCATTCATCATCATTGCATCAGACATCAAATCGAGTCTCAGATACAAAATCATTTTCAATAAATAGGAGACTAAGTCGAATGTACATTCGAAATAGTCATCACGATAGGACACTTGAATTGATCACTCAAGGATCCTAAGGTCCCTATGCCAAAAAAGAAAATAAACAAAAACATTCAGTGTCGTCTACATCATAGTAATGTTTACATTCCATAAAACAAAAAGAACCAAAATTCATCATCCCATCAAACATCAAAGCAATACAGTTGCATCACATCAATACTTGCATCTCATAGAAGAAAAGAAAGCTAAAGCATCCCATGTCATTCATCATTTCATGTTATTCATCAGCAATATTCACATTTCATAAAAAAAAGGGCAAAGAAGAAAAAGTTTTCCATTACATGTCATCTGCCATTTCATCAAAACACAAGAGCATTACATATCATCAAACACCAAAATTTTGCATTCGCATACCCATGGTTCTTAAAAGAGCAAAAAAAGAGAAGTCAAAAGAGAGAAAAGAGAAGAGCCAAGAGAGCAACAAAAAGAAAAGAAAGGAAAGAAAAAGAAAGAAGAGAAGCTAGAGAAAGAGAAAAAGACATATAAGAACAGGAGAAAATCATGCATTCATCAGACATAAACAAAAGAAAAAGAAAATCATGCATTACGTACAGACAAGAGAAGAAAAGGAAAATCATTGCATTCATCAAACATATAAGAACAGTAGAAAATCATGCATTCATCCGGCATGGACAAAAGAAAAAAGAAACTCATTACATTTACATTCATCATAAGAAAAAAGAAAACAGCAATCATGGCATTTGCATTGCATGCATTTGTTCATTTTCAGCTGCAGGTACAAAGAGAGGATGAGCACTTCGGTACTAGCCCTCGCCCCCATATTCCAGAAAATGCTCCCCCAAGTTGGGAGAGTTCAGAAGAAAAAAGAAACCGAAAAGGAAAGAAAAGAAAGAAAAAGGAAGACAGAAACAGAAAGAGAGAGAGAGAGAAAAGAGAGAAACAGAAAAGAAAAGAAAGAAAGAAAGAAAAGAAAAGAGAGCGCTCAGGCGCGCATTGCGGATTGGAGCCCAGAGAGATCATCGCTCCCTTCTGCCCAGGTCTCACATCGTGTACGAGCAACGCGATGGACCGCAGCCCCATGTGAGGTTCAACGGCATAGTTGTATCAGCCTAAGATACAGTGGACGCCGTGCATTGATCTGTGTATCAGTTCCGGAGCTGATAACGATCCCCCCGGTCGCTCGAAAAGGCCAACAGGAAGAGCGTGCTCCTCAAAGCCACGTGCAAACTCGGATTCGTCAAGAGTTCGTTTAAGGATTACAGGTTTTAGGCAGCCTGGGCAATTTAACGCTTTCTGAACGCAAGTGCCCATTTTACTTTTCTGTCTGCACGCAAGTGCCCATTTTACCTTGTCTATCTGCACGCAAGTGCCCATTTTACCTTTTCTGTCTACACGTCAGTGTTCATTTACTGTTTTCGCATCGACACGAGAGTGTCTATCTTTCCAAAAAAAAAGAAAAAAAAAAGAAAAAAAAAGAAAATTCGGGTTTCTCCAAATGGACAAAATTGGTATAATTTCTGAATTCTTTATTTCTATTTTACCTTTGAAATATGTCTCACGAATTCATATTTCTTGGTAAAATTTAAATAAAGAGGGGCAGCTGTCATACCCCAATTTTGTCCGGCTAATTCAAAGTTTATCAAAAAAGAATAAAAAATATTACTTGTCTGCATTTTGGGGTTTTAACCGTTGTCGCGGGTCATTTGGTGCTCGTTAACTGTTTTGTGTCATTATTAGTAGAACTTATTTTTTTTTATTTTTCATTGCAAGAAAAAGAACTAAGAAAAATCTCTGTTTTTTAGCATTTAGTTTTAATTATTATTATTGCTTTTAAAAACACAAATATTACAAAATTACAAAATATAAAAAAAAAATAGAAATCAGAACTAAATAAAAAATAAATTATTAAATGTCATTGGATGCTTCTTTACATTTTCAACACAAACGCTTTATACACGTTATTTCCATTTTTGCTAACACAGACATCCTCATCTTCTGCTTCACAAGCCAAACCATTCCTCCACGCCATCCCCTTTCTCACGCCACCCTCAACACATCTTTGAACCCAGCAACACTAAATACACATTGGTTTGTGGCTTCCCTCTTTGCACAGAACTAGGCAAGCACGCCTCTGCACACAAAAACACCTTGGATACACAGCTTCTCTTCTTCACTTTCACACCTTCAAATACACATAAGTTTTTCTGCTCCTCTTTCATTATCTGTCCACAACATATCAACCATTTTCTCTATAAATTAGAGACACCAAAGGGAGCAAGGGAGGGGGGGAAAAATCAGAAAAATAGGAAACAGATTAGAAGAGAAACCAAGAGGGGATATACAAGGCAGTAGAAAAATCAAAAGGAAAATAAGAGAAATGTAGAGGGAAAAGGGGGAAACAAAACAGAAAAATTAGAGAGAAAAAGGACAGAGGTTACCTTCGCCGGAGCTCCGGTCGTCTTCTCCGGCGAACGCTCCGGTGAACCACCCACAGAATCGAAACCCTCACAAACACTACCCCAACAACCACCACCGCAACCGTACCACTACGCCCCTACGGCCACCCCACCGAACCACCACCATAACCTCACCACCGCCAAACCCAGCAAACAACCACCGAATACCCCCTCGCCGTCGCACCACCACCGTCGCCCGCAACCTCCCCCAAAACGACAACACCCCACCTTTTTCGGTTTCCCCTCTCTCTCGCCACCCAACCACCTTCGCCCCACGCCGTAACCCACACCGCACCATACGACCACCGTCAAAATTGCCACTCCACGGCCTCGCCGTGAGCGAGCATCGCACCACCGCGACGGGAGCAAACAAGGAGAGAAGCAAAACGAAAATGGGTTTGAGAGGGAAGGTTCGGTGTTGGAGAAAAAGGGAAGAACGGAGACGGAGTTGAGGAGAGGGAGGCGAGGTCACAGTTGAGGGTGAGGGGGATGGAGGCGGCGGTGTAAGGAGAGAGAGAGGGGTTCGCACGGCCGTGGAGAGAGAGAGAGAGAGGGAGGGTGCGCACGGCCGTGGAGAGAGAGGGAGAGAAGATTAGGTTTTGACATTTTTAGGGTGGAGGCGCCGTGAAGATGGAAGAGAAAAATTAGGGTTTCTAATTTTGGTTTAGGTTCTTATAGTATAAACGCAGGGGCATTCTCGTCTTTTCACGTTTTTTTTAATTTTTCAGATTCCTATTAACACCCCCCATTTTACTCAGTTCGCCCCCCCCCCTTTTTTGAAGCCCACGATTCCTTTTTTGAAACACAGCCCAGCTTACAAAAACAAGCTGGGCTCACTGTTTACACCCCAGTTTTAATAATACAACCCTCCTATTATTTGCACCCCATTTTACTACTGCACCCCCCTGTTTCTCTTTTTAAATTTTGTTTCTTTCCCCTAAATGAATTTATTATTTTTTCACAAAATCTTTTTCCCAAATAACAGATTTTCTTTTCCCTAAATAAGAATCAACCTAATTGCGAAAACTCGTTAAATCAAAAACTTTGTTAGTGGTCTTGCGAAGCCTTTGCTTGCATGATTATTAACAATGGAGTGCTAGTGATGGCCACCCATAGCCTCTGTTAGTTTGGTCATCATGAAGGCTTTCATTCTTTCAGAAGGAGATTTTACATGCACTTAAGTAGTAATGATCACCCATAGCCTTTGTTAGTTTGATCATTATGAACGCCCTTCACTTTTCAAAGCCAAAGCAAAAAGACTTTCCTTTTCAAGGCTCCTTAGAACTACGTCGCTTTGATTCCCGTTTGGGATACGTAGGAGCGAGTCACATTCTCGTCAAGCGCACTCATAAAAAGTTTAGCATTTGCATAACAAAAAGAAAAGAGTTATTTTCATAACAAAAAAGAATCACTTTTGCAAACCAAGATCATTCTCAGAACGAAAACCTTTTCCTTTCTAAAAACATTTTCAACCCATCGTCGCTATTGGCTAATCAGAACCTTTGTTCGTCTAGCCATTGGTGGCGATGTCTTTTTCCCAAAAGAACAACAAGCGATGATCACTCATA
This sequence comes from Astragalus membranaceus, assembly GCA_039519185.1. Classification (NCBI taxonomy): domain Eukaryota; kingdom Viridiplantae; phylum Streptophyta; class Magnoliopsida; order Fabales; family Fabaceae; genus Astragalus; species Astragalus membranaceus. Next base: position 157,984,407 of record CM076848.1, on the reverse strand, counting down.
ACCTTTGTTAGTTTGATCATTCGTGCCAATCAATCTCTTTCGAAAACCCCCTTCAAAAGAACAAATAAAAACGGGTCGATACTAATAGTCAGTCAGGACCTTTGTTCGTCTGACTGGCGGTAGTGACTCTCATTTTCAAGAGTACTTAGCGGCGATTACCCATAACCTTAGTTAGTTTAATCATTCACTAAATGCTCGTCCTATTTCGAAAACTCACTAAAAAGATAAAAGACAAAAACCTTTTTACGGACAAAGAAGAACTACGTAGCTTTGAGTTCTCCATCGCACCGGGAGATACGTAGGAGCGGGCCTTGTCCCGTCAAGCGGTTTTTTCTAAAAAACCATTTTCCCCCTTTTTTCATAATAAATAAAGATGTTCATTAAGAATTTTTCAATAAGAAGTAGAGAGGCAAAATCAAGTATTTTCAAGTCAACACACTAAAATCACACATTTAATTAAAGGTTCCCTCTCAGTAGAGAGGACGTGTGGGGTGCTAACACCTTCCCTGCGCGTAACCGACCCCCGAACCCTATTCTCTAGTTTCGCAAGACCAATCGCTTTCCAAAAAAGGTTTTCCTAATATTTCCCTTAATAAATATTGGTGGTGGCTTCATTGTCTTAGGAAAAGTTGTGAACGAGGAAGGTTCTCCCTCGGGGACTTTTTTCGGGCGCAACACCCGTGCATCGCATCGCCAATGGTCTAGTATAATAAGACATAGAAAGGTCATGAATTTAGTATGATATTCACGGTGTAGTAAATCCACTTGACATGCATGTTGTTGACTCATCGTCATATGTATATTGTTGTTCTTTTTTAAAGCCAAAAATGCTACTATTTGATTGCATTTCAGTCAATTGTCTAGGGAATTAGCATAGATTTAAATTGATGTCATTAGGATTGAACTATAAGCTATTCCCCTCATCCCTAGTGCCTATTGTAAGAGAAGACCTTCAATTTGATGTGTCGTCAACTAGCGAACCAGACAGCTTGCCTAGTGACGCAACAGAGAAAAGAAGGAGAAAAATCTGAGCTTCATCGCGTCGCGACCAAGGCATTCTCTGCACCATCGCGTCGCGATGGGTCGCGGAAATTACTGGTTTTAAGCGAAATTTCAGAATTGAGAGGGCACTTCTTCTTGGATGCGAAAGTAGGGTTTTGGAGCGGCGAACAAGGGAAAGAATTGGAGCTTCTCTATACTTGGGAACAAGGAATTAAAGGATCCAATGTACTCCTTTTTGTGTAACTTCTCTTTTATCTTACCTTTCATTACTTTGATTATGAGTAGCTAATTTTCTAGGGTTAGGAAGAGATGAATCTCTCTAAAACAATCGTGTGAATCCTTTGTTATGATCAATTCGATTAGTTATCCGTTTAACAATTGCCTTTACCTCCGTCCTTATTGCTTTACGATAATATCTGTTGTTGTACTGAATTAGGGTTTATAGTCACCATTGGGAGATGGGTGTGTTTGCCGGAAATTGGGGTTTAAGGTCATGAGTATGATGATCATAGGAATATGAAATTGTTCTCGTGAATTCGTTAATTCGCTGTGTTTAATGCTTTGTCTATTGGTGATTCACTTAAGGAATTAGGGTTCCCATTAGAGAAAAGGGGTTTTGAGGAAAGGGGTTGCCCTTAATCTTATAACTGAATTGAATAAGTTAATTGGGTAATTACATTAAAATTGATCGATGGTATATTGCCTGATAGCGTAGGGGAGAGGATTCGATTCCTAATCGCTTTTACTCTCGGATTTTATTTACCAATAGTCTGTTTTCGGTTACTATAAACTACAAACTATTCAATCACTTTTTAACTAAGAATTTCCAAACTTTCTTAGTGGATAATAACTCTTAATCGCTGTGGATACGACTAGTGGTCCTTACTATTAAATTATAACTTGCAACGATTCGGTACACTTGCTGAAATCTTAACAAGTTTTTGGCGCCGTTGCCGAGGATTGTTGATTTCATCATTAACAAGGCAAAGGAGTTAATTCTTAGTGATTTTAGTTTTATGTTTTGTTTTCTATGATTTTAATTTTGTTACCCAGTGATTTTTATAGGACTTGTTGACGGTTTGTTTAGTGTTTTAGAGATTTGTTTATGCGGGGCAAGAATTCACAAGATTTGTTGTTTGACCCAGAGATTGAAAAATCAGGAAAGGAAAATCGGAAGAAAACTAAACTAGCAAAGCAACAGGCCCAGAGAGAGTCGCAGGGTCGCTCAGTTTTAACATCCATTCTGGAAGATTCCGCAACACAGGAGGAGGTAATGGCTGAAAATCCACCTCCAAGGCGCACTCTCAGTGACTTTTGGAGGAGAAATCAGTGCGCTCAAGCCTGCACCTTTCAACCAGTGGGAGCTGCTTCATTTTACATCAAGTCTTCTATTCTTACTGCTTTGAAATCAGAGCAGTTTTCAGGGTCAGATGCGGAAGACCCCAACCAACCCTTGTTCCAGTTCTATGAGATTTGTGGAACCACACATCCTGAGGGAGTTGATGAAAACTCCAAAAAGATGCGCCTGTTTCAATTTACCTTAACAGGTCGGGCAAAGGATTAGCTACATACTATCCCAATAGGAGCTATCAATACTTGGAGCGACCTTGAAAAAAAATTCTTAGAAAGGTTCTTCCCAATCTCAAAGTTCATCAAGAAACGGGCAGAAATTTCAAACTTTGAACAAGGGGATTCAGAATCTCTATATGATGCTTGGGAAAGATTCAAATTGTTATTGAAAAAATGTCCAGGCCATGGTATTGATGATTTTCTACAGTTGCAAACTTTCTGTCATGGGTTGCGACCTCAGACAAGGATGATGTTAGATGCCTCAGCAGAAGGGATGTGAACACCCAATTTTAACCGGTATTTTTCAATTTTTAGAAAAAATCACAAAAATATATTTTTCGCGTATATTTGATTCCTAATCCCTCAATTAGGTCATTTTGCGCTAATTTACTAATTCTGCGTTATTGTTACTTTTTTTAGTAGTTAAACAAAAATTCAAAAAATATGCTAATTCAAAAAATTACAAAGTAGATTTAATTTATTGTTCTTGTTACAATATCTTTAATTAAAAAAATAAAAAATTAAAAAATAAAATAGATAAGAAATAATACAAAATACAAAAGAAAATAAAAAAGGAGGTGCAATAAAAAATTATTATTACAAAAAAGGAGTGTCCATTTACATGCATTTACATGACCTGGCCCAAGAATGTCAAAGTTACAAAAAAACAAAAATAAACCAAAATACCCAAAACTACAGCTACTTTGCGAAGGTGATTTCTCTCTCTTTAGACCATGTTTCGACGATCCGAACGGTGAAAGTGAATATGAATATCTCAAGAACCTTCTGGCAAAAAACGAAAACGATTTAACGGTTAACGAATCCAGAATTGCACTTGTACGGTGCCTGGTTTGAGAAAAACGGGGGTTGTTTTTTCTACTTTTGCGAAGGCAATTTCTCTCTCCTCAGACCTCAAAGCAGTCCGGTTCGCAGTTGACCTGGTCAGACTGCTCGGTCCGGTTCGGCGTTCCTCGCGTTCATCAGCTTGAGGTTAGTTTTGTATTTGTTTATTTATAATTTATTTCGTTATTTATTTATGTACATATTTATTGATTACTTATTTATTGTTTGTTTATTTCTGTATATATTTATTTATTTATATTTCTTTTATATGTATAGTTATTTATTTATTTATTTTTCTTTCCTTTTTCTTTATTATTATTATTATTATTATTATTATTATTATTATTATTATTATTATTATTATTATTATTATCTGTTATTATTTATATTATTATTATTGTTACCTATTTCTAAAAATGAATTAAAACATCAATAAAAATGGCTTTGATTGAGATGTACATCTTATCAAACCCGCAACCCGGTTAAGACGCCTAAGTTGCACAACTTGGTGATCTCAAACCCCTTCAAAATATTAAAATCAACAAAACAAACAAATATTTTCTACAAGAACTACGTAGCCTTTGATTCTCCGCACATGGAGATACGTAGGAGCGGGGGCCTCCCCGTCAAGCCAAATTAATCTTTTTTTTCTTTAATAAATAATCAGTTTTTTTTCCTTTAACACCTATTTTCATAAAAATTACAAAAGTGGGTTTCACTGAGATGTACATCTTGTCAATCCCGGTTTAAGAGAGTTTAGCTGTACGGCTTTGATCTTAAACCCCTTCAAAAATAAAATTAACCAACCAACAAAATTTTTTAGAAAGAACTACGTGACTTTTGAGTTCCTCATTGCACCTGAGGATACGTAGGAGCGGGGCTTCCCCGTCAAGTCAAAATTAAACTTTTCTAAATTAGTCCTTATTATTTTCTACTATTTTATTTTTGGGTAAAACAAATAAATTCGTAATTTATAGTTGCACAACCAGATTTAGGGTAACTGTCTTAGGACGGATGTACTAGGGGTGTAGTGGAATTAAGTTTTTGCCCTTCCCTATGCATAACCGACTCCCGAATCCAACCTAGTTTACGCAGACCAATAACTCTTAGATAGGTTTTTCTCAATTTCTCCTTTATAAATAAATTGGGCGGCGACTCCTTTAATAAACAATTTTTGAGCCGTCTACGTTGGGATCACGGTCACGACAGATGGCGACTCCACTGGGAACGGTGAGAGTCAAGCCTATGGAGTTTGTTTGTGCGAATTAATTATAAGGTACGTTTATTTGTTTACCCTTGTTATTATTTTTTCTATATATATTTATATATTTATTCTTATATTGTGCTTGTTATAAACCCTAGGTTAGAAAACACATGATATTACTGTCTGGTTGTGTTTTCTGGATCTTTTGCAGGTACAATTTGAGGGGTTTTGTTATTTTGTTTTTAGGGTTCCTATGCTCCCTTCACACACCACACATACACTGTGAGCACACACTGAGAGTTGGGCTTACACCTGAGCCTAAAAAAAACATAAGTTAGAACGAGGCTGTGTAGTGGTAGTCATTTTGGATGTACATCCTGGTGGCTACCATGAATTCCTCATCTAGAGTATGATTCTTCTCTGCGGGTATCCACATCTGGGATGTATATCCTGGTGTGTTTATCCTTCTAGAAGAGTACTTGACTCTAGAGACCTTAAATCTCAATAGGTTAGAACACCCACCTCGTGAGTACTCACAATAGAAGACCTTAGATCTGTAGGGCCCAATAGCATGGGCTAACCAATTTAGGTCACAAAGGGAGCTACTCCACCTCTTACTTTGTTTTTTTCATAAAAAAAAAACAAAACAAATTTTTTTTTCCCATAAACAAACTTTTGGGTTAAGAAAACCACTCATTTTTTCCCACAAATATCAAAACCATATTGCATTTCATGCATAAAAAGCATAGGAAAAAACATGTTGCTTTGTAAAAAAGGTGCATTTCATGTAAAAAAAATAGAATTTAATCATTTGCATTTTTCTTTGTATAAGTCCTTAGGAAAATTTGTTTTTTTCTGCATGTAGTGCATATTTTCATTTCATTGTCAATCATCATTCATCATACTCATTTGTCAAAAATCATTCTTCATGAAGTTTCTCCATATTTCATTTTTTTTCTCTCTCTTTGCATGTATATAAATATCTTTGCATGTTATGCATACTTTCGTGAGTGAATAAAAAAAAAGCACATTATCATTCATCAATCTTCATAGCATATTCCCTTCAAATGGGGCAAAGAAAAAATTTGCATTTCATTTCTTGTATGAAAAGGATAAAAAAAACATTACAAAACAACGCATGTTGTATCTTAGGATGAATGCTTGCATGCATACCACACATTCCATAACATATTGGTCTCTTTGACCCATTCTCATAAATTTTCTTTAAGAAAATAAATAAAAAATGAATTTTAAATTTTTGTGCTGGCGTCAAAATGAATGCCAATCAAGCTTGGGCTCGAGGTATTGGATCATTCTCTTGAGAGTTGTTGAGAAGATTAATCGTTAGAGGTTTAGAGAAGTAAAGTGAGGGGAAAGATATCATGGGGCACAATACTTGGGCACATCGAGAAAGATGAGAGGACAAGGGAGACATAAGGTGGCAAACAGTTCTTGAATAAAAAGCTCCCAGCAAAAAAATATATAAAGAGGAGGAAAAGATGATTGTCGTTAGCACTTCTTTAATCATGTAGTTCCAAACCAAGTTGACTTAGTTGAAGTTTTATGCTAATGAATTTGCATGGGTTTAAAAACCCATTTCAATCCTTTCTCACCCCATGTTCCCTTAAGACACCCCTTCTGAGTTTTTGCCTCAAACAATATTTCCCAAAGCCCTTTTTGTTGCGCATTCAAGGATGAACCAGTGAACAAATATCAGATTTTGAAGGTCCATTTCTCAAAAAAAGATAAAAAAAACAAAAAAAAAAAGACAAAAGAAAGAGAGAGCAAAGAATTTGTCAAAAAAGTGAATGTTTTTTTTTCGAAATTAAAATTTTGAAAATGACGAACTACGATTCGAAATGAAGAGTGGACAATTTTCTCTAACCCGAACAAAGTTGAATTATTGTATCCCTTGATGTACCCTTTGAGCCTATAATTTCCTTTCACTAACCCCTGGACAAAGATCCACACTACAATGGAACTTAGTGCATTTTGGCTATCATATAGTTTCCAAAGGTAGAAAATTGATGAAATACAAATCAGGGGCAATGGAGGAAGAGAAAAAAGAAAAAAAAAGAAACAAATGATGGTGAAGGGTGAAAAAAAAAGAATCAATCATATATGAAGTAGAGGCGAAGGTTGAAATGAGATAAAGCAAAGTCGGAGGAGAAGGAAAGAATGAGGAAAAAAAAGGAGAAATGAAGGGAAATAAAATCAAAATCATGTGAATGGATGGGTTTTACAAGAAAAATGTGATGTCTTGGAAGCCGAATGCACTAAAGATCATTGGTCCATATAACCCGTAAAACATTTCTTTGAGCCTTCTAATCATTTTTCTTCCATAACCCATACCCGTAAAACATTTCTTTGAGCCCTCTAATCATTTTTTTCCATAACCCATAACCCATTGCCATATTACAAGCCTTTAAAAGTCCACTTTGATTGATGAATGATTTGTTTTCATTTTCATAATATTAATTTTGAAATAAATCATTTGCTTCTTTTAAACTTTTCTTTGCTCTAAGAAAAAATGAAAAAAGAATGAGGCCCGCTAGACTGAAAACCTGTAAAGGTAGTTTAGGCAAAAATTAGGGTTTTAAAAAAAAAAAAGACAAAGCCCGCTAGACTGAAAACCTGCAATGGCAGTCTAGGCAAAAATTAGGGTACAAAAGGGGAATGAGACTTACAATGTTAATTTGTGTAGTTCACTGGAGTTCCCCTACTTATGACGAACAGGAGTGCACATTGGGGCAATTTTGTGGAATGTAAGCTTGAGAGTGTCAAGAAATCCCACACTGGGGAAAAATTTTGTAAGACCCTCTATGAGTCAAATATTTCTTTCTACACCAGTGTAGTATTCTCTCGGGGGAATGTCTTTCACTAGAATGAGGAAGAAATCTTACAAGATCCTACATTGGCCTCACCTTTTACCCATCTTAGGAAAGAAACTTTTGCAAAGACCCTTCATGAGCCAAACTAGTTTTGTACACTAATGCATCCTTCTCCTGGGGCAATGCTTTCGACCAATACTGGGGGGGAAAATTTGCAAGACCCATCCTGAGTGTATAGTACACCAGTGCATCCTACTCTTGGGGGTTCCTTTTACCAATACTGGGGCAGAAATATTTGCATGATCCCTGATGAGTCAGATTTTGCTTGCTACACCTAGTAGTCTTCCCTCAATGGTAAAGCTTGTTTCCAATACCTGACCAATTTCCAGCAAGCCAGCTACCACAAATAAAAGAAATCCTCAATAGCTGGAGGTTACCACTAACCTTTTTCCCTACCATCTTGTGTCGTTTTGTCTTCCCTACGCCTTCTCTTTCCAAAAACCCTCCACTTCCAAACCTTCAAAATCCATAACAGGAAAACCAAGAAACACAGAAAAGTCTAGCTTGTCAATACATGCATGCTCATTAAGTAATGCTTCAAAAAATAGTCAACTTGGAATCAATGGTATGATTTAGAGGGCTAATGACGATATATCTGTGAAAAAAATATATATAGAGAGAGGGTCAAACTTGAAAGTGTTTTGTTTGAAGAATGAGAAGTGATCATAAAAGGAAGGAGATCTTAAAAAGCTAGCGAGGATGAGGATCACCTTCCATTTGAGAATCAGTTTGAGTGGGTTCAAATGAAGCATGCACAAAAAAGAAAATGTTTTCGGTGAATCTAACTTTCATGATACGTGCATCTCAATTTTAACTCAAAGATCATGCATATTTCATACATTCCATGTCATATCATGCATACATTTCATCTCCAACCATGCATCCCCTTCAAGAATAGAAGCATGTGTTTTTTCAATCTCTTTGTGAAAAAAAAATAATAATAATTATTCAAAGCTTGACATCCATTGCATTTTATGTTCATTTCAGTGCTATGGTCTAGCCCTGGCATTTGACACTGCGTTTCCATGCTACGGTTCAACCCTGGCAATGGTATTTTTTCGTACTACGGTTCAGCCCTGGTACTGTCTTTAGTTTTGTGCTATCGTTCTCGCCCTGGCATTGTCTTTAAATTGGTGCTATCGGTCTCGCCCTGGCATTATTTTAATTTTGGTGCTAACGATCTCGCCCTAGCACTGTCTTTCATCTTCATGCTATCGGTATCGCCCTGGTATTTGTTTTTAAATTTCATGCTATCGGTCTCGCCCCCGCAGTGTCTTTAGTTTTCATGCTATCGGTCTCGCCCTGGCATTGTCTTTAATTTTATGCTATCGGTCTCGCCCTGGCATTTTGTTTTTAAATTTTATGCTATCGGTCTCGCCCTGGCATTGTCTTTAATTTTCATGCTACCGGTCTCGCCCTGGCATTGTCATTAATTTTGTGCTATCGGTCTCGCCCTGGCATTGTCTTTAATTTTCATGCTATCGGTCTCGCCCTGGCATTGTTTTTAATATTGTGCTATCGGTCTCGCCCTGGCACTGTCTTTAATTTTCCTGCTATCGGTCTCGCCCTGCCATTGTCTTTAATTTTCATGCTATCGGTCTCGCCCTGGCATTGTCTTTAATTTTGTGCTATCGGTCTCGCCCTGGCATTGTCATTAATTTTCATGCTATCGGTCTTGCCCTGGCATTGTCTTTAATTTTCATGCTATCGGTCTTGCCCTGACATTGTCTTTAATTTTGTGCTATCGGTCTCGCCCTGACATTGTCTTTAATTTTCATGCTATCGGTCTCGCCCTGGCATTGTCTTTAATTTTCATGCTATCGGTCTCGCCCTGGCATTGTCTTTAATATTGTGCTATCGGTCTCGCCCTGGCACTGTCTTTAATTTTCCTGCTATTGGTCTCGCCCTGGCATTGTCTTTAATTTTCATGCTATCGGTCTCGCCCTGGCATTGTCTTTAATTTTGTGCTATCGGTCTCGCCCTGGCATTGTCATTAATTTTCATGCTATCGGTCTTGCCCTGGCATTGTCTTTAATTTTCATGCTATCGGTCTCGCCCTGACATTGTCTTTAATTTTGTGCTATCGGTCTCGCCCTGACATTGTCTTTAATTTTCATGCTATCGGTCTCGCCCTGGCATTGTCTTTAATTTTCATGCTATCGGTCTCGCCCTGGCATTGTCTTTTGTGCTATCGGTCTCGCCCTGGCACTGTCTTTAATTTTGTGCTATCGGTCTCTCCCTGACATTGTCTTAAATTTTCCTGCTATCGGTCTCGCCCTGGCATTGTCTTTAATTTTCATGCTATCGGTCTCCCCCTGGCATTGTCTTTAATTTTATGCTATCGGTCTCGCCGTGGCATTGTTTTTAAATTTTGTGCTATCGGTCTCGCCCTGGCACTACTTTTAATTTAATCCTAACACTGTTTTGTATTCTGTGCTGCCTATTTTCATAGTTGTTCATATTTTACCGAGTAAAATTGGGATTCATATCTGTACTTATTCCTTACGTTGATAATACAACGAAACATAGTTTTAAGTATTATCTCGTAAGAAAGTAAGCACAGAGGGGCAACTGTGAACACCCAATTTTAACCGGTATTTTTCAGTTTTTAGAAAAAATCACAAAAATATGTTTTTCGCGTATATTTCATTCCTAATCCCTCGAATAGGTCATTTTGCGCTAATTTACTATTTCTGCGTTATTGTTACTTTTTTAGTAGTTAAACAAAAATTCAAAAAATATGCTAATTCAAAAAATTACAAAGTAGATTTAATTTATTGTTCTTGTTACAATATCTTTAATTAAAAAACAAAAATAAAAAAATAAAATAGATAAGAAATAATACAAATTACAAAAGAAAATAAAAAAAGAGGTGCAATAAAAAATTATTATTACAAAAAAGGAGTGTCCATTTACATGCATTTACATGACCTGGCCCAAGAATGTCAAAGTTACAAAAAACAAAAATAAACCAAAATACCCAAAACTGCAGCTACTTTGCGAAGGTGATTTCTCTCTCTTCAGACCTCGTTTCGACGATCCGAACGGTGAAAGTGAAGATGAATATCTCAAGAACCTTCTGGCAAAAAACGAAAACGATTTAACGGTTAACGAATCCAGAATCGCACTTGTACGGTGCCTGGTTTGAGAAAAACGGGGGTTGTTTTTTCTACTTTTGCGAAGGCAATTTCTCTCTCCTCAGACCTCATTTCGACGATCCGAACGGTAAAAGTGAAGAGGGATGTCTCACGAACCTGGTGTCAAAAAACGACGATGATCCAACGGTTAACGAATCCGGAATCACACTGTTACAATGGCTAGTTTGAGAAAAACGGGAATGACTTTCTTTATCTTGTTTTAGTCCCACATTGTTTGGGAGAAACAAGAACCACCTAACATTTGACTATAAAAGAGACTAAGAGGCAAAGACTTGAGGGAGGAGTCATTGGCAGATTAAGTGATCTTTTGGGCTAGCCTTTGCGGTCCAGACACTAAAAGTCTGTCTTTGATTATTTTGTAATTTTTTTTTGAATCCTTTTTTTCGGTTCTCAAAGCAGTCCGGTTCGCAGTTGACCTGGTTAGACTGCTCGGTCCGGTTCGGCGTTCCTCGCGTTCATCAGCTTGAGGTTAGTTTTGTATTTATTTATTTATAATTTATTTCGTTATTTATTTATGTACATATTTATTGATTACTTATTTATTGTTTGTTTATTTCTGTATATATTTATTTATTTATATTTCTTTTAGATGTATAGTTATTTATTTATTTATTTATTTTATTTTTTTTCTTCCCTTTTTCATTATTATTATTAATATTATTATTTTTATTATTATCTGTTATTATTTATATTATTATTATTGTTACCTATTTCTAAAAATGAATTAAAACATCAATAAAAATGGCTTTAATCGAGATGTACATCTTATCAAACCCGCAACCCAGTTAAGACGTCTAAGTTGTACAACTTGGTGATCTCAAACCCCTTCAAAATATTAAAATCAACAAAACAAACAAATATTTTCTACAAGAACTACGTAGCCTTTGATTCTCCGCACATGGAGATACGTAGGAGCGGGGGCCTCCCCGTCAAGCCAAATTAATTTTTTTTTCTCTAATAAATAATCAGTTTTTTTTCCTTTAACACCTATTTTCATAAAAATTACAAAAGTGGGTTTGACTGAGATGTACATCTTGTCAATCCCGGTTTAAGAGACTTTAGCTGTACGACTTTGATCTTAAACCCCTTCAAAAATAAAATCAACCAATCAAGAAATTTTTTTAGAAAGAACTACGACTTTTGAGTTCCTCATTGCACCTGACGATACGTAGGAGCGGGGCTTCCCCGTCAAGTCAAAATTAAACTTTTCTAAATTAGTCCTTATTATTTTCTACTATTTTATTTTTGGGTAAAACAAATAAATTCGTAATTTATAGTTGCACAACCAGATTTAGGGTAACTGTCTTAGGACGGATGTACTAGGGGTGTAGTGGGATTAAGTTTTCGCCCTTCCCTATTCATAACCGACTCCCGAATCCAACCTAGTTTACGCAGACCAATAACTCTTAGATAGGTTTTTCTCAATTTCTCCTTTATAAATAAATTGGGTGGCGACTCCTTTAATAATCAATTTTTGAGCCGTCTACGTCGGGATGCTCTGAACAACAACAGTCCCAAACACCTTCTCAACAACAAAAGAACCCTTCTTGTTTGGAAGATGCTCTGACCCAATTTATGCAGATGACCAAGAACACTTTCCAATCTCAAGAACAAGCTATGAAAAATACGGAAAAAAACCATGAAGCTTCGATGAAGAACTTGGAGATTCAAATTGGCCAGTTATCAAAGCAGCTTGCTGAAACATCTAATAGCGGCTTCCCTGCTAGCACTGTTTATAACCCTAAGAATGAGAGTTGCAAAGCTATTTCATTGAGAAGTGGTAAAGAGTTGAACCCCATTGAAGTGACCAAACCTAAGCCTGGAGAGGAAAGTAGTGAAACTGAGGTGTTGAGGGAGGAGTTGAATAAGAAATATGAAGAGGTTGAAAATGAGTTGAGTGAAAAGGAAAAAGAAAAAAGAGTGAAAAACTTAAAAGTGAGATGGGAGAGAAGACCCAAGTGACCCCACCATATGTGAAGTTACCCTATCCAACTTTGAATAAGAAGAAAGAGAAGGAGGTGCAATTCACTAAGTTCATGGAGATCTTTTCCCGTCTCCAAATCAACATTCCTTTTGAAGAAGCCTTCGAGCAAATGCCCATTTATGCAAAATTTATGAAGGAATTTTTGGCCAAGAAGAGGAGATTCAAAGAAGAAGAAATGGTGGCTCTAACCGAAGAGAGTAGTGCCATTATTCAAAGAAAACTTCCTCCAAAGTTGAAAGATCTTGGAAGCTTCACCATACCTTGCACAATTGGTAACTTAACAATAGGCAAGGCTCTTTGTAATTTGGGAGCAAGCATTAATCTGATGCCCTTGTCTATGTTAAAGAAACTTGGAGGAGGTGAGGTGAAACCAACTAGGATGTCTCTGCAACTTGCTGATAGATCTATAAAGCACCCTTATGGAGTCTTGGAAGATGTTCTGGTAAGAGTTGATAAATTTTTATTTCCCGTTGATTTTGTGATTCCTGACATGGAGGAAGATGCAGAGGTGCCACTTCTCCTTGGTAGACCATTTTTAGCCACTGGGCGAGCCTTGATAGATGTACAACAGGGTAAGCTAATTTTAGGGTTCCAAGATGAGAAGGTGACTTTTAATGATTTTGAAGCTATGCGCCACCCAGATGACCAAGGGAAATGTTTTAGGGTGGATGTGATTGAAGACTAAGTACAAGAAACCTTTACACATGATTTAACCTCTCCTCCATTAGAGAATGTAACTGTGAACTCTATTGAGGGATTAGATGAAAACTTGGGCAGTGAAATAGAAGACTGCATTCTTCAGTTTGAAGCTTCCCAGGTAGCAAGGGTTTTCAAGAAAAAAGAAGAGTTGAATAGGGGGGAGAGTCTAGAAAAAGGAACTCCAGAATTGAAACAACTTCCCTCTCATTTAAAGTATGTCTTCCTTGGCAGTGATGATGGATATCCAGCTATCATCAGTAGTTCTTTGACCAAGTTGGAAGAGGAAAAATTGATGAGGGTGTTGAGAAGAAACAAAACTGCTCTAGGTTGGACTATCTCTGACCTTAAGAGGATTAGTCCGGCTTTTTGCATGCATAAGATCAAGCTCGAGGAAGAATTCAAACCGGTGATTCAACCACAGCCAAGATTAAATCCTACCATGAAAGATGTGGTGAGGAAGGAAGTTTTGAAGCTTTTAGATGCCGGGATGATATATCTAATTTCAGATAGCTTGTGGGTGAGTCCAATTCATGTGGTTCCAAAGAAGGGTGGTATGACAGTTATTAGAAATGAGAGGAATGAGCTAATTCCTACTCGCACAGTCACGGGGTGGAGGATGTGCATTGACTACCGGAGACTAAATCAAGCCACTCGGAAGGACCACTTCCCGTTACCATTCATGAATCAAATGCTGGAGAGATTAGCTGGACAAGCTTTTTATTGCTTCCTGGATGGATACTCTGGGTACAACCAAATATCAGTTGATCCTGAAGATCAAGAGACGACCGCTTTTACATGTCCGTTTGGTGTGCTTTCATATCGGAGGATGCCCTTCGGTTTATGCAACGCTCCCGCAACATTTCAAAGGTGCATGCTTTCTATATTCTCTTATATGATGGATAATTCTATTGAGGTATTTATGGATGACTTTTCTGTTTTTGGACCTTGGTATGATTCTTGTTTGTCTAATCTTAATGCAGTTTTGAAGAGATGCACCGAAACCAATCTAGTTTTGAATTGGGAAAAGTGTCACTTTATGGTTCAAGAAGGAATTGTTCTTGGCCATAAGATCTCGGAAAAAGGCATTGAGGTTGACCAAGCAAAGATTGAAGTGATAGAAAAGTTACCTCCTCCTCTGAATGTAAAAGGAGTGAGAAGTTTTTTAGGACACGCCGGGTTTTATCGACGTTTCATAAAAGACTTCTCCAAGATTGCAAAACCTTTATGCAATCTACTTGTTAAGGAAAATGAATTTGTTTTTGATAATGATAGTCTTTGTGCTTTTAATGTATTGAAGGAAAAACTGATTTCTGCTCCAGTCATTGTAGCCCCTAACTGGGATATTCCCTTTGAGTTAATGTGTGATGCTAGTGATTATGCAGTGGGTGCTGTGCTGGGGCAGAGATCAGAGAAATTTTTTCATGCCATATATTATGCTAGCAAGGTTTTAAATGAGAATCAAGTGAATTATGCAACAACTGAAAAAGAACTGCTAGCCAAAGTATTTGCATTGGGAAAATTTCGTTCCTATTTGGTTGGATCCAAAGTGATTGTTTTCACTGACCATGCTGCAATAAAATATCTGCTAAGCAAGGGCGAGTCTAAGCCTCGACTCCTTAGATGGATTATGCTTTTGCGGGAATTCAACTTGGAGATCAAGGACAAAACGGGGAGCGAGAACGTGGTCGCAAATCATTTGTCTAGATTGGATAATAAAGAAGTGACAGCTCGGGAGAAAGAAATCCTTGAAGAGTTCCCCGACGAGAAGTTGTTTGCAATTGAAGAGAGACCGTGGTTTGCCGACATAGCAAACTATAAGGCAAGCGGAACGGTCCCAGAAGACTTCACATGGCAACAAAAGAAGAAGTTCCTCCGAGATGCCCAACATTACCTTTGGGATGATCCCTTTCTCTTCAAGGTTGGGACGGATGGACTTTTTAGAAGATGCGTGTCTGGAATTGAAAGTCAAAAGATTCTATGGCATTGTCATGATTCTCCATGTGGAGGTCACTACAATGGGGAACGCACAGCTGCAAAGGTACTCCAATCTGGTTTCCATTGGCCATCCATCTTTAAGGATGCGCAAAATTAAGTGAAAAGTTGTGACATCTGCGAGAGGACTGGCAATATTTCACGTAAGGGAGAGATGCCATTGAACTCCATACTTGAAGTAGAAGTGTTTAATTGTTGGGGCATTGACTTCATGGTACCTTTCCCACCATCTCATTCTTGTCAATATATTTTGGTGGCAGTGGACTAAGTTTCTAAATGGGTAGAAGCCATTGCCACTTCAAAAAATGATTCTCAAACTGTGGTAAAATTTGTAAAGAAAAACATTTTCTCAAGATTTGGTGTGCCAAGAGTCTTGATCAGTGATGGGGGTAGCCATTTGTGTAACACTCAGCTTAGGAATGTACTATCCAAGTATAGTGTAAAGCATAAAGTGTCAACCCCTTATCATCCTCAGTACAATGGTTCAGTAGAGGTGTCAAATAGAGAAATCAAGAGAATCTTAGAGAAGACAGTGGGGAACTCAAGGAAGGATTCGGCAGTGAAGGTAGACGATACACTTTGGGCATACATGGCAGCTTATAAGACACCCTTAGGTATGTCACCTTACCAATTGGTTTTTGGCAAATCTTGTCATTTGTCGGTTGAACTTGAGCAAAAGGCGTATTGGGCATTGAAATTCTTGAATTTTGACCCCGCATTAAGTGGAGAGAAGAGGATCCTACAACTTCATGGGTTAGATGAGATGCGGCTGCATGCATATGGGAACAATAGGATCTACAAAGGGAAAATGAACGTGTACCATGACAAGAATATTTCAAGAAAAGAATTTCATCCTGGACAACAAGTGTTGTTGTTTAACTCTAGACTCAAGTTGTTTCCAGGGAAATTAAAATCCAAGTGGTCAGGACCTTTTGTCGTCAAAGAAGTGACACTGTATGGAGCAATAGAAGTGGAAGAGCCAGAGTCCAAAAGATCTTTTAAGGTCAATGGACAAAGACTCAAGCCATACCTTGGTGATGCGGTGGAAAAAGCTCAAATGGTTTTCATTTTGAGAGACCCATAAGGACCTAAAAGACGTCAAGCTAGTGACGTTAAAGAAGCGCTGAGTGGGAGGCAACCCATGGTAGAGGTAACAAGTCTTTATTTTATTTTGATCTATGCCAAAAAAAAACTATTGGTTAGTTGCGTCGCGAACCATGCGTATCGCGTCGCGACAGAAGGAAAAATTTTTAGTGTTAAAACTTCTGAGACTCATCGCGTCGCGACCCCCCCCCCTTGTTCGCGTCGCGATGCGACTTTAAAAACAAACCCAGCACTGAAGTGCAGCACTAAAACGAGAAAACCATTGTGTATACCTTGCGTTTTGGCTACAAGTTGCATCATTCACCCACCCCTTGGTGCGATTTGGTTGTGTGTTGGACCCTAGGGTGCGAATTTCCCATCTCCATCATCTTCCATGCAACTCTAATCCCCCTTATCATGGTGAATTCGAATTTTAGCTTTTGGGGTTTAGAAGTGAAATTGAGAATGAAATGTGGGTTGATAGGGAGAAGGGAGAAACTGATAATTGTTCACCCTCATTCTAAATTGCATGATTGATGTTGGTTCTTTGAAGAGGTCAAGTTGTAGTTTGGATTTGAGTAAGAAAAAAAAATCAATTTTGGTATTGTAGGTGAAGTGTTTGTTGAAATGCCCCAATGAATTTTTGTTATGTAGGCCAAGTGTTTGTTGAAATGCCCCAATGAAATTTTGTTGCTTAAATGTCGCTCTAGTTGTGTCAATGCCTATGGAACTCTAAGTTAGATGATTTGGTGTTAAATTTGAGCATGATATTTCATTTGTGTAAAATTTGGCACCGCATGCATTTGTTGTCTAAAAAGGACGGTGGGTTGTGTTGTGAAACTCTGTCGCTGGAAATTATTCATGAAATTGTTGAGTGGAATCTACACAAATGGGTTCCCTGAGAACTAATAAAAGTTTTGCAGGAATTGTTATATAGGTGTGCAAATGGGAAAGACAACCAAAGTCGGTCCTACAAAGAGGAGGCGGGGGGAGCCCAGAGAGGAAGAACCTTCGTTTGATGCCGACAAGTTCAAATCAGTCGATCACGAGAAGCGGTACCAAAGTGTGGTGAAAGGAAAGAAGTTCAACCCGGAGCAGGCTTTTGATCTCAGCACTGGCGAATTCCCTATAATAAGCTCCACGCTCCGGGAAATGGGTTGGCTCACTCGCAACTCTATGATCAAGGAGGCCAACCAGAGTTTGGTCAGTGAATTCTACGCCAATGCTTACCGGGAAACTGATAAGGACAAGTCTTCAACTTCCTTTTTTCGGGGCAAAAGTGTCTCCTATTCACCAGAAAGTATCAATCAATTGCTGGGGTTACCTGATTCATCACCATGTGCAATGAGAAGAGCATCCATGGTAAAGAAAGAGCAGATTGATTATGAGGGGATACTGAGGGAATTGTGTCGTCCTGGAGCACAATGGGTCAAGTATGTACCAGGGGTAAATAATTTTTCCCGTCGCTTCAACAATATGGCATTGAAGCCTATCCCTAAGGCTTGGAATGCATTCTTCCATCAGAATATTGTGTCATGCTCCAACTCATCAGATGTTCTCGTCCTAAGGGCTGGGGCTATTGGCAATCATGAAAGGAGAAAAGTTGGACCTAGGGGAGATCATCTCCGAAAATATTGCTGAACTAGCTAAATGTCCTAAAGCTAGATGATCTACCTATTAAACCTAGGGAGCCCATAACAGCAGCATGGATTCTTAAGTAACCAGATGGGCCGATTGAGGGGCCAATTTTACCACAGGCAGGCGAGCACTCACCTCCACCCTAGCAGCAACCAACAACTCCAACTCATCAACAACAACCTTATAGCGATCCCTCGTTCCAGTATTAGCTCATGATGGCGAACTGGTGCGAGATGACTATGCTATGTGAGCATCGGGGCTTGGATATCTCTTTCCTAGAAACACCCCGTTTTGCCGATTCTTCTCAGCGGTTTATGGCCCAGCGTAGAGATGCTGACGCTACATGTCCATCGTCATCAGCCCCAGCAGAGGAGCCGCGGGAGACACAGGATCCATTATTACAGGGGGATGACTACATTGAGCGTCACATCTCATTTTCTTGAGCAGGAGGGCTCACTGTTACTATTTACTTTTCTTTGAGACATTTTTATTTTGGGGTTTTTATCTTTATGACTGTTGATTTTGCTGTTTGCATTTTGGTCTGTACTATGCTGATATAACTTTTACAGTGATTTTGATGCACCACAACTTTGAACTCATAGCTGCATCTTCAATGATGATGATGATTGTTCTTGTTTAGCTTCAATATGTTTTGCATCTTACCATGTCGCTTTCGCATCAATTTTTATCATCAGGTAGTGTCAGTTGTTAAGCCAAAGGTTGAGGAAAATCTGGATCATCTGTTGGCAAGCTTCCGAGAGTTCAATATCTTACAATCCCATCCGTGAGGTTTGAGCCTAAACACTTATGATTCATTGACTATGTGGGTATTCCTTGCATGTATTATTCTGCAGAACTTGAACTTGTGCTTAATTGTCTTACATTTGATTTACACACATACTGAGGCAATTTTTCTTGGAAACCCAGAGCCTTTCAGACCACCTCATAATTACTTATCATTTGTTAGCCCCATTGAGCCTAATTGTTTCTTCTTATTATTCTGTTCGGACATAGACCACACCGGGCAAATTAAATTCATAGTTTGTTCTCTTGACTTGGAGTTAGGTAGACAAGTGTATGCATGTGTGGGAAATATCTAAGTTTGGGGTTGCTCATGGAATAGAAACAAATTAAGTTTGGGGTGGTATATACAAGAGAA
Source organism: Astragalus membranaceus (assembly GCA_039519185.1). NCBI lineage: Eukaryota > Viridiplantae > Streptophyta > Magnoliopsida > Fabales > Fabaceae > Astragalus > Astragalus membranaceus. Next base: position 157,965,185 of record CM076848.1, on the reverse strand, counting down.
AGGAGAAATAAAAAAATAAAAAAAAATTAAAATATTAAAATATTAATAAAAATCCTTCTCTTGTGGAATGTTGTTGGGAAAAATGGTGAGTGGTGATATTGTTAAAATATGATAAAAAGGGAATTGGGCCTAACTCCAAGTGTGTAACCTACCTACCCAAAAAATATTCACCCTTACCTAAGCCCCATTACAACGTTTAAGTCCTCAAATAGTGTGTGTGCATATCATTTTGTGTAGACTTTTCTAGAACTTTTTCAAGCCTATGAAACGATGATGCATGTATTGTGAATTGAGTGACTACCTGTAACATCCCCTATTTTTACTATTTAATTATATTAGCATAATGTTAATTATTAGTGATTTATTTAATTGATTGAAATTATTTAAATTAAAAATGACTTATTAGATTCATTAAGTATGAAATTGTGTGAGTGATTGAGAATTTAATTATGTTAAGTTGAGTTATTAGAGCTGAAGGAGTCATTAGGAATGAAATGTATAAGTGAGGGGCAATGTGGTCTTTTTACTCTATCCCTTTATAAACTCATTCAGCTGAAAGTGGAAGGGAAGAAACACTCTCATTTTATGAAAATCTGGATTTAGGGAGAGAAAGAAAGGGAGAGGCGCAAGGGGGAGAGGGAAGAAGAGAAAGGGGAAATTCTCAAGACTCAATGCATGTTCATACCCATGGTACCAAAGTAATCAGCTCATCTTCCTCTTCATAGTGATAGTAACTTCGAAATCATCACCCTCCTCCACTTTGAATCTCCATTGATGACCACCCAAAACTCCATTTGACCAAAGCACAAACTCTGAACCTTGCATGTCCATTTTTTGAGCCTTAGAACCAACTACTACAACCAAACCACGAATTGGAACCACCTAGGACTCATTTTCAGTTTCGGGGTTCAGAGTACAAATCATAGGAGAGCTGGGATTTCGGTTGGGAGTATTTCGAACGATTCCGGGGACTGTTCGCATAGTTCTCTTGTTCGTGACCGTGGTAGATTTCTGGTTGTGTGGTTGTCGCTGCTAAAAAGGTGAGTTCTATACTCACTAGGTTTTTATGGTCATGTGTGTTATGCTCTGAGTTTTGGTCTCGCATTTTTATGAAAACCGGTATTGAACCATTTTATGAAAACATGGACGAATCGTTAAATTATGTGATTGGTTAAGATTAATCGTTGATTGTTGTTATGATTGTTGATTGCCATGTGATGATTGATTGGTTTCCATGACTGTTTTGATGTATTCTTAAGTTCGGATGTGAATCGGAATGGATACGGGAACAATCGGAATGGACAAGAAAACACGAAAACTGGCTTTTCTGAAATACTGGTAGCCACGCACGGATCGTGCGCCCCTGGGCACGGATCGTGCGTGAAGTTCTGGTACTCATGGTGGATTTCTGAAAACTGAGCACGGATCGTGCGCCACGGCGCACTGATCGTGCGCCACGGCGCACTGATCGTGTGTCTCTTGCTGGTACCCAATTTTAAACCATGCCCTAAGTCATTCCGATTGGTCCTAAGTCCCTTCTAATCCACTCCTCAAGGTTTCCCAAGGATGGAAACATATTAGTATCATGAAATCAAGTGCGACCGAAGTAATTTTATGATATGTTCATGTCTTTGCTTATGTGATGGCCCGATGTGGTATTTATGAGGTTGATTACGATTAAGTTAGGTTATCATAATGTGGAGTATGGGCGATACATTATGATGCGGACTAGGTAATGGATAGTTATAAGCTAAGATAACAACGTTAGTAATTCCATGTGAGATCACCTAATGACAAGATCATGTTAAGTATAAGCTCATTGTCATGTTCACAGATCATTGTTCATTGCTCATTGTTCAAGGTATATTAATATATATACATCAGGTTAGGGTGACGACCCTATTTCAGTTTAGTGTGCTAGGGGAGGGGAAGTCTTGAGCCCTATGAACCTAGGCCCCTTGAGGTTTGCCCACTAGCGATTAGTGGATTGGGTTCACCGGGAGCTTATTTTGCCAAAGGACCGGTGACATGCTAAAAATCATTGTTCATTGTTCACGTGTTGCCTCTTGTAACTGCTTATGAGGGTTATGAGGACAACGTTTATGTTAGCCACATAGTCAATTGAAGACTATGAGTTATGATCAAGAATAACGAATCATGCATAATTGAACCGAGAGAGTTTGTAAGGGGTCTCGATAGAACTCACTGAGACAAGTTGTCTCACCCAATCCATGTTGTTGTTTTTCAGAATTGCAGGCTAAGTTGAAGATGATGAGGCATGGTCATGGAGACGCCTGAGGGGCAGCCGCTATCTTTATTTCATCATGTCTTGTATTTCAGTTTCCTTTTAGTTTTGTATTCAGTTCCTTAATATGTACGATTGTATGACTTATGTTATAAAGTTGTAAATCGCTTCCGCAGACTTTCTATTTTGGTACTGAACACTAGTTGAGTGGTGTAAGAACGCCTTATGTATTTTCATCTTAAGTTATGTAACGCTCTTGATGGTTTTAGCATCGAGTATTAGTATGTGTTCAGTATTTAAAACAGGAGGTACTCTGATGTATGCCTGTAGTGCATTTCGGTAGCTTCTACAAGTTAGAAATTTCGGTAGCTTCTACAAGTTAGAAATTATCGGGGTGTTACAATTGGTATCTGAGCAGTTCGACCTTGTCGGGCTTAGAATCATGAGTCTCTTAAGTCCTCTAAGTGTGATTCCTCTTAGTATGCTATTAGACGTTTAGCCTGATCAACTAAACACTTTGTGCATATTTCGCAGAATCATGGCTGGTGGAAGTAGGAGAAGCGTCCCTGTCGATCCTCATACCGAATGGCTGCAAAATGTCATCGAGACGCAACAGAAGATGATGAATGACATGATGCAAATGCAGCAGCAGCAGATGGCTCAAATGGCCCAGATCCATCATGAGAGGATGAATCAGCAACAACCGAATGTTCAACAACCTCCTCTGGAAGATCCGAATAGGGCTTACTTTAGTTTTCAGAAGATGAATCCTCAAAGTTTCAAAGGAGGACCTGAGGTAATGGTATCACATTTCTGGTTGGATTCGATGGAGAAGATTTTTAGGACTCTTCAATGCAGCGAAGAAGAGAAGGTTCTTTTTGCCGCCCATATGCTCGAGGAAGATGCTCAAACTTGGTGGACCAATGCTCATGATTTGATGGTGAACCAGGGAACTCCTGTTACCTGGGTTAACTTCAAGGAAATGTTTATTGGTCACTTTTTCCCTCCGGTGATGAAGTTAAGCAAGCAAGCCGAGTTTATTAATCTGAGGCAAGGAGAGATGTCGGTGGGTGAGTTCACCGCCAAGTTCGAAAGGTTGTCGCAGTTTTATCAGTTGGCAAAGCATGCTCCGAATGATGAGTGGAAGATGCAGATGTATAGGGCAAGTCTTCGTGCGGATGTGGCCCAAGGTCTTAGCTCTTATGCTATGACTAGTTATGCTGGATTGGTGCAGCAAGCTTATGTTGCAGAGGCAGATCTCAACAGGATGTATGAAGAAAGAAAAGCATATCGGAAGGAAAAGAAAAAGGCATTGGAATTGCCAACCCCAAGTGACGAGCCAAAGGGTAACTCCAACAAAGGAAAGCAAGCAGTGGTGTCTGAATCTCCAAGGTTCGTTAAGTGTCCGAAATGCAGAAAACCTCACGGTGGAGAGTGTCGCCTGGGGTCAACTGTGTGTTATTATTGCAAAGGCGAAGGGCATTACGCTCACGAGTGTCCGGCGAAGAAAAGGAGCAGAGAAGAGAATGCAACTCCCGCTAGTGGAAGAATCTATGTGATGGACGCTCAGAAAGGCAAAGCTGGCGACAGTTCGGCGAAAGGTATTTCTTAGTCCAATTTTGAGGACAAAATTTTTAAAAGTTGGGGTGAATGTAACATCCCCTATTTTTACTATTTAATTATATTAGCATAATATTAATTATTAGTGATTTATTTAATTGATTAAAATTATTTAAATTAAAAATGACCTATTAGATTCATTAAGTATGAAATTGTGTGAGTGATTGAGAATTTAATTATGTTAAGTTGAGTTATTAGAGCTGAAGGAGTCATTAGGAATGAAATGTATAAGTGAGGGGCAATGTGGTCTTTTTACTCTATCCTTTTATAAACTCATTCAGCTGAAAGTGGAAGGGAAGAAACACTCTCATTTTATGAAAATCTGGATTTAGGGAGAGAAAGAAAGGGAGAGGCGCAAGGGGGAGAGGGAAGAAGAGAAAGGGGAAATTCTCAAGACTCAATGCATGTTCATACCCATGGTGCCAAAGTAATCAGCTCATCTTCCTCTTCATAGTGATAGTAACTTCGAAATCATCACCCTCCTCCACTTTGAATCTCCATTGATGACCACCCAAAACTCCATTTGACCAAAGCACAAACTCTGAACCTTGCATGTCATTTTTGTGAGCCTTAGAACCAACTACTACAACCAAACCACAAATTGGAACCACCTAGGAGTCATTTTCAGTTTCTGGGTTCAGAGTACAAATCATAGGAGAGCTGGGATTTCGGTTGGCAATATTTCGAACGATTCCGGGGACTGTTCGCATAGTTCTCTTGTTCGTGACCGTGGTAGATTTCTGGTTGTGTGGTTGTCGCTGCTAAAAAGGTGAGGTCTATACTCACTAGGTTTTTATGGTCATGTGTGTTATGCTCTGAGTTTTGGTCTCGCATTTTTATGAAAACCGGTATTGAACCGTTTTATGAAAACATGGACGAATCGTTAAATTATGTGATTGGTTAAGATTAATCGTTGATTGTTGTTATGATTGTTGATTGCCATGTGATGATTGATTGGTTTCCATGACTGTTTTGATGTATTATTAAGTTCGGATGTGAATCGGAATGGATACGGGAACGATCGGAATGGACAAGAAAACACGAAAACTGACTTTTCTGAAATACTGGTAGCCACGCACGGATCGTGCGCCCCTGGGCACGGATCGTGCGTGAAGTTCTGGTACTCATGGTGGATTTTTGAAAACTGAGCACGGATCGTGCGCCACGGCGCACGGATCGTGTGTCTCTTGCTGGTACCCAATTTTAAACCATGCCCTAAGTCATTCCGATTGGTCCTAAGTCCCTTCTAATCCACTCCTCAAGGTTTCCCAAGGATGGAAACATATTAGTATCATGAAATCAAGTGCGACCGAAGTAATTTTATGATATGTTCATGTCTTTGCTTATGTGATGGCCCGATGTGGTATTTATGAGGTTGATTACGATTAAGTTAGGTTATCATAATGTGGAGTACGGGCGATACATTATGATGCGGACTAGGTAATGGATAGTTATAAGCTAAGATAACAACGTTAGTAATTCCATGTGAGATCACCTAATGACAAGATCATGTTAAGTATAAGCTCATTGTCATGTTCACAGATCATTGTTCATTGCTCATTGTTCAAGGTATATTAATATATATACATCAGGTTAGGGTGACGACCCTATTTCAGTTTAGTGTGCTAGGGGAGGGGAAGTCGTGAGCCCTATGAACCTAGGCCCCTTGAGGTTTGCCCACTAGCGATTAGTGGATTGGGTTCACCGAGAGCTTATTTTGCCAAGTGACCGGTAACATGCTAAAAATCATTGTTCATTGTTCACATGTTGCCTCTTGTAACTGCTTATGAGGGTTATGAGGACAACGTTTATGTTAGCCACATAGTCAATTGAAGACTATGAGTTATGATCAAGAATAACGAATCAAGCATAATTGAACCGAGAGAGTTAGTAAGGGGTCTCGATAGAACTCACTGAGACAAGTTGTCTCACCCAATCCATGTTGTTGTTTTTCAGAATTGCAGGCTAAGTTGAAGATGATGAGGCTTGGTCATGGAGACGCCTGAGGGGCAGCTGCTATTTTTATTTCATCATGTCTTGTATTTCAGTTTCCTTTGTGTTTTGTATTCAGTTCCTTAATATGTACGATTGTATGACTTATGTTATAAAGTTGTAAATCGCTTCCGCAGACTTTCTATTTTGGTACTGAACACTAGTTGAGTGGTGTAAGAACGCCTTATGTATTTTCATGTTAAGTTATGTAACGCTCTTGATGGTTTTAGCATCGAGTATTAGTATGTGTTCAGTATTTAAAACAGGAGGTACTCTGATGTATGCCAGTAGTGCATTTCGGTAGCTTCTACAAGTTAGAAATTATCGGGGTGTTACACTACCTTATACACTTCAGAAAAGAGAGACAATTTAGTGAGATGTGTGAAAAAGAGGGAACTTGAGAATGCTTTCCCCTATATGATCTTGTGTTTTCCAATTCGATTTGTCTTGCTACTACATTATGTTGGATGATGACTTTTGATGTGCTGAAGTATCTAATGGTATGTGTGAAAGGTGTGAAAGCTGAATAAAAAATTTGCCACAGCCTGAATTGAATGATTGCTTGAGGACAAGCAAAAAACGTTTGGGGTTGTGTTGACTCATCATCATATGTATATTTTTGTTCAGTTTTAAAGCCAAAATTTCTACTATTTGATTGAATTTCAGTCAATTGTCTGGGGAATTAGCATAGATTTAAATTGATGTCATTAGGATTGAATTGTAAGCTATTCCCCTCATCCCTAGTGCCTATTGTAAGAGAAGACCTTCAATTTGATGTGTCGTCAACTAGCGAACCAAACAGCTTGCCTAGTGACGCAACAGAGAAAAGAAGGAGAAAAATCTGAGCTTCATCGCGTCACGACCAAGAAGCTTCGCATCGCGATGGGTCGTAGAAATTACTGGTTTTAAGTGAATTTTCAGAATTGAGAGGGCACTTCTTCTTGGATGCGAAAGTAGGGTTTTGGAGCGGCGAACAAGGGCAAGAATTGGAGTTTCTCTACACTTGGGACCACTAGTAGAATTAATTTTATTCTTAATGGGCATTGTAACTTCGAATTTATTTAAGTAGACATGAACCTATTTGCTATGAAAATTTTGTCACTTGGAAATCATTCAAGTAGACATATCTTAAGATATTTTGGAGGGTAAGTTTTGATTTTAAACTTAGGAATATACGAAATTAGTTGTCTAATAGACGTCTTAGTCTTAGTCATGGAGGAATAATGAGTCTTACTTATTAATATGAGAGGTTACAAAATATTGAATTGACACATTTTCTCAGAATGCAAAAGTTACTAAATTAAACAATGAGCGGAATAAGACTTTAAAAGTCAATTTGAAATTAGCACTGATGCTAAGTCTGTTTTTGTGATTGGAGATCCCATGATGAAAAGGTTATATATATATATATATATATATATATATATATGGGTAAAAACACGTCATTTGTTGGTTGTGCTATCACTAAAAACTTTGCCCCTTCTTATGGTGTGAGAAGTGTTAGACAGCCTAATTGAGAGACAATTAAGCCTAAAAACTTTTAATGATCTTCATATCCTTTAGGAGTGTGTATGAGTTATGAGTTGCATCATAGATTTGACTAAATCACTTATATATATATATATATATATATATATATATATATATATATATATATATATGAGTGTAAAGTGAGACTCCTTATGAGATTGTGGCATAATTTCTAGAGCACTCATGAATACGAAGTGCGTGCATGATCTATTAGTGCAACCTAAATCATCTCTCTCTCGCTCTCTCTCCCTCTCTCTCTCCCTCTCTCTCTCCCTCTCTCTCTCTCTCTCTCTCTCTCTCTCTCTCTCTCTCTCTCTCTCTCTCTCTCTCTCTCTCTCTCTCTCTCTCTCTCTCTCTCTCTCTCTCTCTCTCTCTCTCTCTCTCTCTCTCTCTCTCTCTCTCTCTCTCTCTCTCTCTCTCTCTCTCTCTCTCTCTCTCTCTCTCTCTCAATTGAGAGACCTTTTACTATAGATCATAGTCCTATCAATTTAGGTCTGGTTCATATATAGTTTAAAAGGCACTAGATTCTATACATTTATAGTGGCATTCTAATAAAAATTGAATTTAAATTTCCTCTTAAATATTTTCTTAAAACCTTTGAAATATTTAGGGATATTGAGAAATAAAAGGGGACCATACACTTGAATGGATCGGCATTTACTATTTTTTTGGTGTGTAATTTTCTCCTATTCTATCTTATATGGCCCATTAATTTTGTTTTCAAATTTTCAATATTTTTCCATAGGAAAAAAATTGTATCTCAACTAATTATTGAAATTATAAAACTATAATATAACTCGAGTTTTAGATGATAAAATTGGAGAATTGAGATTTTACCTGAATATTTGTCTACAAATGTATTACAAAATACATTTACACTTTATTATAATTTAATTGATTAGTTTAATTGAAACTTTAAAGTTCCAATTAATTGGGAGTACCACAGAGCATACTAGCAGAAGGTTTCAAGAGAAAAGTAAAATGGAGCTAAAAGAATAACATGAGTGGATCCGTATATTCATCAAGGCAAATTAATTCATGTATTTAAGAATGAAAATAAGAATTCATTATAAGTCTAGATTAATCTAATAGTTTATATTGCATTAGTGTTATTTCTCTTCTTCTCCTTTTTTTCACTTTTTTATAATTCAAAGGGTTGGCTTAGTGGAGCATCCCGTTCAAATCCTCACTAGTTCCTGGGTCGGCTGTGGGCATTGGTCTGGGGTGTGACCTCCTAGGGCCCAAGTTTGTAGGGGGGTTAAAAAAAATTATACTAAGCAAAAAAAGAGGCCCCCAAAAAAACCCTACACTATGACTTTTTCTCTTTGCAAATTGATTTTGGGCATGGAGAGATGAATATAATGGATACATGCGCATTAAAGAGGCAAAATATTTTTCGATAATTCTGGGTTGTACCCCTGATGTGAGTCATCAAGAAAAAATTACTCTTATAATTCGTTGTGTGAATGTGTCAAAGGAAAGCATCAAAGTGTTCAAAAGAGATTTCATGAGATTAATGCCATGTGATTGTCATAGTCTTAATCTTACTCTTGGTGATATGGTACATTCTTGTGTTAAGGCTATTTCATTCTTGGGAGTTATTCAACGCTTATATTCATTGTTTCTGGAATCTTCAAAATGATGGAAAACTTTGCTTGATAATGTTCCTGATTTAACTATATGAATTTTTTTTGTCTAATACTCGTTGAGAAAGTCGAATTAAGAGTGTTAAAGCCATTAGATTCCAATGTCCCAAAATAAGATTGGTTTTGTCAGAATTATAAGAGTGAGGTTGAGAGTTTGTTTAATATCACAAGAGAGATTGAACGGGTTGGCAACTTTGTCAACTAAGAATGATATGTTGGAGAACATTGATGTTGATGTGATTATAAATGATTTTTCATCTCAAAATGTTCGAAGAAACCGCTTCTTATAATTTTCCGAGAAAAGAGAAGTTTTTTGATATTTTGTAAAGCTATTATTATGTTAAATGAAATAAGTTATTTTTTTTGTCTTTTATTGAAATATTTTCAAATTAAAAAATAGTTATGTAAGGAGGCCCTTTCTCACGATTAGCCTAGGGCCCATAAAATATCAGGAACGGGGCTGACTAGTTCTCTTGAAATGAGGTAAATGTAATTCCCTTTCATAAATGTTAAGCAGAGCTCAAAGGTGTTTTCTGTCTCGAATTAACATGTTATTTCCTCATCCTAAAATTTTGTAACAAAAAGAAGTATTGTTTTTTTCATTTTTCCTCCCAAGTTAAACTACACAATAATTACTTAGCTTTGTGTTTGTTGCATCCCGCTCAACACAAGTAATATAGAAAGAAATAACATCATTGTCTATCAATAGGTTTTTACAGTGATACCTCTGGGAAGGGTTTGGGTGTGTTCTCATGCAGAATCAACAAGTGGTAGCATATGTCTCTCGACAAAATTGAAGACCCATGAAGAGAACTATCCTACCCATGATTTGGAGTTAGCGGCGATTGTGTATGCACCGAAGATTTGGAGACATTACCTTTATGGTTCTCGTTTCGTAGTTTTTAGTGATCACAAGAGTCTAAAGTATTTGTTTGATCAGAAGGAGTTGAATAACCGGTAGCGGAGATGGGTAGAATTCTTGAAAGATTATGGTACCAGATGCCCTAAGCAGAAAGTCTGTTCACACGACCACTCTTATGATGCATGAAATGGCCCTTTTAAAATCTTTTAGGGATCTCAACTTGAAAGTGAGACCTAGAAGAAACCGATTGATACTGAGTCACATTTAGATTTCCAGCGCCTTAAGGAATTCAATCCGAATAGCTCTAGAAGTAGATGTGGAGCTTCAAGCTCAGAAAAGATTGCTTGCATTTACCGAGGATAGTGATGGTGTGATTTGATTTAATGGTAGGATCTGTGGGCCCAATGATGAGGGAATTAAGGTCTACTAAGATGTATCGAGATCTTAAGCAAATGTATTGGTGGCCGGAAATGAAGACGGAGATTGCAGAGCTCGTGTCTTGGTGGACTAACGCCCAAGCAATGATGAGAACTCAGGGAACTCCCGAACCTGGGAGAACTTCACAACAATGTTTTTGGGACAGTTTTTCCCCACGGCCATGAAATCAGAGAAAGAGAATGAGTTTTTGAATTTGAATCTAACTCAATGTAGTATGACGGTGGGCCAATATACTGCGAGGTTTGAAAAGTTGTATCAATTCTTTGGGTTGGCTGGTTATGCTCCAAACGACCAGTGGAAAACTTAGAGATACAAGTTTGGGTTAAGAGAAGATGTGGCTCAAAGCATGAGTTCCTTAGCTTGCACAAGCTATGCAGCAATGGCTCAGCAAGCCCACATAGCTGAAGGGGATCTAAAACGACTGTGTCCTAACTGAAGGGAGTATGGAAATAATAAGAAGAATTCAGAATCATCAAGTGCTCAGATGGGTCCAAAAAGAAACATCAACAAAGGAAAAAAAGTGCAGATGTATGGAGCTCCGAAACCTGATGTGTGTTCTAAGTGTGGAAGGTCCCACAGAGGTGAGTGTCGCCGGGGATCCAGAAAGTGTTACTATTGCTAGAAGGATGGATACTACATTAGTGATTGCACGGAGAAAAGGAAGAATGAGGCAGGTCATACCATTCCAACTCAAGGGAGGGTGTACACTTTGGATGCTAGAAATGTTAAAGCCTCCGACAATTTGCTAAGGGCTATGGGAACTCTTTTCTATAATCATATCAGTATATTGTTTGATTCTGGTGCTACTCATTCGTTCATATCTCAAGCTTGTGTTGAACAGTTGAAACTAGCTTTAACACGGCTGTCTCACCGAATTACAATTATGATTGCTGCAGGGTAGTGCTCAGACTCAGTCCTTGTGTGAAAACCATAGGAGATAGAACTTTTGTGATTGATTTTGTTTGCTTGCCTATGAAGGGTATGGATGTTGTCTTGGGTATGAATTGGTTGTCCGCTAATCATGTCACCTTAGATTGTTTTAACCGAACAATCAGTTTTTCTCCCGAGTCAGTAAAGTTACCTGTCAGTTATTCTGAAGCTGTAATCTCTTTTACCTCTCCAAGTCAGTGTTTGTTTCAAGGAGAAGAGGCCTATGTAATGATGTTGTCTCCAGCTTTAGAGACAGGTTTAGAGCTGACTTCCGTTCATGTAGTGAACGAGTTCCTAGATGTATTTCCTAAGGAAGTTTCTTCTTTACCTCCTGATCGTGAGTTGGAATTCTCTATAGAGTTGATTTCAGGCACCGGGCCAATTTCTATTTCTCCGTATCAGATGTCTCCGCTAGAGTTAAAAGAACTCAAATCCCAACTTGAAGATATGATCTCCAAGAAGTTCATCCGACCGAGTGCCTCACCTTGAGGTGCTCCGGTATTGCTGGTTAAGAAGAAAAATGGAAGCATGAGGTTGGGTATTGACTATCGACAGCTCAACAAGGTCACCATAAAGAATAAGTATCCATTGCCCAGAATTGACGATCTATTAAATCAACTCAGAGGAGCCACGGTCTTTTCCAAGAATGATTTGAGGACAGGTTACCATCAGATCAAAGTCCGGGGATTGGATATTCCAAAGACATGTTTCCATACTAGATATGGACACTATGAGTTTGTAGTGATGCCCTTTGGACTAACCAATGCTCTAGCAGTGTTCATGGACTACATGAACAGAGTTTTTCATCCTTACTTGGATCAGTTCGTGGTAGTTTTCATTGATGATATCTTGGTGTACTCTAAGACCATTGAGGAGCATGAGCAGCATCTCCGCATTTTTCTTGAAGTACTCTGAGAGAAGCAGCTGTATGCCAAGTCGACTAAGTGTGATTTTTTGGATGTCAGAAGTGAAGTTCTTAGGACATGTGATATCTCAATCCGGTGTTGCTGTGGATCCCAGTAAAGTTAAAGCAGTGTTGAAATGGGAGCGGCCATCCACAGTTACAGAAGTAAGAAGTTTCTTGGGCTTGGCAGGTTACTATAGAAGATTCATCCAAGGGTTCTCCCAATTGGTACTTCCACCCACTCGGTTAACTCGAAAGGGACAACCGTTTGTGTGGGACTCCAATTGTGAAGAATGCTTCTTGGAACTAAAGGACCGATTGACCTCCGCTCCAATTCTAATCATTCCGGATTCATCCCTGGGGTTTCAAATTTAGTGACCCCTCTGGGAAGGGTCTGGGGTGTGTTCTCATGCAGAATCAACAAGTTGTAGCATATGCCTCTCGACAATTGAAGACCTATGAAGAGAACTATCCTACCCATGATTTGGAGTTAGCGGCGATTGTGTATGCACTGAAGATTTGGAGACATTACCTTTATGGTTCTCGTTTCGAAGTTTTTAGTGCTCACAAGTGTCTAAAGTATTTGTGTGATCATAAGGAGTTGAATAACCGGCAGCAGAGATGGGTATAATTCTTGAAAGATTATGATTCTGATTTGAAGTATCATCCCGGAAAAGCTTATGTGGTAGCAGATGCCCTAAGCAGAAAGTCCCATCACACGGCCACTCTTATGATGCATGAAATGGCTCTTTTGGAATCTTTTAGGGATCTCAACTTGAAAGTGAGATCTTGAAGAAACCGATGGATACCGAGTCACATTCAGATTTACAGCGCCCTAAGGAAATCAATCTGAATAGCTCAAGAAGCAGATGTGGAGCTTCAAGCTCTAGAAAAGATTGCATGGGTTCACTAAAGATAGTGATGGTGTGATTTGTTTTAATGGTAGGATCAGTGTGCCCAATGATGAGGGAATCAATAAGCAGGTTTTGGAAGAGGCTCACAAGAACCAGTACTCTATACATCCTGGGTTTACCAAGATGTATCAGGATCTTAAGCAGATGTATTGGTGGCCAGGGATGAAGACAGAGATTGCGGAGTTCGTGTCTCGATGGGGCTACCACAGTCCCAGGCAGGTAACGATTCCATCTGGGTAGTCGTGGATTGTTTGACCAAGTCAGCTAGCTTCATTCCTTTTCGTTCATGATCCAACTAGTATTATCTCGAATCGTGATCCAAAGTTTGCTTCACGTTTCTGGAGAGCTTTGACCATGGCATTGGGGGCTAAGGTCTTCATGAGTACAACCTATCACCCGCACACAGATGGCCAAACAGAGAGAACTATTCAAACCCTAGAGGATATGCTTCGGGCATGTGTGCTCGATAGCGGGGGCAGATGGCAGGATCACCTCCCATTACACTATAAGAAAAGTTGGTTTTTTCGGCTGGCGAAATCCGCCGGAAAAGTCAAAAATCAGCCGAAAATTTGGACTTTTCGGCAGATTTTTCGCGCCGGCAACCAGCTCGCAGCAAACGGTTTCCGGGGGATTATTTGCCTGTAATTTCTGACGGATCCCGTGGCGCCGAAAAATCTGCCGGAAATTTCAGAGGGATTATCTGCCAGAAACTCCAAAAAATAACCTGCCAGAAATCCTGTTAAATGTGCGTTTCCAGCGGATTTTTTAAAAAATTTTTTTTTAAAAAAAATCCGCCGGTAATTCAAAATATTCGCCGGAAATTTACCGGCGGATTTTTTGAATTACCGGCGGATTTTTTTTAATTTTTTTTAAATCTTTTTCGAATTTTAAATTTTAATTAAATAAGAAGTAATAAAAAAATGAAGTAGAATATCAGAAAAAATTATATTGAATAGATTGAGAAGTAATAGAAAAATTAAAATGAATAAGAATAAAAGAGAGTTGTGTGAATAAGTGATAAGGAATAAGAATAAATGAGAGTATGTGAATGAAGAAATAAGAAGAAGTGAGAAGGAAGAAGAAATGGGAAATATAGAAAAGAGATATGTAGAGAAATTTAATTAAGTTTGAAGAGTATGAGAAAGAAGAAATAAGAATGAATAAGTGAGAATGAATGAGAAGGAAGAAGAAAAGAAATGTAGAAGAGTGTGGGAGAAAGTGAGAAGGAAATAAAGAGTGAAATGAGAGAATGAGAAGAGTGTAGGAGAAACTTTTATTTATATGAATTTCAAAACGTTCCGGCGGATTTACCGGCGGATTTTTCACATTTCCGGAGGATTGTTTGAAATATATTATTATTATTTTTAAACAAAATCCGCCGGTAATGTTAAAAATCCGCCGGATTTTTGTTAAAAATCCGCCGGAAATGTACCGACGGAAAAAATCCGCCGGAAATACTTGTTTTTCTTGTAGTGTTAGTGGAATTTGCTTACAACAACAGTTACCACTCTAGTATAGGTGACTCTGTATGGGGGGTTGTACGGACGGAAGTGTCGGACACCATTGTGTTGGTGGGATGTTTGTGAATGATGAATGATAAGGTCAGAGTTGATTTGAGAAACTACAGAGAAGATCCATCAGATAAGGTAAAGAATGAAAACAACTCAGAGTTGTCAGAAAAGCTATGCTGACAAGAGAAGGAGACATTTGGAGTTTGATGAGGGTGACCATGTCTTTCTCAGGGTTTCACCCACTATTAGTACTGGTCGGGCATTGCGGGCTAAGAAACTCAGTCCCCGCTATATTGGACCTTTCCAGGTCATACAGAGGATTGGGCCAGTAATATTTCGTATTGCCTTGCCACCATCCTTATCAAACCTACACGATGTGTTCCATGTGTCCCAGCTTCGGAAATATGTTCCCGATCCTAGTCAACTGTTGAGCTTTGAGACTATCGAACTTCGATCCGATCTCACCTTTCAACCTTATCCTAGCCAGATTTTGAGCGCGGTGAAAAGACTCTCCAGACGAGCACGATTCTGATTGTCAGAGTAGTTTGGGTTGGATTTTCACCCGAAGAAGCAACCTAGGAGCTTGAGGACGATATGAGGACTCGCTATCCGTATCTTTTCCAATGAGGTAAGACTTGAAAAATATTTGAGGACAAATTTTTTTTCAAGTTGGGGTGTATTTTAACATCCCAAAGTTGCAAAGTTTAATTCTTGTGATTAGTTAATAATTTTAATAAATTATTATTAATCAAGTTCTTTGGTTATTGTTTGAGTCAATGATTTATAGTCTAAGTTATTAGAATGCATGTTTAACTAAAACATTTGATTGCATTGGTGTGCTAGTTGTTCAAAAAAATTGGGGTAGCATATGAGTAAAAGCTAGGGTGCGAATAGCATAAGTAAGGGCAAAATGGTCATTTCCTAGGAACTTAAAACACTAGCTGACCAAACATAACCCACACTCCAACACCTCACTCACTCACACAAAACACCAACACATTAACTCTCCTCACACTTTCATAACATACACACACAACAAAAGAAAGAAAAAGAAGAGTTGAGACAGAGAGAGAGCTCGAGAGAAAGGAGAAAAGAAGAGGGAAAAAGCCACACCCAAACCCTCAACTCACTAATCAACTGAAACTCTTCCCCTCACTTTAGCCTCACCATAGAGCATCATTAGAAGTTAGAAACTCAGCTGCACTACTAGTCTCCATCCTCATCTTCACATTCTCAAAATTTTTAAAAGTGAAGTGGATTGGGGATAAACTTGGTTGCATGTCAGTTTTGGGGTTTGGATTACATATTTTGGAAGTCACATTGTGGTTAGGAGCATCAAGGAGAGGGGATTGATAAATGGGTTTCAAAATTTAGAGCTTGAATTCGAGTTTGGGTACTATGAGCTTTGGGGTGCTTCAAGTTTCGATTTGCTTGCGTATTGTTGTTGTTTTGATCACGAATTCAATTTGAGTTCTTCAAGAACTTGTATTTGGTTTGATGTTTTGAGTATTGCATGTTGTCTATTTTATGAATCCAGCATTTGCATGTATGATTGTTTTGGTAAACACCTGAAATGGTGTTCATTGGGAAGTCATAGTCTCGTGTTTGTGTTCAAAAGAGTTGTGTGATTGAATGTCATAATGTGGTTCCAAGTGGTTGTTTGATTGTTTGAGAGTATTAAAACGTTGTTATTAACTGTTGATGTGTTAAGATTGGAGTAGGACGAGTATTGGAACCATTGGAATAGCAAAATTACACGAAAATAGAATTTTTTTCAAGTCTGATGGAGGAGCCCGGTCTGCGCGCCTCCAGGCCCGGACCGTGCATCCCCCTTTGTTACTCCACGTTAAAAAAAATTAGCAAGCCCGGTCTGTGTGCCTTTGAGCCCGGTCCGAGCCGAACCTTCTGTTCGACTTTTCAAAATACATCAAATGCTATTCCTTTTGACTCCAACCATTTCCTAATTCAATCCTTAGCCCTTCCCAATGATTATCAACCAAATATAAGCTATATATCAAGTATTTTTGTGATACAACGAAACTAAATTTAATGTTAGGGTTTGTAACGAGCTGAGTAATTGTTGTATCGAGTGAGAAAAACGACCTAAGTGTCATGTTAAATCAGAAAACACCAAGGGGATGACGATCCTAGTTAATAGCACACTAAGGGAGGGATGTCATGAACCCAGAACCTAGGCTTACACAAGAATGACTCGACAATCAGATATTGTTGAGTGGGTTCTCCAGGGGAAGGGTGTAATCCTTTCCCGGAGTTGTGCTAAGAGAAAGAGAAAAGATAATCAAAACACCGAGAGAATTAAGGTGAGGGGTCCTGAAGAGCTGACTGAGATTTATATCTCACTGTTTGTTTATGTGGTGTTTTACAGATAAGCAGGGAAAGTTCAAGAAAACTGAGAAAGAGTAGTTGCTACACTGGGTTACTTAGCTTCCTAGGATCCTTGTGATCAAGTTTATGTTTTTCTTAGCTGGCCCTATAGATGTTTTGTATAACTAAGTTGTAATTCGATACTTTGACTTAGGATTTGATTACAAGTTGTGTATCGGTCTATTTTGATTCTACTCTTGGATATTGAACAATTGGGTGTTGTATCGATTTATAACTTATGTTTTAATGTCGCTTTGTAATCCTTTTAAGAACTTTATTGAATTAAAGGATATTAGGATGAATGTTTCATAAAGTTTAGAGTTGTTCAATGTCTTAACGTAGAATTAGTACTCTGATGTATGCTATTTATGGAAGTCTCGGTATTTCTTCCAAGGTCGAAATACTAAGGTGTTACAGGGAGCGTATCGAGTGAGAACTCGTGTTATTGTGAGAAACATGAATTTTTAATTATAACCGTAAGATTAAAATTAACGATTCATATTACGTTATTAATTGCAAGATATTGTATAATTATTTTCTTTTTAATTAAAGATCACACGAGATCTTATAATTAACGATTTAATCTGAACCGTTAATTTTAATCTAACGTTTATGAGTAACAATTCTCATTTCTCACAATAAACGAGAGTTCTCACCCGATACACACACACACACTATATATATATATATATATATATATATATATATATATATATATATTACTTTTGGCTGAAAAATAACACATTTTTTCATTGACATTATTTTTTACCTCTAGTTATTCTTTCTAATACATCATCACTCGTGCACAGAGGCGGGAATAGGCCACATTGGCCTACAGGGACTTATGGCCTAGCCTACATTAAGTCCGTGTCAGGGTCAGACCAGACTTTTTTTTAAAAATAAAATAGATAAGGCCATGGTTTTTTTAAAGCTTATTTATCTAAAATGCCCAAGATTCTAGGCCTACCACGACGGCCAACTTAAGTAAATATAAATAATATTTTTTAATTACCACTATTACTATATTAAATTTTCTATTTTGTGTTAAATCGTAAATCATAAATTTGTTTACATTTTTTGTTTATTTAAAATAGTGAACTATACATCAATTTTCGAGATATTTAAACGTATTATTACAAAAGAGAATTTGAATCTAATGTCATATAACGATAATTTTCTAAAAGGTTGTCTTAAACGAGCTGCTAATACTCATTGGAGTTCTCATTATGAAACTTTGATCGATTTGATATTGTTGTACTCTACTATTGTTGAGGTTCTTGAAACTATAAAATAAGAGGTAACAAGTTCTGATCAAGGAGTTGATGCAAATGGTCTCTGTTAGATAGTTTTGATTTTGTATTGACCTTGAACATCATGAAAAATGTCTTGGGTATTTCACATGAATTATCACCAGCATTACAGGGGAAAGATCAAGGTATTATCAATAAATAATGGATGAGTCTTTCTTGCGTGAAGTAATTTTATTTTGCAATAAGAATTCCATTGATGTTCCTAATTTGGAAGATATGTTTGTTAAGGGGAAATCACGACGTCGAGCCCAAACTAAAGCCACCATAGTAGAGCATCACCATCGTGTTGAGTTATTTTATATTGTGTTAGACATGCAACTACAAGAACTTAATGATCATTTTCATAGGCGGACCTACATACATTTGACGGGGTTCAAGCGAACGCCCTTAAAAATTGAAATCAGCATCAATACCCTAGGAAAAATGTTTTTAGCATACCCTGAAAAATATTCTTTGCACCCAAGTTTCAAGTTTTGCACCAAAGTTCCTAGTTTTGTACCATTCTAGTGCATCACACTCACAATCACTTACACTTTCACATATTTTATTTAAAAAAGTTTTTCCTTCTCCTTGAATCAGTTTTTGTTCTTATTTTTCAAATTTTGATTCTGTTAATGCCATTTAATTGGTACTTTGTGTTAATGCTAATGCAATTTAATTTATTATGATTATGTTAGTCTATTTAATTTGAATCTATACTGTATTTTGTGGATGTCACTCACTGTTGGTTGTCTTGGCAATTTCAGTGACATGAGGACGTCGACTCTCGGGTGTAAATAGCGTTAGTATGTGGGCGTGGTGTCTATTTATCATTTCATCTAAGTGGACTAAAAAATTTGTTCTGTATTTTGTGAATATATTGATTCTTTTAGTGTTATTTAATGTGTATTTAGAAATTTATTAGTGCTATTTATTTTGTGTTGGTCTACTACAACATAAGTTATGAATATGTTAAAACCTTATTTTCATTACATTTCCCGTGGGTCTTGGATCCCTTGACCCAAGGTCTTGGATCCGCCACCAATTATTTTGATGAGATAAATACACAATGGCTCATTTGTTTGGCTTCTTAGGATCCAACTAATTTGTTCTCAATCAATCTAGAAGCAATAAGACAACATATTTTGTGCAACAGCGGATATATGTTGTAAGGTCTGGGGGTAATTGCCCCACCAATTGAAATTTCTGTGAGAACATACTTAATACATGCATATTTTTCCCGGCCTCAGGGAAAATTATGCATTGCCCCCAGACGTGAAGCCCGGATACGGGATATGATACGGGATTCGATACGACACGATATGTGGATACGAGAAAATTTTGAAAATTAAGATACGATACAGCAGGGATACTTCAATAAAAAATTAAATTAAAAGCATTGTCTATACCACCCCTTCTTCTATTTTGTGGTATTATTGGTGGTATTGGACTCAATTTTTCAGTAGGCAATGTAACATTTTTAGGTTTTAAACTATTTTGAGCCTCTTCACAAATTCGATTTAAATCAGCCAAGATATCATCATTAACCTTAGAACAAACAGCAACCCCACAATTGGGTGTTTTGAGTAAATGTAGTTTGGTAAAAAAATGGAAAATACCAGAAACAATAGACAAAACATATGATACAGTATAGTTTGGTAAAAAAACGTATAGAACATAGCAACAACAAAAGGAAAGCTAATAGGAAAACTAAAAAATAGGCAAACAGAAATCAACACATTAGCAACAGAGAAGTCATTCAAGCCAAACATAGAAGATTAGAAAAGCAAAAAGGGAAAACGGAGAAGTTTAGCAACAGAGAAGAAAAGCAAAAAGAGGGGAAAAAAGAACAAAAACATAACGCACCTTTTCAGAAGAACTTCGCGGTGGCGTCGCAACAAGTTTGCGGTGGCTATGGAGGGTGTGTCGCAGCAAGTTTTGAGCCTGTCCTTTGAAGCAGTTTGTTCGCAGAAGCTATGGTGGGAGGATGGTTCGCATTTCCCTTTTGTTTTCTTCCTTCACGTTTTTCAGCGCCGATAACTTTAATAAATTTGGGTTTTGTTTTTAGTTTTATTATTTTATTGGTTTATATTAGTTGATAAATATAATATAATTTTATATTAAAAAAGTCTTTTTGTATTCACTATTCAGCGCTACTACTTCTTTGAAACAAAAATTTGCGTATCCCGCGTGTATCCCACAATTGGCACTGAATCCCGCATGCGTATCCCGCAATGGCGTTGTATCCCAAAAGTGTCTCTTACGTATCCGGGAAGTATCTGGTCTTTTTTTAATTTAAAAATAAATATAAATTCCAAGATACTCTTTGGATACGTATCCGGCCGTATCTGATACGTATCGATATCGGATACATGTCCGATACGGATACTTCGCCTATTTTAGAGTATCGGGGCTTCCCCAGTGCACAAAACCATACACAGAGATAAATGTTCCTGTTAGTTTGGGGAGTCGGCCTTTTACTTTGTCATGTCAAAGATGGGGTTAAACCCCCCAAAAAGCTACTGTTAATAGCTAGGCAAATTGTCAAAAAAAAAAAAACTAGGCAACCTCAGGCCCGTCAAGTTTACAACTAACGGGTTCTTAATAGACGGAGGAACCTCCTCAGAAAAATACAATTAGAGCTCATAGTGAGACTTTCCCTAGCAAAAAATGTCTACCGGAATGTTACATACTATTCATGTCAATGTGTTTCCAAACAACACTAGAATTTTGCCTATGAACCTCTTTGATGCCATGAATCAACTCAAAATGGGGAAGTAATTGGGATTCCGGAGCTGAGAGAAGCTCAATAGCCCTGGATGAATCGGACTCAATCACAAACTTTCGCACGTCATTACCCCAGGCGATACAAACACCGTGGTAAATTCCCCAAAGCTCGATTTCCAAAACGCTACAATGGTTAAGTTTTTTAGACAAGCTGAATAGCCAAAAGCGCTGCCCATTGTATAATTTGTTTATAATTTTTTTCTGATTTTGTTTATTTTCCTTTTTTGATCTATTTTTTTAATTAAACATAATGTACTAACAACAATCATTACTCCAATCCTCCAAAGATTTGCAGATCTTGTTGATGTACTAACACTTAGAAACAACAAATTGCAGATCTTCTTCTTAAGACCACAGAGGTACGATTCTTTGTATTCTATATAAATAGTCCTATTCTTTGTACATATGATATACATTTGAATAAATTTTACATCTGAATTTTTCTTTTACCCTAAGTGCTATTTTCTTCCTTGTGTGCTATCTGCATCCTTACTTTCTTTGAGTGCCTTGTATCTTCAACAAGTGGTTGAAGGATCACGCAAAGAAAGAAACCAAGTGTTAGTGGATTTTTGGTGACTGAAACAGAAAAATAAGAGAGAAAATATGGAGAGGGTTTAAAGAAATTACCTCTGTGAATGATGTACTAACACTTAGAAACAAACAAATCGCAAATCTTGTTGTAGCGAATGATGACGGAGGTGAAGAGCATTTGGCATGGTAAAGGAAGTGAAGGAAGCTGCTGAAATGGAAGCAGATGGAGGTTTAGGGTTTGTGAATGAAAGTGAAGGAAGAAAATGACGTGAAGTGAAGGAAGCTGCTGAAATGGAAGCAAATGGAGGCGTAAGAGTTTCTGGTTCGCAACTCTTCATTTTGAGAGTGAGTGAGAGGAATTAGATTTTTATTTATGGTTCGCAACAATAGGTAGCGCTTTCTAAAAAGCGCCCATTCATTTCCGTGTTTTGGGCATAAGTAGCGCTTTTTAAAAAGCACTACCCATCGCCCCAACGCATTTTAACAAAAAGCAGCGCTTACAACAAGAGCGCTGCCCATTACCTACGCGTTTTAAGCAAATGTAGCGCTTACATAAAGAGCGTTGCCCAATAGGGTGCCCTTTTTCTCAACATTTGGCGTAGTACATATTCCATGTTGTTTTTTATTTAACTTTTATTCTTCTATTATTAATTTTTTTTTACAATAATTTTCATTTTTCTTCCGGCATCCATTTTCATTCTTCCTCTTCATTCTTCTTCTGTTTCCAGGAATTCCATTATCACCAAGCAAAACGAGATGAAACGCAGAGGAATTGAAATGTGAGACGAAATCTGAGAAATCGAAATGAGAGACGAACTGAGAGAGATAGGTAGGTAGGTAGGTAGGTAGGTAGCTACTATTTACAACAATTTATTTCTTGATGATTGGATTGTCAATCACATCCATTTAGGCGATATGTTTTATTGCAAAATCTTGATGCGAGGTTCAATTTAAATGCTATGTATTATGGATTGGGCCTTTATCTCTAAAGGCCCAACACCACTTTCAGATCCATCAACCAATGGTGGAGATTAAAGACCTAGATTCAATGGTTCCCATTGGATCCCAAAACCTATAAATAAGCATTCAATGCTAACATTAATGGTACACACTTTTCCAATCCTCTCACTTGTAATTGACTCACTCACTGACTTGAGCGTCGGAGTGTCATTGCAGGTACCACCCCACCTCGGATCGGAGCCTCAACCCGGATTGACCAAGAACTCAAATACCAACTATCTCGGATCGACCCGGTATTCAAGATCGGATACCCCGTCAGGGATACGGTATCGAACATTGGCGACCACAGTGGGAGAGTCTTGTACTTTTGTCCCTCCCCATCTCCTTGGTCAACAATGGCTCCAGTACTACGACACAGGAACATCTCCAGTGTAATAATTAGACCCGATCAACGGCAAGAAACGCCCGTGGGGGTAGCAGTCACTCTCCCTCGCAGCTCGGCCCACGGCCACAACTCGTCCAGAGCAATGGTTCCCATAAGCTCCGCCAGGAACCAGCTCCAACCTCCTCCCCAGACAGTCCAACTACCGGTCGACGCTGTCCAACAGCTCGTCCAACTATTGACAAGGCAGGCCGAGGCTGACCAGCAAAGGCACCAGCGCTACTCCCAGCTGGAAACCGAGATTGCCGAGATCCGGGCCCGAGGGATCCCGGATTGGTCCTCTCCTCAAAACCTTTCTCCCAGCAGAAGAACGTCCAGTCGAAGACGCCACCGATCTCCAGCGTGGAGGAGACACCACCTCGTCGAAGAGGAAGACGAGGAGACACTTATTATCCTGAGGATTCTCCTAACCGAAGCTCGTCACTAGCATCCTCATCCCCGAGGCGACGTTCTATCAGCCGGGGAAGGTCCCCGAGGCCTGAACATCGGTGTCCTTGCTCTCCAAGGTCCCCGGTTAGGCGCCCTACCCAGAGAGCTCCTCCAAGGGAAAGGTCGACGGAACGGAAAGGACCCTTCACCGTAAAGATTGACTACTTCCCGGTGCCCAAGCACCTAGAGAAACCCCCTGAAGGTTTAAAGATGCATGACGGGACTGGTGATCCCGATCGGCATCTTGATTACTTCGATACAATGATGCAATATCGAAATGTCCCGGAGGAAATCAAGTGTCGAATCTTTCCTCTTAGCTTGGAGAAATTGGCACTGGACTGGTTCAGAGCCCTCAAACTGAACTCGATATCCTCTTGGGACCAGCTGGCGAAGCTATTTTCTGCCCATTTCGCCCACTCCAAGATGAAACCGAAGTCTCGGAAAGTTTTGCAAGCAATTCGACAAGGAGAGAACGAGTCTCTCCGACACTATATTGAGAGGTTCAACAAGGAAGCTGCTCAGGTCCGGAACCTCGACGATTCTTTCCGACTTTTCTTCATAGAAGCAGGACTTCGAGAAGGAAGTCTGTTCCAAATAGATGTCGGAGTAAATCAAACCAAATCGCTTGCCGAGTTGCTCCAGCGATCTCAGAAGTACATCGACCACGAAGAAGGAGCGGTTGCAAGAAAGTCGGATGCCGACCCTGTGATGTTAAGGCCTCGAAACGAGAAGGAGGCCCGGAACGATAGTAAACCTAGACCTCGCAACCGACACCAGCATTACTCTGACCTCAACGAAACAAGAGCTAGAATTGTAGCAGAGTGCATGAACGCGGAATTTAAGGAAGTTAAGTTCCCCGATCCAATCCCACACAGACCGGGGCAGCGATCTAACAAATACTGTCGGTATCACCGAAGCAAAGGACATGACAATAACCGCTGCAATGCTCTGAAAGACGACATTGAAGACTTAATCAAGAAAGGGAAGTTGAGTCAGTACGTGGCTAAAGCACCCCGGCACGAGGCCGAGGTTAAAGAAGAGAAGGATGACCCTAAGAAGAAGGGTAAAGCTCGTCAAGAAAGGGAAGAAAGCTCGGAGGACGAGCGCGATTTTCGAAAGTCTAAAGGTCGGCCAGTAATGATGGTTATCTCTGGAGGCTACCCCGTTGAAGCTTCAGGCAAAACTATGAAAAGGAAGTGGAAGGAGATCATGTGCGCTGCTTTCACCTCGGCAGTAACCTCAACCCTGGAGCGACCTCTTCTGGCATTCGGTGACAAGGACCTGCTTGATGGCAAGCCCAACAAGCACATCCCCCTTTTAATCAGGGCGGTCATGGCCAACCACGAGATAAGGAGAATCTTGGTCGACCAGGGAAGCTCGACTGATATCATCTTTATCGACCTTGTGAGGAAGCTGCAAATCTCGGAAGAGGACTTCACCCCTTACCGAGGATCAGACTTGTCGGGCTTCAACCAAATTCCTAGTTTTGTCAGGTCCTTCGGTCTACAACTGTATCATTGGAAGACCAACTCTGGGAAGGCTCGGGGCTGTAACCTCAACGGTTCACCTTAAAATGAAATTCCACTCTTTGTGCAACAAAGTAATTACCCTGCCGACCTAGAATCCGCCCAGAGATGTTTCTATCTGCACGTAAAAGCAGACAAGCAAGGCTTAGAGGAGGGGGTTCCCCCCGTAGAAACAGAAGCCCGGAAGGATCCCAAAAAGAAGAAAATCGACCGAGCCGCCGAGGTCAATGTCACAGACCTTGATGCGAGGTACGACCCCGACAGCTCAGAGGAAGAGAGCGATGACGAGCTAGCCCGAGAGCTGAAAAAGAAAATCAGGTGACCCCAACCTAATGGAGAATTCGTATAGATCCAACTGGGGGAGGACCCAGCCCAAACTGTCCAGTTCGGATCCGACCTCTCTGAAGAAGTTAAAGCAAAGTTCGCCCAATGTCTGAAGAGGGCCCCCACAAAGCTGAATAGGAGCAAAAGTACAAAAAATAAAATCAAAATGAAGGGACTAGGAGCGGCCACTGCTTTTATGTTTTGAGATGAAAACAAGTCTTCTTTCTTCCTGTTCTCCCCTTTTTCCTCTTTTGCTCCAACAAGAAAGCTTGCACTACCCTGCTGCTGCTGCTCCTCCTCTGCTCCACTACCTCTGATTTTCCTGCAAACCATAACAGCCAATTTGTCTCAATATATTACTAGACTCTATAAAAAAAACGGAAGAAACAGAATCAAGAGGGGCATACACAGTCACGGGGACAGACGCACAGAACCGAAAACAAAATCAGAAAACAGAGAGAGGGAAAGACTGAGCTACCTCACCATCTGTGGTGGTCGCCGCCGTGCACCACCACAGAAACAGCCACCATCACCGTACACTCACCACCACCACAACACCACCGTGAGCCACCACAACACCACTGTGAACCACCTCCACCATCAAACTCCCAAAACCGTCCCCAAATACCACCCAGCTCTCCCTCTCACTTCGCAATCACCAAAAACCACCGCGAACCAACCACTACTGTCACCACCAAGTGACGCCATCCATTCCATCGCGCCTTCGTCCCTCTATTTCTCCACTGTCCCCCCTCTCTCTCCTTCTCTCTCTAGTAGATACGCTCCCCACCGTCGTCGACGGCGCCATGGTACCCTCCTTGGATGTCTCCTTCGGCGTCATCACCTCCCCGTCGCCCACCGTCGTCCACGGCGCCATGGTACCCTCCTTGGATGTCTCCTTCGGCGTCATCACCTCCCTGTCGCGCATCCGTCGTCGTTCGTAGCGTTCGCCACCAGCCATGGAGCAGACAGTCAACGGCGTTGTCTCGCGTTTGGCCATCGCCGGTCACCCCTTCTCTCCCTTCTCCACCGTAACTCTCGTTCTCTCTCCACCGTAGTGCTCTCTCTCTCTCTCTCTCTCTCCCCCTCGAGAATGTTGGCTGCGGCGCTGAAGGAAGAGGAATTGGAAAATTAGGGTTCCCTTCCTTTTTTCATTTTATATCTCAGTTAGGTTTTATTTGTTTTTTTTTTGATGAAAACTGATACTTATATTTACACCCTTGGTGTTTTATGGATACAACCCCTGTATGTTAAATTCAGATTATCAGCTAATTACACCCCCTGCGTTTTAATCATACAACACCCCCTGTGTGAGCCCAATTCGCAGATCGGGCCTCAAAACCCAACAGTGTAAGTCAATTTGTTTACTGCACCCCAGTATTAGTAATACAACCCCTATTGTTAACTGCATCCCCTTTTTTACTGATTTACAACCCACTCCGCTTTTGTGAAATGCTTTTCCTTATTTATCTTTTATTGCTCCTCAAAAACCATTTTTGTTAAAAACCTCCTAGTTTTCAAACACCAAACTTTTATTTCACACCATCCATTCTTTTTACAACAACCCCGGCCTAAAAAGCTTTTGAAAAGGAAACTCGGCCTATAGCTAAACGCACTCCCGTTTTTTTGACAAAGTAATACCCCTGTTGCTAGGTACACCCCTTGTATTTTTACTACAACCTAATTTGTTTTTATTACACCATATGGTACTCAAGCTAATTTTCTTTCTTTCAAATAATCAAACTCACGCAAAAATGGATTGTTACTGATGGTCACTCTGAGCTTCACTTGTTTGACCGTTAATAACAATTTTAATTTTCAAAACGGGCCATGAGTGATGACCACTCTTAGTTTTACTTGTTTGGTCATTACGAACGTCTATCCCAATTTCAAGAAACTAAAAAACACCAAACTCACAAACTTTTTCTACCAAGAACTACGTGCGATTTGATTCTCTACCAGGAGATACGTAGGACCAGAGGGCGGCCGACCTCTGTCAATTGCACTAGTAAAAAACCCTTTTTTTCCCTTTAAATTCGTTTCTCTCATTTTTCTCAAAAAGTACAAAAAATAACTAACCGTTTAGCGAGTCTTTTATTATTATTATTATAAGGGTAAAAACATTATTTTTGAATTAATAAACGCTTACACATTTAGTTAAAAGGTAACAATTCTTAGGAAGGATGTCGTAGGGTTCTAATACATTCCCTACGCATAAACGACTCCCGAGCCTAAATCTGGTCCGCAAGACCCCTTTATCCACTCAATAGGGATTTTCCAATGTTTGC
This sequence comes from Astragalus membranaceus, assembly GCA_039519185.1. NCBI lineage: Eukaryota > Viridiplantae > Streptophyta > Magnoliopsida > Fabales > Fabaceae > Astragalus > Astragalus membranaceus. The sequence continues at coordinate 157,937,632 of CM076848.1, read as the reverse complement.
CCTTAAACTAAAACGTTGGTGGCGGCTTCATTCAAGAATTTCGAAGAATCCCTCCTGGGGACTAATTAAGAGAGTCAAGCCTAATCAACTAAATGTGTAAGTATTTGTTAATTTTATATTTTGTTTTTGCCCTTATGCTTATTTTATTTATTTATTTTTTTCTTTATATTATTGAACCTTAGGGTAGACCACTCTTTTATTATTGTTGTTGTATATCTTTTCCAGCTTGGTTAGTTTAGGTATTTTGCCCTCATCACACACCTCACTTACACTTTTGCACACACTTTTGAGTGGGGCCCTATACCCGGGTCTGCAAATAACCTAGGATGAGTGGAGATTATTAGTGACAGTCATTCTGGATTTTATCTGTCTGACTCTCATGAAAGTCTCAGCCAGAATACGCTCTTTTATGGTATCCCACACCAGGTAGCTCGCTATCGTTGTAGATCATATCAGGAAGGGGGATTTTAGCTCTGGAGACCTTTGTGAGGAAGTGAATAGAGCTACTTGAAAGGTTGATCACCTAAGCGACCCTAGACCATGTTGAAAATCCCAATTTAGACATGACCCACCTAGGACACAGGGGCATTATACTTACCCTCTCTATCAATCTGGTTAATTTTTCTCCAAAATTAAAATCACTAAAAAAAAAACCATTTTATGCTTCTTCCCTCCATTTGCATGCATACGAGACGACATCATTCCTTTCATTCATCCTACAAAAAATTATCATAAAATAAAATCATTCTTATGTATCCCATTATCATTGCACTACCATACGTCTCAACATCTTTAAAATAACAAAACGTCATTTTTTTTATTTGTCCATTTTATCCTAGTTGCATCATCTCTCATACTCATACATCGCATTGCTATTATAAAAATTCATTTTTAAATGCATCATCTTCATGCATCATAAAAAAAACAAGGACAAAAGTCATTTATTCCCATCCATCTCAAATGCATCAGTCCTTCAACATGCGTCAAAACAAAAATCATAAATTTCTTCATTATTGCATCATTCATCACCCAATAGCATTTTGTTTGCTTTTTATTCTAGTTGAAGCATAAAAAAAAAGGGATAAACCATCACGCATTTCATTCATCTCCATTGTTGCTCATGTACAACAAACATCCATATATTCATGCATTATACTTTATTCAAAGAAACATATAAAAAAAATCACCATTCATTCATACTAAAATCATTCTTCCATAAGCATTTCATTGTTATCGCACTATCATGCATCGCGAAGATATCTTTTTTTTTTCAAAATTGCATTCATCTTGCATATCCGTACACCAAAAAATATTACCCCCATATTATATAAAGGTTATGTTCATTACTCTTTCCACGCATTAAAAAAAAGTCACTGCGAGTGTCATGCATTTTGTTTCTCCGCACACAAAAAAAAATTACCCATATAACGTTAGCATATCATTTGATCAAAAAACCAGCATCGTATTTAACATGCACCGGCATTCATTCATAATCATTCAAAATCATTATCACATAGCGTAGGCATCACATCATTTGTAAAGTCATGAACTACATTTCAAAAAAAAACATATCATTCATACATCATTTTCCCTCATGTTGTCATCCTAGTTTAAATGCATCAACTCCATGTTTGGGTATCATTTTCCCAAATAAAACAAAAAAAATCATTTCATTATAATTGTATCATTCGTCATCCAATAATTTAAAAATAAGAGTCTGCATACATGTTGCACTGCCTCTTGAAAAAATAAGAATAATTGCATTAGGATCAAACATTTATTTCTTCATGCATACATGCATTCGCATTTTTCATACATATCTGTCATCATGGTCATTATATTTTGCTAGAAAATAAAAAATCACCATAGAACGAATCACTTGTTTTCAAATACATCTCGTTCTCATGGTACTAACATGCATATCATCCTCAAAAAAAAAACAAAGACGCTACATATTTGTCCAACTTTCATCATCTTGCATACTCAAAGATATACTATATTCGTTACTCCTCTTCATGCATAGAAAAATAAAAATGCATTAGTCATCTGACATGCAAAATAAAAGAAAAAATAATAAAATAATGCCACCTTCTTGCATCATTCATCATCATATTGCATTGCCTCCGAAAAATCATTTCGGATAGTCAATCTTTTCAAGCGATCATTCAGTCACATTCCTCGCATCTGCATCATGCAATGTTATTCGTTCATTCATACATTGCATTTTTTTTCATGAAAAAGAAAAGAATAAAAAAAAAACATGATCACAATTAAAAAAATTGTGATAAATAATTGAATATCTCATTTAGCATGCATTTCCATTCATTCATAATCATTCACAAAAATCATCATCAAATAATATAGGCATTTCATCATTTGCAACATCGTGAAATGCATGTAAAAAAAAACATAGCACTCACACACCTTTTCACTCATCCAAAAAATTGCAGTTTCATTAAATCATCCATACGCCATTTCTACACCGTTTCAACATGCATCATTTCAAGAATTATGTCATCATTTTCACATCATTCAAATATACGTATTTAGCATTTCATTCTGATACATGAAAGAGGCTCTGCATCGGTCACGTGCTGCATTGCCTCCCAAAATTATTTAGAATAACTGGTCATTCATGCACGCATTTCACTCATTCGCATCTGCATTTTCGTCGTTTTTCACCATGTGTTCCTTCATGCATTAGGACACACGGTGCGTTTAACTTGATTATTCTTGTTGCGTGAGCATAGTTAGTCTTTCAACTAGAAAATAAAAAAAAAATTATCATGCATTCATAATAGAATACGGTCATCATTTTCATTATCATGGTACCAACATGCATCTCATCAACTAGAAAATAACAAAATATCATATTTTTATTTTACTTCATCTTGCATAAGCCACACGCCAAAAATGAGAAAATAATATCACATTGATATTATAAAAAAAATTACATTCATTCATTATTTCATTCAAACATGTTACTCTTCTTCATGCATCATAAAAAATAATGAAAAATAAAAGTTCTTTATACCAAACCACCTCAGACGCATCAGTCATCCATGCATGAGTCATTTTCTAAATAAAAAAACAAACACAAAAAGTCATTCATCATCCAAAACATATTTCAGTTAGCAATAAGTGACGATTTGCACGCTATATTGTCTCCAAAAAGTAAAAAAAAATCGTTTAGAATAGCTGATCTTTCCAAGAGATCATTCCCTTCGCGCATTTCCCGCATTTGCGTTATCATCAGACATATTCATCATCGCGTGCATCACATGTTTCTAGAAAAGAGTAGAGAATAATCATGAACAGGATTTCAAAAATTGTGAACATCTCATTTTTTTATGTATTTCCATTTTAGGCGTCTGCATTTTCATCTCATGCATATACATTATCTTGTGTTCATCCCTACAAAAAACATGAGCACATTTTTTTAAAAGATTGATGAGAGATGAGGTGGGGTTGATTATTTCTTCTTTGAAAAAGTTTATCTTAGCTACAAACTCAAGGTGTTTTCAGACACTCAATTTTCAAAAAAAGAAGTTATTCACTGTTTGCAGCTCATTCATTTCTTCAGCAAAATGATGCATCTCATCAATCCAATGATAAACGATCCAAATGGTCCATTTTGTTAACTAATGTGTCATCAAAAATTTCTCCTATCATGTCGTTGACTATGTTAACCCTCTGTGAAGCATTCGTATAGTGAACTTGTATGCAATGTGCATTTACTCTTGTTTGAGTCAGTTAGTGTCCACATCTTTGCATCTTATCATCATTGTAGCGACTGAAAAATCCGGGTGAGGATTCCTCGAAGGTTCAAAAATGAAGCCGCCACCAAAGTTTAATTATAAGGGAAAACATTGGAAAATCCCTTTTGGAACGGATAAGGGTCCTTGAGACCAGATTAGGGTTCGGGAGTCGGTTATGCGTGGGGAAGGTATTAGCACCCCACGGCATCCTTCTTAAGGAAGGTTACCTGCTAATTAGTTGTAGGAAAGAAAGTTAATTTTGAAAACGTTTATTTTTACCCTTTTATTGTGAATTGAGAAGAAAGAAGAAAATTGATATTTTATTTAGGAAAATGATTATTTGGGAGAAGACTAAAAATGGTTTTTTATTAGTGCAATTGACAGAGGTCGGCCGCCCTCTGCTCTTACGTATCTCTTGGTAGAGAATCAAATCACACGTAGTTCTTGGTAGAAAAATGTTTGTTGTTTGGTATTTTTTAATATAGGGATCTTAGGACTCCTGAGTGATCAGTTCATTTGTCCTAAAAACGATGACTAACCTGACTGTACAGTCGGCTTAGTCCCCTACTTTGTGAAAATAGAGTTTTTGGAGTTTGGAAAATGGTTGGAAGTGGGTTTGTTTGATTTTATTGGAATAGGGGTTTTAGGATTCCTGAGCCGTACGGCTCATTTAACCTAGAACGCTGACTAACCCGTCTGTACAGTCGGCTTAGTCCCCTATTTTGAGAATTTGATTTGTGGAAATAAGTATGTTTGTGTTTATTTTGATTTAGGAATTGTTTGTTTTAAATAGGGATTTTAGGCCATGATCCGTAACGGTTCATTAGTGGCCTAAAAAGCAGACTAACCCGACTGTACAGTCGACTTAGTCCCCTATTTGTATTTTTGCAAAAAGAAATATTCATATATTTATTTTTATAAGTTTTTTGTAAAAGAAAATAATAAAAAAACGAAAAGAGATGGTGCAGTAGTAAAACATGGTGTATTTAGCAGAAGGGAGTTGTGTTATTAAAACTGGGTGTGGAAAGCAACAGCCCGGTTTGTAGACTGTCCACGAACTCATGGGCTTTTCAGGGGGGTGTGCATATTAAATCGTGGGGTGTAAGGAGTGATCTGATTTTTAAAATGCAAAGACGAAAATATCCCTAAGTGTCTACACTATATAAGGCAATCTAAAAATAAACCCTAAACCTAATTTCTTTCCCTCTCACGCTCCAGCTGCTGCGCCGTTTCAAACCCCATTTTCGAACCCTAATTCCTTCACTCCCCCAATCTCTCCTCAACCCTAAACCGACGCCGTATCCAGCAGAAGATGCAGAGAGAGAGGGAGGGCTTGCGAAGGTTACGGTTGGGAGAAAGAAAGCGAGGTCTCAGAGAGAGAGAGAGAAGGGGGACGAAGGAAGTGAGAGAAAAAAAGGAAAGTGATTTACGAAGGAAAGAGGAGCTTCGCGAAGAAGGGAGAAGACGACGGTGAGATCGCCGGAGAAGAGAAGCCTGCGACGGGGCGATGGAAGGCCGGTGATGGCGTAAATGGGGAGGAGGCCCTAACGGTGGTCTTGGGAACCAACCACCGTACACGGTGGCCGGAGGTTTGCTTCTGCTCCCTCTTTTTTCTATTGTGTTTCTGTTTTCGTTTTTCTCTTCTCTCCTACTCTTTCTTTCTGATTTTTGATGTTTTTTTTGCTGTTTCTGTGGGCGGTTCTTGGTGCGGTGGCGGAACGCAAAACGACGACGCGGAGGAGCGCGGAGGCCACGCCTCACGGCGATGACCTCCGCCGGTAATGGCGGTCGGAATCTGGGTAAGTTTTTTCCTATTTTTCACTTTCTGATTTCCTGTTTTGATCTCTGCTGCATCTGTTTCTGGATTTCTTTGTATTTGCTGTTCCGAACCCTTAAACTTAAATTTTCACAACTAAACCTATTTGATTTTATCCCTAATCCTAGTTTTCATAAACCCTAAATCCTAATTTTAAACTGATTACTTAACTTTTGGTCAAATTAAATCTAAACCTAATCTTTCTAACTACAAGGGAGCTGTTTGTCGTACCCTGGTTATTCCATTCATGATGCAGATTAATTTTCTAAACCTAATATTAAAAAACCTAGTTAGTTCCTAAAATTTTTTACATCTAGGAAACCCAAGCATATGAAGAAATATTACAGATCATACTTATGTGATGCTATATGTACAAATTATGAACATCTCAAAAAACTAAAACATTACGAATTAAACATCTGCACCTACATGTTTCTTTTTGTGTTTTCGGATTTTACATGATAAATAGAAAATACCAACCTGTATTCCAGCTTCTGAACTATTGTTTGACTGCTGTTAAAACCCTGCTACTGTTATCCTGACTGCTGCCACTCCTGCTGCTACTCTTCCTGGATTTTTTTAGTGTTTTGTGATTAGGGTTTCAATGCGAAAACCCTAATCTTTTGGTTCTGAATTTGTGTGTTCTGTCTGATTTTCTGTCTGTCCCTTTCTCTGTGATTCAAGCTTGTTTTTATAGGCAATTTTTAGGTTTAGGAAATTAATTTCTGATTCTATCCTGATTTTGTTTTCCTATTTCAGATTTGATACTTGCTCAGCAAGAACAAGATGTTGGGCTGGAGGTTGGAGAAGACTTGGTGGGCAAGGAACCAAGAAGGCCCAGCTGCTGTCGAAGCAGCTGTCATTTTGGGCTGATGCGCCCTTTTTGATTTTTGTGTTTTTTTTGTATTTATTTTTTATTATTTTCGGATTGTATTATTTTTGTATTTTTTAATTTAAATTTTTGGATTGTTGTAAATTAATTTTTATTAATTCTGATTTTTATTATTTTGGGATGCTTGTAAGGTGCTATTTGGACAGATTTTTGTTTTTGGTTGAAGTGGAAGAGAATGATTAAATTGGGCCAAGCCCAATCAAAACTAAACATAGTCCCAACTTAGAAAAATGGCTGAAATAAAGCCCAATTAGAACAAATTTAAGATCAAGTCCAATCTAGCTCCATAGGTCTATTTAGGCAACCATTAGACATAAGCCCAATTATTAAAAATTGGTTCAAAACACTAAGCGCAAGCTCAAATAGGGAAGCTAATGAAATCAAGCCCAAAAAGGTTGGACGTAGGCCCAATTGGACAAATCGGTCCAAATCAGAAACAAAACAGCGCTCGAAGTGCCATAGGCTTGTGACACGGGGTTAAAGCGATTATTATAAAAGTCCGGGCAAAATTAGGGTATAACAATCTATATAGCCATTGTCCATTGTCCATCCCATTCATATGCCACACCCAATCTATATAGCCATTCCCCTAACTCAGTCACCTTTCTCAACCTCACTAAAAGCAACCATTTGAAATCCCATTACCAATTGGGGCAATCCCCTCACCCTTCACTCATCTCATCCCCTTGTTATATTCACATCCACAAAACCATACCGGGGCAATTTCTCAACCCATTATCCTAAATAAACCCTTTCACAATGCTACTCCAGTCAAGGCAACCTTGTCATTGTCATAATTGGGGCAACACCAAACTCCATGGGTTGAGGCAAAAATCTCTTGCTTTCCATCTTTCATTCCAAAGTCATGGCATTCTCAATTCATTATCTCCTCTACACCCCATGTTGTTGTCACCACTAGACAGGGGCAAGTTATGCATTCACCGCCATCGACTGTGATGGGGCAGCCCCACATTTTTTGGGTTGGGGAGAACCTACCTTTTCATGACTTTGGCCAAAACCTGTCATTTATCCCTTCATCTGTCCATACCCTAGGTCTCTAGAACCCCGAGTTAACTGACTCATTCATCTATACTTGCATTACTATACTTCTTTGCTAAACAATGCTTCAAAGAGAGAAAACACAGGTTAATAATGTGAAGTTGGAAACTCACGTGGTTAACTTTGCGGACCTAAAATTCAGTCATCATGGGACACCATAACGAAAAGAACAATGTGAAGGAGCTTGCAAATGCAATCAAATACTGTTTATACATCAGTGTCTGGGAATAACAACTTTGAGATTGCCAAAGTTTGAATTCAAATCAAATCCAATAAATGACTATTCCAGAATTTTCACCTTTCTGCTTCTCGCATCAAAAATCTCATTTCTCATCATTACAAAAAAGAAAAAATCTTTTTGCATCATCAACCAAATCATAGCATAAATCATTCCACCATGCAATCATGCATCTACCATAGCACCTGCACCCAAGTAGCACATCTGCATTCGCATGTCATCTTCCGTCGCATACACGGCTTATCAATTTCTGTTTTCGATCAACTTCAGCATCCATCATTCACGGGCTTTTTTGTAGTCCATTTACTTTTGCATTGCACATTCATCACATTGCACACATATAACACTTTTTGCTTCGATAGACGTGCCAAGTTCCGGTCTCATCGTTGCCAAAAAGCTTTCTACATCACCAATCATATCATTTGCTATGCATTCATGTGTTTTATTCACCATAGCATTTGCATCAAAGTTCACATTGCATGCATCAAGAAAGGAAGCAAAATAAATAAGGAAAAGCAAAAAGAAAAGTCCATCCATTACATTTATCATCACACCAAAAATTAATCACTACAATCACATTCACATCTCATACACCGTCCGTCAACTTTCCCATTCTGTCAGTTACAACACCCATTGTCTGCCCCATTTCATTCATCATCAGGTACCAATCATTGCACATTCATCACATTCCATGCATAACATTTTTGCACCAATCATGTCATTTACCATGCGTTCATATGCTTCCTTTTATTCACCATAGCATACAATCATTATAATCACATTCATATCTCATCTGCATACAACCGTTTGTCGACTTTCTCATTCCATCAGGTTCAACACCCATTTCATTCATCATCCCACTAGATACCAATCATTGTACGTTCGTCACATGCATAACATTGTTTGCTTCGATAGATGTGCCAAGTGTCGGTCTCATCGTTGCCCAAAAAAGTCTTTTACATCACTAATCATATCATTGTGCCATGCATTCGCGTGTTTTCATTTATTCACCATGACAATTGCATCGAAGCATTACATTTGCATCACATTCGCACTCTCATTTCATACACTCATTATAATAAGAAAAAAGGCAAAAAGGGCAAAAATCGCTCATTCCATTACATTCATCATTCCGCCAGAATTAATCAGCACAATCACATTCATATATTATCTGCATTCACATATGTTGTTTGTCAACCTCCATGTCCCATCAACCTCAACTCACATCATCTGCCACGTTTCATTCATCCCATCGGACACCTACCATTTCACATACCTATATTGCACGCCTACATCATTCGTTGCATTTTTAGACATGCCAAATATAGATAGCTTTTCCCTTCTCAGGTAAATGCATTCATTAGGTATGTTCTAGGCAAGTACGCCATGTGTCAATCCCAATATTTTGTTCCCTCAAAGTCAGTGCTCCAAGCGCTGGTCTCATATCACGAATCAGAGTCTCAGTACTTTTGCAGACCCCCAGTGGTCCTTCAGAGCCTAACCGCTCCTTCAGACCATCAATGGTCCTTCAATCCAGATCGCACGTCGCGTTATCGAGCAACCGACGGATCATCCGACCCCAGGTCCTTCAGACTAGCTGTGTCCGCCTAAAAAACACAGTGGACGTCCTTCGAGGTGAGCAAATCAGGTCAATGACCTGACCTTGCCACCCATGGCCGCTCGAAAAAGGCCACCCCCCAAGCAGACCGTTTTACTAGTACCGTTGCTAGTTTGCGCTCCATCAGACCCATTGGTCCATCAGGCTTAGGCATGCCCTTCAGACCTCGTCGGTCCTTCAGTTTAACTCCAATCAATGCGCCAAGCATCGACTGCGAATTAGACCATCAGAGCCCAGTGCTCCTTCAGATCCCCGGTGATCCTTATTTACTCTTGTTCTATGTCAACCCAATTTTTCAAGAATTTCTATAAAAAAAAGAATCATAGTCTTGACAAAATTAGTGTCTTTTTATCTTTATTTCTATTTTACTCGAGAAATTTGAAAACTCTTCGTACTTCCTAGTAAAATATAAATAAAGAGGGGCAACTGTCATACCCTAATTTTGTCCTGCTAATTTAAAGTTTATTAGAAAATCCAAAGTATTGTTTTTGCCATTTGCGCGTGTCATTCCTGATCATGTACAGGTTTCACTCTCGTGCATGCGTGTCACTTGTCATCATGCGCGCGTGTTATTCCTAATCATGTACGCCTTTTTATTCTAGTCGCGGACGCGTGTTCACTTCTCATCGTGTACGAGTGCTCATTTTAGTACTCATTATTTTATTGTTATAGGTATTAGTTTAATAAGAAAATATAATAAAAATCAGATTTGAATAATTGCTTTTTATTATATTACTATAATCAGTTTTTCTTTACAAATAAAGAAGTCAACTTTAGTACATATATAGACAAAAAATTAATTAAAAGCAAAAGTACAAAAAATAAAATCAAAATGAAGGGACTAGGAGCAGCCACTGCTTTTATGTTTTGAGAATGAAAACAAGTCTTCTTTCTTCCTGTTCTCCCCTTTTTCCTCTTTTGCTCCAACAAGACAGCTTGCACTACCCTGCTGCTGCTGCTCCTCCTCTGCTCCACTACCTCTGATTTTCCTGCAAACCATAACAGCCAATTTGTCTCAATATATTACTGGACTCTATAAAAAAAACGGATGAAACGGAATCAAGGGGGGCATACACAGTCACGGGGACAGACGCACAGAACCGAAAACAAAATCAGAAAACAGAGAGAGGGAAAGACTGAGCTACCTCACCATCTGTGGTGGTCGCCGCCGTGCACCACCAGAGAAACAGCCACCATCACCGTACACTCACCACCACCACAACACCACCGTGAGCCACCACAACACCACTGTGAACCACCTCCACCATCAAACTCCCAAAACCGTCCCCAAATACCACCCAGCTCTCCCTCTCACCTCGCAATCACCAAAAACCACCGCGAACCAACCACTACTGTCACCACCAAGTGACGCCATCCATTCCATCGCGCCTTCGTCCCTCTATTTCTCCACTGTCCCCCTCTCTCTCTCCTTCTCTCTCTAGTAGATACACTCCCCACCGTCGTCGACGGCGCCATGGTACCCTCCTTGGATGTCTCCTTCGGCGTCATCACCTCCCCGTCGCCCACCGTCGTCCACGGCGCCATGGTACCCTCCTTGGATGTCTCCTTCGGCGTCATCACCTCCCTGTCGCGCATCTGTCGTCGTTCGTAGCGTTCGCCACCAGCCATGGAGCAGACGGTCAACGGCGTTGTCTCGCGTTTGGCCATCGCCGGTCACCCCTTCTCTCCCTTCTCCACCGTAACTCTCATTCTCTCTCCACCGTAGTGCTCTCTCTCTCTCTCTCTCTCCCCCTCGAGAATGTTGGTTGCGGCGCTGAAGGAAGAGGAATTGGAAAATTAGGGTTCCCTTCCTTTTTTCATTTTATATCTCAGTTAGGTTTTATTTGTTTTTTTTTTATGAAAACTGATACTTATATTTACACCCTTGGTGTTTTATGGATACAACCCCTGTATGTTAAATTCGGATTATCAGCTAATTACACCCCCTGCGTTTTAATCATACAACACCCCCTGTGTGAGCCCAATTCGCAGATCGGGCCTCAAAACCCAACAGTGTAAGTCAATTTGTTTACTGCACCCCAGTATTAGTAATACAACCCCTATTGTTAACTGCATCCCCTTTTTTTACTGATTTACAACCCACTCCGCTTTTGTGAAATGCTTTTCCTTATTTATCTTTTATTGCTCCTCAAAAACCATTTTTGTTAAAAACCTCCTAGTTTTCAAACACCAAATTTTTATTTCACACCATCCATTCTTTTTACAACAACCCCGGCCTAAAAAGCTTTTGAAAAGGAAACTCGGCCTATAGCTAAACGCACTCCCGTTTTTTTGACAAAGTAATACCCCTGTTGCTAGGTACACCCCTTGTATTTTTACTACAACCTAATTTGTTTTTATTACACCATATGGTACTCAAGCTAATTTTCTTTCTTTCAAATAATCAAACTCACGCAAAAATGGATTGTTACTGATGGTCACTCTGAGCTTCACTTGTTTGACCGTTAATAACAATTTTAATTTTCAAAACGGGCCATGAGTGATGACCACTCTTAGTTTTACTTGTTTGGTCATTACGAACGTCTATCCCAATTTCAAGAAACTAAAAAACACCAAACTCACAAACTTTTTCTACCAAGAACTACGTGCGATTTGATTCTCTACCACGAGATACGTAGGACCAGAGGGCGGCCGACCTTTGTCAATTGCACTAATAAAAAACCCTTTTTTTCCCTTTAAATTCATTTCTCTCATTTTTCTCAAAAAGTACAAAAAATAACTAACCGTTTAGCGAGTCTTTTATTATTATTATAAGGGTAAAAACATTATTTTTGAATTAATAAACGCTTACACATTTAGTTAAAAGGTAACATTCCTTAGGAAGGATGTCGTAGGGTGCTAATACCTTCCCTACGCATAAACTACTCCCGAGCCTAAATCTGGTCCGCAAGACCCCTTTATCCACTCAATAGGGATTTTCCAATGTTTGCCCTTAAACTAAAACGTTGGTGGCGGCTTCATTCAAGAATTTCGAAGAATCCCTCATTCGGATTTTTCGGTGGCTACACTGGGCGCCAGTTTTGTTGTGGCTGGTTCTGCTGTTGGCGCCCTGTTGCTGGGCGCCAGTCTCTGTGGTGGCTGTTCCTGTTGTTGGCGCCCTGTTGCTGGGCGCCAGTCCCTGTCATGTGGCCGTTGTGTGAATTGGTGTCCTTGGTGTCGGTGGGGGATTGTTGTCATAGGTGTTGGTGATTGGTGACTTTTGGTGATTATTGGTGATAATATAACAGGTGATGACATAAAAGGTTATGTGCCTATTCCATGGGCTAAGGTGATGGGTCTATGACCACTCGGTGATATTGGTGATGCTATATTAATTAAATGTCCGTTGTGTGCTGATTGTCTGGTGCATTGTCCATGGTGTCGCATATATTGCATATGCATTATTTTGGTGACGTTGGCTTTGGCCGTTGGAGCTATAGGTGATGATGGTGATGCTCATATAGGTGATGTGCCCATACTGGCTACTTTATTGGTGATGATTGGTACCACATGCATATGCACGTTGGTGTGGGTTTCATCTCATATAATTACTCATGATGTTAATGATGATTGTTGGTGATTTATTAATTGATGCTGTTGTGATGCGGTTGATATAGTGTTGTACTCGAGCATATTGCCTATCGTATATGCTATTATAATGTTAGATATCTCACCCCTTCTGTTTGAATGTTACCCCTATGTTGGTAACGTGCAGGTGATAGTGAGTGAAGGCAAGTCTACCTTCGCTAGTAGAGTCAGGTGTCGTCGCTCTGATACGTAGCACTCGGGGGGAACGAACGCTGGACTTTATTAGTGTCTCTGTTATTTTAATTTTTGAAGTTTTATGGTGATGTATAACTATTTAATTGAACTATGATTTTATTCCGCTGCTGGTTGATATTATGACGTGCTAGGTGTTGCATTGTTTTAATGGTGAAACTTTTTATTTGGCGTGTGATGTTTAACGGTGTAAGTGTAGCATCCCTTGTGGGTGTATTGAAAATGTTTTGAAAACTCTGATTTTTGTCGAAAATTTTCCGGGTAGAAAAGGGGTGTTAAAGATAGGACCGGGCAATTAAATTAATATTACAAGTTACCCCGGATACGGCCGGGCCCTCATGTTCAAAAATTAATTTCAAAAACTCCGGTTCCGGCCGGAACCCAGGACTCTCTTCGCCGCTGGTTCCACCCGGAACCCAACAATCAACCAACAGGAAGATCACTTCTACTCGCAACTTAGACTAGGGATGGCGCGGATAAAGGAGTTCACGCTCCTCAGAAACGGAGTTGAGCTTAACAATACGCCCCTCTTCAACAGTGTGATCCACACTCATAATCCCCCAGTCTAGAGGAAGAGAAGGGTGAATCACGGCAACTTGGGCAAGCGCCTTATCAAAACTCTCCGCAGCCACCTTATCAACTATCATCTCATTCTCGGTGCTTTGGAGTTGGTCGCGTGTCTGTTTGAGCTCCATTTCCAGCTCGACGACCCGGAGTGAGGGATCCACGCTGGCTCCAACCTTGATCTGCCCTGTTTTCCGGATTTCAGCTTCAAGTTCGAAGACCCGAACCCTCAAAGAGGCAACCACCTCCTCGGCCTGCCTCCCTTGGCCCTCAAGCTCGGAAATCCGGAGCTCAAGCTCTTTGCTTTGATTAAGGGCAGAGTCCCTCTCCTTTTCAAGCTTACCCCTCTCCGCCTGGAGTGTGGTCAGATCTTCCTGGGTCTTCGAAAGAGTCGAAGACAGCAACTCATACTTTTTCTGAAGCTCAACTCGGAGATCCCGTTCAGCATCCCTCTCAGCCAGGGCCCCTGAAATAGCAGAAATAAGAAAGTTGAGAAGGGAAATAACCAAAAAGAGAAGCCAAAGAAATTTTTAAGATCGGAACCTGGTGTTACCTTTCGCCTGGCTCTCCGCCTCGACCCTTTGGAACTTTGAAACGTCGGCCAGATGCCGAAACAACCTAGCAGCGGCCTCAACCGGATCAACCCGGGAATCCTCTTACTGCTTCTTCAAAAACTCGCCATCTATCGAGATACCAGAAGATCTCGAAGCTTTATGCTTCCCGTGGCGACCCTTTTTCGAAACTCGAGGAGAACCAGTCCGACCATCCTGCACCTGCGTTCCTGGAGCCTGGGAAGCGGAGGCAGGATCTCCCTGCGACGAAGAGCGCTGCCTTTTCCGATGTAGAAGATCAGTCGCCTGATTCTCAGCGCTAGCCATACTGGCCACGGTGATGGTGTTGATCAGAACGGCAGGCAAGGGCTCATCCCGATGAGGGGTGGGATGGGGATTCTGCTGGGTACCAGCCCTCTTTTCTGAAATTGCCCTCAAGCGGGAAAACCTGTCAGGCCCCATACTATCTGCGAATCAAAACAAAGAAAGAAGGTTAAAAGAAGCAGCAACTAAAAATTAAAGGAGCTGTTGGCTATCAAAACCTACCAAGCACGGCAATCACTTAGGACCTAGAGCCCACCCCGACCAGCCGAGCTACATCAATCCCGAACTTCTTGGGATCCCGATAGAGTATCAGGTCGGCAAAGTTGGTCAGGATCGTCAAAGAGTCTTGATCTTCCGGAGCTAACCGGCTTAAACTGACAGTATACGCGTGGGGCCGCCTATTGAAATGAGAGAGGGACCACCCTATTTGAAACTTGGTGGACTCCAGGGACTCCCCGTTCGTAGCATACTTACCGACGTGCCTCACGACCTCCTCATTCACAGGCTCGACGAAGAAGTATTTGTTTTTCCAATTTTTCAAAGAATCGGAATAAGGCATGAAAATTTTAATACCCCTCCTGGCCCGGAAGCTCAAATATTCCCACCAATTCTTTGTTCCGTCCTCGTGCCTCCGGTTAACCTCAAAGAGGTAAAAGAACAGATCAGAGGAGATTGGCCTCTCCAAGTGAATACAAATTAGCTCGAAAGCCCGTAGGAACGCCCATGCATTGGGGTGAAGCTGGGAGGGGGCGAGGTTCAGAATCCCCAAGGCCTCTTGCTGAAAGGCGGTGAAGGGGGGGCTAATATACATGTCAAAAATCGTCACTCCATACATGACGAACTTCAAAGCTTTTGGCCAAACGGCTACATGTTGACCTTCGGCCATCCCCTCCACGTTCCAGACCTGATCCTTCCGAGAAATGCGGTTGACGAGGTGGCTCAAGTCATCCCCGGACCGGTAGACGGACTGAATCCCCCTCAACGTTTCTGACACCCAAGAATACTCCCGAGGGACATGCAGGGGTTGAGACAAGAGAACAACGACCGGCCCAACCCCGGCTCCGCTATCATCCGAACTCCAGCTAGTGTTACGACTTTCAGCAACCTCGGCTCCGCTATCATCGGAACTCCAGCTAGTGCTCCCTTGTTCTTCATTGTTTGGCTCGACATCGGACTCCTCCGAATCGAGAACCAATATCTCAGGATGATCTTCCTCCTGCAGCTCATTGCTGGGAACCCCGGGAGAGCGGTCTTCGACGTGAAGACTGATAGGAGTGGAACCCAGACCATCTTGAACTTCGGGTACAGCCGACCCGGGGGCACCAGTACGAAGTTCCACCGAGTCTCTAGCATCTAAAGCCATTGCTTTTGCAACGGCGGGGCGATCAACGTTAGCAATCCGACGAGTCTGTTTTGTCCTCGCCAGATCGGACCTGCAGAAATGGGGTCTTGGCGATTCAGGTTGATACTTAAACAATGGGTCCACAACCAAGTCGGAACCCGACCTGACGACCCCCACTCTGTATCAATAAATGCGGGGTCCAAGAGGACCCGACCATAGCCTAAAGCTAGAAACAACAAATAGAAGAAGGGGGACTAACCTTGCAGAATAGGAAGCTCGCCGACGCTTGAATCGGATCACGTACTTCAATGGTCTCACCGAGACTCACCGCAGAACTCTAAAAGACGAGGGGTGCTAAAAACGAGTTTAAGATCGGGAGTCAGAGAAATTCTCAGAAATCAGTGCAAAGTGAGGGAGGTCCCCTCTTCTATTTATAGGAAACTGAGGGCCTCTAATGGGCCTGGGCCTAGGCTACGCGATCCATCGCAAGCCCCTAGACAGGCGCGTCCCCCTAAGCGCCATCATTACTCCAATCACCCTCAAACGACGCGTCCCATCAATGACGGGCGTGGAAATCGATGCATCACTTTAAGTGAAACGCCTCGAGTCACTCGGCCTACCTCGGTCTCAGAAGATCGCCAAACTGTAATGGGAATCAATGTATGGAACGCCTCGACTCACTCGACCCACCTCAGCAGACCGTCAGGAAACCGGCCCGGCCTGAGTCTCTCAAGCTCGGAGGTTGGGGGCAAAACTTAAGCAGAAGCAAAGCCCGGCTTTGAAAGCTCATCGCGGCCTTCCCAAAATAACAAGTCTAGCCCGCCCCAAGGCGACCCGACTTGGGGGGCAACTGTTATGGATTGGGCCTTTATCTCTAAAGGCCCAACACCACTTTCAGATCCATCAACCAATGGTGGAGATTAAAGACCTAGATCCAATGGTTCCCATTGGATCCCAAAACCTATAATTAAGCAATCAATGCTAACATTAATGGTAATCCTCTCACTTGTAATTGACTCACTCACTGACTTGAGCGTCGGAGTGTCATTGCAGGTACCACCCCACCTCGGATCGGAGCCTAAACCCGGATTGACCAAAAACTCAAATACCAACTATCTCGGATCGACCCGGTATTCAAGATCGGATACCCCGTCAGGGATACGGTATCGAACACTATGGATTAGTCAACAGACGTTATAAATTATGATGGTTCAATGTAAATGCTATGAAATTAGTCAACAGACATTATAAATTATGAAGACCTCTGTGTTGTTTTCAAATAATATATTGCTCGGGTCTGGTTTAGTAGACAGAGTGGCAAAAATCTAAGTACTTGAAATACCCCAAGCAGATAACAGTTGTCAATTATGTTGAAACCTGGAGGAAATATTGACTTTGGTAAAGTCGAAGCCTGATTCTGTGTAGAGTGTAAAACACACTTAACATTATAGAAGTAGCTAATTCACGATCTTTCAACTTTGTTCATGGATTTAATCTTCCACCCCTTTACTCTCCTGCCAGTTGACCACTGTCACTCTTGCATGTTCTCTTGCAATTGTCTCTCTATGTGACCCTTGTCCATTCCTGATCAGCCAAACATCGTTGACTCCTTTTTTCCCCTATTATGAGCTAGGGTAAAATGGCTTTCATATACTTTCTGCCATTGTTTGCATTTTGTAGCTCTACACTCTAATTTTTTTTTGTTAGTCTTTATAGATCAATCAATCACTAACTTGGATGTCAAATTTATATTGTTTTAGATTTTTTTTTAATTCTGGTTTTAGTATATTGTTTTAGATAGAAGAAGCTCGAACCAAGGTTTCTGAAGCATCGACAAAAAAGTATAATGATGTTCTTGATGCACAAGAGAAATGCACAGATTTGGAGAACACATTGAAAGATATAACAAAGGAACTTCAGAACTTTACCAAAGAAAAAGAATTTATTGAAAAGGGTCAAACAAAGGCATTAGAGAAGCACACTAAGCTTGAGTTTGATGTCAAAGACTTGCACGTTCTATTATCATCTTACACGTTCTTTTGATTGGATGGATCTGTACCTGATTTGTTAGCAATTCGATGGTGGTACCCAACAGGCCCATTCGTGTGGCCCAATAGCCAGGATGGCTGAAAGGCTCTAGTCAGTAATTTTTATGGTGAAATTAGTAATGGATATTATCTTGTTTTAATTTAGTCCCTGTTGTCCTTAAGTGGCACGTGGCCCAGCTGTCTGATCCATTAGTCCTAGAAACCCTAAGTATTTAAGATGTAATGCTGCCTCTTTGAAGGGAAGGAAAAATCTGAAGTTGTTTTATGCTTATTTTTTTTCTTCCCTTGCAACCCTAGATCTAGTGATTAGCTAGTGTAGCCTATCAATTTGGTGCTTTCATCTTGTTTCTCAATGCCTCCAAACCCTACAAATCCCTCATCCAAGGACCTTGAAGATGCAATTCAAGCTTCCTATCAGCATATGGATGAAATTCTCCATGACAACAACCAACAGCTAGAGCAACAGCTAGGAGAAAAGCTGGGTTCTATGAATACAAGGTTGGATAATCAGCAACATCTCATGGATTCCAGATTTGAAACCCTCACAACACTGATTCATGAAAAGTTTGCTGCACAGCGGCATTCCCCTTCATCAGGTACCCCTACTTCCCCTTTAATACTCCTGGTTATGAACATGCTGCTACCCATGCTATATCTATTCCTACCCCACAACAATACCCCAAATTCCACTGAGTCAACCCAGTGTTACCCTTGCTGGTTTTCCACCACCACCACCCTTTGCACCACCCAACCTAATTGTGACGTCACCTTACCCAATTTTTCCCCAATTTCCCCATTTTATGCAGCCTATGTACTCTCCACAGTTTTCCCAAACTACCCCTCAAACCCCTTTTTGATCACCAAAAATAGAGATGGGTATTTTTGATGGCACATATCCTTTGGAATGGTTGTTTCAAGCTGAGAAGTTTTTCGCATTTTATTATATTCCACTAGAAAATCGTTTACCCATGGTTTCATTTTAAATGAAAGGGGAAGCCCTTAGTTGGTTTAAATGGATGCACCAAAACAACCAAATTGTTGATTGGCCTACCTTTTCTCGCGCCCTAGATCTCCGATTTGGTCCTTCCACTTACGAAAATCACCAGGCCCAACTTTTTAAACTTAAACAGATTGGTTCAGTTGCAGAATATCAAGCTAATTTTGAAAAATTGGGTAATAGGGTCTTGGGACTACCACCCGATGCAATTTTAAATTGTTTTATCTTTGGCTTAAACCCAGAAATCAAAAATGAAATAGCTATCCAAAGACCCTATTCAATTTCTCAAGCTATTGGTTTAGCCAAATTAATTGAAGCCAAGATCAAAGATGACAAACCCAAATTTTCAAGACCTTTCTCTCAAAACCTTAGTTCAACCCCAAACACAAACCCACCTAACCTAAAGCCAGCGCAAACCTCAACTACAGCTACAACACCAACTACACCCTGCCCACCCAAGCCCCACCTACAAACACATCCAGACAAAGCCAACCAAAATATCCTATTAGGCGCATAAGCCCGGCTCAAAGGGAAGAGCGTCGTGCCCAAGGACTATGCTACAACTGTGATGAAAAGTTTATTCCGGGTCACAAATGTGTTAGTGGTCGTTACCTCCTGCTGATGCTAGAGGAAGATGAAGAGATTGACACTAATGTTACACAAGGGGATGAAGCTGTAAGTGGAACAGAAGAGACATACTTTCAACTATCCCCTCAAGCCCTCACAGGGCAATTTTCACCTCAAACACTCAAGTTCCATAGCCTAATTGGAGGACTGATAGTTATGGTTCTAGTTGACACTGGGAGCACACATAACATCCTTCAACCAAGAATTGTTGAGCATTTGAGACTACCTTCTTCAAAAATCCCAAAATTTTCAGTCATGGTTGGAAATGGATCCCAGTTACACTGTCACGGGGTTTGTAATGACGTCCCCATTAACCTAAAAAACCAATCCTTTTGCTTACCATTCTACTTACTCCCAATTGAAGATGCTGATGTAGTCCTTGGTATGGAGTGGCTTAGAACCTTGGGTCCTATTCATGCAGACTTCTCTATCCCATCCATCACCTTCCAACATAATAATGAGTTTATAACACTAACAGGAGAACCTAAATCCAACCCATCCCAATCCAGCTACCACCAACTTTGCCAGCTTTACACACTAACTCAATTGCCTCCCTTCACCTTCTAAGCTTTGAGTCCAATGAACCACCTTTAGACCCACCCCAAACACCCAAAAACCCTATTAACTCCATACCACAAAACCTACCACCTGAGATAAAATTCATCCTTCTAAATTAGCCAACTGTTTTCCAAGAACCACATGGACTCCCACCTTCTAGACATCATGACCATTGTATTCCACTACTCCCAAACACCCCACCCATCAATGTCAAACCTTACCGTTACCCTCACTCACAAAAAGAAGCTATGACTTCTCTAATCCATGAAATGCTACAAGAGGGTACTATTGTTCCTAGTAATAGCCCTTACTCATCCCCTGTTTTATTGGTGAAAAAGAAAGATGGAACTTGGAGGTTTTGTGTGGATTATAGAGCCCTTAATGCTGTCACTGTTAAGGACAGATTCCCAATACCTACTATTGACGAGCTTCTTGATGAACTTGGCTCAGCTAAAATATTCACCAAGATAGATCTACGCTCAGGTTATCACCAGATCCGGGTTGCACCAGAAGATACTCATAAAACAGCTTTCAGAACTTTCGATGGACATTAGGAGTTCCTAGTCATGCCTTTTGGGCTGTCTAACGCTCCGTCCACATTTCAATCAGCTATGAATGATTTACTTAGACCCTTCTTACAACGGTTTGTTTTGTTTTTTTTTTCTAACATTTTGATCTATAGACGTTGTTTATCTGATCATTTGCTTCATTTAAGGCTTGTTTTAGACTTACTTCAGACCCATCATTTCGTTGCAAAATTATCTAAGTGTGTGTTTGCAATTGATATTGTTTATTACCTAGGCCATGTTATTTCTGTTGATGGTGTATCCCCAGATCCAGATAAAGTTCAAGCTATCATAGATTGGCCGGAGCCACGTTCACTCACGACACTCAGGGGATTCTTAGGCCTCACCGGGTTCTATAGACGATTTGTGCGCCACTACGCCTCTCTCGCCGCTTCTCTCACCGATTTTTTGCGTTCCACTAAACTTACATGGAATACAGATGCCAACACGGCTTTTACAGAGTTAAAACGAAAAATTACAACAGTGCGTGTGCTTGCTCTCCCAGACTTTGCCAAGGTCTTTGTGGTTGAAACAGATTCCTCTGATGTTGCCATTGGAGCTGTACTCTCCCAAGATGGCCATCCTTTAGCTTTCTTCAGCAAAAAGATGTGTCCGCGTATGCAAGCAGCCTCTGTATATGTGCGGGAAATGTATGTAGTAACTGAAGCAATAAAAAAGTGGCGTCAGTACCTCTTAGGAAGGCATTTTCACCTTTATACAGATCAGAAGAGCCTTATAAGCCTCCTAGTTCAGACTATGCAAACACCAGAACAACAAAAGTGGGCATTCAAATTACAAGGGTTCAATTTTGACATTTACTACAAACCTGGTAAATCTAATCAAGTTGCGGATGCACTCAGCCGCAAATATACAGAGGATGCAACACTGCTCTCTGCAATCTCTTCTCCGGTCCCCACTCTCATTGCTCAACTCAAAACGTATTACAACACAGATGCAAAAGGAAAAGACTTAGTCCAAAAGTGTACATCAGAAACAGACATGAAGACTGCATACAGCTTCTCAAATGGCTTAATCTATTATAACGGCAAAATTTCCGTACCTGATTCTACAGATTTACGCAAACCTCTTATGCATGAATACCACAGCACGCCTGCAGCTGGTCATTCTGGTGTTAAGCCCACTAAAGTACAGCACCGCTTACCACCCAAAGACAGATGGCCAAACTGAGGTCGTCAACCGTACCTTGGAGACGTATCTTCGATGTTTCACGAGTGATCACCCTCGTAAATGGTTTAAGTTTTTACATCTTGCAGAGTATTGGCACAACTCCTCCTTTCATTCAGCCATTCAAATGTCTCCATTTCAGGCTCTCTACGGTCGGCCACCAGCAACAGTTCCAGATTATGTAACTGGTTCAACAAATCTTACCAACTTAGAGTCGACTCTTTAACAGAGACAAGAGATACTGAGGGAGTTGAAAGAGAACTTAAAAAGAAGTAGACAGAGAATGGTGGAACAGGCTAACAAAAAAAGGCGTGACTATACCTTCAATATTGGGGATCTGGCTCTTCTGCGTTTACAACCCTACCGCCAGCACACTGTTGCTCGCAGATCAGCTGAAAAACTGGCCAAGCGTTATTACGGCCCGTTTAAACTCCTCCGGCGTATCGGAGTGGTGCCATACGAACTAGAACTTCCCCCTGGAACACGAATCCACCCGGTGGTTCACGTTTCTCAGATGCATCCTTATTTTGGAGATGACCCTCAAGCTCATTTCACTCCTATTCCCTCTGTTTCAGAAGGACCTCTAATGGACCAAGACGAAGGAAATCACTGATATGTTTGTTATACTGAGACACCACCAGAGAAGGAACAACAGGGTTTGGTTCCTGGGAACCAAGAACAAAATGAAAGGAAGTCTGAGCAACAAGGTGAGAGAAATGTGTTTTGTGTGTATGCGAAGGGAGAGAGACAAATAAGTTCCGTGCAGCAAGGAAACGAAGCTACTAGTCCAACTAAGTACCATCTAAACAATCCACTTTCTCACTTTCTCCAACCACTTCTAAACTGTTGAATGAAGGTACCACTTCCCAAGCTACTTCTGTTCCATCCCAGCCGTTGGTTTCAAAATCTGCTACAAAATCTTACGAAACGCTGTCCCACGCGCCTGGAAAGGCGCTGACGCTGCCTGCTGCAGCTGACCCACGCGTGCCTGCATCTCTTCCTCGGGACAGTGCGCCTTTCTGCACACCGTTGGATCCCAACGTCTCACATCGTGCATCATCTGGACCATTGATTCAAGATTCGGATTTCAAAGAAGAATTAAATCCAACAAGTTCCCTCTCTCCCAAATCTGCTTTTCTGGAAGCGTCTCTGTCCAAGCCAGTTGATGCATGGGATCCTGCCTCAGCCACTCCAGGCGAGCCACGTGGCATTTTGAACCTTGAGGACAAGGTTCTCATTGGACCCGAGTGTAATGTTAGCAATTCGATGGTGGTACCCAACAGGCCCATTCGTGTGGCCCAAAAGCCAGGATGGCTGAAAGGCTTTATTCAGTAATTTTTATGGTGAAATTAGTAGTGGATATTATCTTGTTTTAATTTAGTCCCTATTGTCCTTAAGTGGTCTGTGGCCCAACTGTCTGATCCATTAGTCTTAAAAACCCTAAGTATTTAAGATGTAATGCTGCCACTTTGAAGGGAAGGAAAAATCTGAAGTTGTTTTATGTTTATTTGATTCTCTTGCAACCCTGGATCTAGTGATTAGTTAGTGTAGCCTATCATGATTCATCTTTTACGTACATTTTTTTAGAAAGATGCTGCAAGGCAACTGAATTTACTTGAGAAAGAAATTCAAGATTCGATGGACGAACTGGATAAAATCAGTCCTGGGTTGACGTAACAACCCCCATTTCATCTCCTTCAATGTTTAAATGCATTACTTGTATGATTTTATGTATTTGATAGGCTTTAGACATTATTTTCGCAAGTTTCTGAACTTATTTAATGATTAATGTTATCTTAATCGATCAATACATGTTGATCTGAACAAGAGTTAAAATTTCATCTTTATTAATCAATTAATCAATAAGCTTGTGCTAATGATTAACACAAGATATGTATGGTTTTCAGCGTGTTTTGACATAATGTTACGGACTATACTTAACGTATTTAGATTTTACAATTTTGGGGAAACAAGGAGTGTTAGTGTTACAGATATAGCTAAACTCAAGTTTAGTTTCTAGTTAGTTGGCTTACTATGTAAGCATGCATCCTCATCTTTCATTTTATTATGTTAAGTTATATAAAAAAAATGTTTGTTCCTCGTGTATATCTTTCCTCTACAATAGTCAATCCTAAATAGTTCCTAAACCACAAGGGGTCATTATCCATGAAATGGTTAGAAGCTCAAAGTCAAATATAGGAGAGCATATTGGATTTGCCTTCAGAATCTACTTGCTTGACTAACAACTAGTAGGATACCCGTGCATACGCACGGGTGCTGTCATGTTCTTAGTTTGAACTTAAACGAATGTTGTAAAATCTAATATGGTAGCTTTAGAAGAACGTTCTTATAGCATGAGTGTTCAAACAGAAAAAATTACCACAAACACATTCTTCCTCTTTGTTTTATGTCACAGTTGCACTAAATTCAGGTTTTCAAAACGAAAAAATTAAGTCTTCCAACTCCAATTCGACATCAGCATCTACTTGTTCCACATCAATAAGACCATAACTCTTTAAAACCTGTGATGCACCAATTCACTTCCAAATGAATCACTAGCAGTATACACGTGTCTACGCACGAGTGTTGTCGTTTTATTTTTATGCATGAACTCAGTCAAAATTTAATCAGTCCGAACATTGCCACGTGAAAATTTTGACAAATTTAAAATAAACAAACTTAATTAGTCCGAACATTACCCCGTGTAAAAAAACAGAATATTAAAATTTTATCAAAGTTTTGATAATTTTTAAAATAGTAAAAAGGAAAAAAGAATGAGTCACGTAGATGAAATTAAAGTAGATATATCGTGAAAAATAAAGAAGTGAAAGAGTTAGCGGAAGATAGAGGAGAAGATAGTAAAAAATTTTGAAAATGTGTGTGAGATGAGAAAGTTTGAAAAAGTGAAAAAATGAAATTACTTAAATAAACTCTAATTGCTAAGTTGGGAAAATGATAAGATTGGTACTTTGGTAGTGGGTAATGTATGAACTCAGACAATTTTAAAGATGACAGATTTAATTAGCCTAAATATTACCCCGTGTAAGTAAACGGATATTAAAATTTTGGCAAAATTTGAATTTTTTTAAAAATAGTAAAGAGGAAAAATGAATGTGACATCTAATATCTATCTATACCATTTACTCACTACCAAAATACCAATCTTATCATTTTCCTAACTAAATAATTGGAGGATATTTAAGTAATTTCACTTTTCCATGTTTTCAAACTTTTTCACTTTTTCAAACATTGTCATTCTCTAACACACATTTTCACCCCCTCTCACACTTTTTACTCCATTCTCCCCTTTCTTTTTTCAAATCTCTCATTTCTCTATTTTTCATACTTTTTTCACTCTCTCACATACTTTTTCACTCTCTCCCACACACTTTTTCAAACTTACCATTTACCAACTACCAAAATATCAATTTTATGCTTTTCCCAACTAAATAATTGGAGTATATTTAGGTATTTTCACCTGTTCACATTTCTTCACTTTTTCACTCTCACACATTTTTTGACCCTCTTCTCCTATTTGTTCCTCTAATTCTCCCATTTCTCTATTTTCACAATATACCTACTTTAATTTCCTCTAATTCTCCCATTTCTCTATTTTCACAATATACCTGCTTTAATTTCATCTATATGTCACATATAGATAAAATTAAAGTAGGTATATTGTGAAAATAGAGAAATGGGAGAATTAGAGGAACAAATAGGAGAAGAGGGTCAAAAAATGTGTGAGAGAGTGAAAAAGTGAAGAAATGTGAAAATGTGAAAATACCTAAATATACTCCAATTATTTAGGTGGGAAAAGCAAAAAATTGATATTTTGGTAGATGGTAAATGGTAAGTTTGAAAAAGTGTGTGGGAGAGAGTGAAAAGTGTGTGAGAGGGAGTGAAAAAAGTATGAAAAATAGATAAATGAGAGATTTGGAAAAAGAAATGGGAGAATGGAGTAAAAAGTGTGAGAGGGGGTGAAAATGTGTGTTAGAAAATGAAAATATTTGAAAAAGTGAAAAAGTTTGAAAACGTGGAAAAGTGAAATTACTTAAATATCCTCCAATTATTTAGTTAGGAAAATGATACGATTGGTATTTTGGTAGTGAGTAAATGATATAGATAGATAGTAGATAAAACATAAATTTGCATTTCACAAAAGAATCAAAAAGGGGAAGAAGCGCCGTTACTAGGAATGCTTGCTTGATTTAACTCACCAATATTTTAAAGAACATACGAGCAGCGATCTCTCTAGTTCTTGCTTTCAAGATATCGTTCAAGCTGGGGAGATATCCTTCCGACAACAAATGTACTCCGGGAATTAGACAAGTGAATAATTACTATATTTTATACATTCTCTAGTTTTTGAATTGATCTTTGAATTCTAACTGTAACTCTAACGCTTTTCCAGAGCCTTTTCTAAAGTGATTTGATAAAGATCATATGAACAATTTGAACAAGTACAAACATATTCTGCAAATACAATAATATTAAATGACGAATAAATACCTATTAGAACAACCAGTTTGGGGATGTAACATAATTATTTCAAGGCTTAAATACGTTTTTACACCATGTAAATAGGGGTGTTTTGCTTTTACCCACTACAAATTTTTTTTTTTTAAAAA
The DNA here is from genome assembly GCA_039519185.1 of Astragalus membranaceus. Taxonomy (NCBI): domain Eukaryota; kingdom Viridiplantae; phylum Streptophyta; class Magnoliopsida; order Fabales; family Fabaceae; genus Astragalus; species Astragalus membranaceus. Next base: position 157,911,081 of record CM076848.1, on the reverse strand, counting down.
AACACCTTGCAAAAACAACTTGTTTTAAAAAAGTCCCTCTGTTAACCCACTGTTACAAAAATGCTTATGTGTCAAACGGAATTGTGAGATGTAATTTTATTTTCTTTTATAATTATTTTATCTGTGACACGGCTTTCTTCTCCATCTCTCTCAACCCTCTCCTAACAGCACCACCACTCACACCACACCACCACAACCACTCTCTTCTCTCTCTCACCACACCACAACCACTCACACCACTCACACCACACCACCACAACCACTCACACCACACCACCACCACCACCACCACAACCACTCACACAACCACCACCACAACCATTCACACCACACCACCACAACAATCCCTAAACTCTGAACCAGATGGCCCTACTAAAAGAACTCCTTTTGGAATTTTTGCTCCAATAGCAGAAAACTTGCTTTGCTAGACCCAGATCTCAAATGTCACTCCTGACCAAACAATCCCTAACTAGACCCAGATTACAAAATCGATTTTGTTCATTACCATCCCTAACTAGACCCAGATCGCAAAAACACAGGCATCCATGCATCCATGGCAGATCCATCAGCGATGAAATTTCAGCAAGAATCGAAGCATCGTTTGTTATGAAGACCAAGGCAGAACATCGTTTGTTTCGAAGATCCATGGCAGAACATCATTTGTTTCAGCAAGCATCAAAGCATCGTTTGTTTCCATTTCCAGATTTGTGGGTTTGTTTTGAAGACCATGGCAGAAAATCGAAGGAGAAGACACTGTAAACAAAAATCGAAGGAGCGTCGTTTATTTCCATTTCCAGCATCAAACGCGTTTTGAAGATCCAGCGTTTTGAAGATGAAAACGTGTTTTTCTGGAATCTGAAAAAATGGAGAATAAACACAGATCTGAAGCCATTGATTCGATTTCGTTCATCTACTGTTCATCTTTTGGTTTTCGATTTCTACTGTCCAGATTCGATTTCGTTCTTCTACCACCAGATTCGATTTCGATTTCTTTGAGATTGTGCGAGTTCTTCTACCACCATATTCTTCAGGGTTTCGAATTGTGGTGGATAGTAGTAACAGAATAACATGAGGTGGTGGTGTGGTGGTTGTGGTGTCGGTGAGAGAGAGAGTTGTGGTGTGGGTCAGAGAGAGAAGAGAGTGGTTGTGGTGTGCGTGAGAGAGAGAAGAGAGTGGTTGTGGTGGTGGTGGTGGTGGTGGTGTGGTGGTTGTGGTGTGGGTAAGAGAGGGAGAGAGAAGAGAGTGGTGGTGGTGTGGTGATTGTGTTGGTGAGAGAGGGAGAGAAGAGAGAAGAGAGTGGAGAAGAAAGAGAATAATAGGGTTAAAATAATTTAAAATGCCAAATCAGCAAATAAAATAAAAGAAAACTAAATATAAATGCCAAATGTGTGCCACGTAGGATTTTTGGTAACGTGTAATTAACAGAAGGGCTAACGCCAAAATGTTGAATTTTGCAAGGGGTTTTTAAAAAAAAAATTGTAGGGGTAAAAGCAAAACACCCCCTATTTGCAGGGGGTAAAAACGTATTTAAACCTTATTTCAAGCAATTTAAATTATCAATCACGTACTCAAACAAAATAATCAACCCTCAATTAGCATCAATTAAGTAAAATTAGTCACTAATCATAATAACTAGAACAATTACATAATTAAAATGTTTAAATTTAGTATAAAAATTAGCAAATACATATGCATCATGATTTTCGAGTCGAACAATATAATATGGTTTTAAAATTCAATTTTGAATTCAACTAAGCATATAACTCTAGACATTCTTGAAACGAAACGTAATGCAAACAACACAATGAAAAACACAACGAAACGTATAAATCAAATAACGCAAATCCTATAACGAAACATTAAACTCTAACCTGATGTCGTGGTTATGAAGGACAACACGATGAAGATCTCCATCTAGTGCTCCGAGCCATCTAGTATACCCTCCATGAGGCGTGATGAGAGAGGGTGGGGAATTTAAGACAAAGATGACGGGGAAAATGAGAGTGAGGCGGCGGAGAAAATGAGAGCGAGACGAAGACAAAAAGAATTACACATGACATGAAAATTTTGCAAACATGATTTTTGAAGATATTTGGAGTTGGATGTTTGAACAACCGACTTAAAATGCGTAGCGAACACACATTTCAAATTAGGTGTTACCGACTCGAAATATATACATTTAGAGTCGAGTGTTCAAATTAATACTCGACTCCAAATGGCATTTCAAACACATTTGGAGTTGAGTGTTTAAACACCTGACTCCGAATGTAGCGAGGAAAATGCCACTTTTCAACATAATTGTAAAGTTACCATCGCATCCACATTTGGAGCTGGTAGTCAAACAACCGACACCAAATGGTGCATTTTAATTTTAAAGGTGCATTTTAATGTGAAACGACATTTAGAGTCAGTTGTTCAAAGAATCGGCTCCAACTATCCAAAAAAAATACATCTGCAGTCGAGTGTAATTTTGGACTAACACCAAATGGTGCGTTTTAATGTTAATTTATGGTGAAAGGGCATTTAGAGTCAGTTGTTTAAAGAATCGACTCCAACTAACAAAAAAAAATACATTTTCAGTCGGGTGTTTGAACACCCGACTCCAAAAGTAGCAACTAAAAAGGTCAATTTCACTATAATTACAGTAAAATGTCAATTTCACTATAATTACAGTAAAATGTCAATTTTTACTATAATTACAAAATTTTAATCGTGCCCACATTTGGAGTCGGGTATTCAAACAACCGACTCCAAATGGTGATTTTTGATATAAAATTTGCACTTGTGATACTCTCACCTCCACCAATGTTGGACTCCGACTCTGGTGTGCCAACACTTTTATTTTTGTTATTAATTATTTGGTTAAATATGGTTTTGATCCATCACGACTATTATACCAATGTTGGACTCCTACTCAGGTTTTAGACTTTTAATAGCGTTTGGAAATACTATCAAAAGGCTTAAAAAACACTATTAAAAGATGTGAAGGACTAAAACCATTTGACAAAGGAAAATGTGAGGACTAACACTAAAAAATAACATTTTAAATTAACATTTTTAACAAAACAACCTTCCAAATTTCACAATCCTAACACTAAAAACAACCTTTTTAACAACAAAAATTGCATTCTATAATATACACATTTCAAATTAACATTTCACATTATTGTCAAAAAAAAATAACATTTCGCATTTCGATAATAAACTAAAAAAATCTTGGGTATGGCAAAAACTCTGTTGGGAGGGGAGAACCACACGGGCCGGCAAAGCAGGGTACTCGTTGCCAGCCCGGTTCCCCGACGTAGATTAGTCATCGGCGAAAGCGGTGGAAACTGCGCACCAAAAATATGGTAACCAACCATATAGTATCGCCCGTGCGTATGCACGAGTAAAATACTAGTAATACCTAAAAACAAAAATAAATAAAAAACTAACCGTTATGTGCAACGAGAAAAAGAATCTAACGGTCTTGTGGCGGTCCAGTGACGGTGCGCACTCTGATGCGGTAGTGAGAGAGAGAGAGAGAGAGAGAGAGAGAGAGAGAGGTTGTGGTTGAGATTTCAAACACCAACAAATTTATTCTACAAAAAACAGAAATTGATTCCCGATTAGAATTCGAAATGAATTATTCAGTTCTCATGGCAAATCTTAATCACGACTACGACATTTTAACTCTACGGCAACACTTGAAAACCGTTTTTTACTTTACGCTATGCCAACAACATTAAATTGTTGTAGTTAATGGCAATGCTTTGTAACTGTTGCCTATTATAAAAATGTTGTTATTAATCATCATATGCTGCAGTTTAAAACTGTTGCCGTTGATAATATATATATATATATATATATATATATATATATATATATATATATATATATATATATATATATATATATATATATTTGTAACTGAAAGTGTGAAATCACTGATTTAATGAGACAAAAAAGTTAGTATTACACAAGGCAACAAATACATATGTTACACTTAACTACTTACATTAAAGTATTGTTTTCTTTTTTGTGAAAAAACACGTAGATTATAATTAAAACAAGCTAGTATTGATTTCTAAGATTGCTTCATACTTTATACTACTGCGGAGAGTGGAGAGAGCGAAGCTGAGGGGGGAATAATTATTGGGTGTAATTCATGTTGATTTAGGTTCAGTTTAAGTTTGTAACTGATTAATAAATAGCTTAAGTTGCATTAAGCTTGATAATTTTCCTTTTTTGCCATGTCATCACACCATAGAGTGTGGTATAAATACCTTGTAAGTCAACTTATATTGAATAAGAGAGTGTATCTAGTCACATTGGCTATTACACAAAATTCTTAGTTTTCTCTCTAAATTCGGTTACAGTGAAGAAGTGTGACTAACTGTTCCAACAATAATCAGCACTACTGTAGAGAGAGAGGAATGAGCACCACCAAGGAGGTCGTCAATCCTCTCATCTGGTTATCTCAGACGGAGAGAAAAGGTGATTCTCTTGCCCGTGACGACTTCAAGCAACGATTCTCAAGGGGACGGAAGCGATAATTCTCTGGCTGTTGTGATTGAACGGAGAAATAAGGGATTTGGACTGCTGCGAGTTAATTCGATTGAAGGCAGTTAGTTTTCTAGCTGAAGAGAGAAGGAAGGAAAAAACTTGGTTAAGGTTTTTATGTGAGAAGAAAAAATTTGGGTTTAAAAAAGGAGCAGCAGTATAAAAACAATATCAATAAAATTAGTTGATTTTTTTTATTGTTAACTTCTAGGAGTTCGGTTTCAACCCGTTGCGTATAATACTAAATAAAAAACCGTTGCCATTAAGTTTTAGAGTACGGTTTTTATGCATTGCCTAAAAAAATAAAAAAGGAATCAGTTTAGCAACGGGAACAAAAAACCGTTGTCATTTCCATCTAAGACAGCAGTTTTTTAAAAATTTGCAAATTTAGGCGTTGCCGTAGGGTTAAAATGTTGTATTGGTTGTTATATTAGACAAGGTCTTTGGTCCTACTGAAAACAATTTTCACGATCATTTGATTTAAAATGATATAGCTAGCATCCCATTTAAGGCAATGCTCCAAACCAAACACAACAAAACAGTGTAAGTTTACAAATTTAAGTGAAACCCACTAATACATACAGGCAAGTTTTTGACAGCCGGCAAGTTAACTAGTTATTTCTTATTCTTATCATTAAATAATGAAAACCGAAGCAGTAAACAAAAAGTAGTCACAAATGTACGTATGCATTAAAAAAATGAAACCTAGGATTCAAATCCTTTTCTAATCTCAAAGAAAGTAAATTCTCTAGATTAAGCAAAAGGAGAACCAAGATCGATCCCTGGCCTGTGATATTGAAGATCAACTTTGTTTTTTTAAAAGCAACCTTTTTAGAATAAACAACACAAATAGTTTTCTCTAATGGAAAAAAAAATTGGACGCCTGCAGAAAACTAAAAACACCAATATATAACAATTGTTTCATTTTTCTGTTTTCTCAATAACAAACAGAATCCAAATTGTTCCGAAATCTGAAAAGAGTTAAGGTTCTGATACAGAGAGGGAGAGAGAAGAGTTGGGGAGAAAGAATGAAAATGAAAATGAAAAAGAAATGAGAGAGAAAGAGTTGGGGTTTCAAGTTAACCCCATTAAAAAACTTAGCGATGTAAATGTAAGGTATTAGCGACGAAAATTCAACTTAGCGGCCGACAGGTGGGTGCCACCCGGTCAGAAAAAATCAGTGACATTTTATTAGCGACAGAATATCACTTTTTTAGCGGCGGAATATGCCTATATAGTGACAAAATATGCTTTTTTTGGCAAAAAAAATTCCTCCTCTTAAGCGACAGCCATGTCCATCTCTAATATCCTCAGAAAATGTTTTTAGCGACAAACCTAATTTCAATTGCTTTTTTCGTCGCTAATTATGCTTATTAGCGACGGATTTGGGTTCTATCGCTAATGAGTATTTTTTTGTAGTGACTTATCCAAAGCACACATTTTAACCCATCCCAAATCCCAATCATGTTTAGGCCTAACTTGAGCAATATTCAAACCCAAAGGTGTTTTGTTCAGGTAGCAAATTTGACATTTTGAAAGTTCAAACCCATGAACCTAACTAGGTGACATGGCATATATATATATATATATATATATATATATATATATATATATATATATATAGTTTTTATTTTTGTAAAAAGCGAAGATAAATCTAATTAGAGAGTGATCTTTTACATTCAAATGTGATCTTTTACGGTTATTCCTTTGTGTACCAAACAGGTTCGGTACTTTGGTACCATCTATTTTTTATATTTGATATCAAGGTATCGTACTAGTTCGGTACTAAGGTACTGTATTAGTCCAAAAAAGCAGCATGGGATGGGTTTGGGAGTGTGTTCCACGTAAGTGTGTTTTTGGGATTTTTGGAAATTAGTAGGTGCTTGGGAGTAGGAGGGGGTGTGAAATAAGAATGGGACTTTTTAAAACTCAAGTTGGATTTTTTTTTTTACCATAAGTGAAGTTGGATTATTAGATCTTGTATTTTTATAACTCTACGTTTCTATAAATTTGTGTTTGAATAAGTCTATTAAAATAATTATTAGATATTGTATTTTTATATATTATAATATTTAAAATAATAAACATTAGTTAGATTACAAATATTTACATTATATTCCAATTTATATCTTTCATAATTGCTCTTCACTGTTGGTCAAAAAAAAATTGCTCTTCACTGAATTTTAATATTTCATTATTGCTCTTAACTATATTTACATCTTCCACAATTGCCCTTCACTTAGTTGTATTGTAATTTAAATTATATTTGCTAATTATAATTCTAATTTAGATATTTTACCCGTTCATATAGTAATTTTGTTATCTATATTTTATCAAATTTTAAGTTTCTAATGTTATCTTAAACTGAGACCTATTTTGGTAACTTCACACTTCAAAACAATTCTAATCCAACTTACCCAAAAAATAATGATGACAAAAATCACTTTTTCAGTAAGGGTAACCAAACAAAAATAACGTCGTGTTCAACTCACTTTTAACTAAAATCACCGATGTCTGAATCAATTCTCGTCACTACAGAACCAAACACACACAAACTTGAAAATCCAACAATCTTTCCCTAAAGTGTGTGTACCGTAACACCCCAATTTCTCCATGCATATATTTTCGATCATTTTACGTGTACGTGTGTGTTTACCGTGGTTTTTGGTAAACAACCGCTGGTTTAGAATTTGTTACTTGCAAGATCAACCAGTAAATCTTAGAACATTTGTGTTAAAGTTTTTCCAGAAATTTATTAATGTTCTTGCGTTTTAGTTTGATTGTATTAAGATAACCGTCGAATTGACGGGGAAAACAGATAAAGAAAGGATTAATGCGAAGAGAACAAGTAGTAAATGCGCAGAAATCTTAAAGAAACAGAAGTAAAATTGCTTTAAATTTAACGAGAATGGTACACAAATTCATACATCGTTTCTGTTGACTTGTTTTCTCTGTATTGTGGAAGTTTGAGTGTTTAGAATTATGTATTTGTGAATTGCGACCTCTTTCCCTTCGGACAAACTAGTATTTATAATAAAAGGGAAATGATAACTGCTTAATGAATTTGAAAAACAGTAACTGCTGAGAACTTCAACAGTGTAACTGCCACGTGCTTCGACTATGTAACTGCCACCTGCTTCGACCACGTTACTTTCATACTCCTCGATGGCGTTGTTACTATGCTTCTTCGATAGCGCCTCTTTAACTTTGATCTGCTACCAAACTTACTTTCTCCTGTCGAAATGTCTCTTCTTCAAAATCATAAGTCAAGCTTTATTGACTGCATTTAATTTAGCCTGTCGAAAATGCAGGCTAACAAATTGCCCCCCAAAAAGGATTTTTCGACTGAGTTCTTTAAACGAAGGTAGAAAATGACGTTTTTGAAGTATCATTCGACTACTCTGTACTAAATCTTATGTCATCATTACTATCATTGTTCAAAATTGAAGAGACGTTTTCTGCGAAAAGTGCTTTTATGGCGCCACTTTTCAGAGATATTGCGCCACGTGTGCATAGGAAATTGTTATGATTTCCATGATCCCACGTTTTCCCACAACTCTCATGATTACCCCACGTTTTTTTTAAAACGGTGGTCATAAGCAGCTATAAAAGAACCCACGCCTCTTCATTTCATTTTTTCCAGATTCTTCATCTTTTTTCCTCTCTGCTTCTGCGAATCCCCTTTCTTCTCCTTCTTCACAAGATATAGCGTTCACACACTACAGAAACCCCATTTACGAAGCTCCATTTCTTCGCTTTATTTCTTCGTGATCTCTACCCTTGTAACATTGAAGTAGCAAAATCTTTTGAAAAAACTCAAAACCGTCATCATTGGCTTCCTCTTCTAATGTTCAAATTTCCAGTACTGTAGCTTTCTGGGAAGCAACTTCTCGTAGCTGAACCATCTTTAACCAGGGAAGAAGCAAAAATCTTCCAATATCAGGTACTAATCCCCTCTTCTAAACCTCTCAAGCATGCATTTTTAGGCCCTCTTCCTCTTCCTCTTCCTGGTGATGACTCAGACAAAATTAAGGAGGTTTTCCCTAGCTATCATAGGTATAGCCCTAGGGTCTTCAGTAAAGGTCCATATGTGATGGATTTCATGAATAACCCAAATAGGGTTTTTCGATCTTCACCACCAGTCGACAAAAATCACGCGCCCTACATCAACTGGCTTAACAAAGTTGAGTCGAAGAAAGGAGGGACCTAGAAAGCACAGGGTGTCTTCGCCTTGATCCAGCTGTCGAGATATGGGCCTAGGTATCAAAGCCCAAGGCTTATCGCAGCTTTACATTTCTGGGAGTTAACCACCAATAGCCTTCATTTGAAGTGTGGCATGCTTACCCCTACTTTGTTAGTCGTGGCTGCTATAACCGGATTGAAACCATTAGGGGAGGATCACATGATTATTTTCAAAATTAAGGCTTTGCTAACAAACTCAACACCCCAGGGTCGAGCCAATCTCTCATAGGCTTCATAGTCGAATTTGAGCCTTTTCTGGAGCACATTGCGAGAGATTTTTAGAGGAAAAAGAGTGTTGTTGCTAATAAGGAGCGTGAGGTTGCACTCCAACAAGAGGAATGGGCAGCGGTTGAAGCATCAGATGCTAAGATTTCGTCTCTAGAACTTCAAGCAACAAATGATTCCAAAGAACTAGTTGAGTGTGAGGCTGACATCTCAAAGATCTAGGAGCAAATCAAGACGTTGCAGTCGAAGCTCAGGACAGCAGAAAAGAAGAAAGCCACCATTCAAAAGAGAATTCCTAATTCTTTTGAAGTTGTACTTCAAGCTGAGGCAATTTCGGCTATAGAACATTTAGAAAGGGCTAATAGCCATAAGTCAGCAGTTCAAAAATTGGTCGAAGATGAAACCTTCATTGCTGCTAGATTAGACCATGCTAAGATTGTTCTTGAAAAGTTCAAAGCTACCTTTCTGAATTTCTTATAATCTACTTTGTACTCTGACAATATTCTTTGGCACTTGAATTTCATTGTGCCATGTTTAAGTTTCTTCATTACTTCTCAGTCTTGTGTTATTCTAACTTCCTGCAATATTGGCTTATATCTTTTTAAATACTTGCCATTTATATGCAAAATTCGATTATCAGCACCTAATTCTTCGACTTCATAAGCACCGTTTGAAAATACTTGTAAAATTTTAAATGGTCCTTCCCAATTTGGTGACCATTTACCTAAGACTCTATCTTTCTTGTCCATAGGTAAAATAACTTTCCATACCAAGTCTCCCAAAGTAAAGGTTTTTGACTTTACCTAAATGGAGTAGTATTGATGGATTCTCTGGGATAATTTCGACAAGCCCACAACACTTGATCAAGAGTTCTGTGCCAATTCTTAGGCTTCTGCCCGATATGCTTTTTAATCAAATTAATGATAATTTTATTGGCTGCTTCGACTTGACCATTTGCTTGTGCATAATATGGTGTCGAACTCAATAACTTGAATCCAACTTCAGAGGCGAATTCTACCATTTTTCGACCAGTAAAAACTGAACCCTGGTCTGTGGTAATGGTTTCTGGAATCCCAAACCAATATAAAATATGGTTTTGAATAAAATTGATGACTGGCTCCTGGTCAACATTGGCTAAGGGAATAGCTTCGACCCACTTAGTGAGGTAATCAATACCCACTAATATATAACGGTGGCCTTTCGACGAAGTTGGCTTAATTTCACCAATTATATCTAAAGCCCATCCTCTAAATGGCCAAGGTTTTACTATTGAATGTAACTCGCTTGCAGGTACATGTTGCACCCCTGCATACTTTTGACATTCTTGGCAACCTTTAGCAAATTCTATGCAGTCTTTTAACATAGTTGGCCAGTACATCCCTTGTCGAAACAAAAGCCATTTCATCTTGTGACTTGCTTGATGAGATCCACAAGTTCCACTATATATGAGTATTGGATATTTCTAAATATGTCTCACTTTCACTACGACATTTGAGTAAAACTCCCTCAGGAGTCTTCTTGAACAATTCATTTCCAATAATCACATAACTTAAGGCTCTATACTTGGTTTTTCTACTAGTCGTTCCTGTTGGGTTTTCCAAGTATTCGACAATTTGTTTTCGCCAGTCATTATTTGATAAATTGTCAATGGCAAAAACTTAGAACTTTTGAAAATTATCACTAGGATAATTATCAGTTTGAGGTAATAACATTTCTGACTTGTCTGCCCCCCAAGTTTTGGCATTGGCAATTCCTCTAAAGGCAAATCTATCGAAATTAGTTTCTCTTTGATCTCTATTAATTCTTCTAGCTTTTCTTTAGAAACTTTATAGCCTGAAGCAATTTGTGCCAAATAGTTTGCCTCTTGATTGTCAATTCGAGGCACATGCTTAATGTTAACATAACTAAAATGTTTTAACAAAGCATTGGCAGTGACAAAATATATTATTAAATTCTCTTTAATACACTTATATTCTTTAGTTAATTGCTTCACAACTAATTCAGAGTCACCTCTGATTTCGACAGCTTTTGCCCCCAATTCTAACAAAATTTCAAGTCCTGCTATCAAGGCTTCATATTCCGCCTCATTATTGGAGCAAAATCCTTTGATTTTAAACTTATACTTCGTTGGTACATTCATTGGAGAAACCATCAGGATCCTAATTCCCGAACCATTTTTATGACTGGACCCGTCAAAGTATAATTTCCATAGTTGAATATTCACACAACTTAATGTTGCTTCGACCAATGAGTGGTCGACAATGAAGTCAGCAACGACCTGGCCTTTAACAGCTTTCAAAGGCTGGTATGTAAGTGAATATTCAGATAAGGCTAAAGCCCATTTTCCAATTCGACTATGTAAAATTGGTTTTGACAGCATATGTTTAATTATATCATAATGCGAATAAACATACACATCAATAGGCTTTATGTATTGCTTCAATTTTGTACATGAAAAATACAAACATAGGCATAGTTTCTTAATTGGATGGTATCTCGTTTCTGCATCATTCAATAGTCTACTAAGATAATAAATGGCTCTTTCAACACCATTTTCATCCTCTTGTGCTAACATACTACCTATTGTCATTTCTGACGCTGCTATGTACAATTTCATTACCCTATTCCTGATAGGGGGAAGCAACATAGGTGGTTTAATCAAGTAAGACTTGATCTCGTCGAAGGATTTCTGGTGTTCTGGATCCCATCTGAACACATCCTCCTTTTTCAGTCGAAGCAATGGCGAAAATACTTGTGTCTTGCCACTTAGATTTGAAATAAACCTTCTTAGGAAGTTAATCTTTCCTAGTAAAGACTGTAACTCTTTCTTTGTCGAAGGGGCCTTCGTTTCTAAGATCGCTTTCGTCTTGTTTTGATGGATCTCAATGCCTTTTTTGTGCACAACAAAACCCAAGAAATCACCTGCACGAACACAAAAGGCACATTTGATTGGATTCATTTTCAATCCATATTTTCTCATTCTTTCGAATGATTGTCGAAGGTGTTCTAAATGACCACTTTCTGATGAGGACTTAACAAAAATGTCGTCTATGTATACTTGCATAAAATCTTCTATAAAATCATGAAACATAGAATTCATTGCCCTTTGGTATGTTGCACCATCATTTTTTAGGCCAAAAGGCATTACTACCCATTCATAAACGCCTAACGCCCCAGGGCAGCGAAATGTTGTTTTCGACACATCTTCTTCAGCAATATAGATTTGATTATAACCTGAGTACCCATCAAGCATACTTATATAATTAAACCCTGCTGCTGAGTCAATCAATATTTCTGCCATTGGCATGGAATATGCATCCTTTGGCGTAGCACTGTTTAAATCCCTAAAATCTATGCAGACTTTAAGAGTACCATTTTTCTTAATTACAGGGACTATATTAGCTAACCAGTCAACATACCTTGCAGTTCTGATGAACCTGCTCCTGAGTAGCCTTTCGATCTCTTCTTTGATTTTCGATAAGATTTGTGGTGCAAATTTTCTTGGTGTTTGTTTCACAGGTTTCTTATCTGGTCGAATTGGCAGCTTCAATTCCACTACTTCTCGACTCAAACCAGGCATCTCATTATAATCCCATGCGAAGAAATCTTTGTACTCCTTCAAGAGCTCTATTGTTCGATCTCTCAAACTTGTGTCGATTTTAGCACTAATAAACGTTGGCCTCTTTATAGAGCCATCTCCAAAGTCAATTTCGTCCAAGGGATCTTGTACTTGAATTCTCTTGGTCGAACCCATTGGGTCTTTTTCAAATCCTAAAGGCTCGTCATCATAGATACAGTCTGGCCTTTGGTCTTCGACCATATTTTCTCTATCATCATGTCTGATGGTTTCAACTACCATTTTTAATGCATTTCGGCTTCTAAAGCCGCATTTTGCTTGTTCTCGGCCACATAGGCCGTAATCCTTTCCCATGCACTGGGTTGAGACATTATCAATTATTTAGGGTCCATCCCACCCAGTAGGTTTGCTGTAACCTTTTGGGCAGCTCGCTTCCCCAATTACCACTCTTTCCCAAATAAATCCATGAGTAGGGTGAAGGTCTAGTGAAGCATAAACATTGTCTTGGGGTACATAGGCTCTATCAAAAGGTGTACATGGCGCAATGTTTGCCAACTGCTTGTCAAAGGTCTTCTTTGTGATGTGATCTACTTCTGCTAAGAAATAGCTTTGATCGCCTTCCACATTTTCGACCAGTCCGTCTTCTCTCCAAATGGAGATTCTTTGGTGTAGGGTCGAAGGAACGGCTCCCACTCCATGGATCCATTCTCTGCCAAGCAACAAGTTGAAATTTGCCTTGGTTGGAATAACCATGAACAATGTTAACCTCTTAACGCTGCCAACAACAAGTTCGACCTCAATTGCCCCAAGGGAATAACCAGATTTGCCTTCGTAGTTAGTGAGCACTATATTATGTGGCCTTAAATCTGTGTTAGATTTGCCAATCTTTGTGAGCATATGTTGGGGCATTAAATTAACTGCAGCACCTCCATCGACTAGCACCTTGTTGACACCCACATTGTTGACCTTGGCTTGAATGAACAATGGTTTAAGGTGGTATTTCATCCCCCCATCTGGCCTTTCAGAGACAACACTATGCTCTTCAATGCAGCCATTGTTCAGAACCTAGTAACATATTGGCTTATGTTTAGCCATGTCTTCATAGAAGTCTTCTTCGACTTCATTTACTTCCGAAACCACGTCGAACTCAATTGGGAGAATGGAGACCACGTCGCATATCACATCGAAGTCAGGCTCTGAATCTGAGAAGCTAGACTCCATGTCTTCATCTTCAGGATTGAGGCCTTCTTTTGAATTAAGGCCTTCTTTGACAACCGACAGTGGAGGGAATATCCTCTCCGTTGCAGGCTTCTTGGGAATTTCGACAAAAGAGGCTACTTGCTTACTCTTGCTTTTGTTAGAGTTCTCACCCTTTCCTGCAGCAGCAGTAGCTTTCTGTTGGCGTTGATACCTACGCCATTGTGTTCTTGTCATCAGGTTCTTTCCCTTGTAGTTATTGTTGTAGGCATAATTATTTGACCCAGTTGCCTTGCTCTGTTTTGCAATGCTTGTACTTCCTCTGACCATAGTTGAGTAGTACCCTGAAGTTCTACCTCCGGAATACGCCCATTTCTCGACAGGAGATTTTGATGATGGCACAAATGTTTTAAACACCTGAGCCTTCTGGGGTTGTTTGGTCGAAGGCGTAACCTTATATGGTACACCTCTTTGGTTGAAACTGAACTTTGGTCTAGTATCGACCCACTTTTCCTTCTTCTTCAATTGAGGTTGGAAACTCTCGAGGCTTTTGGTAACCTTTTTGTCGAAGACAGAACTACACCTTGGGCATAGCATTACTTCAGTGTTGTTGATTTTGCAGCGATTAAGGAAGTCAATCAGTCTTCCTTAGCTTTGGGGTAAACCACCTGCATCTTTTCATTGTATTGGTCTTCAGTGACCATTTTGACGTTGACCTCAATAGCTTCGACAACATTGATGTCGACCGGTTATGCATACATTGCATCCACCTTTGGGAGAGGGTCAGTATCAATCTTCATGGGAGGCTTCGACTTGTCACCGAACGTCATCCTGCCTTCATTTAATGCCTTTTGGACCAGATCCCTGAAAAGAACACAGCGAGATGTGTTAAGGCCTAAAAAATTATGATACTTGCAATAACCTCTTTTCTTCTATTGCTCTAATGGTGGCACCTTTAGGCCTTTAGGCACTAAAATTCGACCATCAGCAACCAAAAGATCAAATATTTGATCGCATTTTGTAACATCAAAGGTATATGTTTTTGCAACAAATTTATCATTTTTAGGTTCGACGGGATTTTTCCCATCGGAAGGCCTTAACAATTTACAAGCATATGGAGGCCCAGGTTTTAATTCTGCAACATTGACCTCTTCTTCGACATCTTCTTGTGATATGTCGAAATCTTGGTCATGATCATTAGCATTGATATACGCAATCTTTTCTTTTTTGTTAAAACCACTAGTTTTAGTTTTTTCGGCTTTAAGCCTTTCGACTTGTCGAACTCTATCAGCCAATTGTGCCATACCTCTTAAATGTAAAGTGTCTAACTTCTTTCTGATAGAGTAGTCTAGGCCACCAGCAGTCATTTCGACTAACTCATGTTCAGACACTTGAGTAAGGCACCTTGCCTTGAGAAGTCTAAATCTATTGAGGTAGTCATCAATAGATTCTGGCATTTCACGTCGAACGCTAGCCAATTCTTTAAGACTAATCCTGCATTGGCCCATATAGAATTGCTCATGGAATGCCTTTTCTAACTGATTCCAATTAAACATGGAATGTGGGGGTAAAGTGGTGAACCAAGTAAAAGCATTTTTTGTTAGAGAATTTGGAATGTATTTCGTTCTTAAATTCTCATTTCGCGCTATGTCACCAGCCTCAGTTAAATAACAGGCAATGTGTTCGACAGTAGATTCGCTAGTTTCTCCGGCGAATTTTGTGAACTTGGGGATTTTCCATCCCCTGGGCAATTCTGTTTGCAATACGTATTCCGACAAGGGTGATACGAAATTAGGCCTATGTAGGCCTAGATTAAGACCATTTTGGGCTAGAATTGTTTCGACCAGATTAGCGACGTTATTTTGGATTCCAAAATTATTTTGTTGGACTTGCCTAACCACTTCATCAGCATTTTGGTTCCTATTTACCAACACAATATCTGGAACAGGTTCTTCGACAACAAGTTGTTGCCCTTGATTAATGGGAACAGCATTGTTGGGCCTTTCGAGAGGGATTTCAACAGGCCTAACATTCTGTATTTGGGGAACTTGCTGGTTATGCACAGGTGGATTACCCAAGAAATCAGCAATTCTTCCCATTTGTGTAGCTAGCATTTGGTAACTATCTTTTGTGTTTTGAATCAAAGGATTAAACACTGTACCAATTTGCTGTGTCAACATATTGACCATATCATGATTGCTATCGTCCATTTGTTGCCTTAATGCCAAAAGAGACGATGTGGTCAGTGAGGGTTGAGCATTTCGACCGTAAATGCTCTCTGGTGAACTGTGCGTAGGCGAAAAGCCTGCGATTGCATTATCTGCATAAGTAGACGTATTTGTCTGAAGGCCCGCCATTAAGGCTGTTGGCATGCCATATGGATAACTCCTGTTGTTCAAAGGCAAATTAAATGGCATGTTTCCGATCATTGGATTAGTCATTAAAGGACTTGACGATCCCAATCCTGGTGGTATCGAAGCCATCATATTCGACTGTGTCAATGTTGCAGTGGTCATCACAGACACAGGGGTAATTACAGGAGCAGTTACAGCGGTTACGCCCATAACTGTCGAAGAAGATATGTGAGCGGTTACTCCCACAACATCTGTAGCGTTAGCATTACTAACTGACGCTTGTTCTTGCGAACCTTGTGCATTTGATGCAGAAGGGTTATTTACATTAGAGCGAGGCATCTCTGGAAGACGTCTACCACTCCTCAAACGCATACAAAGTGTGAATCACAAGTTTTGAGTTTGATAATAAACCCAGAAAATTTCAACAAAACTTTAAAAACTTAGCACAAATGTCCCATCGGGCGTGCCAATTTGTTTACCGTGGTTTTTGGTAAACAACCGCTGGTTTAGAATTTGTTACTTGCAAGATCAACCAGTAAATCTTAGAACACAGTGGTTATCATGTTCGGGCCGCCTGTGCCTCGAGATATTAGAAGTCGTTAATTTCATTTTGTTTTTTCGGGCGATTGCCCTCTTTTATTACAAAAAAAGAAAAAAATGTTTTAAAAAAAATTTTGAACGAGTTTTGGACTATTATTAGACAGTTTCATAACTAGGTTCACTTTCTAAATTGTACTCTCATGTATTGGGCTGGATTTTATAGTTTTTAATGATGAGGCCCAAATTGACCTAACTCCTACTCTTTCCTTCCCTCATCAAATCAGCCGAATCTCCAAAAATATGTTCCCTTTTTTATCATCTACAATGCAAGCATGTTTACATTACTTTCCTTTGACCAGTTTCTTGTCTTTACACGTGTGAGCATATATATATATATATATATATATATATATATATATATATATATATATATATATATATATATATATATATATATATATCATCTGTTTGTCTTCTTAAGTTACATTTCTTAATATTAAACCTCCACGCATAGCATATGGCCAAGTATTTAAAATCCTTATCATTTGATTGTCATCTGCAAGGAACGGAACGATATTAACAATGAGGAACCGAATATTGATTCGATTGTCATTCAGATAAATTGTATTGTAGTTCTTCAGTTTCTATTTCATTGTGGTGGACCAACCCACAACAATGCCTAAATAATATGTAATTTTGTTGTTTGGGATTGAGCACCCCTAGTGCTCCTTGAATGAAATTGTTGCTTATCTAAAAAAAATATTTAAATGATCTATTGTGATGTATTTTGAGTTGGGTCGAAGAACACAAGATAGATGTGAAAAAGAGAGTGGATTAGTACAATTGTTTGGTAAAAGAAAAAATAAAAGGGGAGAAAAAAGTATTTTTTAAAGAAAAAGTAAATAATATTATTTATTAAAAAATAAAAATAGCCCTCATAAAAACTTAAGATAAGGTATTTTTCATTTTTAGTTTGCATCTTTGAGGAAAAAATATCAAAAAGAGAAATTAGAAAAGAATTCAATGGCCGCGCATGCGCACTTCTCAAATGTCAACGGAACCATCCCTTTTTTCCACAAAATTTTAAGAACCAAGTACAATTTAATATGTCAATTCAATGTTATCTAGTAACTAGTAAGGGGGCATTTTCATGTTTAGAAGTAAAAAAAATTTAAAGTAAAAAAATTTTAAATTTTCATGTTTGGAAGTGGTTTCTATGGGGCGACTTCTACACTAAAAATTAGATGTCTTCTCTAGTTTAGTAAATAATCTAAAAGGATTTATGTGTCAAAAATTTAAAACATAAAGGACTGATTTGGGACAAAAAAAGATAAAAGACCAAATCGTTACTTTAAATAAAGATAAGGGACCCCGGGAGCACTTTAGCCAATTTTTTTTTATCTACAGTGGTGAAATGCCTAGTAAGGAACCGGCGCAGTAATATACTTACAAAATAATACTTTTGGTTATTTTATATTTTGATCTGGTTTTTTATGTACTAAAAGTTTTGAATTGTAAAGGCAATGTGTTTCCTTCTGTTTTTTTCTTATATAAAATACTACCTCCAATCTAAAACCTTTGGTTCCTATTATAAGAAAATTTTACAGTTTTAAATTCATTGAATAATTGATGTATTTGGCCTATATTAATTATAAACAAAAAGTGTTCTTTGTTGGATCAAAATATAAAAAATATTCACTATTTTTAAGATGTGTTAAATGATTGATTCCAATTTTATCTCCATTTGGGGGGTGTAATTAAAAAATATTTTTGAAAAAAATTAATCATTTAGCCTTGTTAAATGAGAATATATAACTGATTTCAATTATATTTTGGACAAGAGCTATTAGTTTTTATGTTATAAAAATGATATCAATATGGTCATTTTCTGGTCCTATATTTTGCTAAAACTTGATCATCTTGGTTAAATTTTTGTGATATAAGGTACCATTTAGATATGGAAAAAAATATTATTACTAAAATGGTTTATATATATATTTAGTCCTTGAAAGTATAAGCACTTGATCCATTTTTGTCCGGTAAAAATAAAATTTTACTTTTCGTCCTTACAAATATGCTTTTATTCAGTTTAGTCTCTATAAAAATAAAATTTTGTTTTTGATCCCATACGTTTTATCCAGTTTGGTCCATGTAATATGTAAAATATATATTTTAGTCCTTTTTGCCACTCCTATTGGATGGACTAAAATCAAATATTTTACACATTACAGAGACCAAACTGGATAAAACATATATTTGTAGGGATGAAAAACAAAATTTTACTTTTATAGGGACTAAACTGGATAAAATGTGTATTTTCAAGAAAGGAAAATAAAATTTTATTTTTACGGGGACTAAACTAGATCAAAAGTATATTTTCAAGGATTAAACATATATTTAGATCTATTAAAAAAGTGTAATTAGAGAGAAAATATTAGTAACGAAAACTGTGAAATTCATCTCTAATTTTATCATTAAATTTTACAACGCCAGAATTAACAAAAGATTTCAAATTTTCCGTCACTAACTTGTTTAAATTTCACACACAAAGTACTAATTCAGAACTTGTCATATACATAGGGACGAAATCAAAAACTAAAATTAAAAAAGGGCAAAATTGTAATTTAAACTAGAAATTAATACATATTCCTATTTAGCTATACTCAATTATTGGGATTGAAACTACAGATTTTACCAAAAAAAAAAAGAATGTTAGTAACCAAAAAGATAGGGGTGATTAAAAATCATGCATACACATCCAGTCTATGGTCTTTAAATAGGGATCATTGCTAAAGCTTTGGACATCAAAAGCTGCAGCCATGAGAGCTATAGGTCCTTCCCTTCTCTTTCTCTCATCCCTGGTTATTACCATTTAGGCTAGTGGTGCTGAAAGTGCATCACCAACTGTGCAACCAAGTCACTCTGTTGCTACATTCAATAGGAGCCTTTTTCCTTCTGATTTTATATTTGGAATAGGTTCTTCTGCTTACCAGGTTCTCACAACCACATTATAGGCTTATAGCAATATGCATTCCATTAGTAACTTTCTTTTGTTTAGTAATTAATTCGTATAGCATTTGCTTCTTTCAAACCTTTATGATTGTTAGTCATCATTGTGTGTATCATATAGAATTATAGATACCATTGCATATTTTTGTTAGCAATTTAGGTTGAAGGAGCTGCAAATATAGAAGGGAGAGGACCTAGTATTTGGGACACCTTCACTAAACAGCATCCAGGTCTCTCTCTCTCTCTCTCTCTCTCTCTCTCTCTCTCTCTCTCTCTCTCTCTCTCTCTCTCTCTCTCTCTCTCTCTCTCTCTCTCTCTCTCTCTCTCTCTCTCTCTCTCTCTCTCTCTCTCTCTCTCTCTCTCATTCTGAGAACCAATCATAGATCATAGTGCCTCCTTAATGAATTTTTGACTTATATAAAAGAAATTAACTAGAATAAGAGTTGACACCTTTAATGACACGGCAAAATGTGATTAGTTGATAGTGTAAAAAAGTTATACATTGGTGTTGTACATATACATATTTATACACCGTTCATAAGGTGTCAGCACAGTGGTAAAAATTTGACAATGTAATCTAGAGCGACGGTGTTCAAATTCCCTCAGAAATAATTATAAAATGATAATTAGTTTCACTTTAATCAATAATAATTTACGCGTTAACTAATTTTAATATATATATATATATATATATAGAGAGAGAGAGAGAGAGAGAGAGAGAGAGAGAGAGAGAGAATTAAGCATACACTATCTTCAACAATGATGTATACAGTGTAGTTGCTGAAGAGTCATTGTCCAAGTCGCACCTAGATCCAACATGTAACGCCCTAAAATTTAATTAATTATTTAATTGAATTGTTTGAGAATTTAATTGGTAGAAAAATAATAAAATAATAATAATGCTAGTATATGTGGACCTATTGTTGGGGTTGGGATTATGAAAATGAGAAGTATTAGTGAGGCCCATGATTAAGTCGCTTAAGCTAAGGAAAAGCCCATAAGACTAAATGAGCATATAAGGGATTAGGTTAGGGTTTTGCTCATTTAGAAGGATAAAAAAATATAGAATTGGAGAGAAGAGAAGAGAGAAGAGGCGCGGCGAAGAGGAGAGAGAGGTAGGGCAAGGCTTCGAGTTCTCCAAAGGCTAAGGTAAGGGTGGGGTTCTATCTCTATAATTGGGTGTATGAAGGGCTCTATGTAGAAAGGTTGATGGAACCCTAGGTGTGATTAAGTTAGAAGACCCTAGTTGTAGGTATTGAATATTTATATGATGATTGAACATGATTGATGATGATTGAACATGATTGATGATGATTGAATGTGCTTGATGATGTTTTGGAATCGAAATTCTGGTCATGGGCGCCGTGGGCGCCGTTTTTGATGTTGCTGTCTGGGCGCCATGGGCGCCGTCCCTGTCTATGTCGCTGGGCGCCCTCCTGGGCGCCGTTCTGTGCGTGTGTTGTGGTCTGGGCGCCATGGGCGCCGTTCTTGAAAATGTTGCTGGGCGCCAAGGGCGCCACCCTGTTGTGTTGTGTTGCGGTCTTGCAGGTACCTGGCGCATAGGGCGCCAAGGGCGCCTAATCCTGGCTGCCCGTTGTTGCTGTTCCTGGGCGCCATGGGCGCCGGTTGATGTTTTCCTGGCGCAAGGGCGCCAAGGGGGCAAAGTCTTAGCTGCCCGATTTTGAGGTTGCTGCGTTTTCCTGGCGCAAGGGCGCCAAGTATTGGCTGCCCGATTGCGATGTTGCTGTGTCTCCTGGCGCATGGGCGCCAAGGGCGCCAAGATTTGGCTTCCCGGTTGCTGTTGTTGGGTGCTGTGTCTGGCGCAGGGGCACCATGGGCGCCTAAATCAGGCTGCCTCATGTTGTGTCTGGCGCAGGGGCGCCATGGGCGCCTAAATCAGGCTGCCTTGTGCTGTGTTGCGTTGTTGGGTGCCATGGGCGCCAATGGCGCCAGTTTGGCTGCCAATTGTGTTGCTTGGCGCAGTGGGCGCCAAGGGCGCCAAGTGTGGCTGCCAATTGTGTTGCTTGGCGCAGTGGGCGCCAAGGGCGCCAAGTGTCGCTGCCCAAATGTGAATTTCACGATTGTTATTTAAAATGATGTTGAATATGTGATTAGGCCCAAAGTTGCCAAAATGTTGAAAGTTGCTAAAATATTGCGATGTTGCCAAAATGTTGAAAGTTGCTAAAATATTGCGATGTTGCCAAAATGTTGAAAATTGCTAAGTTGTAAATTGTTGACGACGAAGGTTGTACGAAGACGAATTTGCCTCTATTCGTTGGCAGGTGATGTGTTGTAGGCCTACGACCAATGTTGCTTTCCGATGTTGTTGCGTTGCTATGTAACCGTTGTTATTTGTTTGTGCATTTACATAGCGTCGCATGCATAGCATATTTTTACGATGGAGCTATGCTCAAACCACGATGGCCTGGATTGGCAAGCCACGACGACGATGTTGCGATGTCGATGCCCCTATTTACGGGCTTGAATTATGGTACCACATGCATTATAGGGCGGTGGCCCTGAGTCGAGTCACATTTCACATTATGTGCATACTTATGTGATTGAGATGATTTTGACTGCTGTTAAGTGATGAATTGACCTGAATTATATATTGTTTTTCATGTATCCGATTATATAGTGCGATATCTCACCCCTTCTGTTTGAATGTTACCCCAATGTTGGTAACGTGCAGGTAATCTCGAATGAAGGCAGTTCACCTTCGTTTGATCGAGTCGGTGTCGTCGCTCTGATATGTAACACTCGGGGGGAATGAACACGCGTTTTAATACTGTTTGCCTTGTTATTTCGTTGTTGGAGCTTAAGCTGTTATGTTGCTATTTTGATGTTTTCTGAGCTGTCTTGAGTTGTTAAGACGCAACGATTAATTAATTTGACTTGTTGTGCATCCGCTGCGTAGTTTTTAAAGATGAATTATTTCTGAGGATTAAAATGGTTGTTTTATCGGTTCATCCAAACGTGTTATATAACTGTTTTCAAAAGCGAATTAACTCGTTGTTGTTTTCACGAAGTAAATGTGGCACTCCATTGTTTGTTGAAAAAGATTGTTATGAACTCTAATATTTTTGCATTATTTTGCCAGGTAGAAATGGGGTGTTACATTAGTGGTATCAGAGCAGTTTCGGTCTGTCCGGCCAAGTTGTCAAGTTATCGTGTCATTGACGATCAAGTATTGTCAAATAGTTCTAACTGTTGTTTATGTTGTAGTGATTAGTTGAGATGGCTGGAAGGAACGATGTTGCTATTGCTGCTGCTTTGGCTGCTATGGCTCAGGGCGTGGAAGGTCAGCAAAACGTTGGTGAAAATGCTGGGCCTCGTAGCTTGGCGACTTTTCAAAGAGAGAATCCGCCTACTTTCAAAGGCAAGTATAATCCTGATGGAGCGTTGGCTTGGCTGAAGGAGATGGAGAGGATCTTCCATGTGATGGACTGCACTCCAGCGCAGAAGGTTCGTTATGGTACTCATATGTTGGCAGAAGAGGCTGATGACTAGTGGCTAGAGACTAGTCAAAGGTTGGTAGCTACAGGTGAAGAGGTCACTTGGGTTGTGTTTCGTAGGGAGTTTATGAGGAAGTATTATCCGGAGGATGTTCGGGGTAAGAAGGAAATTGAGTTCCTTGAGCTGAAGCAAGGAAACCTGTCGGTTACTGAGTATGCTGCTAAGTTTGTGGAGCTGGCTAAGTTCTATCCGCATTATAGTGAAGCAACTGCTGAGTTCTCGAAGTGCATCAAGTTTGAGAACGGGTTGCGACCAGAGATTAAGAAGGCAATATTTGGGTATGAAAAGATCCGTGTCTTTTCCGATTTGATTGATAGCTGCAGGATCTATGAAGAAGATCACAATGCTCATTATAAGATCATTAATGAGAAGAGGAGCAAGAATCCGAGTCGTGGTAAGCCTTATGATGCTCCTGCAGGAAGAGGTAAACCGAAAGCCGCTGATGGTAAGAGAACTAGTGGGGGAGATGCTCCGGCTGGTATTATATGCTTCAAATGTGGCAAAGCTGGGCATGAGAGTAATGCGTGCACAGCTGAGCCGATGAGGTGTTTTGGTTGGGGTAAGATCGGGCATGAGGCGTCCGGGTGTGAGCATAAGGAGGTGGTTTGTTTCAACTGTGGCGAAGGAGGACACGTCAGTAGTCAGTGTCAGAAACCAAAGAAGGAGCGGGCTAGTGGAAAAGTGTTCGCATTGGCAGGGACAGAGACTTTCGAAGAAGATGGACTTATTAGAGGTACATGCTTCATTAATAATATTCCTCTATCTTCTATTGTTGATACCGGTGCTACTCATTGTTTTATTGCTGCTGATTGTGTTGAAAGATTGGGTCTTGCGTTGTCTTTTATGAATGGATAGATGGTCGTCGACACTCCAGCTAAGGGGTCGGTGACTACTTCTCTAGTGTGCTCTCAATGTCCTTTGTCGATTTTCGACAGAGACTTTGTTGTTGATCTGATTTGTTTGCCGTTAGGTGGATTGGATGTGATCGTAGGTATGAACTGGTTAGAGCATAACCATGTGCATATTAACTGTCGTAGTAAGTCTGTGAGTTTCTCCACTCCTTAAGAGGAGGAAGCTGGTTTGTTGTCGGCTGGTCAGTTGCAGAAGTTGATGCGGGAGGAAGTCAAGTTATTCTCGCTAATGGCGTCAATGTCTGTCGAGAACCGAGCCGTGATTGAAGAGCTGGGGGTAGTATGTGAATTTCCTGAAGTTTTCCCTGATGAGATTCCAGGTGTGCCGCCAGAGAGAGAAGTGGAATTCGCTATTGATCTTGTACCTGGTACCAGACCTGTTTCTATGGCACCGTACAGGATGTCGGCATCTAAATTGTCCGAATTGAAGAAGCAGCTTGAGGATTTGCTCGAAAAGAAGTTTGTGAGACCAAGTGTGTCGCCGTGGGGAGCTCCTGTGTTGCTAGTAAAGAAGAAAGAAGGAAATATGAGGCTCTGTGTTGATTATAGACAGTTGAATAAGGTAACGGTTAAGAACAAGTATCCACTTCCAAGGATAGATGATTTGATGGATCAGCTGGTGGGTGCTCGAGTGTTTAGTAAGATTGATTTGCGGTCGGGCTATCATCAGATTAAAGTGAAAGATGAGGATATTCAGAAGACGGCTTTTAGAACGCGTTATGGGCATTATGAGTATTCGGTAATGCCTTTTGGTGTTACTAACGCGCCGGAGGTATTTATGGAATACATAAACCGTATCTTCCATACTTACTTGGATCAGTTTGTGGTGGTATTCATCGATGATATTCTGGTCTACTCTAAGTCGGAAGAAGAGCATGCAGAGCATTTGAGATTAGTGTTGGAGGTCCTGAAAGAGAAGAAGTTGTATGCAAAGTTGTCTAAATGTGAATTCTGGTTGAAGGAAGTAAGTTTCCTTGGTCACGTCATTTCAGGTAGTGGCATTGCGGTAGATCCGTCTAAAGTAGATGCTGTGTTGCAGTGGGAAGCCCCGAAGTCAGCTACCGAGATTAGGAGCTTTTTGGGGTTAGCTGGTTATTATAGAAGGTTCATTGAAGGATTTCTAAGTTAGCACTCCCGCTAACTCAGCTGACGTGCAAAGGTAAAGCTTTTGTGTAGGACGCTCGTTGTGAAGAGAGTTTCGCCGAATTGAAGAAGAGATTGACGACGTCTCCTATCTTGACGTTGCCCAATCCGGGAGAATCTTTTGTGGTGTATTGTGATGCTTCCAAGATGGGTTTAGGAGGTGTGCTTATGCAGAATGGGAAGGTAGTTGCTTATGCGTCGAGGCAGTTGAGGACTCATGAAAAGAATTACCCTACGCATGACTTAGAGCTTGCTGCAGTTGTGTTTGTGCTGAAAATTTGGAGGCATTATCTTTATGGTTCTAGATTTGAAGTATTTAGCGACCATAAGAGTTTGAAGTATTTATTTGATCAGAAGGAATTGAATATGAGGCAACGACGGTGGTTGGAGTTATTGAAGGATTATGATTTCGGGTTAAATTATCATCCAAGAAGAGCTAATGTCGTGGCTGATGCGTTAAGTCGAAAGACCTTACACATGTCGGCAATGATGGTTAAGGAGTTGGAATTAATTGAGCAGTTCAGAGATATGAGTTTGGTCTGTGAAGTGACACCGCAGAGTGTCAGGTTGGGAATGTTGAAGATTAATAATGACTTTTTGGACAGTATCAGAGAAGCTCAGAAGTTGGATGTTAAGCTGGTGGATTCGATGGTTGGAATCGATCAGTCTGAGAATAATTATTTCAAGCTGGATGCGCAAGGTGTGTTGAGGTTCCGTAATAGAATTTGTATTCCTGATGACGCGGAGATGAAGAAAGCAATTCTTGAAGAGAGTCATAGGAGTAAGTTGAGTATTCATCCGGGAGCTACTAAGATGTATCAGGACTTGAAGAAGTTGTTTTGGTGGCAAGGGATGAAGCGTGATGTAGCGGAGTTTGTGTATGCATGTTTAACTTGTCAGAAGTCGAAAGTTGAACATCAGAAGCCTGCAGGGTTGATGCAACCGTTAGAGGTTCCAGGATGGAAATGGGATAGTAGTTCAATGGACTTTGTGACGGGATTGCCAAATACCGCGAGAGGTCATGATGCTATTTGGGTGATTGTTGATAGGCTAACGAAGTCGGCTCATTTTGTTCCTATTAACATCACATATCCAGTGCCGAAGTTGGCAGAGATTTACATCCGATAGATTGTGAAGCTGCATGGTGTTCCGCTATGTGTCGTTTCGGATAGGGATTCGAGGTTCACGTCTGATTTTTGGAAGAGTTTGCAAGCGGAGTTGGGTTCTAAGTTGAGGTTGAGTTCGGCGTATCACCCTCAGATGGATGGTCAGTCAGAGAGGACTATTCAGTCGTTGGAGGATTTGTTGAGAGCTTGTGTTCTGGAGCAAGGAAGTTCGTGGGATGCGTACCTTTCGTTGATAGAGTTCACTTATAATAACAGTTACCATTCTAGTATTGGGATGGCACCTTTTGAAGCGTTGTATGGTCGGAGATGTAGGACTCCTCTATGTTGGTATGAATCTGGGGAAAGTCTAGTAGTTGGACCGGAAATTGTTCGAGAGACTACTGAGAAGGTGAGATTGATTCGGGAGAAGATGAAAGTCTCGCAAAGTAGACAGAAGAGTTACCATGATAAGCGAAGGAAGGATTTAGAATTTCAAGCAGGTGAGCATGTGTTTTTGAGAGTCACTCCAGTGACCGGTGTTGGACACGCTTTGAAGTCTGAGAAGCTCACGCCTCGTCTTATCGGTCCGTATCAGATTTCGGAAAGAGTGGGAAATGTTGCTTATAGGGTGGCCTTGCCGTCTAATCTTTCGAACTTGCACGATGTGTTTCATGTGTCGCAACTTCGGAAGTATGTTTCAGATCCATCTCATGTAATTCATATGGATGATGTGCAAGTACGGGATAATTTCACTGTGGAGACGATGCCTGTGCGTATTGAAGATCATGAAGTGAAGACTCTTAGAGGCAAGGAGATCGCCTTGGTGAAAGTAGTCTCGCTGGGAGCTGGAAAGCAGGATGCGGGAGTCGTATCCAGAGTTGTTCGAATTAGGTAAATTTTCGAGGACGAAAATATTCTAAGTGGGGGAGAGTTGTAACGCCCTAAAATTTAATTAATTATTTAATTGAATTGTTTGGGAATTTAATTGGTAGAAAAATAATAAAATAATAATAATGCTAGTATATGTGGACCTATTGTTGGGGTTGGGATTATGAAAATGAGAAGTATTAGTGAGGCCCATGATTAAGTCGCTTAAGCTAAGGAAAAGCCCATACGACTAAATGAGCATATAAGGGATTAGGTTAGGGTTTTGCTCATTTAGAAGGATAAAAAAAATAGAATTGGAGAGAAGAGAAGAGAGAAGAGGCGCGGCGAAGAGGAGAGAGAGCTAGGGCAAGACTTCGAGTTCTCCAGAGGCTAAGGTAAGGGTGGGGTTCTATCTCTATAATTCGGTGTATGAAGGGCTCTATGTAGAAAGGTTGATGGAACCCTAGGTGTGATTAAGTTAGAAGACCCTAGTTGTAGGTATTGAATTTTTATATGATGATTGAACATGATTGATGATGATTGAACATGATTGATGATGATTGAACGTGCTTGATGATGTTTTGGAATCGAAATTCTGGTCATGGGCGCCGTGGGTGCCGTTTTTGATGTTGCTGTCTGGGCGCCATGGGCGCCGTCCCTATCTATGTCGCTGGGCGCCCTCCTGGGCGCCGTTCTGTGCGTGTGTTGTGGTCTGGGCGCCATGGGCGCCGTTCCTGAAAATGTTGCTGGGCGCCAAGGGCCCACCCTGTTGTGTTGTGTTGCGGTCTTGCAGGTACCTGGCGCATAGGGCGCCAAGGGCGCCTAATCCTGGCTGCCCGTTGTTGCTGTTCCTGGGCGCCATGGGCGCCGGTCGATGTTTTCCTGGCGCTAAGGGCGCCAAGTCTTGGTTGCCCGATTTTGAGGTTGCTGCGTTTTCCTGGCGCAAGGGCGCCAAGTATTGGCTGCCCGATTGCGATGTTGTTGTGTCTCCTGGCGCATGGGCGCCAAGGGCGCCAAGATTTGGCAGCCCGGTTGCTGTTGTTGCGTGCTGTGTCTGGCGCAGGGGCGCCATGGGCGCCTAAATCAGGCTGCCTCGTGCTGTGTCTGGCGCAGGGGCGCCATGGGCGCCTAAATCAGGCTGCCTTGTGCTGTGTTGCGTTGCTGGGCGCCATGGGCGCCAAGGGCGCCAGTTTGGCTGCCCGTTGTGCTGCTGGGCGCCAGTTTGGCTGCCAATTGTGTTGCTTGGCGCAGTGGGCGCCAAGGGCGCCAAATGTGGCTGCCCAAATGTGAATTTCACGATTGTTATTTAAAATGATGTTGAATATGTGATTAGGCCCAAAGTTGCCAAAATGTTGAAAGTTGCTAAAATATTGCGATGTTGCCAAAATGTTGAAAGTTGCTAAAATATTGCGATGTTGCCAAAATGTTGAAAATTGCTAAGTTGTAAATTGTTGACGACGAAGGTTGTACGAAGACGAATTTGCCTCTATTCGTTGGCAGGTGATGTGTTGTAGGCCTACGACCAATGTTGCTTTCCGATGTTGTTGCGTTGCTATGTAACCGTTGTTATTTGTTTGTGCATTTACATAGCGTCGCATGCATAGCATATTTTTACGATGGAGCTATGCTCAAACCACGATGGCCTGGATTGGCAAACCACGGCGACGATGTTGCGATGTTGATGCCCCTATTTACGGGCTTAAATTATGGTACCACATGCATTATAGGGCGGTGGCTCTGAGTCGAGTCACATTTCGCATTATGTGCATACTTATGTGATTGAGATGATTTTGACTGCTGTTAAGTGATGAATTGACCTGAATTATATATTGTTTTTCATGTATCTGATTATATAGTGCGATATCTCACCCATTCTATTTGAATGTTACCCCAATGTTGGTAACGTGCAGGTAATCTCGAATGAAGGCAGTTCACCTTCGTTTGATCGAGTTGGTGTCGTCGCTCTGATATGTAACACTCGGGGGGAATGAACACGCGTTTTAATACTGTTTGCCTTGTTATTTCGTTGTTGGAGCTTAAGCTGTTATGTTGCTATTTTGATGTTTTCTGAGCTGTCTTGAGTTATTAAGACGCAACGATTATTTAATTTGACTTGTTGTGAATCCGCTGCGTAGTTTTTAAAGATGAATTATTTCTGAGGATTAAAATGGTTGTTTTATCGGTTCATCCAAACGTGTTATATAACTGTTTTCAAAAGCGAATTAACTCGTTGTTTTCACGAAGTAAATGTGGCACTCCATTGTTTGTTGAAAAAGATTTTTATGAACTCTAATATTTTTGCATTATTTTACCGGGTAGAAATGAAGTGTTACACAACAGCTTTGCAGCAACTTCACATATGGTTCCGCGCCTTAGCGGGTTCTAGATCTTTTACAATAACTAACACTCTCTGGGATGTGCAGAAAAAATTTGGGATAAAAGCAGTGGGAATGTAGCCGTTGATTTTTATCATAGATACAAGGTACACTTACTGAAAATTAATTTCCCTAATTTTAGTGTTAGTCTTTTGATGAAAATAAGTAGTTTATATGTTGAATTACCATAATTAAACTGTACATTCTATTGTTCGGCAGAGTGACATTATTAAGGTGGTGAAACAAATTGGGCTGGATTCATACAGATTCTCCATCTCATGGTCAAGAATATTCCCCAGTATGATAACAAGATTTGACTTTTCCTTTCAAGTTGATTATACTTTATTAATTTGTAGCCAAAAAAACATCCCATCAAAGATTGCATTTGCATAATGCGTAACTTTTAATTAAGCAATTATATCATGCAGAGGGTAAATGGGCAGTCAAACCCTTGGGAGTTAAATTCTACAACAAACTCATTAATGAGATCCTAGCAAATGGTAAATTATAAATACCTCTTAATGTTTTTTCATCAAAAATTATAAATACCTCTTAATGAATTACTTGTTGATTTATCTATATTATTATTTCTTTCATCATTCATTCTCCAATTTTGCCTTGTGATGAATTTATATTTTGGTGTATTTGGTGGCAGGCTTGATACCCTTTGTTACACTATTTCATTGGGATTTCCCACGAGTCCTTGAAGATGAATATGGTGAATTTTTAAGTCCTAAGTAGTGTAAGTAACACAACTCTTGCCATTCACACAATGTTTTGAGAACCGAACTAGCCGCACTAGTGGAAAAAAGGGCTTTAAAGTCGGATATTTTGGGCTGACTACCAGTCTGCAGAATGTTATAAACTTTAGATATGAATGATAAAAAGGAATGAGCTGACTACTTGTCTTTCCATTATTGAGAAATTTTGTTACCTTCTTCTAAAGAACCAACTTAAGTTGCTGAGAGAGAAAATCTCTACAAAAAGGTAAATGCTATATGAGACAAAGAGGCATAAATGGAGAAAAACACAAGAAATAAAGAACATGGCTATCAAAAAACCAACTCAATGAATCGGGAATGGAAGTTTGAAGTTTAGGTTATTAATATTGACCACATTAATATTTCTTGACTAATTATCATAACCAAAAAGAGGGAAAGGCAGTGACAAAGGTAACTTACAGATAAAGGAATGATAGCTATCCAGAAATAGATTTTAGAAATTAGATATGATTATCATATTCTTTCAACTTTATCAGAACCAATTTGTGAAAATTGCAAGCAACAAAAATATAACAAGAACAATATACTGTCCAACATAGAGAAAATAACAATTTTGTTGAGCAGCAAAAGCAAAAGAAGAATCTCAAGCAAACTACGAAAAAGATTCTCAAACACAACCTCCATATAACCACAGAAATCAGCAGCCATAAGAGAAGTCTGAAAATAACCACCAAAAGCATCTCTATTGGTCAATCAAGGTACAAAGGATAGAGGTAAAGGAGTATGCAAATACCTGCCAAAAGCATAAAAAGATAATCCTTTTATGCACATGAACTTGGCAAGAGGCTTATGTGGTGAGTGACCAGTTTAACCCAAGTGGGATAAGCTTGAAGATATTGTAGAGTTATCATGAAGATGGAGAAGACTGGGTGGAGCACAACAAACTGCCATGTCCAATATTTTAGAAGCTTAACTGTATGATGGTCTAGACGAGTCGTATGAGGCTGCACATATGTCATCATTATCGGTTATAATAAGTTAGAGATAAAATTGAGGATTTATTCCATTTTTAATGAGAAGAGTCATTGGAAATGAAAGACCTGAAAAAGTCATTGGAAATGAATGGTGAATCTCTCTTCCCTTGATCTCATCTGGCACTATGTTCTTACTCAAGGAAATGTTCAAATAACTGTACATCAAACCCAAGAACTTAGCAATCACCTGTATGTAACACAATGAATAAGTTGACATGAGATTGCTAATAGGATTTCACAACAGCTACATTTTCCAGATATATAATCGATCTTACCATAGCCTCATAACACTCTTTAATTGAGTCCAAGCAAGTAAAGAATACTTCACCTCCAAAAAAAAGTTGATCAAACCAACATAAGAGTCAAGAGCATACAATGGAGCCATGAGGATTATAATTACTATAGCTTTTTGCTCCTTTGGTTTCTTAAAACATGTCCTGATAGTAGCTTCGTAGCAAAGTGCACTGTTATCATCACACATAAAGTAGATCCAAACAAAACAATCTGTGCAGCTGACTTAACCTTGAAATTACTTTTCATGTGGGAAGTGATACCGTGGAAACTGCCAATTCCATGGCCAGTATTGTGGTTGCAAACTTAGAGGCTCACTTCCTTGGCAAAGCTTACTTGCAAAGCTTGAGTCATTTGATACACTGATAGCCACTCCATCCCAAAATCCACTTCCTGCATATAAGGTTTTTGTCAAAAAAAATGCAAACAAAAGGGTCGTGAGTGAAGAATTAAAGCAAGTGTCCTATTGTGGAGTGTGGGGTGTGTATTAAAAAGTAACTACTAATAAATAGTAACCATCAAAAAATGCACAAGGTGAAGTTATATTTTCCTGTTGAGTTTCCGGAAGGCGCCCTACTGATATTCATCAACATCAACAGGGCACACACCAACTCTTCTCCTGAGAGTATCCTGACAAAGAATAAAAGTTCAACTTGAAGCCAACAACATGAACCATTATATGTCTAGTGAATAGTGATTCAAATTTGGAGAAAATGTGGTAATTGAAATTCCTCATCTAGACCTTGCAAACAGTTACATTAGCATTTCTGTCTTCCCAACATCCTCCATTTCTTTCAAGACACTCATTAGTTTCAATATCTGATCAACTCAAACCAGTAATAAAAATTAGTACCACTATCACAATAGATGTTTTGAGCAATTAACAACAAATAGATAAGGGTACAAAGACAACCAACAGAGGAGATAAGGAGTGAAGTTTCACAATAAGTAATTTTAAGCAATTAAGAAAACAAATAGATTGTAAATTGTTCACAAACTGATAGCCACACTTAAAACAAAGAACATATAGGAAAATTAAGCATATTAATTGCATCTCACCTCATTGCAGCAGCTTCACCATGTCCAGTACAATATGATTTTGCTACAACTAAGCTAATTAAATTGAAACTTAGGAACTATTATATCACACACTTCTTATCAATTTCTTGTAAGTTGTTTCCCACCATGCATGTCAGTGGACAAGGAGACCTGATTACCTGTGAGCGTATCAGTCAATCAGAATAAAATACAAAATCATGCTTTGATATATCTTTGTCACGAATCAATTTAAGAGAAACACCATTAAGGCAATTGTAGGAGATAACAGGTTTCTGTGAAGTGGAAATCAAATCGATCACCTCTCGATCCAGTAAGGCAATTGAGGTCATTATACCTCCAGAATTAGCTGCTCTTGGCATTCACTACAAACATCAATAGTCAAGCAAGGTCTTGACTTGAACCGCTCACCATCCAGGACAGTATTCCTAAGGGAGTTGATAAGATCTTCTGC
Organism: Astragalus membranaceus; assembly: GCA_039519185.1. Classification (NCBI taxonomy): domain Eukaryota; kingdom Viridiplantae; phylum Streptophyta; class Magnoliopsida; order Fabales; family Fabaceae; genus Astragalus; species Astragalus membranaceus. The sequence goes on along the minus strand of CM076848.1, from coordinate 157,877,920 downwards.
ACAAAATGAGAGTTAACGAACAAAAAGGACCTAAGAAAAACTCAAAAAGACATCTACTACAGATCTTCTTAACCAACACCAATAACTATTGGATGATTCTTTGGGTGTTGTTTTTCAATCATTTTATCTAAACTAGCACTAGTTTCACGATGGTACCAAAAATCAAATGCATGAAAAGTTCAAGATAGAATGAAATATTCAATAAACCAATTCAAAACAAGACCTATTGTGACCTACAATTAAGAAATCAAAATATTAAAAGCAAGTCATAAAAGTGCACAGAAATAAATCAAACTCAAATAGACTACAAATTAGATCAACAAACCCTAAAATAAACAATAATTTTGTCAACAACTAATGAAGCTCTGATTACAAAATCAGACAATAGAACCAAACAGAGAATATAGAAACCCCTCAATAGAAAAAGAGAAAGGGTTAGAATGAAACAGACCCAATAGAACCAAACAGACCACAAAGACATTTTTACACAACAATCCAGAAACACGTTTCTCCACAACCAACTAAGAAAGGAAGAGAAATTAGAAAAAATGAAAATCAACACCTGTTTGTACCTTTCCCCTTCTTCCTCTAGGGTAGCAAATTAAAGATGGTGAAGGTGATAGGAAGAGAGACGACGACGACGAGAGATAGAGACGGCGACGACGAGAGATGGAGACGGCGACGACGAGAAGAGAGAGCGAAGGAGAACGACGGCGAGTTGGCGGAGAGAATAAGGGAGGAGCGAGCTATGGCGGAGAGAGCGAGGGGAAGAGCGATGGAACATGTAGGGTTTCACTTTGAGTAGTACTGTTGGAGTTGATTTGTGTTTTTGGGAGAAGAGAGGAACGCGTGAGGGTTACTCCGAGGGAGGGAGAATTTGTTTCGTGAAAAAAAAAAAATTCAGTGAGCGAGTTTCTTGTTTGACGGAAAAATTTCAGCGAGGGAGTTATTTTCTTTTTACTAAATTAAATTTTTTTAAAATTTTAAGTCGGATACAATTCCATCCCACTAAAAAAGGTGTGCGCCAGAATTCTGTTTTCACGTTAATTACAAAATTTCCACCGCGTCCATCTTCTAAGTCGGATAAATGGGAATCCGACTTCAAAACTCTAATTCTTTTCCAAGTTTTACACTAGTGCCGGTTAACCTGTTGAACTGGAAATCAATCATTTCAGCGGTTGGTTAAACCTCAATTGGATCTCAGTCTGGTTGAGCAACCTAAAACCGAGTTGAACCGTTTCAAATGTTCCCTCCAAAATGTAATACATATTTATTTATTAGCCATTACATTCAATCATGGTTGAACCAAATAAACTAATTGAACAATGACATCATTACATGAATATCTCGTCGGTCTGATGTCTGACCTGGTTTTAAAAACTTTAATCACACATCAACTTCCCATTAGTCAATTTTTTTTTTCAAAGAAAACAAATATGAAGTATACTAACTTATATTTTATTTAATTGACAAAATAGGACAGATTTTCGTGCCTACGCTGACTTTTGCTTCACAGAGCGCCACAGAGACGATCCTTCATGTCCTCCGTGACACAGAGACGATCCTTCATGTCCTCCGTGACTGTCCATTATCGATGCAGCTTTGGAATTCCTTAATTCCACCAGGTTTGCGTCCTTCCTTCTATGGTGTAGATCTTGTTGATTGGCTTGATATTAATTTATCCACTAAGACAAAGTTGGATGTTAAATTGGAATGGTGTAATGTTTGGTCTATTGGGTGTCACTGCTTGTGGGGTTGGCGAAACAAAGACATGCATGTTGCGGAGTATGTCAGGCCTCCCCACCCGTCCAGCATAGTGTTGCAGAGTGCGCACGAGTATAACCATAGTAGATTGCTGCATGAGCCTCTTAATATGCGTCCAAGGCGTCAAGTGGACGTCCAGTGGTCTCCCCCCCCCAATGGTGGGTTGGGTTGCTATCAACTCAGATGGTGTTGTTAAGTCTTTTCTCGGTATTGCTGGTTGCGGTGGAGCGGTGCGTGATTCAAAGGGTGGCTGGCTTGGTGGTTTTGCCAAGCGTTTATTCGTTTCCACAGCTTATTTGGCCGAATTGTGGGGTGCAATGGAAGGTATCAAACTTGCCTTGCATAAGGGTTTTAGATATATCGAGCTTCAAATGAACTCATCGATCATTGTCAACTGTCTTAATGGGTCCGAAACGGGTAGTATTGCGGGCCGTCATCTCTTGAGGAGGACTAGGCATTTCCTAACTTGCTTCACTAGTGTCCGCATAATCCATATTTATCGTGAAGCCAACAAGGTCGCAGACGAGCTCGCTAACATGGGGTGTACTTTAGATAACAACGACTCTACCTTTTTTGACTCTCCTCCCTATTGCTAAATTACTTGTTGATGCTGATGTAATTGGAGTTTCTACTCCGCGTTTGATTCCCGTGTAACTCTCTTTGGGCCCTGTGCCCCGTTTAATCTAAAAAAAAAACATTAACATTTATTTTGTCAAAAGAAAAATTAACATTTATTTTCTGTTGAGTTGTCTTCTTATACATAACCTTTTTTATATGATAAGATTCGCGTTATTTTTAAAATATGCCCCCCTAAATAACGTGTTTTCCACATAAACTTTGTAGTATCCATATATGAATTTAAGAATAGAGTATGTTGTTAACATCTACACTATATATATACAAAGATACCACATATGAATATATGATAATACCAATTGGAACATTTGGTAATGTTGACACCTCATTTTTTTAGGGGTAAACGAGTACATTACATCTATTTCATCATTTATGTTTTCCCTCTCTTTCTATCTCTCTTTTAAATTTGAATTCCAACTAGTACTATACCCGTGCATCCGCACGGGCCGATCGCGTTACGTCATACGATTACCTCAAATAGAAACGTTAGTTTGAAATCTCATTAATCTAAAATCAATTGTAAAATATAGATGATGACTTGCATACGGACAGGTGCTGTCGTGTTCTTTTTAGGAATGAATTTAGACAGTATTTAAATAGTCTGAACATTACCCCGTGAAAATAAAGAAAAATTTAAAGTAGATAAAATTGGAGTTTCAAATAAAAAATTGATAAATATTAAAACTAAAAATGTAAAAATATCATTTAAAAACAATATGTGCATTTATCTTATGTGTTTTTATATATCAGTGCAGTGTTTTTTTATATATCAGTGTTGTTATCCCATGTTTTTTTATATATCAGTGCAACTATCCCGTGTTTTTATATATATCATTGCAATTATCCCCGTATTTTTTTATATATCAGTGCCGTTGTCCAGTGTTTTTTTATGTATCAGTGCAGTTATCTCATAGTTTCAATTGATTATTTGAGTTGATTAGTAGATTATTGTAGATAGGGAAAGATAGATAGTAGATTATCAATAACAAATATTTATCCCGTGTTTTTTTTATATATTAGTAACAATTATTTGTCCTTTTTTAGGTATTAGTGACAAATATTTGTCGCGTGTGTTTTAAATATTAATCAGTTTAAATAGTCATTAAGCCTTCTTGTTTTTTTAGATAGTAGTTTTCAAAAACTATAATTATCAATGGAAAATATTAATCCCATGTTTTTTTATATATCACTGCAGTTATCCCCATGTTTTTTATATATCTGTGCAATTATCTAGTAGTTTCAATTGATTATTTTAGTTGATAGTAGATTATAGTAGATAGTAAATTTGTTAGATGGTAGATTATCAATAAGAAATAATTGTTTTAAATATTAATTAGTAATTTAAATAGTCATTAATCCTGCTTATTTTTTAGATAGTAGGTTTGTAGTAGTAGGTTTCAAAAAGTTTAATTATCAATGACAAATATTAATCTCGTGTTTTTTTATATATCAGTGCAGTTATCTCGTAGTTTCAATTAATTATTTTAGTTGATTAATAGATTATAGTAAATAGTAAAAGAGAGATAGTAGATTATCAATAAGAAATATTTATTTTAAATATTAATCAGTAGTTTAATTAGTCATTAAATATTATTGTTTTTTAGATAGTAGGTTTATAGTAGTCTTCCAAAAATTTAATTATCAATGACAAATATTAATCTTTTGTCTTTTTATATATTTGTGTAGTTATTCCGTGTGTTTTTATATATCATTGCATTATCTCATAGTTTTAATTGATTATTTGAGTTGATTAGTAGATTATTGCAGTTATCCCGTATTTTTATATTAGATTATTTGAGTTGATTAGTAGATTATAGTAGATTATTGCAGTTATCACGTGGTTTTTAGATAATCTCTTATTGATAATCTAATATCTCTTATTGATAATCTAATATCCAACTTTTATTATCTACTATAATCTACTAATCAACTAAAATAATCAATTGAAACTACGAGATAACTGCACTGATAAATAAAAAACACGGGATAACTGTAGTGATATATAAAAAAAACACGGGATTAATATTTACCATTGATATTTATAATTTTTTTATATTAGATTATTTGAGTTGATTAGTAGATTATAGTAGATTATAGTAGATTATAGTAGATTATTGCAGTTATCACGTGTTTTTTAGATAGTAGTTTTATAGTAGTTTTCCAAAATTATAATTATCAATGGTAATATTAATTATAAATTGTCAAAAAAAATTATAAATATCAATGGTAAATATTAATCCAGTGTTTTTTTTATATATCACTACAGTTATCCCGTGTTTTTTATTTATCAGTGCAGTTATCTCGTAGTTTCAATTGATTATTTTAGTTGATTAGTAGATTATAGTAGATAATAAAAGTTAGATATTAGATTATCAATAAGAGATATTTGTTTTAAATATTAATTACTAATTTAAATAGTCATTAAGTCTTCTTATTTTTTAGGAAAAATGAAAAAAATAATTAGTTAGTGTTCCATAAAAAGACATTAATATCCTTTGTTGTTGTATTAGAAAGGATAGGTGGCAATTAGTGAAGGAGACTAATAATGGTAGTTCATAGGTAATGTATTAGTATAAATAGATATTATAAATATGAATGGTAAATATTAATCCCGTGTTTTTTTATATATCACTACAGTTATCCCGTGTTTTTTATTTATCAGTGTAGTTATCTCTTAGTTTCAATTGATTATTTTAGTTGATTAGTAGATTATAGTAGATAATAAAAGTTAGATATTAGATTATCAATAAGAGATATTTGTTTTAAATATTAATTACTAATTTAAATAGTCATTAAGTCTTCTTATTTTTTAGATAGTAGGTTTATAGTAGTAGTCTTCAAATTTTTTAATTACAGTAGTGTTCGTATAAATTTAGAAATTTAGTTAAAAGAATTAAAGTGAAGTGATAAGAGAAAAAGAATAATTATTTATGGGAAAAGTAAAGTAAAAAGAAAAAAAGAAGAAAGAGAGTGTAAAAGAAAAGTGAAAATGAGGAAAGAGAGTGTAAGAAGAAAGAGAAAAAAGGAAGAAAGAGAGTGTAAGAGAAAAGTGAAAAGTAAAGAGGAGGAAAGACATATTGGGAAAAATGAAAAAAATAATTAGTTAGTGTTCCATAAAAAGACATTAATATCCTTTGTTGTTGTATTAGAAATGATAGGTGTCAATTAGTGAAGGAGACTAATAATGGTAGTTCATAAATAATGTATTAGTATAAATAGATATTAGATTAGATATTCCATCTCTTCCTATTTTCCCTCACTTTTTTTTATTCTCTCTCTTTCATTCTTTTCCCATCCTCGCTCTGGGTATCTCTTTCTCAGCTTCTTCCCTTTCATTTCTTTTCCTTTCTATTCTTTTCACTCTCTCTTCTTTTCATTCAATTTCTTCTTCTCTCACGCTTCCTTTTCTTCTTCCCTCACATTACTCTCTCTTCTACTTCCAATTTCTTCCTCTCTTCTCAGCCCCTTCCTTCTCAGCCATTTCAAAAAATGGCTTTTCTCCCACTCTTCTTTCTTCTCCCCGTTCCCTCCCTCTCGCTGTTCTTTCTTTTTCTCCCTCTCAAACCTCTCTCTTCTACTTCCTACGTTTCTCTTCTACTGATTTTTGTTTATTTAATTTCCATAGCTTTTGTGGTTTCCAGAAATCGAACCCCAACCCTTTCGAAACCCCTCATCCTCATATTGGGTTTTTTTAAAGTTATTTATGTTGTGAGTCATTATGTAGCAAACAAATATTTGATGCTATTATTGTTTTTAAGGATATTTTGAGAAAGTGCCATTTGCATGTTTATCGAATATGGGAAAGAGTATGGAGAAATGGTATATGTACTCTCTGTTTTAGCATGTGTGTATCTTTTGTGAATTTTTGCATATATGTCATTCATTGTGTGGGCAGTCTTGAAAATGTTGTGGTGTGATCAATTAGATAATGAAGAGCTATATTAGGCTGCAAGTTATATTTGCTTTTATTTCTAACAACTCAAAAATATGTAACGAAGTTTGCTTTACAAAATGTTGATGCTGAGGAGTTCTGTTTGGCCCAAATATGTGGGCTGCTGAACATTATCATTTAATTAATATATTGATTTTTGTTTTAATTGACTATATGTTGAAATGGTCTATTAATTTTTTATTGATTTAGATGTGATTTGAATTCCAACTTAGAAATTTTGAATGATTAGACCTTTCAAAATGTAATGGGGAAGTAAATTATCTATAAAAGTGTGTTATGGTGAACAAGAACTTGAGATTATGTGAAGGTTTTGTGAGCTGTGCTTTGCTCTGCAGTTAGTAAATTATCCATATTATAAGTATTGACACTATAGTGGCTTATTTTTCAGGTGTATATTGTTGGAGGATTAAAAAATGTTGGTAGCACTGAATTTTGTCTAGCCTTAAGTTAAAAACAAATCATATTGTTTTTTGTATGGCAGGTGGCATTAAGTTATGTTTAGCTTTAAGGTAAACTATTAAACTCCTATAAGAGTTGGTGATTTAAGATCATTTTCTTTGTTGGATGTAAAGAGAGATCGACTATGTTAGAAATCATAACCATAGTACTAGAAACGAAGAGGACTTTTAGAATTCATAACCATCTGTAAGTTGCACTTTTTTTTATCATGCTTTAAAATTTGATCAGATTCATATTTTGGTTACAATCATGCTTGGAAGTCATATAATGCTACTACTTTAAAACGCCTCTATAGATTACTACCAATATAAACTTTTAAAGTGCAATAGTTTTACCTCTTACTGTTATAGAATTGGTTTCTAATTTCTCTCACCTTATATAACTGATTGGGTGCTACTTGATGACCTGTTGTGTTTATCTCTGGCTTTCAGAGTTAGAGTTCAACCAGCCCAAAATCAGGCTTCTGTTGCTCAATATTTCAATTGATGAAAGAAATATTATTCAGACCCTTCTGCAACAGCTTCAATCTGATGAGGTCTGCATATCTTTAGTAAACTTTATAAATAAAATGAATTAGCATAGTTTATATTTCTCCTAATGGTATGATTTTAAGATATACCAATACTATACTCTGATGGTGTTGTATGTGTTATGAATATATTAGAACATGAACTACTTTTACATATAACTACATAGATTTCAATTGACAATAGATCAGCTTGTTTTTACAATTGAATGGGCAACAGATCTGAATTGGTTGGTTAGATCAGCCTGCTGAATTTACATTTTGATTTCTTCTTCTGGTGCATTCTGTTCCACAGTGACAACTTAGAATGCTTCCATTTTGCATTCTGTTCTTAAATTCAAGTTTCCATTTTGCATTTTGCATTTTGCATTTTTTTCCCTTCAGTATATTCTTCTTCCTCTCTAGACCAAGAATGACCAAAACATTAGTTAGAGCTTTTTGTCTAGATACAGAAGTGGAGAAGTTGATAAGGTAAAGGGTTTGGCGACAGCGGCACAACAATTTCGACGTATGGCAGCTAGCTATTCAACAAGCTTTTGGATCCCATGTAAGTATATGTCATCTTATAGAGCATTGCACTCTATCTAAATGTTAGTTTAAAAAATTTTAAACTGTACTCCTTTTGCAAAGGTTTGCACCAAAACAGAATTGAGGCATTGCTTTTTCTTTGTGAGAAATTGAGATTTTTGAAGGATCATGTGTGCAACAGTGTTTTTTAAGGCGGTTTTGTATTTGTATAGTTTGTATATAGAAATATGTTGATGTGCCTTATTTGATGAACAAACACTTTCTAATTATTTTCTTATTTTTTCCCAGGCATATTAAGCTGAGGTTTGTGTTTTCGTGAAATGGTAAACTAAACCTTACTTTGTGAATTAGAACCCAATTCTTTTACGAGTCCTATCATGTTCTATGTGTTATAACATATCACATAATTTGGAAGGTTGTTATCAGGAGTTTTATGCTTAATTTATCTCTCACCACTTCTTAAGAATCAAAGAACTTAGTAAATCATGCCAAGATATATCTAGCCATGTGTTCGATTTGTGCCTACGAGACTTACAAACTAGCTTGGTTGCACCTTTTTAAGGTTTGATATATCTTCAAATTATTATAAGCAGTAGCTTATAACCATTTGATTCATATCTTCAAATTATATTGATCAAGATATTGTTTCTCATGGTGTCCCAATGCAGAATTGAAGACCTTTAGCATAGGACTATTGGAAAGCCTGCTAGCTTTTGAGCTTTGGACGGGTCTAATGATGAAGTGGTATCAAGTACTGGCATCAACTTAAACATTGTATTTTGTTCATTTTTAGCTGACACATTAAAAAAAAATGAGTTGAGGAATCCTGAACAAGATGACAGGGTTGTGAGTACGTTAATAGTATTCCTTATTTTATTTGTTTGTCATGACACACTAGCCATTTTATATTAGTATTTATATGACTATTTCTTTGTTTGTCTTTCTTGCTGCCCTTTGAATTCATATCAATATTTCTTCTATTTGTCAATTTTAAAAATTTTCTGAGCCATTTTGCATTATTACGGTGGTACCCAAAGAAGACCTAGGTGAATGGAGAACCAAGTTCCAGAACTGCAAAGTTCTCCTCTACAAAGACAATCAACTCTTTCAAATCTGAGATTTGATGTTTCGCAGATTTTTGGAGGGCTCTTCCCAATGTCAAAGCTGACACAACAAGAACGGAATTAAGGAGGATCCTATTTGTAATTATTGTAACCAAATTGTCACTTAATTGTAACTACAACTTCGTCTAAGTTTTTTATACTTACTGTTCTCATTTGTCAACCAAATTAGTTGAAGACAAACATTTTTAGGGAGATGCCGCTAGTGCAAAAAAGGCTTTTGGAATCGGTTGTTTGGCACATTTTGAATCGGTTATTGGCCGATTCAAAATGTGCCGATTCTAAATGTAGGGACATTTTGAATCGGTTAAATAATCGATTCTGAATGTGACATTTTAAATCGGTTATATAAACAACCGATTTTAAATGTACTAAAAAAAAGACATTTAAAATCGGTTCTTTTGATAACCGATTAGAAATGTCATCTTTTTTTTAAAAAAATAAATTAAAAGTTTCTCTCTAGATCCCTTTCAGTTCAGCAATCTAAAAGAAGCACCCCTGAAAAATTTATTTCTGGTAAAATTTAAAAGTTTCTCTCTAGATCTCCTAAGGGTAAAATTTATTTAATTTCGGGTTGAACTTAAGACAACATATCAGATACAAATTTAATCAAGTATTTAAGCAACATTCTTTCCCTGACCAGATATTAATAATCACATTAGTTAAGCAATTACTTCAAATTCCAAAAATATAAGTTACAGATAACAAGCGGGAAGTTACAGATAACAAATGCAAATTTGTGAAAGAATCTAAGAAAAACTCCCATATAGAGACAGGTGTTTCACTATGCAGAGTCTAGAAGTATAAACAAGTTGACAAGTATCCTAAGATTTAGCAACCAATTGTGCAAACAATGGCTCAGTTGAATTCCACACTCAAGTCAGCAATTGTGCAAACAATGACAAGTATCCTGTTAACTTCAAGTCAAAACTGCTTCTGTATTTATGTTGTGGAGATGGCATCATGCTGCTAGAGAACACAGTTGGTGAGCCAGCAGAAAACCTCCTTCCCGGGCTTGAAAGCCTTATTGGTGATCCGGAAAGTTTCCCTTTTGCATTAAAAGGGGTTGAAACTAAATCAATTGAAACTAATCCCAAAAGATAATCTAAGATATTCTAAGATACTATGAAATAAACTTCGATACTCTAACTGTCTAACATAGTAAGAAACAGTAAGTAGTTGTCTTCTAAATAGACACTTAGACAAACTGATCATGAAGCATGTACTTGTGTTACTATTAAAGGATATCACTATATGATAGTTGATACTTGAAACCAGAAAAAAAGAGCTACCTTTCGTATGAGAACGTGAAAGAAGAAAAGTTGCCCAAGTGCAGCTGAACTATAAGCTGTCAATAAGAGAAGCAACACCTGTAGCATTTCAGGATGATCAAAGCAAATCAGAATTGATTTTACATCCAACAATATTCAAGTCTGGAGCAGAATACAGAAATGCCCAAAAACAATTCAATTAAACTATACACATAAGCGAGGATTCCTTAGACTGCAGTTAAAATGTCTCATTGAAGTAAACAAAAGCTTTAGTCTCAAACTTAATTTTCTAATACACAACCTTGTAATACTTCCCAACATGCTAAACATTTTAAACTTCTTGTAAGATCTCATTGAATTTTTAGAGTCAATCTTCTAGCTTGAGTGAACACTACAATGAAGAAAGAGTAAGCTGAGGTATTGTGAAATAACAAAAATCTTTACTGACAAGGTTTAGGTGAGTAATTGGTTGATGACATAGTCAAAGATGAATCATTACATACATAAATATCAATGTGACATACTTCTTCTAATCCAAATTAGATAAGCATTAATCTAATCCAACACAATAACCTGCTTAGGTGGCATATGAAATACAGCAGCAGGGCAACACAGACCCTGCCAATCATATTTCCCTCACTAGATTCACGGTGAAAAAATAATAGCTCTTGCTTGGAAACACAAGAAAACTAGGAGTAGGAGTTCCCACACACCATAATAAAAAGTTATCATAGTAGCACTTACAGCACACAACCCAACTAACAGTACAAACCTGTAAACTGAGACACAAAAGCTCAGAAAGTCTCTTCAAAGTAATCCTTGCGTAGTATTTTGATACAGCAAGAATATTCTGAAAGGTAACAAAAGTACTCCATGTTAGTGCTCACATAAATAGGTGTGAAGCATAAAGCATATTCCACGGTACCAATAACCCAAATTGATAGGGTGATATTTTAATGGAATCAGTTAATTACATGTTCAATAATTCTTTGCTTCAGATCTTCTGCTGCTTTTTCACCCAAAGATTTCCCAGAGAGCAGCTCATTCTCAAACTCGTTCTTATAAGTATCCCAAAGAGTTGTCCATTGGATGACTTCCATTGTGGCCACCTTCTTTAGAAGTAGCTTAGACAAAACATATAACAGGTAAACCCAATGACAAGGAAATCCAAAACAAAATTATAAGAATGCAACCGGTACGTATGTGAGATGAAAAATAGGATAACATACTTAAAGTTTGGAATCTCAGCTAGATTTTTATCCTCCAAGGTGGAATTGAGAAGGCTTGTCTGCATTGGATCATGTGGTGCTAAAACCAAGTACCAACATATTCTCCTCAGGATCTGTATTAAAAAAATATTTATAACCACATAATCTTAACAGTAAAAGAGATGGCAAATAAATAAAAAATAGAAAACCTACAGGAGTCCACTCAGCAGGGTTATCTCTGACCGATGGAATCTCATAATATTGCCTTGTAGCAACGGCAAATTTCAAGATAATCATTTAATGTGTATAAAAATATTTCTACATGTTTTCAACAGAATTTACTAATTTATGTTTTGTTGTGAATAAAGCATACCAACAGGGGGAAGATACTTTCTGAAGTAAGAAACATCTTAGAATCCCTTCCATAATAGAAGCATATAATCACACAGGCAAGAAAAAACTGAAAGCAAACTACGCCAAAAAAATAAGTAAACTTAACCAGCAAAACTTTAAAGCTGATTTTGCACTAGTGCACTAAACATACAATAAGCTCAAGATTACACAACTTCTAAGGGGCGGGAGCAAGGAATTAAAGATATTGTTACACATAAAAAATACATCAAGCGTAAAGAAACAAACAAAGTACCTAGCAGTAAAGGATAATCATCAGCAGACAGCCACATGGTACAAAATCTCACACGTTTAAGCAAAAATTATACCAGTAATGATGAATAGCAATCTTCACTAAGATAGCAGCAACACGTCTGTCATACATTAAAGCAGCTTCCAAGAGAATGCCAAAATCTTCATCAGGAGTCCTGAAAGTCGCATAAGTCACAAAAATCAAATCATTCAAGTCTGGCAAAGTAGCCCCTAATATAAATCCAAGAATGTGAGATTATACTATCCAACTATTCAACTTTCTCTCTTTCATTTTTTTTGTTACGGTTTTTCCAATAGAAAATCCATCTATCCAACTTCCAATGTGAAGAAAAAATAAATTGGCAACTTTTAAAGGGTTCATCAGATTGCTTTACAGTTCACAACAACAACTTTATGTTACATAAACAATATAATTGAACATAACAGTTGATGTGACGGGCCAACAACCAAATAATTAGTTAATGTAATTATTGATGCTCATATATAAGACAACAATCTCCCAATCATTAATTTTCCAATTCCAAAATTAGAAATGTAAATGTTCCCTCACCTGCGCATCATCTAACCATCCATTCCCAGATTCACCACCAACCACTATCATCTTATTCTCAATGACACATGCTACATGCTATTCACAATGAATAATATTAATATCTTAGTACTTCACAATAACAGCTTATAACAATTCCACAAATGACCTATGACCAAATATAAAATGAAATTGCTTACATAGGATATAGGAATGGGTTTATCCCCAGCAATTGACAACACCATCCAATTCTCTGAACTTCCTGATGCACAAGCACTTAATTGGCAATCAATTTCCTCAGAACGACCATTTCTTCTTGCAATTCCATCACCCTCAAAGAAGCTAAAAACTTAATGGCCACATTACACGTTTTGTTTTAAATTCAATTCTACACATTACAAGGAATGTAGATTGAAAAACTTACACCAGAGCTTCCATTTCGCTTAGGGTACCTAACAGGACTTCTAGTTACTTGAGTGGTGTCAGAAAGTTGAACCTTCAATCTACTGAGATAATTACACAGCAACAAGAAAACATCAATACACTGAAATGAGTAATTTAAACTTTGAGAGAAGAAAAAGAAAAAAGAGTAAATATTGACCTGCCAAGTTTCTTGTGGCGACGAGAGAAGCCAAACATGTTTATTCTTCAAAGCTCAAATCAGCACCTGAATAGAAAGAAAATGAAGAGAAACAATATAACATAAAGTATAGAGAAAACCCTAACCAAAAGGAAAGAAAGTACAGAGAAAGAAATCACCTTTGAAGTAAACCCTAGAAAGTAGAGAAAGGCAAAGATGAAGAAATGCGAATAAAGAATGATGATGCTGATTTTAGCGCAACGAAGACAGCGTGAGGGCGACGCAGAGCTCGTGACGGTGACGGCGACGGCGAGGGACAACGACGGCATCGAAACGAAGTGACTGCGACGGCATGACAGGGAGACGGAGAGAGTCGATGGTGAGCTGGTGACGGTGAGGGAGAACACAATGCGGGTGACGGCGACAGAGGGTAAAAAATATCTGTGCTGAGAAGAAGAGAATACGGCGTGAGATGCTGAGAGGGATGCGAGAGAGTGAAGAGATGTGAGAAAGCGATGAGGGAGAGCGAAGGGGGAAACTGAAATGGGGCTTCGAGAGCGAAGAGATGCGAGAGATTTGGAGCTGCTTGAAAGGGAAACCAAAAACTGAATCTCTTGATAATTGTTAGGGTTTGAGAGGGATGAGGGAAACGTGTGAGGGGGAAACTGAAGAACAAGGAGGGATCGTGAAAATTTTTAGTAATGAAACAGCCTTTATGAATCAGTTGTTTAAAGAACCGATTCTGAATGTACATATTCTGAATCGATTGGTCACTAAACCGATTCAAAATGTCTAAATGGGCACCTATCTAATCGGTTGTTTAAACAACTGATTCCTAATGTCTAAAAAAATTTGTCGCACTTCCATTTAATTGCAAAAATTCCACCGCGTCCACATTTGGAATCGGTTATCCAAACAACCGATTCAAAATAGTGCTTTTTAAAGCTAATTTTGCACTAGTGTGCATTTCGATTTGCAGGCATTTAGTTGTTGGATTTCACTATGGACATAGACCCAATATTTAGAACCAAATCCTTTTCACTTGGTAGTAATTTCACAATTGATAAAATACTTGATTTTTAAATACCAAAAAAAACACTTGATTTTTATCTGATTTGTAGAAACACTAGCCAATAGATTTCAATAATACTTCTTTTCTACTGCAAAGTTTATGTTATTTTCCATTTTTGATTACAGGTGATGCTCTTTGTTCTATTTACTATTTTTATTTTAATTACATTCATTAACCTCTATTTTTTTAATTTTGATTGGAGTACTAATCGTACCACGTAACGCGATCGCCCGACGCACGGGTATGTTACTAGTTTTTTATAAAATGGTGTCGGCAACATTTTATGCTTTTTTAGGATTTTTAGTATAAGATTTCTTTTAAGTTATGATAATTTCAATTGTATGGCATTAGATATTTGAACTACAAATATTTCTTTTGACAATAGAACTACAAATGATTGAAATATATTTATGTTATTATGGTTATATTTTAATTGAAATTTGAGTGATTTGCCAATATCTTTGTTCCATCTTTTGTGAGATGTATGATACATAGGTACTAGTAATAAAACAAAAAAAAAATTATGAGACTCTAATAACGGTGACAAGAGGTTAAAACCTCGTTACAAAAAGCCCACTCAATGGCGGTTATAAACCCCCCACAAAAAACTCCAGCAAAAGTACTTCATATTTCTAGAGGTTTAACCTCCGCAGTAAAACCCCTGCAAGTAGACTCGATACCTGCATTTTCTAAAACCTCTCGCAAAATGATTGCCGGACATGAAACTCAGGCAGTTTTAAAAACTCCCGCAGATTAATTTGTGGGGGTTAAAAACGCCCGCTAATTGACTTAAAAATCCCCGCTATTTGATCCATTTTTTATAGTCTATTCTGCAACTAATTGACAAAGTGTATATTTCATTTGTGCCATAGGCTCATCAAAAAGGAAGAATCGGAGTGACCTTAGTGACTCACTACTTTGAAACATATTCTAAAAGTGTTGCTGATACCAAGGCTACAAGTCGAGCACTGAACTTTTTCTGTAACATCCCTAATTTTTAAAGACTCGTACTATGATGCCTAAGACCGACTTAATTATTTGTGGGAATAATTAGTCGTGTCTCGGGGATTAATAGTCGAGGGAAATTGTCAACATAATCGTGTTTCCATCGAATTATGGTGTAATTGATGGATTCATGAAGAGAACTTAAGCTGAAGGGCAGAATCGTAATTTCGCACCCTTACGTATATATACCCTTAGGTCCTGAACCATTCAGCCACACTTATCATTTTTCCAATTCTGAAACAAAGTGAAAACTAAAACAGAAAAGGAGAGGAGAGGGAGAGGGGCGTGATGGAGGAGAAGGAAGGTGAGGGGGGATTCTCCAAAAATTTTTGCATGTAAGTGCTCTCACTCCCATTCTACTCAGATTTCGATTTCCTTTCCAATGGAATAAATTTCAGAACCTGATTCTTCCCCTATCTCTTTGTCCCAATTTCGGATTTAAAGTCTCAAGGTTGAAGACAATGGAGTTTTGATCCCCTAACCTCTTGCATGTTCTGAATGGCTGCCAATAAAGAAGCCTTGTCCTTGTATTTGTGAATTGGAAGGTGTTATAGTGTTTGTGCAGTTGCTGGTTAAGAGAGTGGAGCTCTACTAATGGAAGGTGAGTGAGGGTGATGATCAAGGTTAGTCGGAAATTCTGGGTAAAACCCGTATGAACCACTCTCAGTATTCTCATCGTATCTCCAGGCACACTACTCCTATGAACGTGATTCTTGTCCCTCTGGAAACTAGACATAAAGATATTCATTTTGGTCACAAGAACCAACGGGTTTCATTGAGAAATGAGAGAGATATCATGCTCTCAACTTTCGGATTAAGAATCAGTCACTGTTCTGAAGCTGTCCTCTTGTTTCCGTTGTATCTCCTAGGATGTGGGTTGCATGCGTGTGTAGCTTGAACCATTGGGAAGTAGACAAAATTTTCTACAGATTGGGCACTTGTTTGAGGGTTTTTGGTTACGGATTGACTGAGTTATACTAGTTGCAAATCTGTTCATAAGTGCTGGAAAAAAAAACAGAAGTAGAGCGGGTGGGGGGGGGGGGGCATCGGTTCGTCGAGTTTGGGTTTCGCGTCGTCAAGGCGACGAGAGAAGTCAGCTCCATACATCGGGGTGGAGCTCAGTAGCGAGAAGAGGATATGTGTTGTTGGAGTTTCAGTTTGGAAGCGGTTAGACGCGCTTGGATCGAGTTCGGAGCTAGTTCGGGAAGATCAGGCCGGCTGATCTTCAGAAGTTTCGGTATTACGTGATCTTCATCATGTGAGGTGAGTTCTACTCACGATTAGGGAATATTGTTTTATGAAATTTACTTCGTTTCAGTACCTTGACAAAATATCGCTTTCGAAATTGCTGAAGAGTCAAAAACTGTTTTTGAGCAATATCGCTTTCGAAATTGCTGAAGAGTCGAAAACAGTTGTCGTATTCGAGGAGAAGTTTGGAGATTTGATCTTCCATTCAAGTTTTAGATTTCCTATGTAATCTCTGTATTCGGTCTTATGACTCGAAATTGTATTGTCTTATTTCATAGTTTCCGCTGTTTCTTGTAAAGATGTATATCTAAACAGGAATTTTTATACTCTGATGTAAACCAAATTGTATGTTTAGGTATTTCTTTGTTAAAGAAATATCGGGGTGTTACATTTTCTTTGGATGGTACGTTCGTATTTTTAAGATTAAGATATACTTACAATATATATATATATATATATATATATATATATATATATATATATATATATATATATATATATATATATATACGTCGAAATTTACGTCGCAGTTGCTGATTAGGGAATATTGTTTTATGAAATTTACGTCGTTTCAGTACCATGACAAAATATCGCTTTCGAAATTGCTGAAGAGTCGAAAACTGTTTTTGAGCAATATCGCGTTTTTCCGGTTTTTATTGAAATGTTGAACATTTTATGAAATTGTGATTTAAACGCTTTCGCTGGAATATAGTCTGGATTGTGGCTTGCTAAATCTGTTTTTAGGTTGGATTACGATCGGTATTCGATTGGGGCAAGAAATGGAAAAGCGGAATGAGAATCGGATTAGAAAATAGGGAAACAGAACAGGCCGCACGGATAGTGCGCCCCTGGGCACGGACCGTGCGCCTGCTTCGCAATTGACAGAATTAAGGAATAAAACAAGACGCACGAGTCGTGCATCCCTGGGCACGGATCGTGCGCCCACTTCGCAGATGGGTATTTTAATTTGGTGCATCACGCACGGGTCGTGCGCCCCTGGGCACGGACCGTGCGTGAGGTTCTGTTACCGGACTCCGATTTCTCATTTTGTCGCTCCTTTCAATCCCGAACCACTTCTAATCTTCTTCCCAACCAATTTCAAGGATATTGCCCTAATAAAATCAATGTTTTGAGCACGTTCGACATTATTTTGGAAAAAGGGATTTTGGAGGTTTAAATTATTGAAAAACCGAAACTTAGACCGCGTGTGAGATAATGTTTTTGGCATAACAAACCTGATCGTGGATCCTTCTCGACGCTATGATTATAACGCCGGATGTCTAACTTCGAATTCATCAAAACGGGTTATGGATCAATAATATATATATGTGTCAAAAATTGTATAGTGATTATAACGCCGGATGTCTAACTTCGAATTCATCAAAACGGATTATAGATCGAAATTGATATTGATTATCTAACTTTATGAGACGGTCTAATGCGGACACGATATATATTTTATTATGTATCACGTTGGGTGACGACCCGACAAGTAGCATACTAGGAAGGGAAGTCATGAGCCCTCACCCTAGGCCCTGAAACATTTTGGCGTGGTCAAACGTGGGTTACCGGGATTAGTGAACTGTTGCACAACCGGTTTATGCTAAGTTAAGAACACGATTCGCTGGGATTAGTGAACTGTTGCACGGTCGGCGTTTCGCTAAGGAACCTAGTGATTATAAATTAATCGACTAGGCTTAATGATATAAATGATAGTACTTAAATTACCGAGATTAGTGAACTGTTGCACGGTCGGTAATGGGCTATATTTATGTTGATAAATAGTTATATACATATGTAACTATAACTATGTTGAAATCGGTTTTAAAATAAACCGAGTGATAGCTAGGGGGCACGGTGGAGCTCACCCTATCATATGTTGTTGTTTTTACAGAGAACAGGAAATGAGGATAGCGGGCGGCATGATCAGTTGTCGTATTCGAGGAGAAGTTTGGAGATTTGATCTTCCATTCAAGTTTTAGATTTCCTATGTAATCTCTGTATTCGGTCTTATGACTCGAAATTGTATTGTCTTATTTCATAGTTTCCGCTGTTTCTTGTAAAGATGTATATCTAAACAGGAATTTTTATACTCTGATGTAAACCAAATTGTATGTTTAGGTATTTCTTTGTTAAAGAAATATCGGGGTGTTATATTTTCTTTGGATGGTACGTTCGTATTTTTAAGATTAAGATATACTTACAATATATATATATATAGTTATTGATCTAAATTTGTACACAATGGTGTGTTCTTTCAGCAATTTAGCACTTCATTAGAGCATAGGTCTTTTAAGAGTCGACTAAAATTTGGTGTGTGTTAATCTTAGACTTTTGTAATTGTGACATCTATGAATAGTAGTAAGAGTGTTAGGCCTGTTAGATACAATTACGAACAAGATATTTGTATTTTTCCTCTAGGTAGCCCTTTGGTTAGTCTATGTCAATAGACTTCTGATTAACGATAAAAATCATAGTGTATAATGTGTTTATGTTTTTTTTTGAAAAAAAGATGTTGCCATGTTATTGGTATGCAGAATTTACTTACTTCGTCGATGATTAATCTATGTCAGGGAACCAGACTGGCCATGTGTACGCAGTTTTGTTGGTCTATATGGTTTTACCTTCATAATAGAGTTTTTGCCTTTATCCAAAATTTGAACTTACGACCTTAGGATAAGATTCAAACTCATTAGAGCATTTTTTTGGACGATGATTTTTGAACCCTTTCTAATGAAACCCATTCAATAATGGAAAATGTGATATTTTTGGACACTAAAAAATGTGTGATACTGAACATATTCATTTTTAATTTGCAGGTTTGCTAATCCCGTTACTTTTGGTGTGTATCCTGAAAGCCTGATATCTTCTGTGGGTAATAGACTCCCAAAGTTCACAAAGCAAGAGTCTGAAATGATCAAAGGTTCTTATGATTTTATGGGTGTGAATTATTACTCAACTTATTATGCACGAAGCATTAAACCAACTAGCATTAACATGACCTTCTACACTGATATGCAAGCAAA
The DNA here is from genome assembly GCA_039519185.1 of Astragalus membranaceus. NCBI lineage: Eukaryota > Viridiplantae > Streptophyta > Magnoliopsida > Fabales > Fabaceae > Astragalus > Astragalus membranaceus. The sequence continues at coordinate 157,858,332 of CM076848.1, read as the reverse complement.
TGTCTCTCGTAAGTATATACTCCCTCTCCTCTTCTATATTGGAGAAAAGACCGCGTTTAGATTCATTGAATAGCTTATGTATTTGGTCTATATTAAAATTGATATATTTGGTCATTATTATAGACCAGATACATCAATTATTTAATGAAGCTAAAACTACATTCTCCTTTGTGGTAGTATTTGTATATGCATAAACTTATAAAAGGTTTTCTAACACTACAAACAACAATTTTTTTTCTTGATCATAGCATTGAGGAATGGTGTAGCTATTGGCTCCTCGGTACGATCTTTTACCTTTTTGATGGGTTGTTTATGTTTTAATTCTTCATTTTAGTTTTGTTTGCAACACCATTTTTCTCACACCATATAAATGGTATTTAGATATCTTATCTTATATATTATAAACCATGAATGACAGACAAGTCACCAGATAAAAAATATTACATCATTGATGACGTAATTCCACGTCAGTAGTTTTTGACAACTTGGCGTCCAACTCAGCTTTTTGATCAATCTGAACGGCTCTAAATAAACGTTACATTATTGCAGAATCTGAACGGCTCACATTCATTTAAATTGCGGCTGCTGTTTTTTTTTTAAAAAAATGAAGTCATCATTAATAAATGTGCATAAACAATAATTTCAAAATAAAATTTGTTTTTGCATATCTCATCATTAATTGCCATCCGCATTCAATGGCATCCACATCATCAGCCAATAAAAAAAAACTTCTCCTTAATGATTTTCAGCTCCTAAATTAAACGGTCCATATTTATTCATTCCCGATTATTAATATACCTTTGATGGAAAGGTTAGCAAATCGTTATCATTCGGTATCAAACCTTCCAATATTGTTCTAAAAACAATGATTGTCAATTATGCATCATTCCAATAATAGTTGCTATATAATTAACTACAATTTCACAAACACATTTTAGCTTTATGAAAATTATAATTATATAATTTATAAATGAATTCAGTTATATATACACTACCAAATACATTTACCTTTATGAAAATTATAATTATATAATTTATAAATGAATTCAGTTATATATATATATATATATATATATATATATATATATATATATATATGAATAAATAAATGAATTTAATAATAAATATATAAATGAATTTATAAATGATGGGTTTAATTGCACGTATATAGATGAATTTCTATAATACATACATATATAAAATGCAATTTGACTAAAGTTGGAAATCCAATAATACATATATAAATGAATTTATTTATAATGCTGGAATAATCTTCATATATAATAATTGCTATTTTAAAGTTGAATTTATTTAGCACACATATTGCCAACTTAATTAAGAAAGAAAATTCTGTTGACTTTTGCGAAATTTTAGCACACAACACCCTAAACCTAATCAGGGTCTATTTGCTAGCACTATAAGTTTTAGCATATATCAGGTCCATTCACATCAGATTCAGAGTGAAAAAGAACCTAAAAAACCACACGTACTTGACAATCAGAAAATTAGAAAGTATGGCCTCCACCACCATGTTCTGTGCTGCTCCACCAAAAAAGGTTCTATCTTTGGCGACCATTGAACCAGGCAACGACTCAACATCGATAATGGTGAAGGTCATCAGAGAGTGGCATGTATTTTCTACATATGGGGGCAACTCACCTGTTGCAGTTGAAGTGGTTTTAGCACATGTAGAGGTATATTCTAATTTAGAATATTTGGTACAAACGATAAAGTTATATCTGATATAATTAAAGGACAGTTCTTATTCACTGAACCATCTTAATAGTAATATTCGTAATAGTAATAATAGAAATTGTCATTACCTAAAGGTATTAGCGAGGAAATGAGAGATATAACTTTTTTTAAAACCTACTTTAATATGGAGCTTTTTTTTTTAACAAAAACAGTTTCAAAATGGATTGACAACTCAGATTGTATAAAATTAATGGGGAAAACTGCAAACAATAATAACTAGAATGAGCAAAGTGTGACATAATCAAATCCAACAAAGCAAAATGAAACTAAACTAGTAGCAAAACTAAAGGATTTAGTCAAACAGACTGAAACCCATGTCGTCATCAGATTCTTCGGCAGGCTCGTCCTTCTTCTCCTCCTCCTTGGCAGCAGAAGCAGCTGGGGCGGCACCAGAGCCTGCACCAGGGGCAGCAACTGCAGCTACAGCAAATTTACTTGGGTCCTTTAGGTACTCGTTAACCTTGTCTGCTTCAGGGAAAGAATACTCTGTTTCCAGTGCAACGGCAAGGACATTCTTGTAGGCATTGACAAACATATGAGGAGCAGCTGCGAGCGTTGGGTACGAGATAGCCAATGAAAGCGAAGTAACCACTGAGACTCCAATGGCAAACTTCCCCATGAGGTCATCTTCAGTGAGGTCAAGAACCTCAGGGCTAAACACTGAACCATTATCGTAAACAGAAAGAACCACGAGCCCATATGAAAAGGGCCTTATGCCTAGCTTGGCAAGCAATGCAGCTTCAGAAGAGCCCACCTTGTCTCCCTTCTTAATAAGTTCCACAGGGGTAATGATTTCCACAGTACCCTTGTTAATCTTGGTTGGAATGTTGAGGACCTGGAAGAAAGAGGTCTGAGATGGGTCGAGCCCTGTGTTGCCAGGGGGAACAACGACGTCAATTGGAGCAGCCAAACCAACACGAGCAGGAGCTCCCACCTTATACTTGGCAACCTCTTCGCTAACTTCCTTCAAGTCACCTTTGGTAAAAATCAACCCCACATTTCCAACAAGGAGGGGAATAAGGTTAAGATAGATATTGTTGCTAGTTTTCTCAGTATGCATACGAACAGAACGTTTCATCATGGTATTCTTTCCCATGAGAACCACTGAATCACCACGGAGACCTCTACGAATGTTCTGTAACTGATTGGAACCAACATTGTCAGCATTCACAACGAGGATTTGAGAGTACTCATCTAGAAGCTGGCATAGCTTCGCATCGTAAGCGATCTTCTTCTCGGCTTTGGTAGGTTTAACCGCCATTGATGACGATGTTTAGGGTTTCAGAGGGTAAAATTGAGGGCCAAGATTAAGCAGTGGCTCAGTCAAGGCGGACAGCAAAAAAGTGCCGTCACTTTAACCTCCTCTTTTTTCTGGAACGAAGAGAAGAGAAGAAATGATGAATGGTCAAAATAAACTCACCTATAATTTTATAGTAGTATGTAAAAATATAAACTCACCTATAATTTTTCAATACCTTAAATAAAGAAGATATCTACTAATTAATCTTACAAAATCTTATATCAATATAAATGTGCAAAACAAGATGCACTATTTGTACTTTTTTAATGTAACAGATGTTATACATAATCTGAAAACTTAAACTAAAGCGTGGGGTTCAGCTGTTGGGGCAGATCCTCCCTTAACCAAGGATCGGGGGTACGATCCCCACCTTAGGTACAAAGCACCGTTAAAACTCTGGGCCAGCTGTCTTGCCCCTCGAGGCACCTACAATGAGCGGGGAATTAGTCACTGCTGTCCGTGCGATATGGATACCCGTGTTTACCCAAAAAACATAATCTGAAAACCTTAACTCTCTATTAAGTCTGAGATATTACTCTATTTTAGCATTGTTAACCATGAAATATTCTCCAAATTTGTTAGGTTGTCTTTCACATTACAATTGGATAGTGTCTTCTCAGTATTAAATAATTCTTTTCACTATAAAATATTTATTTAAATATAGATGTTTTAAAATTGGATTTTCATAGATGAATGCTATTAAACGGTGCCTTCTGATTATTAAATAGTTACATAAATATATATAAATTTATATATACATTTTTTCATTGAAATCATTCTTTTCACAATAAAATATTTATCTAATTCTGACTGTATATTACTAAGATATAATTTTTATTTCTTTTACAATAATATTACAAAAGAAGTTCAAATGAAATGTATACCCGTGCAGCGCACGGGTCATACAAACTAGTTTAGAGATATTTATAAAAGTTTACCCCGAGGCCTAAAGTAAATTTATAATTGAGGTTTTTTACTTAATAAAGTGGGGAGTTTTTTTACTACAAATAAATATTCATTCATTCAAATTGATAGATTTATTTAGATATATTTATAAAAGTTTACCACAGTACTGAGTCCTAAAGTAAATTTATAATTGAGGTTTTTTTCTTAAAGTGAGGAGTTTTTTTTACTACAAATAAATATTTATTCATTCAAATTGATAGATTATATCGAAAATAACACAAATTCAGCATTGCTAAAACTGGAAAAGAAATTTTATGGTTGTACAGGCTGATTTGAACTGGCTCAACATCTATCCAAAAGGAATTCATCATCTTATGACACACATAAAGGATACATATAAGAATCCACCAATGTACATTACTGAAAATGGTAAATTCTCAAGTGAGGATTACTTGAACCATTTGAAAAGATATCCTAAGTACTCTGCATTTTGGTTACAAAGGTTCCTTCTCAAGTGAGGATTACTCAAATTTGTTGTTTCCTTTGGGCATGCCTAAGGTTTTTCCCTTTCTTGTTTCCTTGGATATCAAATAAGTAATGCTTCATGCCTTGCTCAAGTGAGTGAATTAATAAATAAATTTTAGAAGAATGCTAGGCTGGTAGCAATACTCTTTTTAACATTCTCCTACCAATAATCACTTTTCGATTGGTTGAAATCCACATGAATTTCAATGAGCGAGTGTTTGTAATATGAGAGTGTTAAAGAGAGTTTTGTTAACATTTTTTATATTTTAATATATCATTGGAGTATCCATTCTGAATGTAAAAGTCAAAGGAATGATGACTCAACTAGTTCTCGAAGCAAGAATGACTCACCTTATTCTACAGTGATCCTTTTTGCATTCTGCTAGTTTATTTGGTAGGGTTGTTATGATGTAGTTTTTTTGAAGTTATTGTTATTTGGTCTATTCTGCAAGAATGACTCACCTTATTTTTTATATTTTTATGTGAACTAAATGTATTTGATTTTTTAAAATTGGGGGACCAAATGTTCGAGTTTTAAAATAGGGGGACCAAATGTCTGAATTTTTGAAAATAGGGGGTCCAAAACTATAATTTAGCCTAAAATATATTTGTGAAACATTTACTATAGTATAGGTTTTGAAAGTTTGGTCATAAAAAATATAGGTTTGGAAAGTGAATTGGGGTTGAGCGGTGAGAGAGAAACAGATACAGGAATATAGGCATGCGTGACCGCACTTTTTAATATTAAAATTGAATAAAATTAAATAGAAATAAAAATATAAAAAAGTGGGGTCATGTATAGTTCTTATAAGCAATTTCCATTGGAGTAAAAACTATTTGAGTCAACTATAAATTGTTTAGTTCACCCATTTTAAGAACCCCCGCTAAAGATGCTATTAATAAAAGACTATTTAATAAAAAATCTTAAACTATCTATTTTATTTTTATGCAACTCAAGTTATCTATTAAAGCTATTCAAATACTATGGTTAAGGGGCTTGAATTTTTTGTCTATATTATCTTGTTGCTATTACGACGTCCAACTTTTTTATTTATTAAAATTGATTTACTTATAATGTCAAAAAAAATTGGTTTACTTATTACTGCATAAGTCTCACTATGTGTCGAGCAGGTCTTACCATATTCTTCAATCTAAACATTTTTTTGCCTTCATGCTAAGATCTAACAATTTTTTTTGTAAAAAAAAAAGATCTAACAATTGTTAAGGTAAACAAAAATACACTGGAAGAATGTTTTTTTGGTCCAAAACTAGAAGGATGCTGGAGTTGTATTTTGGGTGTTCCACCTTAGCCCACCTCCTTGCCCCCACACTCCACTTCTACATTTATTTCCTTAAAATACCAAAATTGCCCTTATCTCTATCCCTTCCTTAACACAACACTAGTACTTCACCATCCACCATCCACCACCCCACCCCCACCCCCCAAAAACCTAGATCACGGCGAAACCACCCCACCCCCAAAACCAGTTGGCGAGCACCCCCCAAACTCCGGCAACCACCCTCTATCGTCTGGAAACTGAATTTCCAGAATACCTTAGACTTGTTTTGTCCCTCATTTTCAACTTTCAGAAATTAAGATCTGGAAGTGTAATTCAATTACATATTCGAAAATTTAGTTTCTGCATGTCTATTTTCTGGATGTGTAACTGAAATACACATCCAGAAACTTAGTTTCCGAAAAAAGACAACACATCACGAACAGGTGTTCCAAAAACTTAATTTCTAGAAAGCACTGCACCTGCTATTTGGAGCTCCAGTGGACTCATGGGGGTTGTGAGTGGAGACACGGTGGCTCGATAGTCTCAGGTGGTAGTGGGGCGGCTAGCAACAGTGACTCCATGGATGACGTGGGCGTCAATGGTGTAAGGTGGGCTGTTTGGGTGTTTGGGAAAGATGGGGTATGGGTGGGAATAGGTGAGGGTGTTTAGGGTTTTCCTATCGATCAATTGATGAGGTCGTGAGGTGTGGGGGGAAGAAAGTGGGGTGTAAGGTGGAAGACCCTTGTATTTTTTCATAAGCCATACAAATTGAATAAAAAAGTCAAGGCTGACGATTTTTGTACCTCTCTCTTTAGACCCCATACCCCCCATTTTATCCAAACTTTCAATTTTACCCTTTAATTTTCACACATACATTCTGGATTTTTGTTAAAAATATAAATCCGGAATTCAAAATTAATGTTGGGAAGTGTTTCAGAAAAAATTGAGTCACTAAATGTGAAATATCTAGAATTTGTTTAACTACTTCATAATACCCACAGATACCTTTCATTTAGTGACGGTTTTTGTCCGAAGGTAAAAGTCATTTTTCTTTTAAAACACCTCATTTTTAATTTTGGATTTATATTTTTGACATAAATCCAGAATCTATTTTTTTAATTCCGGATTTATGTCAAAAATATAAATCTGGAAGTCAAAAAAATTACAAAATCCGGAATTATGTTTTGGGACATAAATCCGAAAGCCAAATATATATTCCGGATTTATGTCTAGTGCATATTTCCAGGAAATAAGAAAAAAACAGTTCCGGATTTACACTTTAGTACAGAATTATGGGAATGGTGTAAATTTTGATGGGTATTTTGAGATTAAATGAAAATTGGGGTGTATGTGATCTAATATGGGGGTATGAAAATCTTCGGCCAAAACTCAAACACATGTTTCATTCCTTAGCCAAAGCCCATTTCAAGGAAGTTGTTGACTGTTGAACGAAGCTCCCCAAAAGTGATATGTGTGTGAGCTCGCGTCCTGGCCTTTTAATTTGGGTATGACAGATTGACGGGTCAGAAATAACTATTTACACCCTGTCAATTTCTCTGTTTCTATTTTCTACCAAAATGTCATTGTCTTCATATACTCCTGGATGCTCTATATAATAAATCTTGTCGAACTATATTTTCAAAATAATTGTAAGGAATTTTGGACACATACTTACAGACAGTATGTGTAAATATATTTTTGGACTTGTGTAATTTTGTTCCAAACCTATATTTTTTGAGGTTATCAATCCTTTAAAAATTGGTTGTTTTTACTAAGACGTTCTCTAACGCATTAATGCCAGGTTATATGTCGGAAAGTAAATTAATGTTATCGCCCCTACTAAATAAATTGTACTAGTAATGCATTCATGTGTAAGTAGGTCAACTGTTAAGATCGAATTTGTTATGCATGGGGCCTTTATCTCTAAAGGCCCAACACCACTTTCAGATCCGTCAACCAATGGTGGAGATTAAAGACCTAGATTTAATGGTTCTCATTGGATCCCAAAACCTATAAATAAGCATTCAATGGTAACATTAATGGTACACACTTTTCCAATCCTCTCACTTGTAATTGACTCACTCACTGACTTGAGCGTATAAAGAGTGTCATTGCAGGTACCACCCCACCTCAGATTGGAGCCTCAACCCGGATTGACCAAGAACTCAAATACCAACTATCTCGGATCGACCCGGTATTCAAGATCAGATACCCCGTCAGGGATACGGTATCGAACATTGGCGACCACAGTGGGAGAGTCTTGTACTTTAGTCTCTTCCCATCTCCTTGGTCAACATCGGCATCTTGATTACTTAGATACAATGATGCAATATCGGAATGTCCCGGAGGAAATCAAGTGTCGAATCTTTCCTCTTACCTTGGAGAAATTGGCACTGGGCTGGTTCAGAGCCCTCAAACCGAGCTCGATATCCTCTTGGGACCAGCTGGCGAAGCTATTTTCTGCCCATTTCGCCCACTCCAAGATGAAACCAAAGTCTCAGAAAGTTTTGCAAGCAATTCGACAAGGGGAGAACGAGTCTCTCCGAGACTATATTGAGAGGTTCAACAAGGAAGCTGCTTAGGTCCGGAACCTCGACGATTCTTTCCGACTTTTCTTCATGGAAGCAGGTCTTCGAGAAGGAAGTCTGTTCCAAATAGATGTCGGAGTAAATCACACCGAATAGCTTGCCGAGTTCCTCCAGCGATCTCAGAAGTACGTCGACCACGAAGAAGGAGCGGTTGCGAGAAAGTCGGATGTCGACCCTGTAATGTTAAGGCCTCGGAATGAGAAGGAGGCCCGGAACAATAGTAAACCTAGACCTCGCAACCGACACCAGCATTACTCAGACCTCAATGAAACAAGAGCTAGAATTTTAGCAGAGTGCATGAACGTGGAATTTAAGGAAGTTAAGTTCCCCGATCCACTCCCGCACAGACCGAGGCAGCGATCTAACAAATACTGTCGGCATCACCGAAGCAAAGGACATGACACTAACCGCTGCAATGCTCTGAAAGACGACATGGAAGACTTAATCAAGAAAGGGAAGTTGAGCCAGTACGTGGCTAAAGCACCCCGGCACGAGGCCGAGGTTATAGAAGAGAAGGATGACCCTAAGAAGAAGGGTAAAGCTCGTCAAGAAAGGGAAGAAAGCTCAGAGGACGAGCGCGATTTCCGAAAGTCTAAAGGTCGGCCAGTAATGATGGTTATCTCTGGAGGCTACCTCGTTGAAGCTTCAGGAAAAACTATGAAAAGGAAGTGGAAGGAGATCATGTGTGCTGCTTCCACCTCGGCAGTAACCTTAACCCCGGAGCAGCCTCTTCTGGCATTCGGCGACAAGGACCTGCTTGATGGTAAGCCCAACAAGCACGTCCCCCTTTTAATCAGGGCGGTCATGGCCAACCACGGGATAAGGAGAATCTTGGTCGACCAAGGAAGCTCGGCTGATATCATCTTTATCGACCTTGTGAGGAAGCTGCAAATCTCGGAAGAGGACTTCACCCCTTACCGAGGATCGGACCTGTCGGGCTTCAACGCTTCCCGGACCAAGCCGCTCGGCTATTTGGAGCTAATGGTCACGTATGGTGAAGAGCCGTTAGAAAGGACGGTCAAGACCAAATTCCTAGTTTTGTCATGCCCTTCGGTCTACAACTATATCATTGGAAGACCAACTCTGGGAAGGCTCGGGGCTGTAACCTCAACGGTTCACCTTAAAATGAAATTCTACTCTTTGTGCAACAAAGTAATTACCCTTGATGCCGACCTAGAATCCGGCCAGAGATGTAATTACCATTAAAAGCAGACAAGCAAGTCTCAGAGGAGGGGGTTCCCCCCGTAGAAACAGAAGCCCGGAAGGATGCCAAAAAGAAGAAAATCGACCGAGCCGCCGAGGTCAATGTCACAGACCTTGATGCGAGGTACGACCCCGACAGCTCAGAGGAAGAGAGCGATGACGAGCTAGCCCGAGAGCTGAAAAAGAAAATCAGGCGACCCCAACCTGATGGAGAATACGTACAGATCCAACTGGGGGAGGACCTAGTCCAAACTATCCAGATCGGATCCTACCTCTCTGAAGAAGTTAAAGCAAAGCTCGCCCAATGTCTGAAGTCTCATGCCGATCTCTTCGCCCGGTCGGCGAAAGACATGCCCGAGATCCCCCCAGAAGTCGCCTGTCACCAGCTGGCAGTTAACCATGGGGCTAAGTGGGTTGCCCAGCGCAAGAGAGCTCAAAGCAAGGAGAAAGCAGCTGCAACAGCCAAGGTCGTAGATGATTTAATTAAAGCTGATTTTGCAAAGGAAGTCAAGTACACAACTAGGCTTTCGAACCCTGTACTGGTTAAGAAAAGCAATGGAAAATAGCGAATGTGCATTGATTATACCGATCTTAATAAGGCCTATCCTAAGGACGCCTTCCCTGTTCCCACATTGATCGGCTCGTCGATAATGCTTCAGGTTTTCGATTAGTATCTTTTATGGATGCCTATTTCGGGTATAACCAGATTCCAATGTTCCCCCCGAACAAGAAAAAACGGCCTTCATGACTGACCGCGGTAATTTCTGTTACCGGGTCATGCCATTTGGTTTAAAAAATGCGGGGGCTACCTATCAAAGAATGATGAACAATGTTTTCCGAAAGCAGATCGGTCGTAATGTGGAAGTCTACCTCGATGACATGATCGCAAAAAGCGAAGGTGAGAGCCTCCACATAGCCGACCTAGAAGAGATCTTCGCAGAAATCCGAAAGAACAACATGAGGTTGAACCCGGAGAAATGCACTTTCGGAGTCCGGGCTGGGAAATTCCTTGCTTTCTACCTCACAGAAAGGGGTACTGAAGCCAACCCGGACAAGTGCCGAGCCGTGACGGAGATGCACACCCCGTCTACCAAGAAAGAACTTCAAAAGCTCAACGGCATGATTGCTGCACTATCTCGTTTCATTTCCAATGCTGCATTCAAATCACTCCCTTTGTTTAAACTGCTTAAAAAAGAAGCAAAATTCGAATGGACCCCGGAGCGGGACGAGGCCCTCTCCCAGCTTAAAAAAGCTTTGACCGAACCACCAATCCTAACTCGGCCAAACCCAGGGGAAACTTTATACCTGTACTTAGCCATCTCGGAAGAGGCCATTGGCGCCGTACTCATTAGGGAGACAGGGACGGGCCAGAGTCCAGTATACTTTGTGAACAAAGCTTTACGGGGATCAGAAGTTAGATACCAGGGCCACAGGGTTGCATTACAAATGACTACTTTAAATCAAAGGTCCCAGGAGGATCAACAGTCTTTCAATTCACCAGCACTGCAGCGACAAACCAGGTTTGCACCACCCTCTTCTGACTTAGGACCGTTATTGATGACAGCAATTTGGTCGTATTGTTCCTCTCCCTCATCCCATCCTGTGGGCTGGATGTCTTCCACTCGGATTTGAGCACTCTCGGGAACGTCATACCTGACCAAGTAGTCAAACTTTCCACTGGACTCCCCTAGGGTATCCCAACATCTCTCTTTCATAGGCACTGCTATTACTTCCTCATTGATTTCTTTTTCATCTTCAATATCATGGGTCCCTATCTGAACCACGCACCGATCTATCAGGTCTTGCAGAACTGACTTGAAAACTTCACAGGCACCCACACATAAAGGATCGGCGCATACACAGCCCTTCTTAATAACACCACGACGACACAACTCAGCATGTATATTTTCCAGAGGAGTCTGGATACACTTGACATCTTTTATCAGTGCCTGTCCCATAGAATCCTCTACTGCATTAGCGGATGGTGTCCCATGTCCCGGTAGGGGGTTTGTAGTTGTGCTGGGACTGTTCGGCTTGAAAGAGATCCAGTTGGCGTCAATCAAATCCTGGACTACATATTTGAAAGCCTTGCAGTCTTCCACCGTGTGACCGACTCCTCCACTATGAAAGCTACAAGTAGCATCAGCATTGTACCCCCTAGGAAAGGGAGGTTGTATAGGCTTCATGGGGCGAGTATTGACCAACTTCTTTGAGACAAGATGATTGAACAATTCAGTATAGGTCATCGGGATCGGATCAAAATTAGAACGCCTCTTCTCTTGATAGTTTTGGGCTCTGTAGCCTGAATTAGTTTGCTGCGGAGAGTTGAAAGATAATGGTACCGCCTGCTGTGGAGAGCTGAAAGATGGGCCTCCCCCTGCGGAAATAACATTGGTTTCCCCTTCTTTCTTCTTGGGGAAGTTGGGAAAGGGTTTCTTTTGTCCACTAGAATTGCCAAAACCTCCAGCAATCTTTCCGCTACGCAATCCGTGCTCTAATCGTTCCCCAATGACAACCATATCTGAGAAATTGGACGAAACGCTCCCCACCAACCTATCATAATACAGCCCTGGAAGGGTCTCCAAAAACATGTACACCATCTCTTTTTCAGTCAATGGCGGCTTCACCTGAGCAGCTATGCTCCTCCATTTTTGAGCGTATTCTTTGAATGACTCTCTATCTCCTTTGCTCATGTGCTGTAATTGAGACCGGTCTGGCGCAAGGTCCATGTTATACTGGTATTGTTTTAGAAAGGCTTCAGAGAGATCCTTCCAACTATGAACTTCGGAGGATTGCAGCTGCATGTACCAATCTAGTGATGCCCCAGTCAGACTGTTCTGGAAATAATGAATGAGGACCTTGTCGTCATGAGCATAAGCGGCCATTTTTCTAACATACATCGTCAAATGGCTAGATGGACACCCGGTGCCGCGATATTTATCAAAGTCAGGTGCTTTGAATTTAGGGGGTATAACAACATCTGGGACAAGGCACAAATCTCGGGCATCTCTGGCTCTAGTTCCTGATCCTTCCACAGCTCTTAAGCGCTCTTCAAGCGAGTGATACCGATCCCCATGCTGAGTGTTCCCAAACAAATGACCTTGTGGATAGTTCCCCGGACCGTGATAATAACCCCCATACTGAGCAGGGTTTCCCATATGATGGACAGCGTTCTGAGGGTTCACAGTAACTCCCAGAGTAGGACTTGGCAGTACAGTATCATGACTAGGAGTATGAATTTGTGGTCCCATAGCAGCTCCACCCGGCATAGTCGTGAGAGGTTGACTCGACCCCACAGGAATAGCTTCAGTAGCAGGCGGCATATAACCCATTGGCATCCCCCAAGGATATATCGGTGCATTCAGATGACTCTGTCCGCTCGCTCCTGGAGGATGGGCAAAGTGACTGACCCCCTGTCCGTAAGAGGTGTGAGTAGTTGTAACTTCAGCGGACACCGGAGGAGAAACGAAAGTAACAACCCCTTCGGAATTTACAACAGCGGCGGCCCCAGCAGCGGGCCCACCCCTCAGATTCTGTAGCATACTCATTACTTCGACCATCTGTGCTTCCATAGCCTCCACTTTGGTCTTCAAAGCTCGATTCTCTTGAGCCAGCTGCTCAGGATTAAGAATCTCCACAACCGACTCATCTTGACCCAGGGGGTCCTCATTCTCGAGATGTTGATTGCTAGCCATTAATCTTGCTTGTAGACGAGTGGAGTATCGGTGTTGGCGAACCAGCTTGCCTTTCGTTTCTGTTGGTAGAACATTTTTTATAAGTACAAGTATGAATGCGTAAATGAATGCAATGCATATGCACATGGCCTTATATTATTTTTGTGTTTAGCGCCAGGAATCGTGAGATAACTTGCTCTTGTCATAAGCGAATATCGAAACATTTTAAAAGCGTGACGAACATTGGGGTCAACAAGCTATAGGGCACATTCCCTCCGAGCTTTAAGCCAAATATAAGAAAGAAAGAGAGTACAAGAGTGCAATACAATATCTCCCAAAGAAAAATACAATGCTCTTAGAAAATTACAACATTCTAAAGAAAAATTATAACTCCCTAGAGAACATTCTAAAAGGAAAATTACAATGCACTGAAGTCTAGTAGCATATGGCCTTCAACTTCCTCTTCTTTTCCCTCTCTTTGCTTGCAGCAGCAGCTCCTTCAGCCTTTTCCATGAGCTCCTCGGTCAGGGCCTTGCAGAAATTCACGAACTCATACACACGGACCGGGGTGTTGAAGGGAAGCATCTCAGCTTCAGCTCTCCTTAGCCTTCTGGGGACATTCTTTACAGCTCGATTAGCTAGCCATGCCAACTTTGAGAATTTACTCCTCCAAAGTCGGATCTCATCTCTTAGCTCTTTAACAATCTCTTGTTCTTCTATCTTGTCAATCAGTGCTAGGAAGCGCTGCTCCCAGTACTTGCTCTCTGCTTGTACTTGCCTGTAAGACTCCCCTAGGTATCGGAGATTCCTTGCCAGTTCATCAGATCTCCCCTGCTCATAACTCAGCATTTCTTGATATTCCCTGAGAACATTCCCAATGGAATTTCTTTCTCGTTCAAGAGTCTTCAACTGCCTTTTCAACTCCACCACCAAGTGAGGTTCTTGTCTGGGCTCAGTCGCCACGATCTTCCATTCTTTGGCTTCTTCCAGGGCCTTTCTTGTTTTCTGTTTGTACCTTTGGAGTTCATCCCTAGCCCCCTTCAGGTATTTCTGAGCTTCTAGCTTACTCTCCTTTTCTGCTTTGAAACGCTTGACACCCTCCTCAACAGCTATCACCTTGATCTTGTTCTCTTCCTCTAACTCCTCCTTTTGTAGGGTTATTTTCTCCAACTTTGCTTGCAATGCCTTTTTCTCTTCCTCTGCTTTTGCTAAGGCAGATTTAACCTCATTCAATTCCTCAGGGGTAGGAAGGCGAGGTTCTGGCATCTCTTTCTCGACTGGCAGTGCCTCTTGGGAAGGTGAACGAGTACTTTGGATTCTTTCATACAACCATTGGTAAAAAGTGACCTCGCCAACCTTTTTCATGAGCTCATCTCTATTTTTACGGACCACAGTTTCCCATGCCTTTGAGATTTTCTGAAGTAAACCCTTGTTCTTCGGATCTTCCTTGTCAAGGAAGACAGGAGCCAACATGTCTTCGGTAGCCATATTCCTCATAGGGTACCCAAGCTGTCGGATAATCAAGGAAGGATTATAGTTGTTGCAGCCTTGAGTACCTATTAGGGGCACGTTCTGAAAGTCTCCACACCGAAACACAACGGAGGGCCTGTTCTTCCAACATGAAGGAGTGTACCAGCGGACCTTGAGGGCATTAAGGCTCCCTAAGGTATGCACCCACTCCTGGGCACTTTTGACCTCTACCTCACAATTCAAGGCATAAGACAACAGATCTGTAGCTGGATTCTTGTGAGCGATGACGTGGTTAAGGAGCCAAGCATATAGTACATGAAGGGAGCAGGCAATCTTCTTTTTCCCCAGCACTCGATGATGCGTAAAAGAGTAGTAAGTGTCTGCGAGTATGGCTGGTACTGGGTTAATTGGTTTATCCTTGCTTATGAAGGCTAAGAACACCCCAATGGCAACCTCGTCAATGAACCTTTCAACTTGTGGAAAGAGGACAATCCCAAAGATAGTTAGTGCTAGCAACTGTTTAAAGGGACCCCATCTGTTGGCTTGGGCATGGGACTTCATTAGGTCTTCAAAATAACTCAGTGGAAACCCCATTATACGGTTCTTTTTCTCTTTCCGGAGTTTTAACTCCCCCACTCCAACCTGTAGTAGCAAAGAGAGCCTCTGATCTGAATATTGATGCCCCTGGCACTGATAAGGCGTCGCCTCTGACTTAAAGAAACCTAAAATTTGCTCATACTCTTCTAAAGCTGGTGAGAGTTGGAAATCCTTGAAGATGAAACAGCGGATATCCGTATCATAAAACTGACTGAGGGCTTTCACAACATTTTCTTGAAGATCCAACTGCAGCAACCGAAGAATATTCCCATAAGCCTTTTCAAACAACCTACGCTCATCCGGTCCCATTAGAGAGGCACAACCTGTTAAACTGGTCACATCTGCTTTCTTTACTACTGGAAATCTCGAATTTAGCATACCCTCGCTTCTTGATCCCATGTCGTCTTGTTTTTTCACGCCTATGACAAGATTCCAAATTACTCCACGATTACCGGCAAACAAATTAGATGCATGAGGAATGCTGTATGAATTTTTTCAGAATTTTGCTTATGTAATGCATGCTGTTATGATGTAAAATGCGGATGATGAGGATGCTTGTTATAAAGACAGATATTTACCGGTGGGGGTTTTGAAATTTTAGGGCAGTATACCCTAGAGAAGGAAAAACATATTCTTTTTTTGGTTTTGTTGTTTTTCAAAAACGTTGGTGGAAATGAACTAAACTAGATGTAATAATGCAACACACAATTTGGAAAGCCCTTGTGACCTACAAGAGAGGTGAGACCTATGATCTAGGGCAATTTAAAGGGTAATCCTTCCATGTAGCTCTATTCACTCCCTCACAAGGCCACCAGAGCTACAGTCCCTTTCACAAAATTCCCCACAAATGCAGCATACTGCTAGGTGCGAGGCATCATGAAAGAGCACAACTCTGGTTGAAACTTTCGCAAGTAGCCAAACGGACAAAGGTCCTGATGGGCTCTCACTACTCGAATCCACTCTCCTAAGTTTTTGCAGACCTGGGTTATGGTCCCACTCAAAACACATAGTCACAGGGTATAAGTGTAGTGTGTGTTAAGGGCATTTTCCCTAGTACTACCCCCACCTGAAATGAAAACCAGAGCAGTCCAGACAAAAGCAAGCAATAACAAGTTATCTACCCTAGGGTTCCATACCTAGAATATCTATAAACAAGGATATTGCTCACCTTAGGAAAAGGAGCCAAGAAGAGGGGATCATGGGGATTGAAAAAATGCATGGGCATAAGCGATAAAAGAAAGGGAATAAAAGATAAGAAAGAAAGGCAAACAGGGTTTTAATCAAATCAACAATACATTAAACCACACATTTAAATTAGTTAGGCTTGACCCTCGTCTTTTTTAAAAAAAGTGTCCCCAGTGGAGTCGCCAGCTGTTGCACCCCGAAAAATCCCGGCATGGGGTTTCTCAATGTACAACGTGGAAAATTTTGGAGCCGCCACCAATATTTTAATTTTAAGACCAAAACATTGAAAAAAGGTCTTTTGGACAAGGCGGATGGTCTTTGAAAACTAGAGATATAGGTTCGGGGGTCGATTACGTGCGAGGAAGGTGTTAGCACCGCGCACGTCCTTTCTACCGAAAGGGAACCTCTAATTAAATGTGTGGTTTTAACGTTTGATTTGAAAAATACCTAGATTTGCCTATTTATTTCTTATTTGAAGATGAATGGGAAAACTTAATGGGAATCTTATTCTTTGTGAGAAAGGGGAAAAAAAAGGTTTTTAGAAAAAGTGCTTGACGGGACATGGCCCCGCTCCTACGTATCTCCCAGTGCGATGGAGAATTCAAAGCTACGTAGTTCTTGGTTGTCTTTTAAAAGTTTTTTTTTTGTTTTTTAATCTTTTTTTGGTGAGTTTTTGAAATAGGACGAGCATTTAGTGAATGATTAAACTAACCAAGGTTATGGGTAATCACCACTAAGTACTCTTGAAAAAGAGAGTTGTACCGCTAGTCGAACGAACAAAGGTTCTGATGGACTATTGATAACAACTCGTTTTTATTATCTTTTTTGAAAGTGATTTTCGAAAGAGATTGATTTGCACGATGATCAAACTAACAAAGGTTATGATGGATCACCGTTTATTATTCTTATGAGAAAAGGGAATTGCCACTAATAGCTAAACGAACAAGAGCTCTGATGAGCTACTAGCAACAATGGGTTTGAAAATGATCCTTTTTGCTTGTTTTGTGAAAATGATTTGTTTACGGTTGAAAAAGGATTTTTATTTGTTGCGCTTGACGAGAATGTGACTCGCTCCTACGTATCCCAAATGGGAATCAAAGCGACGTAGTTCTAATGAATGTTTTTTGAAAGGGTTTGAAAGGGGAAGAGCTTTCATAACGATCGAGCAAGCAAAGGCTTTGAGCGATCATTACTAATAACCCTTGATGGCGTTCACGACAATCAAACAAGCCAAGGCTTTGAGTGATAGTCACTAATAACTCGCGTTTAGTTGGAAAAAGGTTTGAAAGATTTTTGGAAGAAAGGGTGAAGGCACTATCAATGATTGATTACAAAGTTTAAACACATTCAATTATCACGAAATCATGCATATGTTGAATATTTAATCAAGACTAAACATGCCAACATGATCAAGAGACCCACCTATCAGGGATGCAAGGCAAAAGTTCTCAAAGCAAGTGTGCGTGTAGGAGGGAGTGTATTTACCCTAATGACTCTATGCTACAACAGGCATGTAGACTTACGTCTTCATTAGGAGGTCATACACATGGATGGAATGGCACATTGAATCAAGACATTTAAAATGCATCCAATAACAAGCAAGCAATTGATCATAGGCGTAGAATGATCTTAATTAAACTAAGGAACATATGAACAATGATTTCTCAATAACATGCGAAAAGGGGAAATTGCACCAAAGCTAAGGTAAGCCTATCCTTTGCATTCATGAATATGTGCCCAAAGGTTAGTAACACAATCAAAGAGGAGGGAGCATCTAGGGTTTGGGAAACCCATCCTTTGCAATACCCCATGGACCTTAAACCACAAACCTAACTATCTTTTATTCATTAGGAAGTTAAAAGGGGGAGGTTGAATCATCTGGGACCATCTTCACCACTTAGACAATGATGCACTAGGCATAAGTGGGAATCATGTGGTTCATCATCAACAAGGACACTACAGCTAAATTAAATCACATAGGGCAATTTTGGCATGGATCACAATGATTAAATTTTAACAAATGAAAAGACTGAAATACCTCTAATGAAGACAGATATTCGACTTGCAGAACGCAATTCCAACTAACTCTTGCAGAAGATCGACTCTGACGGACCAACGGAGCGAAAAGAGCGAAAAAATAAAGTGTAGAAGAGTTTTTTTTCTAAAATGTGAGGGATCTCGCAAAAATGAGTTTTTTCTCTGATCTCGTGAAAAAATGCGTGTGGAGCAATTCTTCTTAGATCTCGTGAAAATGTGTGTGTTAAGCAGAGAGAAGTTGTGAAATTGTGGTGGAAATGTGTGAAATCCGTTCTTGAAATGAAATTTGAGCGTCATATTTATAGGAAATTAGATTTGATCTATTTTAGGAAACATGATAATCGATTATGTTGGAAATAACTTGGTGTGCATAATCGATTATGTGCTCTGGATCTCAGATTCAATACTCGATTATGTGCCTCAAAAAGGGAAGGGAATAATCGATTATTTGCTTGTTTTCTTAGAGCAAATAATCGATTATTTGCTTGAATGAAATAAGAAGGTAATCGATTATTTGCTTTCCTGAAAATATGGACACCTTAATAATCGATTATGTGCTTCAAAAGGGGAAGGGAATAATCGATTATTTGCTTGTTTTCATAGAGCAAATAATCGATTATTTGCTTGAATGAAACAAGAAGGTAATCGATTATTTGCTTTCCTGAAAATATGGATTCCTTCCTTATTCATCAAAAATACATTATATGCATGATAAAATCAATTTTATACTTTCTAAAAAAATTATTTTCATGCATGAGGCTTATTGAAAAATATTTTCATGCACAAATTATTTTTATAGACCCTTTTGTGAGAAATGACCAAAATGCCCTTTTTGACCCTAAAAACCCTAATTTCCCAAAAAGTGCATTCTAACCCTAAAAATGATTTCAAAAACTTTGGAAAGGTTTCTAAGACCCAAAATGCAATGCATAATTTATTATATATTCTTTTTGTGTGGAAAATTAGGGTTTGGACCTAAGCCGGACAAAATTGGGGTATGACACAAGCCAAGCGTTCTCCCCAACCCCGAGCCAGTTCTTTCTGTCAATGTAGTTGAGGAAAGTAAGGGTTGGATCTTGCCACTAATGGAGTATATCAAGTTGGGAGACGAGCCTCCGGACCCCCACAAAGCCAAAATGATCAGGAAGAGGGCCTCGTCTTTTTTCGTGATAGATGGAACACTCTACAGAAGGAGCCTCTCCGCACCTCTATTAAAATGTGTGGAAGGAGAGGAAGCAGATTACGTCTTGACCGAAATCCAAGAAGGGATCTGCGGGCAAGACCTCGGAGCTCGGTCTCTGGCCCAGAAGGCTTTAAGAGCAGGGTATTACTGGCCAACCATGGAGACCGATGCAAGAAACTATGTCAGAAAGTGCATAAAGTGTCAAATCCACGCCAAGGTTCACGTAGCTCCTCCTACCGAGCTCACCAGTCTCGCCTCTCCATGGCCCTTCGCGTGGTGGGGGATTGACCTCTTGGGGCCATTCCCAACTGCCCCCGGTCAAGTCAAGTACCTAATAGTAGCGGTAGACTATTTCACTAAATGGATCGAGGCCGAGCCATTAGCCATCATCAGCGCAAAGAACTGTATCAAATTCTTCAAAAAGAACATAATAGCTAGGTTCGGGATCCCCGAGGTAGTAATCATAGACAACGACACTCAGTTCACCGATAAGGGTTTCAGAAAGCTCATGACCGACCTTCGAATCAAACACCGGTTCACATCGGTAGAGCACCCTCAAACTAACGGCCAGGCCGAGGCTGCAAACAAGGTACTCCTCAACGGACTAAGGAAACGAATTGACGAAGCCAAAGGAAAATGGTGTGAGGAGTTACCTTATGTGCTATGGGCCTACCGCACCACCCCCCAAAGTTCTACGGGGGAAACTTCTTTCCGGCTCTCATATGGGAGCGAGGCCGTAATCCCGGTCGAGATCGGAGAGCTGAGTTGGAGGACCCTCCACCCAAAGTCACCGGAGGACAATAACCAGGCGTTAAAAGAAAACCTCGATCTCGTTGATGAAATCCGAGGCCAAGCCTTCCTTAAAGAAGCACTAATAAAGCAGAGGGTAGCAGCCCGGTATAACTCAAAGGTTATCCCAAGGAATCTCGAATTCGGTGACTTGGTTTTACGAAGAGCCGACGTCGGCTTAAAGAACGCCGCGCAAGGCAAGCTCGTCCCGAATTGGGAAGGACCATACCAAGTTGTATCTAAAACCGGTAAAGGCGCTTATGAGTTAGAGACCTTGGTCGGAAAAGCGATCCCAAGGACTTGGAACGCCACCAAATTAAAAAAGTACTACAGTTGAGGTACGCTTTGGTGAAGAATGGTGTATTCCGATGTTATCATTCCTTGTATATGAAGAACGGTGTATACCGATGTTATCATTCCTTTATATGAAAAATGGTGTATACCGATGATGTCATTTCCTTTATATGAAGAACGGTGTATACCGATGTTATCATTCCTTTATATGAAAAACGATGTATACCGATGATGCATTTCCTTTATATGAAGAACGGTGTATACCGATGTTGTCACTTTATATGAAAAATCATTCCTACGTTATAGTTGGCCGAGGTTGCCACTACCCTAAGGGGCGAGTTCGATCTGGGCCGAGTCCCGGTAAACTGCCCCGAAGGCGACCATCGTTACGTGATCAAGCACAAACAAAAACACTAGTTGGCCGAGGTTGCCACTACCCTAAGGGGCGAGTTCGATCTGTTCCGAGTCCCGGTAAACTGCCCTATAGGTGACGCCTACCACTTGGGCGAATCAAAACGCAAGTGCATAAATTTAAATCAACAGAGTAAAATTCATCCGAGGTAGATAAGACCGGGCAATTAAATTAATATTACAAGTTACCCCGGATACGGTCGGGCCCTCATGATCAAAAATTAATATTACAAAAACTCCGATTCCGCCCGGAACCCAGGACTCTCTTCGCCGCCGGTTCCACCCGGAACCCAACAATCAACCAACAGGAAGATCACTTCTACTCGCAACTCAGACTAGGGATGGCGCGGATAAATGAGTTCACGCTCCTAATAAACGGAGTTGAGCTTAACAATACGCCCCTCTTCAATAGTGTGATCCACACTCATAATCCCCCGGTCTAGAGGAAGAGAATGGTGAATCACGGCGACTTGGGCAAGCGCCTTATCAAAACTCTCCGCAGCCACCTCCATAGACATATTGGCCACCTCTATCATCTCATTCTCGGTGCTTTGGAGTCGGTCGCGTGTCTGTTTGAGCTCCATTTCCAGCTCGACGACCCGGAGTGAGGGATCCACGCTGGCCCCAACCTTGATCTGCCCTGTTTTTCGGATTTGAGCTTCAAGTTCGGAGACCCAGACCCTCAAAGAGGCAACCACCTCCTCGGCCTGCCTCCCTTGGTTCTCAAGCTCGGAAATCCGGAGCTCAAGCTCTTTTCTTTGATTAAGGGCAGAGTCCCACTCCTTTTCAAGCTTACCCCTCTCTGCTTGGAGTGCGGTCAGATCTTCCTGGGTCTTCGAAAGAGTCGAAGACAGCAATTCATACTTTTTCTGAAGCTCAGCAGGGAGATCCCGTTCAGCATCCCTCTCAGCCAGGGCCCCTGAAATAGCAGAAATAAGAAAGTTGAGAACGGAAATAACCAAAAAGAGAAGCCAAGGAAATTTTTAAGATCGGAACCTGGTGTTACCTTTCGCCTGGCTCTCCGCCTCGGTCCTTTGGAACTTGGAAACGTCGACCAGATGCCGAAACAACCTAGCAGCGGCCTCAACCGGATCAACCCGGGAATCCTCTAAGTGCTTTTTCAAAAACTCGCCATCTATCGAGATACCAGAAGATCTCGAAGCTTTATGCTTCCCGTGGCAACCCTTTTTCGAAACTCGAGGAGAACCGGTCCGACCAGCCTGCACCTGCGTTCCTGGAGCCTGGGAAGCGGAGGCAGAATCTCCCTGAGATGAAGAGCGCTGTCTTTTCTGGTGTAGAAGATTAGCCGCCTGATCCTCAGCGCTAGCCATACTTGCCACAGTGATGGTGTTGATCGGAACGGCAGGCAATGGCTCATCCCGATGTGGGGTGGGATGGGGATTCTGCTGGGTACCAGCCATCTTTTCTGAAATTACCCTCAAGCGGGAAAACCTGTCAGGCCCCATACTATCTGCGAATCAAAAGAAAGAAAGAAGGTTAAAAGAAGCAGCAACTAAAAATTAAAGGAGTTGTTGGCTATCAAAAACCTACCAAGCACGGTAATCACTTGGGGCCTAGAGCCCGCCCCGACCAGCCGAGCTACATCAATCCCGAACTTCTTGGGATCCCGATAGAGTACCAGGTCGGCAAAGTTGGTCAGGATCGCCAAAGAGTCTTGATATTCCGGAGCTAACCGGCTTAAAATGACAGTATACGCGTGGGGCCGCCTATTGAAATGAGAGAGGGACCACCCTATTTGAAACTTGGTGGACTCCAGGGACTCCCCGTTCGCAGCATACTTACCGACGTGCCTCATGGCCTCCTCATTCATAGGCTCGACGAAGAAGTATTTGTTTTTCCAATTTTTCAAAGAATCGGAATATGGCATGAAAATTTTAGTACCCCTCCTGGCCCGGAAGCTCACATGTTCCCACCGATCCTTTGTTCTGCCCTCGTGTCCTCCGGTTAACCTCAAAGAGGTACAAGAACAGATCGGAGGAGATTGGCCTCACCAAGTGAATACACATTAGATCGAAAGCCCGCAGGAATGCCCATGCATTGGGGTGAAGCTGGGAGGGGGCGAGGTTCAGAATCCCCAAGGCCTCTTGCTGAAAGGCGGTGAAGGGAGGGCTAATATACATGTCAAAATCGTCACTCCATACATGACGAACTTCAAAGCTTTTGGCCAAACGGCTACATGTTGACCTTCGGCCATCCCCTCCACGTTCCAGACCTGATCCTTTCGAGAAATGCGGTTGGCGAGGTGGCTCAAGTCATCCCCGGACCGGTAGACGGACTGAATCCCCCTCAACGTTTCTGACACCCAAGAATACTCCCGAGGAACATGCAGGGGTTGAGACGAGAGAACATCGACCGGCCCAACCTCGGTGCCGGGATACTGATCGGAGTCACCTCCTTCACGTACGGGATCCCCGTTGTATCCGAGCCCTTCCTCGTTGTTACGACTTTCAGCAACCTCGGCTCCGCTATCATCGGAACTCCAGCTAGTGCTCCCTTGTTCTTCATTGTTTGGCTCGACATCAGACTCCTCCGAATTGAGAACCAATATCTCAGGATGATCTTCCTCCTGCAGCTCATTGCTGGGAACCCCGGGAGAGTGATCTTCGACGTGAAGACTGATAGGAGCGGAACCCAGACCATCTTGAACTTCGGGTACAGCCGACCCGGGGGCACCGGTACGAAGTTCCACCGAGTCTCTAGCATCTGAAGCCATTGCTTTTGCAACGGCGGGGCGATCAACGTTAGCAATCCGACGAGTCTGTTTTGTCCTCGCCAGATCGGACCTGCAGAAATGGGGCCTTGGCGATTCAGGTTGATACTTAAACAGTGGGTCCACAACCAAGTCGGAACTCGACCTGACGACCCCCACTCTGTATCAATAAATGCGGGCTCCAAGAGGACCCGACCATAGTCTAAAGCTAGAAACAACAAATAGAAGAAGGGGACTAACCTTGTAGAATAGGAAGCTCGCCGATGCTTGAATCGGATCACGTACTTCAACCGTCTCACCGAGACTCACCGCAGAACTCTGAAAGACGAGGGGTGCTAAAAACGAGTTTAAGATCGGGAGTCAGAGCAATTCTCAGAAATCAGTGCAAAGTGAGGGAGGTCCCCTCTCCTATTTATAGGAAACTGATGGCCTCTAATGGGCCTGGGCCTAGGCTACGTGATCCATCGCTAGCCCCTAGAATGGCGCGTCCCCCCAAGCGCCATCATTACTCCAATCACCCTCGAACGACGCGTCCCATCAATGACAGACGTGGAAATCGATGCATCACTTTAAGTGAAACGCGTCGAGTCACTCGGCCTACCTCGGTCTCGGAAGATCGCCAAACTGTAATGGGAATCAATGTATGGAACGCCTCGAGTCACTCCACCCACCTCAGCAGACCGTCAGGAAACCGGCCCGGCCTGAGTCTCTCAAGCTCGGAGGTTGGGGGCAAAACTTAAGCAGAAGCAAAGCCCGGCTTTGAAAGCTCATCGCGACTTTCCCAAAATAACAATTCTAGCCCTCCCCAAGGCGACCCGACTTGTGGGGCAACTATTATGGATTGGGCTTTTATCTCTAAAGGCCCAACACCACTTACAGATCCATCAACTAATGGTGGAGATTAAAGACCTAGATCCAGTGGTTCCCATTGGATCCCAAAACCTATAAATAAGCATTCAATGCTAACATTAATGGTACACACTTTTCCAATCCTCTCACTTGTAATTGACCCACTCACTGACTTGAGCGTCGGAGGTATCAATAAATGTTGGGCACTTGTTGTATTACAATGGTCAGATTATAACAATTGGTAAAGGGATAGCAATTGAATGTGATGTCCCTCAAACATTTAGAGTAAACGAAGACATCACATTTGATTCCTAGAGTAAAAAATAAATTCATGGTAATGTCATAGTCGAAGATACTAAACTAGTGACTAGAGGTGTTCACGGGTCGATTTGTATTGATTTGTCTAGGTCTCTTGCTCGAACCAATTACCTTTATACTAGAGGTGTTCACGGGTCGGTTTGTATAGACAAGGTCTTCCTTTTTTCAGATTTAGATGATTTATCCTTGGGGTTTGGTCTCCTTGGTTTACCCACTATGTATAAGTTCTACTAACAAGATCAAAAGCAACTAATTTATCTGTGCAACCCTTTCCTTCTCTAAAGATATGAGAGACAATAAAGTTCATATGCGAACAAAGCCAAGCGTTTCCCCAGCGATTTCTCAATCTCTAGGAGACCATGCCATGGTTTTTAACAGAAAAGGAATCACATTGAAGCCAGATTTTACGCCACCCCTTATCAAATGCGATCTCAATAGCTATCATGGCTGTCAAAAGCTCAGAACCAAGGGCAATGCCATTGCCCAAAAAGGACGCAAAACAACCAACGATAGAGGTTCTATAGTCACGAAAAAAGCCACCACAAGAATAAGAGCCAAGAGAGCCTTTAGAGGCACCATCAATGTTACATTTGAACCAGCCACAGTTGGGGGCTTTCCAATCGACTTGAATAATATCTTGAGCTTTGTTAGAATTTCCTTTAACACAAAAAGATTTTAGAATAGAGAACTGTGTCATAGTGTTTTACATGTGGCCGTGCGAGGAGGAACCAGATAGAGAAGTGGAAATCTTGATCTGATGAAGAAGGGATTGAAGAGTAATAGCTTTATTATCAAAGCGTAATTATTTCTACTTAACCAAATGCTGGAGAGAACATGAATAATTGTAGCAGCTAAGACATCCAAGAGTTGATCACTCCAAAATCCATTCAACACAGATAAAAGAGACAAAATACTAGAAGTATCAATAAAGCAGTTGATAGAAATTTTCGCGATGGTACTTCCTGTCTCAGTGCGGGTGGTGTTGTATGTGGAACTGATGGTAATTGGGTTACAGGCTTCACTCATTTTGAGGATGGTGGTGATGCTCTACTAGCGGAATTACGAGCCATTCTTTGGGATCAATCTATGCTATAACTTGGGTTACAAAGATTTTATGTGTAATTGTCATTGTTTGGAGGTTGTGTCCCTCATTTCCTGTCGTGACGCTCATAACCTTCATTGTTATGCTTCAATCCTAATGCATATTACGGGGATAATAGAGTTGTGTGGTGTCGCCCAAGCGGTTCATATCTTAGGAGAGCATAATAGAGTTGCTGATTTCATTGCTAAAGAAGGTGCTCATGCTTCAAGCTCTGCTACTTGGAGTAATCCTCCTCCTAGGGTTGAGTCCTTGCTTCTCTTAGATAAGCTAAGAACTTAGGTTCTTTTTTTGTTTCTTCTTGTCTTGTTACGTTGTAACCTTATCAAAAAAGCAGTTAATAGAATATAGAAGCCATTGCCAAAAAATTTGAGCAAAAGGACAGCTTAGAAACAGATGTTTGGTAGTTTCTTTAGTCTTACCACAATGGCAACAAACGGAGACCACAGTACAACCCTGTTTTTGGAAGTTATCATCAGTAGGAAAACAGTCATGGGCAGCTCTCCATAGTAGAAACAATTTTGGAGGAGGAACAGACAATCTCCAGACCTCTTTCGCCCAAGAGACAACCACAAATTTAGAATTGAGAAACTCATAAGCGTCTTTAGAAAATAACATACCTGAAGAAGAATGGTCCCAAGCTATAGTATCTCCCACTTCGAAGCGAGGAATAGAGAGACTGGTAATTTCTTCATAGATTGATGGGCACCAAACTTGAAGCTCAGTAGGGAGATTCCAGTTGAAGTCAATGATATAATTCCTGACCTTCGGTGTCAACAACTTCTGAACCTGCAAAGGAAAACTAAAAATCAAGGAAAGTAGCTTAGAAAGCCATTTGTCAGTCCAAAAATAAATAAGGGTACCATTACCAATATTCCAAGTGGAGTTCGAAAGAACAGTAAAAATATTGGTACACAGGGCGGGGCAAAGAGAGGACCTCACATGATAAGAAACTGAGGTGTTTCTTTTACAAAACTCAGCTCTAATGAAATTTACCCATTGCCCTCTTGAGGAGAGTAAGTCAAAAGTTAGTTTAGTCATGGCGGAATCATTAATAGCATATAGAGAGCGCACCCCATTCCTGGGTGGGAGAACAAACTTTGGACCAAGCAAATGTCATTAGCTTCTTTGAGTCTGTATTTCTTGACCAGATGAAATTTTTAATCAAAGTATCATAAATTTTGCAAAGAGAAATGAGCTAGGCATAAATGTGGAAGCTATATGTGAGCATGTCATGGATAACAAATATCACCAATTGAACTATCCCCATGATGGAGAGAATAGACCATTTCAAAGAAGACAACTTAGATTTTATTCTGTCAACAATAGGTATAACATAAAGAGCTTTAGGTCGACCTTTAAAAAAAGGGACACCCAAATAATTAAAGGCAAGGCTCCCAGGAGAAAACCCATGTAAACACTTCAAAGAAGCACACCTACCAGTAGTGACAACTCTAGAGTAAAATCTACATTTCTCAAGGACAAGGAACTAACCTGAAGCTTCACCATACTGAGTGATAAGATACATCGAGCTAGTAATGCTTTTTTTGTGGCTGCTGCAAAAAAAATAACAAAATATCATTAGCATAAAGAACATGTGTGGGAGTTTGGAACCCCCTTGGACTAACCATAGAACGAAGAACTCTTATATTGCTCAAGTAATTGATACCCCTGCTAAGAACATCCTTTGCAATGAAAAAGAGGAGGGAGGAGAGAAGGTCACCTTGTCTAACACCCCTTTCACATGGAACCCCCCCCCCCCCACACACACACACACACAGAGTGACCATTAACAGAGAAAGACAAATGAGCTGAAGCCAAAAACGCTTTCATCCAATCGCAAAAAGTGGAGTTTTTTTAAACCTTCTGATGTGAGAAACACAGAGAAGGAAAAAGAGAAGTCCCCTCTAATCTTATTAAAAAAAGAAAGAACACGGAAAAGAGGCCAAAAGCAAGCAAAAAGTGGAGTTAGATCCAAAAGCAAGCAAAACTTTGAGTAAGAAATTCAAATCAAGAGTGTCAAAAGCCTTGTTAACATCAAGTTTTAAAGCAACATTTCCGCCATGAAATTTATTGTCAAGCATATTAATGACTTCAGAGGTAATTGTTGTGCGAAAACAATATGTGCAAGTATACACAGTCGCAACATGTAATAAAGAGTAAGTAGAGATCGTTCCCACGAAGATTGTTGAGTTTATTTCTATATTTAAATTAGTAATTTAGCTAGTGAGTAACACAAATAACAATAACAAGTTGTCAACAAGTATTGTGAATAACATAAATGTAAGTAAGCAAGTAAAGATAAATGATAAGTAGAAATTCAGAATAAGAGTAGTTGAAATGTCTTTCACTAAGTAAATCTTTTAAAACAGATTAATGCAAAGCCTGATGCTATAGCATTTGATGCTGTGGCATTTGATGCATGCCTTTCAGTCACTATCGTCAGGGATTCATTACAAGGGCATATGTCTAAGCTCTAAATAGATTCACTCCCATATTAAGCACCCACAGTTATCACCCTATGGGCTATATTTTCCTATGTCTAGGTTTAAGCATGGATTGTGAAAGTTTCCTTTAACAACCACTCACTCACATTAATCCTTGAGTTCTATTTATAGACAATGTCTAAACCTATAAATGTACTTATATTTAGCTGATTAGTTCTAAAATAAGCATTGGAAGAAGTTTCATGCAATGGTTAAAATACTAACATCAAACATTACATTAAAACTATTAAAATATCATTACATAACTTCAAGCATCCAACTACAAGAGAGTCAGATCATGATGAGCAACAACACAAGAAATAAAGTATAAATGGTTTACCTAAAGCCATAAAAATAAAATCACAAAGAGAAGGAAAATACTCCAAATGATGACAGTCCCTGTGATGCTACAGCATCGCTTACAGCATCCCAAGTGCAGAATTTTCTACTTTAGTGATAAAAATGGAGAGAAAAATATGTCTAAGTGTTTCTCCATTATAACCAACAAGAATGGAGCTCTATGGAGCTGAATGGAGCTTGATGATGAAGTAGAAAAGCTTGATATTTATCTCCAAAAACTTTCCTAAAAGGTGGATGTGACATAAAGCAAAAAGTGTGACAAGCCACCAACTTTTCATCACCCACTTGAAAGTGGACAAGTGTCCCTATAAAGCAATTTGGTTGGTGGCTGAACTAGCTAAATTGCACACTTGATTTCAGCTGATTTGACATAAAACAAAAGCTGTTTTTTAGTGCTTCAGCATTTCCTCTCTCCTCTGCTGCAGAACGCAGTGTTATAGCATCTGATGCTACAGCATACTGAACAAACAAATTAAAATACAACAAGGGGCACCAAAGTGCCAAATGATCACTAATTAGTTTCTAACCCTTCTTTACATTAAACAACATATATTTATTTAATTAAACAACAATATTACTTAAGAATTCACATTGATTTAAGTCTAGAAAACATAAATAACTCTTATAAATAAGAGTTATCAGTAATGCAAATACAATCCTTTATTTGGAGGTCTTTAATAAAATCAAGTTGTTGCTTAGAGATGATTTTAGGGGCAATAAAAGCTAACCTATCAGCCAACACTTTTGTAATAATTTTAAACTGAAAGTTAGCAAGAGCAATAGGCCTATAGTTTTTAATTTGATCCGCACTAGAGAACTTAGGGATATGAGCAATGATGTTGAAGTTTAAGGGAGACAACAACCACCCTATCTTAAAAAATCGGTAACTGAACTAAAGACATCCAGACCAATTATGTGCCAGAATTTTTGATACAAAATACCACCAAAGCCATCAGGACCTGGAGCACCAGAAGCATCCATAGAAAAAACAGCACAATGTACCTCTTCACAAGACGAGGGAGAAGTAAGCATAGTTTTATCCTCATAGGTCATCGATGAGGGAATAACTCTATCAATTAAATCATTAGAAACACCAGAGTTATCATATGCATACGAAATCCTCAATATCTTATAGTTGATCAATCCTAAGGATCTTCATTTGATTGGAAACGTTATTTACCTTAACAACCTTATGAAAGAAAGCAGTATTTCTATCTCCATCAAGGAACCATTTAATATTAGATTTCTCATGCCAAAAAGCTTCGTGATAATGCAAAGCTTGCATGAAGTCTTGTTGGGTCAGAAATTCTTGGTCATGAATCTCATTAGTGTAACCATTTGAAGATTTGGATTCCTATGTTCAATCAACTTTAGCAAGAGCATCATAAACCAAAGCAGGAAAATTACCAAAAACCTCCCTTTTCCAAAATCTTTAACTCTTGTTTAAGAGCTTTTAAATTGAAAGAGAGAATAAACACAAGACAGCTTGTGACAAATTTATTTCATGAAGTTTCCACTACCCTACTACAATCAAAATTGTTACGGATTGGCCCAATCCACAATAGTGAGGCCCATAAGCAAAAGCATATCCATTAACCAACGGCTAAGATCTAGGTCCTAGATCGGACGACTCTGATTCATTAGAACAACACACTTTTACTCTATAAATAGGCATTCAATGTAATGCTCAAGGTACACACTCTTTCCTACTCTTTACCTCTAATCAGTTCCCTAGCTGACTTGAGCGTCGGAGTGTCCTCACAGGTACCACCAGCCCCGGATCGGAAGCGGAGCTCAGTTGATCAAGACCAACCCCTACCAACTATCTCGAGTCGGATACAGGTCCAGAGATACGGTACAGAACATTGGCAACCACAATGGGAGGATCTTGTACTTTAGTTCCTCTCCCATCTCCTTGATTGACAATGGCTCCGACCTTACGTCATAGGACTATCCCGAATGTCGCTGAAGGACCGGCTCTATGTAACACCCCGGTATTTCTATTTATTAAAAATACCCAAGTGCACATTAGAAACACATCAGAGATATAAAATTCCTGCATAAATACTGAACACTGCAAAATAGTTTTCACTGGACAACAGCCAAGCAGTCTTAATACACATAAGACTATAAAATTCAGCGAACTATCCTGCTCAGTATCATACAAGAAAGCGGAATGAAGGATAACATAACACTGATGTCATAGCGTTGTGATACATGGACAACAGAAGGAAAATAAACTTAAACGTAAAACTAAGTCATCATCCATCTCTCGGGGCCACCTACTCGTGCCTCTGAGTTTTCTTCGGTCCCTGTTTATCTGTAAAACAACAACATTTAAACAGTGAGATACAATCTCAGTGAGTTCTACCGAGACCCCTGCTAACTCTCTCGGTTCAGTTATTAGGTCTCTTATAGCTTAACACGACACCGACTGCAAAACATTGCTACTCCCGGAATGTCGTAAAATAAACAAAGTACGGCACCGACTGCAGAACATTGCTAATCCCGGTGTATCGTACAACAAACAAAGTACGGCACCGACTGCAGAACATTGCTAATCCCGGTGTATCGTACAATAATCTTTAACATAACACCGACTGCGGAACATCGCTAATCCCGGTGAACCCCCCTACCAATAGTACATTCTCCCATTGGCATGGAGCCTAGGGAAGGGGATCATGACTGCCCCGCCTAGTATGTTACACATGGGTCGTCACCCAACTCGATATACTATATACGTATATCTACAATACTATGAACCCACGGTCCATCAAATCAGATAATCAATGAAACACTTTAATTCCAAGTTCACACTCGCACTCTAGTTGACCACCTTTCGACACAATTTTCAACTTCGAAATTATTTTATAAAATCCTTTTGAAACGTACGCAAAATCATGGCATAATAAGCCTAATATCATTATAGAAGGGTTAGGAAAGGATTAGGAGAGGATTGGAATCGAAACGGAATCATTTAGGGCACTTTGAAAATTTTGGGCAGGACTAGGCGCACGGGTCGTGCCCCAGGACGCACGGGTCGTGCGCCCTGTTAGACAATTTTTCAACACTGAACCCGAACCAGGCGCACGGGTCGTGTGCCTGAGACGCACGGGTCGTGCGCGTTTGACAGCATTGCCAAAATGCCCTGTTTTGTGAAATTTTGCTTTCCGATCGATCCGAAACTCGCCCCGATCGATTCCTAACTCAAAAACAGACAATGCCAGACAATATACCAGTCCAATCAACATCAAACAATCAAGCAATTCAATCAAAAACTCAACGATTACGAATTTCGTTAAAACGCAATATATTTCAAAATAACGTTTTCGACTCAAAATCTTTCGAAAACAAATCACACAATTCATTTCAAAACGGAATAAACCTAAACGTGAGTAAAACTCACCCTCGAAGCGAGAGTCGGCGCCGAGACTTCTAAAATCACCAAAACGAGCCCAATCAACACCAATTCGCTTCCAACTTCGATTCGAGCTCCCAAACGCGTTCCACCGCTCTTGGCTTTGATCCTAATCATGAATCAATCATCAATTCCAGCTTACAACTTGAGATTTCAACAAATCAATTCCCAAAATCTCTAGAAATTCGTAGGCCATGAGAAGGAGAAAAATTGAGGGGAAGCTTACCAAGTTATAGGGTTTTGTAGAGGGAAGTAAGGGGATGATGGTGATGAAATTTGAGAGGGTGGGCTTCACACCTCTTCTTCCTTTCTCTTCTTCTTTCCTCTTCTTCTTTCTCTTCCTTTCTTCTCTTCTCTTCTCTTTTTCCTCTTCTGCGCGTATCTCTTCTTTCTTTCTTCTCTTTCATTCTTTTATTTTCTTTAATCACACACACACAACACATATTTAATTATTAAATAGGTGGTAGCGTGGTCCAATTACCGTATTGATCTTTATCCCTTATTTCGATTCCAAAACTTCATTGACCCGTATTATCCAGTTAACGACTTAATGTTATCCAGTAAATAATTTTAGTACTCACTAAATTTACCAGTCAGGTACTAAATTACTCCCATTGGGTTAACATCCAAATAATTCGCCTAATTATTTTGAGGATGTTACATTCTCCCCCACTTAAAAGAATTTTGTCCTCAAAATTAAACACAACGTACCTCAAGAAAACAAATACGGATACTGGGTCCGCATATCGTCCTCCAACTCCCAAGTAGCTTCGTCGACGGAAAAACCATCCCAAACCACTTTGACAATGGGAATTGACTTCGTCCGTAGCGTCCTCTCGCCACGTTCCATGATATAATTTGGATGAGGTTGGAAAGACAAGTCCGGTCGGAGGTCAATCGTTTCAAAATCTAACGGTTGACTTGGATCGGGAATGTACTTTCGCAACTGAGACACATGGAATACATCATGCAAATTTGACAATGGAGGAGGCAAGGCGATGCGGTATGCAAGAGGCCCAACTCGCTCGATAACTTGGAAGGGTCCAATATACCGAGGACTGAGTTTCTTCACCCGTAATGCTCTACCTGTGCCAATTGTTGGTGATAATCTCAAAAACACATGATCACCTGACTCAAACTCTAACGGCCTTCTCCTTGTGTCGGCATAACTCTTTTGCCTACTTTGAGCAGTTTTTATTCTTTCCCTGATCTGGCGGATCTTTTCAGTAGTGTCTTGAATCACCTCGGGTCCTAACAATCGGTTCTCACCTACTTCCCACCAACACAATGGAGTCCTGCATTTCCTACCATACAAGGCTTCATAAGGTGCCATTCCGATACTGGAATGATAACTGTTGTTGTATGAGAATTCTACCAATGGAAGATGATCCTCCCATTTCTTCCCGTTATCAAGTACCGAAGCCCTAAGCATATCCTCTAATGTCTGGATAGTTCTCTCGGTCTGACCATCGGTCTGCGGGTGATAAGCGGTACTAAGAAGTACTTTAGTTCCCAATGCTTCATTCAGAGCTTTCCAAAATCGAGAAGTGAATTTCGGATCTCGATCCGACACTATACTGGTAGGAACCCCATGTAACCTTACTATGTTCTTCAAATACACCTCAGCTAACTTGGATACTTTACTGCTAGAACGAACTGGAATAAAATGAGCTGATTTGGTTAACCGATCCACAACTACCCAAATGGAGTCGTTACCGGCTTGAGACCTTGGCAATGCCATTACAAAATCCATAGAAATGTCTTCCCATTTCCACACTGGCACATTTAATGGCCGTAGCAGACCAGCAGGCTTCTGATGTTCTATCTTAACTCTTTGGCAAGTTAAGCACTTTGATACAAATTCAGCAATTTCTAACTTCATTCCCGGCCACCAATACATCTGTTTTAAATCTCTATACATCTTGGTGGATCCAGGATGTACAGAAAATAAACTCCGGTGTGCTTCCTCTAGCACTTGCTTTTTAATATCCTCATTATCGGGCACACAGATCCTACCGTTGAAACAAATCACTCCATCGCTATCTTCAGTGAAATCTGGCAACAATTTCTGTGATTGTAGCTTCACATCAATTTCCTGTGCTAAGCGAATAGAATCCCTTAATGAACTGGAGATCCTCATATGGCTCAACACTAACCGGCTTTTCCTTGATTTTGCATTCACATTTAAGTCCCTAAAGGACTCCAACAATTTCATCTCATGCATCATAAACTCTGCTATGTGGATGGATTTCCTACTTAGTGCATCAGCTACAACATTAGCTTTTCCCGGATGATACTTCAACTCGAAGTCATAATCCTTCAGAAATTCCACCCACCTTCTCTGCCTGTTATTCAACTCCTTCTGGTCAAATAAATATTTCAAACTCTTATGATCACTAAAGACTTCGAAACGAGACCCATACAGGTAATGTCTCCAAATCTTCAGTGCGTACACAATGGCTGCCAACTCTAGATCATGAGTCGGATAATTCTCTTCATGAGTCTTCAACTGTCTGGAGGCATAAGCTACAACTTGTTGGTTCTGCATGAGGACACATCCCAAACCCTTACCAGAAGCATCGCTGAAAATTTGAAATTCCAAAGACGGATCTGGAAGAATTAGGATTGGAGCAGAAGTCAACCTAACCTTCAATTCTTGAAAACATTCCTCACAATCGGCATCCCATATAAACGGTTGGGCCTTACGAGTCAACCGGGTAAGTGGGAGAACCAGTTGTGAGAAACCTTGAATAAACCTCCTATAGTAACCAGCTAGACCCAAGAAACTTCTTATTTCTGTAACAGATGTTGGTCTTTCCCAGTTCAATACAGCTTCCACCTTACTGGGATCCACCGCAACTCCCGATTGGGAAATCACGTGTCCCAAAAACTTCACTTCCGGCATCCAGAAGTCACACTTCGACGGCTTGGCATACAATTTCTTTTCTCGGAGTACGTTCAGAACAATGCGGAGATGTTGAACATGGTCCTCAATGGTCTTAGAGTACACCAAGATATCATCAATGAAAACTACTACAAACTGATCAAGGTACGTGTGAAACACTCGGTTCATGTAATCCATGAATACCGCTGGAGCATTAGTCAAACCGAAGGGCATCACTACGAACTCGTAATGTCCATACCTCGTACGGAAAGCTGTCTTCGGAATATCTAAGGCCCGTAGCTTTATTTGATGATAGCCCGATCTTAGATCAATTTTTGAAAATACCACGGCACCCCGAAGTTGGTCGAGCAAATCGTCTATCCTTGGCAATGGATACTTATTCTTAATCGTCACTTTGTTGAGTTGTCGATAATCTATGCACAATCTCATGCTACCATCCTTCTTTTTGACTAGCAACACCGGAGCACCCCATGGAGAAGCACTCGGTCGGATAAACCTTTTCGATATTAATTCCTCAAGTTGAGACTTCAGTTCCTTCAACTCTAAAGGAGACATTCTATAAGGAGCAATAGAGATTGATCCTGTACCAGGAATCAATTCTATTGAGAATTCTACCTCTCGGTCAGGAGGTAAGGATGAAACTTCTTCTGGAAAGACATCTAGAAATTCATTTACCACTTGCACGGATGACAAATCTAAACCCGTTTCAGTAGATGCAGATAACATAATAAGAATAGCTTCCGCACCTTGGAATAATGACTGGCTTGCTTCGGTGTAAGAGATCGTCGCTTCAGAATCTGCCTGTGTCAATCCTACGGATTCGGAGGCGAAGCTAATAGTTCGATCGGGGCGAATTCCCATTGTCTCCATCATGGCTCTAGCATTTGTCCACCAGTTATTGGCCTCTCCCTTCAACATATGGGATGCCAACCTCAACTTGTCTTCATCGGTCACTTGCATTGTTACAAAGATCTTTTCAATGTCATCCAGCCAATGTTGTGCTCTCATGACATCCGGCCCACCTCTAAACTCGGAGGGCTTCATCTTCAGGAACTCTGTGAAAATTCTCCTTGGGTTCACTTGTGGCTCTGGAGCTTGATGCTGCTGAGCATTTTGCTGTAGGATTTGTTGTTGCTGATGCATAAGCATCATGTCTTGCATCATTTTCTGCTGGTTCTCAATGACATTCTGCATCCACTCAAAATTTGGATCAACAGGAGGAGGAACGCCTCTACCTCTTCTGGCCATGATTCTGCGAAATATGCACAAAGTATTAAGTTGATCAAGCTCAATGTCTAATAGCATACTAAGAAAATCACGACTGGAAAAAGCAAAGACCCTATAAGCTAAGTCCGACTAGGTCGAACCGCTCTGATACCAACTGTAACACCCCGGTATTTCTATTTATTAAAAATACCCAAGTGCACATTAGAAACACATCAGAGATATAAAATTCCTGCATAAATACTGAACACTGCAAAATAGTTTTCACTGGACAACAGCCAAGCAGTCTTAATACACATAAGACTATAAAATTCAGCGAACTATCCTGCTCAGTATCATACAAGAAAGCGGAATGAAGGATAACATAACACTGATGTCATAGCGTTGTGATACATGGACAACAGAAGGAAAATAAACTTAAACGTAAAACTAAGTCATCATCCATCTCTCGGGGCCACCTACTCGTGCCTCTGAGTTTTCTTCGGTCCCTGTTTATCTGTAAAACAACAACATTTAAACAGTGAGATACAATCTCAGTGAGTTCTACCGAGACCCCTGCTAACTCTCTCGGTTCAGTTATTAGGTCTCTTATAGCTTAACACGACACCGACTGCAAAACATTGCTACTCCCGGAATGTCGTAAAATAAACAAAGTACGGCACCGACTGCAGAACATTGCTAATCCCGGTGTATCGTACAACAAACAAAGTACGGCACCGACTGCAGAACATTGCTAATCCCGGTGTATCGTACAATAATCTTTAACATAACACCGACTGCGGAACATCGCTAATCCCGGTGAACCCCCCTACCAATAGTACATTCTCCCATTGGCATGGAGCCTAGGGAAGGGGATCATGACTGCCCCGCCTAGTATGTTACACATGGGTCGTCACCCAACTCGATATACTATATACGTATATCTACAATACTATGAACCCACGGTCCATCAAATCAGATAATCAATGAAACACTTTAATTCCAAGTTCACACTCGCACTCTAGTTGACCACCTTTCGACACAATTTTCAACTTCGAAATTATTTTATAAAATCCTTTTGAAACGTACGCAAAATCATGGCATAATAAGCCTAATATCATTATAGAAGGGTTAGGAAAGGATTAGGAGAGGATTGGAATCGAAACGGAATCATTTAGGGCACTTTGAAAATTTTGGGCAGGGCTAGGCGCACGGGTCGTGCCCCAGGACGCACGGGTCGTGCGCCCTGTTAGACAATTTTTCAACACTGAACCCGAACCAGGCGCACGGGTCGTGTGCCTGAGACGCACGGGTCGTGCGCGTTTGACAGCATTGCCAAAATGCCCTGTTTTGTGAAATTTTGCTTTCCGATCGATCCGAAACTCGCCCCGATCGATTCCTAACTCAAAAACAGACAATGCCAGACAATATACCAGTCCAATCAACATCAAACAATCAAGCAATTCAATCAAAAACTCAACGATTACGAATTTCGTTAAAACGCAATATATTTCAAAATAACGTTTTCGACTCAAAATCTTTCGAAAACAAATCACACAATTCATTTCAAAACGGAATAAACCTAAACGTGAGTAAAACTCACCCTCGAAGCGAGAGTCGGCGCCGAGACTTCTAAAATCACCAAAACGAGCCCAATCAACACCAATTCGCTTCCAACTTCGATTCGAGCTCCCAAACGCGTTCCACCGCTCTTGGCTTTGATCCTAATCATGAATCAATCATCAATTCCAGCTTACAACTTGAGATTTCAACAAATCGATTCCCAAAATCTCTAGAAATTCGTAGGCCATGAGAAGGAGAAAAATTGAGGGGAAGCTTACCAAGTTATAGGGTTTTGTAGAGGGAAGTAAGGGGATGATGGTGATGAAATTTGAGAGGGTGGGCTTCACACCTCTTCTTCCTTTCTCTTCTTCTTTCCTCTTCTTCTTTCTCTTCCTTTCTTCTCTTTTCTTCTCTTTTTCCTCTTCTGCGCGTATCTCTTCTTTCTTTCTTCTCTTTCATTCTTTTATTTTCTTTAATCACACACACACAACACATATTTAATTATTAAATAGGTGGTAGCGTGGTCCAATTACCGTATTGATCTTTATCCCTTATTTCGATTCCAAAACTTCATTGACCCGTATTATCCAGTTAACGACTTAATGTTATCCAGTAAATAATTTTAGTACTCACTAAATTTACCAGTCAGGTACTAAATTACTCCCATTGGGTTAACATCCAAATAATTCGCCTAATTATTTTGAGGATGTTACACTCTACAGCGGGTGACTCCGGAAGGAGTGATAGTCACCTTACCCCTTAGCCCGACACATGCTCGAAGCTCGGCTACGGCTTTGGTTCTTGGGAGCCGGCCCGGAACCGACTTCCACCTCCCCCGCAGACGGTCCGGGTGCCGATCGATGTTGTTCAACAGCTCGTCCAGTTTCTACATCGGCAAGTCGAGGGCAACCAGCAGGAAAGCCAACGCTACACCCAGATCAGATTTCCTCTCGATGCAACTCTTCAAGTGGAAAGACTCATGGGAACAGGCGCCGCCGATCTCCGGCTCAGAGGAGAGACTGTCATCGCTCTCCACCTCGTCGTAGAGGAGAGAGAGGATCAGAGACTCTCCCAAGTCGGACCCCTGGTGATTCCGGTTCCTCTCGGCCCAGTTCATCTCTGGCTTCCTCTTCTCCGAGGCAACGTTCTAGAAGTCGGAAAAGATCCTCGAGGCAAGAACGTCGACGCCCTCGCTCACGGGGATCAGGGCTCTTAAGCCAAATACGATCTCCTCTTGGGATCAGTTAGCCAAGCTCTTTTCTGCACACTTCGCCCACTCGAAGATGAAGCCTAAATCTCGGAAGGTATTGCGGCAATTCGGCAAGGACAAAATGAGTTTCTTCGGGACTACATAGAGAGATTCAATAGAGAAGGTGCTCAAGTCCAGAACCTCGATGACTCTTTCCGTCTTTACTTCATGGAGGCTGGTCTTCGTGAAGGAAGTCTATTTCAGATAGACGTCGGGGTCAACCAACCTGAGTCGCTTGCCGAGTTCCTCCAGCGATCTCAGAAGTATATCGATCATGAAGAAGGGATTAACGCAGGAAGGTCGCGTTTCACCTAGGTCTCGGAATGAGCCTACGGGCGTGATGTAATCCGACTTTGTAAATGTTTAACCATCTAGTATATATGGATCGACTATAGTTTTCCTCACATTGATTGCTTAGTAAAAGTGAATTCTGAGGTTGAAGGGAAGGATTTGGGATCGGTCGAACGATCGCCTTAAAGTTCCTCGCTAAAACCGGAACCCGAGACACCAAGCTTGACATTGCTAGAGGTTTGGGAGCTCCACCAGGTTGGACTCCGGATGATTCCTACTATCCTGAGGGTTCCCCTCGGCCCAGCTCGTCTCTGGATTCCTCTTCTTCAAGGCGGCATTAAACTGGCACCTCGAGTCCCTCAAGTGGTCACGTTTTATGCATTGCCGGGGCTGGTGGCAGACACCCTCGCTGGTACAAGCCTGGCCTCGAAGATCTTTGACAAGACCCGTATCTCGGGCGCTCCGAGGCAGGTGGCAGACACCCTCGCTGGTATAAGCCCGGCCACGAAGATCTTTGAAAAGACCCTTATCTCGGGCGCTCCGAGGCTGGTGGCAGACACCCTCACTGGTATAGCCCGGCCTCGAAGATCTTTGACAAGACCCGTATCTCGGGTGCCCCGAGGCTGGTGGAAGACACCCTCGCTGGTACAAGCCCGGCCTCGAAGATCTTTGACAAGACCCGTATCTCGGGTGCTCCGAGGCTGGTGGCAAACACCCTCGCTGATATAAACCCAACCTCGAAGATATTTTACAAGACCCGTATCTCGGGCGCTCCGAGGCTGGTGGCAGACAACCTCGCTGGTATAAGCCCGGGATCGAAGATCTTTGACAAGACCCGTATCTCGGGCGCTCCGAGGCTGGTGGCAGACACCCTCGCTGGTATAAGCCCGGCCTCAAAGATCTTTGACAAGACCCGTATCTCGGGCGCTCCGAGGCTGGTGGCAGACACCCTCGCTGGTATAAGCCCGGCCTCGAAGATCTTTAACAAGACCCGTATCTCGGGGGCTCCGAGGCTGGTGGCAAACACCCTCGCTGGTATAAGCCCGGCCTCGAAGATCTTTTACAAGACTCGTATCTCGGGCGCTCTGAGGCTGGTGGCAGACACCCTCACTGGTATAAGCCCGGCCTCGAAGATCTTTGACAAGACCTGTATTTCGGGCGCTCTGAGGCTGGTGGCAGACACCCTCGCTGGTATAAGCCCGGCCTCGAAGATCTTTGACAAGACCCGTATCTCGGGTGCTCCGAGGCTGGTGGCACACACCCTCGCTTGTATAAGCCCGGCCTCGAAGATCTTTGACCAGACCCGTATCTCGGGCGCTCCGAGGCTGGTGGCAGACACCCTCGCTGGTATAAGCCCGGCCTCGAAGATCTTTGACAAGACCTGTATCTCGGGCGCTCCGAGGCTGGTGGTAGACACCCTCGCTGGTATAAGCCCGGCCTCGAAGAATACTGTCCTAAAGGCGACTTTAAACTGCATCTCGAGTCACTCGGTGGGCACATCATTTCCTGACACTCCGAGGCTGGGGGAAGACATCTTCGTAGCTATAAGCCCGGCCTTGTAGAAAGTCGCAATCTAAAGATTGAATCCCAG
Source organism: Astragalus membranaceus (assembly GCA_039519185.1). Taxonomy (NCBI): domain Eukaryota; kingdom Viridiplantae; phylum Streptophyta; class Magnoliopsida; order Fabales; family Fabaceae; genus Astragalus; species Astragalus membranaceus. The sequence continues at coordinate 157,817,072 of CM076848.1, read as the reverse complement.
ATATTCAGAGGAACTTTGAGTCACTCAACGGTCATTTCTGTCTCGTGAGCACTAGCCCGGTTTCGTCGAGCTCAGACAAGGCTTACAAGTCAAGATCGCCTCACAGGCGACCCGACTAGGGGGGAAACTGTTACGGATTGGCCCAATCCACAATAGTGAGGCCCATAAGCAAAAGCAGATCCATTAACCAACGAATAAGATCTAGGCCCTAAATCGGACGACTCTGATTCATTAGGACAACACACTTTTACTCTATAAATAGACATTCAATGTAATGCTCAAGGTACACACTCTTTCCTACTCTTTACCTCTAATCAGTTCCCTAGCTGACTTGAGCTTCGGAGAGTCCTCGCAGGTACCACCTGCCCCGGATCGGAAGTGGAGCTCGATTGATCAAGACCAACCCTACCAATTATCTCGGATCGGACATTATGTCTAAGATCGGATACAGGTCCAGAGATACGGTACGGAACAAAAATAATCGCACCACATACATAAGAAATTACCTTCATGTTGATTGAACCAAAGTCATCAACCACCGACAAAGCCAACATAATCATCACCAACTTGACACAACCATGATTTGACTCATTCATCTTCATCTTTAAGTTTGTTGTATTTTTAATGATTTATGTGCGCTTTTAGTTTGTTTTATTCTTAATGTCAAACTCAAAAGTGCCATATTTTTATCTAATTGAATAATATTTTAGGTTACGAAAATAAAATAAAATAAAATATGAACACAGTAAATATATTAATACGGCTAGGTTAAGTTAACCAATAATAAATATATAATAAAACCCAGAATAATTATAGAATTTGGAAATAAAGGTGGTCATTGTGTTTGCGATGAGAGAAAAATGGATATTGAAGAGAGAAAGCTATAAGGTGACTGACAAAATCTAGGGGTTTTCTTTCTTACCATGTCATTGGTGCGTAGTTTTCACCGGTTTTGCTGATGACTAATCTACGTCGGAGAACCTGACTGGCCACGAGTATCCGGCATTGTCGGCCCGTGTGGTTCTCCCCTCCCAACAAAGTTTTTGCCACACCCAAAATTCGAATCCGGGACCTTGGAGTGGGATCCGAGTCCAGTTACACCGCTTAATTTTGCTACCATACGCCCTCTATTAGCTTTTAATTCTCTTCCAAAATGTCCTTTTCATAACTGAATTATAATTTAATTTAATTGCCTTCTAAAAATCTATTTCTGGAGGTTCTTTTTTGGTTACACTTAGTAATCAAGGATACAGTTGTAATCAAGGATCCAGTTGTACGAGCCTATAGAAAAGATCTTGTTCAAGTAAAGGTCGTTAAAAAATTGTTTTAGTTAATGATGACATTGGACCAACACTTTCAATTGTTGAGATCGCACCAAATTCTATAAATAGAAGTTTCATACTTGTTATTTTTTGGTGAAGAAAAAAAAAACACAATAAATATGATACTACAATGATCAGATTACAACAATTAAAATGTGAAATCCCTAAATTATCTGGAAAAAGAAAGACATCATACTTGATGCTCACTAAATATACTAAGATGACGTGGAATAACATAAGTGTCCGTAAATATATTTTGCAGTAACATGTAATTTTAAGTGTTTTAGCTCAAGCTGTCAAAAAAAAGTGTTTTAGCTCAATATTATTTTTACTATCTCACCATGAAGATACCTTCATCCTTATATCTCAACTTCTATTAAGTTTTTTAGCTCACTGTTTTTTTTTTTTGAAAAAAAAATTGGATTTGAGTTAATTTTTTCAATTCATAATATCAATATGTATATTTATTCATTATTTATTTAAATGAGACAAAGGGTTAATTGCGTTAATGAAAATTATTAAATAATGATAGAATTTTCATTATTTAAATGAAACAAAAGGTTACACATAATACCTTAAAATCATTATCCTTATAATTCATAAATCAAACACATATTGGAAAATACCATATATGAAAATATAGTATTTCTATATATTTAGTGAAGCGAGAAATCCAAACAAGTTTGAGAAAAAAGTTGAGTTTTTGGGAGGTGATTGATTGTGATTTCATTCTATATAGAAATAAAACAGTAGTTTTTGTTGAGGAAAATATGAGGGTGAGGGACAGCACCTCACCCTTTTCCATCAAAAACACACAATAACAACATCATATATTTTAACACAATTTAAATTAACAATTAACAATTTCAATTAAAAATTAACACAATTTAAATTAACGTCCCTAACAACAATCCTACACAATTTCAAATTCATATTTCAATTCCTAACAACATTAACATCCACAATGATAGATTATTCGTAATACATTAATTCCTAACATCCCTAAAAAAATATTTTTAACAACAATAACAACATCTTTAACATTCCTAACTCAATTTCAAATTTGAATTTCAGCCTCTAACATGTTTAACAAATTCGAATTTCAGTTTCGGTATAACAACATATTTAATTGAGAAATTCGAATTTCACTTTCTAATAACAACAAACTCGAATTTCAATTTGTAATAACATCTCTAACATCTTTAACATTCCTAACATCCACAATAATAGATTATTCGAATTTTTCAGTTCCTATCTCTAAAAAACAAAATAGAAAAGTTTTAATACAAACACTTACTTGAAAACCGAAATGGGGAGAGAGAGGGAGAGCGAGAGAGAGAGAGAGAGAGAGACTGAAACAGTAACAGAGAGAGGAAAAGTGTAGCACCGGTGACGGAGGGGAAGCGACGGTGACGGTGGTGCTGGTGGTGTGGTGGGGTTCTCGGTTTTGAGAGAAGAAGAGAAAAAAGGAGAGAAGAGGAAAGAAAATAAGAAAAGAATGAAGAGGAGAATAGTTAGTTCGGGTTGTAAAAAAAATTTAAAGATTAGCGATGGATCCATAGAGAGGGAAATCTGTCGCTAAGTGCTGCCCAATTCCCAATGATCTGCAACGGTCAGTGGCACGGTAACCAACGATTAGCGATAGATCCATAGAGAGGGAAATACGTTGCTAATCACCTCAAAATTAAAAAAATTCCAATTTCCCACCCTTAGTTAGCCACAGATAGTCTGTTGCTAATGACACCAAAATCCTTCACTAATCACCTCCTAAATGTCTAAACCCTATTCTGTCACTAATAACATTAGTAGCAACGGACCATGAGTCCGTCGCTAATATGGTTATTTTTTGTAGTGCTTAAACTTTTAAATTTTTATTCATTTAATTTTGCCAAAAAAAGTTATATTTCCATTTACGAATTTATATCTTTAGTGATGTATGTTTTTCTTCCAACTTCCTATTTTTCCATTATATAAATATTTAACTAATACTAACTTGTGCATAGCACATGACTAAGGACTAGTATGACAAATGGTGAAATATGATTGAGCTTATAGGTGAAACCTTTTTACACGGTTGTTGCAAAGTTGTCCCTCACAGTTTGCTCCTGGTTACATTGACCTTAAGTAAAATATAAAAATAATTTGGAATAATGGCATTCAAGTGTGAGGGAGTTACAAAATATAACTTTACTATTAACGATAAATATTTTATTATTTCGTAACTGCAAAATTAAACCACCAACAATAAATATTTTATTATTTTGTAACCGAAAAATTAAATCCGTTTTAAATTTTGTAACAGCTAAATTAATCTAGTTTTATTACAGTTATTTTTAAACGGCTGTTGACCGAAAATAAAACCGCTGGAGCGTATGCTTCAAACGGCAAAATTCATAAGCCTATATAAACGTGGTCAGGTACGACTTGAGATTTTTTGAAAATCAAACCGATTTCATTTCTCTGAAAATACCAAACATCCTGGGTTTCTCTCCTGTTGTGTCGAAGTTATTCTTGCCAGTTCGGAGACCTCAATCGCTTCTGTGTTTGGGACGAGACCGGTTGTACCTCGGGGAATTTGCGCTGTAGAGGCGAATAAATCCTTCAGGGGAGTCGCAAGACGCCTCTGGTTGTCTAACGTTTGTTTTGCTCGCAGGTTTTTCGACAGCATCTGTCTCTCTGATTCAACAGAATCTGTCCCTCTGATTTGACAACATCTGTCTCTCTGATTCGACAGCATCTGTTTCTCAGGTTTGACAGCATCTGTCTCAGCGGAGTGGATTCGACAGCATCCGTCTCAACAGCAGGTTCAACTTTGACTGCATCTGTCTCAGCAGCAGGTTCGACTTCGACTGCATCTGTCTCAGCAGGTTCGACTTCGACTGCATCTGTCTCAGCAGCAGGTTAGACTTCGACTGCATCTGTCTCAGCAGATTCGACTACATCTGTCTCAGCAGATTCGCAGCATCTCTGTATTTGCATGTTCGACTACAATCTGAAGAATTTATTCGAGACCAGCAACGCACGTGAAAAGAAGCCAGGGACATGATGATTGCTTAAACCATCCATCGTCTTCGCCCGTCGTGTTTGCTCTAATAGTCATACAACTTCACGGTTCCTTCTCTTCTCTTCTCGTTTTCCTTTTCAATCTTCAATCCACTATGAATTGCGATTTTTATCGAAATGCCTTTTCTTTTGATTGTGTGGATTGTGGGATTCTGTCTAGCGAATTGTCAACTGGGGGGTGTGTGCAATTTCTCTCAAGCAAATTACCGACTTGGGCTTATGACATAAATTTTCATGTGCTTTCATTTTTTGGCTTCGTGCTTTTAGTGCAAAATTAAACCTTTTGAGACATATTTTGGCTTCGTGCTTTTAAAAGTCTGGCATTGTAGGATTGATTTTTATCTATTATTGTGTGCTGCTGTGTGGTTTTAAGGTTTTGTTTTCAGTCCAAAAAGATGAGAGTTTTAGAATTGCAGAGCTGTCTTTACTCAGCTAGATATTTCTTTATGTTATATCTATTGAATGGTTTAGGATCTTCTTAAGTTAGCATTTCTGTATTAGAGATAATATATTACTATCTCCTTAGGAATGCTCCTACTGAACTTTTGTTGGACCTTAACATGTTACATTTGTATCTAAAGGATGAATTGTGCTTGCCCGACTCTGATTTTTCTGAGGGTAGTAAACAATTTAGTAGTTTTTTCTCTTGGATCTTCATCAACAGATATGGCACCCTGATAGCTTTAGAATCAGTAAAGGTGTTGTTTTGATTCATGATCCTGTTATATCATATATTAAAGAGGAGGATTTAAGTAGATTCATGTTTTTGACTGGTGTTAAAACTTTTAAGATGTACCCTATTTTGAAATGCTCCATAGCATTTGTGCTCAAGTTTAGCACTAACATTCTCTGCAGCAACAGAAATTGAACTAACGATTAGTATATAGATTTTGTGTTTTATAGAGTAGCTTTATGCCACACTCTTTCGTTCATAGTTTTGAAAGACTCGTGTTTATCTATTATGATGGGGTTGCTTGCTATCATAGACCTTATATGTTTGGGCGGCTTTAGGTGCATGTTGTGTTGCAAAGAAGATAAATTGGTTTTAATAACCTTTTGATTACTTGGTCAATATGTTTGAGATTGACAATAAATACTGTGAGCCGATTTTATGTCAAATTGTTCTTAAATCATTATTATTATATGCGATAACAAATCTTCTTTTTGATGAGGTTCATCCGTTGAGGAGAATAATTCTACGGTGGGAGAGAATGTCTTGTCCAAGCCGCAGAATGCAAGATGTAGATTCTCTGTTTGATGGGCTCGGACAAATTGAGATTGTCTAATGAAGAACCCCTCTACTTGAGCATGGAGGTAAGGTATATATTCTTACCATATGAGATTATTAAAATTATTTAGAGAAAGTGAATTTTCTTTTTCCCCATAACTTGAAATATTTAGAAGTGTGGGGGGTATTTTGCTAAAGTCATGTTGCCTGATCCTAAGAAAATAAAAACTTGGCTGCAAAACCTCTGATTGTATTTTCTTTCATCTAAGTTTGATATGAAAGATATGGGTGAGGCAAGTGTAATATTAGAAGTTAGAGTCATTAGGGAAGGTGATAGTATTATACTATCACAGGAACATTATGTTGAAAAACTTCTCAGGAAGTTTGGTCGCTATAACTCGACCCCGTTGATTACCCCTTATGAAGCTAACTCTCACTTGAAGAAAAATAGAGGTGATCATGTTGGCCAACCTCAGTATGCCTAAGTAATTGAGAGCCTACTGCATTTAATGAACCTTTCTCGACCAGACATTGCGTCTGAGTAGGTATACTCATAATCCTGGTCAGGATCATTGTAAGGAAATTGCTCACCTTATGAGATATTTGAGAGGTACCACAGACTATTGTTTTACTTATAGTGGATTTCCCGCAGTATTAGAAGGATACTACGATGCTAACTGGACATCTGATTCAGATGAGACAAAATCTACTAGTGGTTACATTTTTTACACTTGGTGGTGGTGCGGTAACATGGAGGTCAGCCAAACAATCCATTATTGCTAGATCGACTATGGAGTCGGAATTTGTAGCTCTGAAATTGGCTGGTACTGAAGCCGAATGGTTGAAGAACCTTTTTGCTGGAATTCCTTTGGGAATAAAACCGACACCATCAGTGTCAATTCATTATGAAAGTCAGTCAGCAATAGCCGTTGCAAAGAATAAGACCTATAAAGGCAAAAATAGACATGTGCAATTGAGACATAATATTGTCAAACAATTGCAAATATATGGAGTAATATCGATCGATTATGAGAAGTCAGAAGTGGATTCGGCCGATCCTCTGACAAAACCCTAGGGAAGAAACTGATATTTGAAACATCGAGGGGAATAGGACTTAAGCCAATTGAAATCAAGAAGTGATGGTAACCCAACCTTTGTGATTGGAGATCCCATGAAGAAGGTTCAATGTGGTAAAAACAAGTGTCTTCTTGACATTGCTAGCACTGAAAAATTAATTCACGTAATTAATTTTATTCTTGTCCCTTCCTATGGTGTTATGATGTTATTGTGATAGTGCTAGACTGCAAAGTTAAGAGGTTAAGCTTAAAGCTTTTAATGATTATCATAGCCCTCATGGGTGGTGTATGACTTGCAACATACACTTGATGAAATCACCTATATGAGTGTCAAGTGGGGCCGCTTGCTTAAGATCCTGGTTCCATAGCTTGCTAAACCAATTCACTGTATGTTATGTTTTATCTATGTAGGACTGGTTCCATAGCTTGCTATACAGCTCCGATGCATTACATCTATGATGTTAACCCATGAATCTTCTTTTATTTATTTATTTTCAAACTTTTGAAATATTTGGGGGATTGTTGTAATTTTATTTACCATAAGAGATATTTCAAAAGTGGAAGTCCCTTGCTTGGCTTTGGACATACCAAATTTTATTTACCGATATATTATTTTATAATTATATTTTTTGGGCTTACTTGAGCCTGCCCAAAAATTCCATTTTCTACAACATCTAAATATGTTTTTCCACTTTGCTTGCCATTAGTGGGGGATTGTCGGAATAATGACATTCAAGTGTGAGGGAGTTACAAAATATAATTTTATTAATAACAATAAATATTTTATTATTTCATAACTGCAAAATTAAACCACCAACAATAAATATTTTATTATTTTGTAACCGAAAAATTAAATCCGTTTTAAATTTTGTAACAGCTCCTTTGTTTATTACAATTTTGTAACAGCTAAATTAATCTTGTTTATTACATTTATTTTGAAACGGCTGTTGACCGAAAATAAAACCGCTGGAGCGTATGCTTCAAACGGCAAAATTCATAAGCCTATATAAACGTGGTCAGGTACGACTTGAGATTTTTTGAAAATCAAACCGATTTCATTTCTCTGAAAATACGAAACATCCTGGGTTTCTCTCCTGTTGTGTCGAAGTTATTCTTGCCAGTTCGGAGACCTCAATCGCTTATGCGTTTGGGACGAGACCGGTTGTACCTCGGGGAATTTGCGCTGTAGAGGCGAATAAATTCTTCAGGGCAGTCGCAAGACGCCTCTGGTTGTCTAACGTTTGTTTTGTTCGCAGGTTTTTCGGCAGCATCTGTCTCTCTGATTCGACACCATCTATCCCTCTGATTCGACAGCATCTGTCTCTCTGATTCGACAGCATCTGTCTCTTAGGTTCGACAGCATCTGTCTCAGCAGAGTGGATTCGACAGCATCTGTCTCAGCAGCAGGTTCAACTTCGACTGCATCTGTCTCAGCAGCAGGTTCGACTTTGACTTCATCTGTCTCAGCAGGTTCGACTTCGACTGCATCTGTCTCAGCAACAGATTCAACTTCGATTGCATCTGTCTCAGCAGATTCGACTACATCTGTCTCAGCAGATTCGCAGCATCTCTGTATTTGCATGTTCGACTACAAAATATAAATTAAAAAGAAAGAAAAAAGTTTTTTAAATGAATAGTCGATAAAGAACATTAAAAAATTGAAGTATTTGAAGTTATAAATGCTTTTGCGTGTTTGCTTATATATATATATATATATATATATATATATATATATATATATATATATATATATATATATATATATATATATATATACCCACTTGGGGCGGACCAGTTGGTTGAGGCTCACGTTCCTACAAGTCAGGATGTTAGTTCGATTCCCACTTCCCCACTAATTATTGTCTATTTAATGCGAACTTGCACCGTGGGCTGGGTAGGCAATCCGTAAACACCACTATAAATCTTCAATGAGGTTGGTGGTTGGCTCTGGCCTTGCATGGGGTCGGTCCTCGCCCTAATCTAAACTATTTGTAACCAAATATATATATATATATATATATATATATATATATATATATATATATATATATAGATATATTAAATATGTTTTTAGTTCTTATAAAATTTGAAAATTTTGTTTTTAGTCATTATAAAATATTTCACTCACTTTTAGTCCTCACATTTTCTCCGTCAATACTTTTAGTTTCTCATGACTTTTAATAGCGCTTAGTAACGCTATTAAAGGCCCAAAAAACCTTATTAAGAGTTATGAATGACTAAAATTATTGACATGGGAAAATGTGAGGACTAAAATGAATGAGTTTTTTTTATAAGAATTAAAAACAAATTTTTCAAATTTCATAAAGACTAAAAATATATTAAAGCCTATGTAAAGTTATTTATTAACATTTTGTTTAAACAAGGTGGTACCTAATAATATAGTTGATTGCTTTCATTATATATTCCAAATCCTCTCCATACAAAGAAATGAGAAAGAAACTCTACTTTCCAAAGTTGGGTTAAAAAACTGCTTACCAACCATAGCAATTTAATTTATGTGAAAAATCCCCCAAACTAGTAGTCATTTATTTATCTAACAACAAGGTATTAATCAACTAACCCAGAGTGTGAGGTTCAGTGGTTGGGACTGATCCTCCCTTAACCAATGGTCGGGGGTTCGATCCCCACCTTGGCTATGGAGCAGCGTTAAAACTTTGGGCCAGCTGTCCTGCCCCTCGAGACACGTACAATGATCGAGGGATTAGTCACTGCTGTCCGTGCGGTGGATACCCGGGTTTACCCAAAAAAAATGTATTAATCAACTAACTATTTAATAAAATAAATGGCTGGTCAATTTACCAAAATGACCATTTACTTTTTCACTTTTTTTATGGCAAATTTGGTAACTCATAAATATTCTATCTTATATTTTGTGGGTCCCACTTTCTGCTATCATTTCTTAAATTTTTTTATCTCACGTTTAAAACACACTTTTTTACCCCTCTCTCTCTCTCTCTCTCTCTCTCTCTCTCTCTCTCTCTCTTTACTTTAATTTTTTTTAATCTATCTACTATCTATTTAATCAAAACACTAATCATCAACTATGTATTTATCAACTATCAACTATCTATTTAGTCATTGTCGAAAAAATATATCTATTTAATCAAGTCAACCACTATAAAAAATAACAAATTACTCATGTCTAAAATATCTCTCTATCTATCTAAAAAAATAAAGAACTGATCAAATTACTAAATTTCTCACTTAATTTTTTGCTTTTTTGAGGGAAAATTTTGAAATTCATACTTATTCCATATCATTTTTTATTTGTGTGTGTCCCACTTTCTCCTTTAAATTTGGAAATTCATCTCTTAAATTTTTTTATCTCACATTTTTTATTCCATAACAAGAATTGTTCACATTTAAAACCCACTTTTTTTACCTCTCTCACTTTTATCTCTCTAGATTTTCTCTCTCTCTCTCTCTCTCTCTCTCTCTCTCTCTCTCTCTCTCTCTCTCTCTCTCTCTCTCTCTCTCTCTCTCTCTCTCTCTCTCTCTTTTCACATTTCATTTTTTTAATCTATCTACTATCTATTTAATGAAAACACTAATCATCAATTATCTATTTATCAACTATCAACTATCAACTATCTATTTATAGATCTTATTTTATTTTTTTTTTGAGTTTTAATGGGTAAACATTACATGTTGATACATGCAATTTCATTATTTTTGATTTCTTACGGGGAAATGTAACACGTTGTCGATATAATCATTTTTTATATTTTTTTTCATGAATGTCTTTATATCTTATAAATGAACATTTTCTCTAGCCGTGACAAGAAAGTACTAGATATTGTCGTAAAAAATTATTTTTTATATTTTATTTTTTAGCTTCAACGGGTAAACATTTCATGTTGCTGTTATAATTTCATTACTATTAATTTTTTATGTTGGATTGTTACACATTGCCAAAATAATTATTTTATATTCCGCATTTGAGATACAACGGGAAAATCTTACATGTTTTTATTACAATTTTATTACTGATAATGTATTTCGTAACGATCAAAAATGTCAAAAGAAAAAATATTCTAAAGTTATGAAACTCCATTTCCTTATAACTTATTGTAATTGAATTATGTCTAGGTTTATTTATACAAAGAATATGATGTTACCCATGTGTATGCACAGGTATACTTCTAGTTATTCAACAAAAAGCATGGTATTAATTAATAATAAAATGGGTTTAAGCCTTAAGACTCATTTTCCTACCAAACACATCACATGGACCATATTCACTATGGTAACTCTATCACGCAGTTAAACCACTAATCAATTTTAGTCATTAATTTGAGATTGGATGGTTCGCATTACGCATTAATTCTAAGCGGTAACTAGACTCAGATCCCACCTTAAGGTTTTGGGTTCGAATCTTAAGTATGATAAAAACTCTGTTGGGAGAGCAAAATCGCACTGACTGGCAATGTCGGGAATACACATGTCGAGCTAGGTTCTCCATCATAGACTAGTCACCGATAAAGTCGATAAATACTACGCACCAATAACACGGTAAAAAAATATTAGCTTTAAATTAACATTAGTCCGAGATTAGACCAATATAGAAAAATACATGCCACATTTACTGTAGAGAATTGATTTCCTAAACCACTGCACACATCTATTTACCTATTTACCAGAAATGGATACTCTCATGTCATATTTTCATCCGATGAAAGCCATTCATAAAAAAAGGGCTTAAATATGTTTTAGGCCCCTACAAATATAGAGTGTTTTGGTTTAAGCCTCTGCAAAAAAAAAATTTTTGTTAAAAGCCCTTGCAAAATGAAATATTTTGTTATAAGCCCTTCTCAACATATCCAGCAATCATAGCATTCCATGTATAGACTAACATTTTAGTCATTGAAGGGCTTATAACAAAATATGTCATTTTGCAAGGGCTTTTAACAAAAAAAAAATTGCAGGGGCTTAAACCAAAACACCCTATATTTACAGGGGCCTAAAACATATTTAAGCCTAAAAAAAGAGATAAATAATTTAAAATATATAAAAAAGGAAGAGAATAATCATGAAGTCATTAAGAATGCCAAATCCTACTTTCAATAATGAAACATGAGAAAGTATGTAAGAAAGAAAAAAAAAAGAAACATACTTTTAATTTAAAAAAATTAAGCTTACCACAAACAAGAATATAAAAACTTGTCAAAACTCCAAACTCCAAACTTCATTTTCTCCCCTCCTCCTCCTCTCTCTCTCTCTAGAAGACTTGGAATGAAAAAATAGCCTCTTTTCTTCTTCAGAAGAAAGAAAAGCAGCAAAAGCCTCTTTCTATGGCTAAGTCAAAGAACAATAGATTAGGCTAAAGTGCTCCCGGGGTTCCTTATCTTTATTTAAAGTAACGATTTGGTCCTTTATCTTTTTTTTGTCCCAAATCAGTCCTTTTTGTTTTAAATTTTTGACACATAAATCCTTTTCTGTCCCAAATCAGTCCTTTATGTTTCAAATTTTTAACACATAAATCCTTTTTTTGACACGTAAATCAGCACTGTTAATGGAAAAGGATTTATGTGTCAAAAATTTGAAAGATAAAGGACTTATTTGGGACAAAAAAAATAAAGGACTAATTCGTTACTTTAAATAAAGATAAGGGACCCCGGGAGCACTTTAGCCAATAGATTATCATACATATCAGTACCTTCACAGATCATAAATTCAATATCATCATCTTCCATTCAATCTCTACTTGAATCCCCAAAAAAGACTTCAAAAACCAAAAAGTTCTTCATCTTCTTCAAAAACACATCTTCAGAAAGAAACCAATAACACTATGGTTTTTCTTTCTAACTCTCTTTCTAATTAGTTTCATTGGAATGGTCAAATTTGGCTTCAATCCTGACACCCCATTTCCTCCATTACCATGTTCCACAACCCAACAACAATTCTCAATCTCAAATAGCCATTCAATATTCAAACCAATGGAAAATGATTATAAAGATGAGATTTTGACAAAAAGTAGTTGGGAAAAGTATTTGGTTTTTCATGTACAGCTTAGAGAAAAGAAGGATAGTGGTGAGTTTTGGAAACAACCACATGGGTTGGGGTATATATAAACCTTGTTTGAGTTTTAGTAGAGATTATAGGAGAGAGGGTGAAGGGATTTTTAAGGATAGGAAAAAGTATCTTATGATTGTTGTTTCTGGAGGAATGAATCAACAAAGGAATCAAATTGTTGATGCTGTTGTTATTGCTAGGATTCTTGGTGCTGCTTTGGTTGTTCCTATTTTGCAAGTCAATGTCATTTGGGGTGACGAAAGGTAAATAAATAAATACAAATGTTATTTATTCTTGTCCTTACTCTTATGATCAATTTTCTTTCCTAGTTTGGAATAAGTTAGCCTTGGTTACATTTTTTTACTGACGCCGTTTGTGTCTGTCCATGTGTTCGTTAAGTTGATGATGTGTGGATGACAAATCAGCTTCATCTTCTTTCACTACAACAAATTTGACATATACCAACAGACACCTATAGTGACGGTAAATAAAATCGTAGGTATATCTATCATATACCTACAGTCGTTTCAACAAACCGTGGGTATAGGTTTGCATCATAGTTTGCAAACAAACCAGGCATGGGTATAGGTTTCCTGTACCTATGGGTATCAAACATCGTGGGTATAGGTATTAGCGATGGACTAGTTTTCGTGGGTATATGCATATTCTAATTGTATTCTAATTGTTTTTTAACATTACAATATCAGTTTTCTATTCTAATTGTTAACATCACAAAAATTCATTTCGCAAACCCAGTCTCCATCTCCTAACTTCGCCTCTCTGGCAAAAACTCAGCAAAACCCAGTCTCCATCTCCTCGCTTCGCCTCTCTCCTCGCTTCGCCTCTCTCCTCACATCTCCATCTCCTCACTTCGCCTCTCTCGCTTCAATTTCTCAAGACTGAAACCATATCTATCTCGCAAAATCCTTTCCCCCTCCCCTCTCTCAAACGGTGACAGTGATCAGTGTTGCTCCCTCCATCTCGCGAAACCCTTTCATCTGGTGTTGCGCCCGAAAAAGTCCCCGAGGGAGAACCTTCCTCGTTCACAACTTTTTCTATGACAATGAAGCCGCCACCAATATTTATTAAGGGAAATATTAGGAAAACCATTTTTGGAGAGCGATTGGCCTTTGAAAACTGAGAGTTTAGGGTTCGGGGGTCGGTTACGCGTGGGGAAGGTATTAGCATCTCACACGTCCTCTCTACTGAGAGGGAACCTTTAATTAAATGTGTGGTTTTTATATGTTGACCTGAAAATATTCAACTTTGCCTCTATACTTCTTATTGACAATGAATTAAAGGACTTAATAGATTTTTTTATTTTTGGAGAGAAAGGAAAAAAAAAGGGTTTTTAGAAAAAAGTGCTTGACGGGACGTGGCCCGCTCCTACGTATCTCCCGGTGCGATGGAGAACTCAAAGCTACGTAGTTCTTGTTTGTTTGGAAAACGGTTTTTGTTTTTTATCTTGTTTAATTTGTGAAAATCAAGCTTTCATGATGATCAATTGAGCAAGGGCTCCAAGTGATCACCACTAGCACTTCATTGTTAATAATCATGCATGCAAAGGCTTCGCAAGACTGCTAACAAAGTTTTTGATTTAGTGAAAATTTTTAGGAAAATTAGGCATTCATGATGATCAATTGAGCAAAGGCTCCAAGTGATCACCGCTAGTACCTCGTTGTTAATAATCATGCAAGCAAAGGCTTCGCAAGACTATTAACAAAGTTTTTAATTTATGAGAGAAATTATTTTGTTTTGAAAAGAATTAAATTAAATTAAAAAAACGAGAAAGGGGGTGAAATGGTAAAATAAGGGTGTGAATAAAAGGGGAGCTGTATTATTAAAATTGGGGTGTAACAAGTGAGCCCAGTTTGTTTTTGTAAGCTGGGTTGTGCTTTTTTTTAAACAGAAAAAAAGGATGGGCCGTTTCAAAAAAAAAAGCAAAACCATGGGCTTCAGAAGATGGTACGCGGAGTAAAACGCAGGGGTGCGAGTAGTATTGAGTCAAAATTGGAAAGACGAAAATATCCCTTGGTCTCTACTATATAAGGCATTGAAACAAAAACCTAAACCTAATTTCCCATTCTCTCCACGGCGCCGTCCCAAATCTAATCTCTCTCTCAACCCTAATTTCCTCATTCCCTTCTCTCTCAGCCGCAACGTTCCCTACCCAAAAATCTCTCAACCCGGATTTCCCTCATTTCTCCTCTCCCTCCGCCTCACTTCGCGCCTCACTCCACGGAGCCGTAGACCCTTCTCTCTTCTCCTCTTTGCTCACCGTCGTTTAACGCCGAACCAAACCTCTCTCTTTTTCTTCACCGTCAACCCCAAATCCTCTTTTCTCCACCACCGACGCCACCCAAGCCTTCATCTTCCCTTCCTCACGGCGCTGCTCCGCAGAATGGTGAGAAACGAGGGAAGGAGGTGGAACGGCGATGGCGTAAACGGGGAGACGATCGTGACGACGACTTGAAGGCCAACCACCGTTTATGGTGGCCGAAGGTAATCTCTACCCTTTTTCTTCTCTGTTTCGCTTGCAGTTTTCTCCTCTTATCCTATTTTTCTGATTTTTTATTTCGTTTCCCTTTTTTTTTGTTTCTGGGTGGCTATTGGCGCGGTGGTGGCGACCGAAGGACGGCTCTGACCGTGAGTTCACGGGACTGATGGAAAAGGGGAAGGAAACGATGAGGGCTATGGGGAGGTTCGCGACTGCGGTTTGAGGAGGACGGCCACCGTCTACGGTGGCCGGAGCTAAGAGGTACGGATTCGGTTCTGATTTGCTCTGTTTTCTGTCTGTCTCTTTTTCATCTTTGATTTCTGTTTTTGCCTGGCTCCTGATTCCTTTAAAAAACTAAACCCTAATTTTCTATTTCAAACTTAACTGCTAATTTCTTTTCTAAAACAGATAAACAAAACCCTAATCGGTTTACAACTAATTTCTGATATTATTTCCTATGTTCGTTTTCTTTTAACATAGGCAGAATCCTAATTAACTTGAAAATTCTGGACTATTTGCAAACCTAAAGATTCTTTTGTTTAAACCCTAGCCTATTTACAGTATCAATGCTTCTTAAAAAAAACATAAACTGAGCCTAATTGTTTTAGAGTTTATATATATACAATTCGTATTACTAATCTAATAATCTGAATATATACTGCTTTGATGCTGATTTCAGATTAATAACATATACAATTTATTTACAAAGAGACCTATTTTATACTAAATTAGACAAAAACCAACCTCAAATTCCAGCTTCTGTAAAACTTCCTGTGGCTTGCTCTGCTGCCTTTTCTTGTTTCTGTTTTTCCAGATTCTGAACTTGTTTGATTGCTGTTAATCACTGCTACTGTTACCCTGACTGCTCCTGCTACTTCTGCTTCTGATTCTTTAGTGTTTTGCGATTAGGGTTTCAATGTGAAAACCCTAATCTTTTGGTTCTGAATTCTATGTATTTCCTCTCTAATTTTCTTGGTAATTTTCTGCCTCTGAATTGCTGGGTCAAGGCTTGCTTATATAGGTAGAAAAAAATAGGTTTTGCTGATCCCTCTCCATTTCTTTCCTTTTTCAGGTATTTGGACCTCTGGAGGAAACTTGCCCAGCAAGAACAGGCCCAAGGAAGCTGTTGTTGCTGCTGTTATTTTTATGTAATTTCGTTTTTTTGATTTTTTTGTATTTTTATTATTATTTTCGGATCTGGCTATTATGGCCCTTTTGATGTAATTTTTTTGTATTTTTTAATTTAAATTTTTTTGGATTTTTGGATTATTGTAAATTAATTTTTATTAATTCTGATTTTTATTATTTTGGGATGCTTGTAAGCTACTGTTTGGACAGATTTTTGTTTTTGGTTGAGGTGGATGAGAATGATTAAATTGGGCCAAACCCAATCAAAACCAAACATAGGCCCAACTTAGAAAAGTGGCTGAAATGAAGCCCAATTAGAACGAACGCTAAAATCAAGCCCACTCGCAAACGCTAAAATCGGACTCGAATTGAACAAATGCTAAAACGAAGCCCAAATTCAACAAACGCTAAAATAAGGCCCAATTCACAAGCGTAGGACCAAATAAGAGGAGTAGGCCTCAAGTAAGCTCGAAACTAACTTAGTAATAAAAAAGAAGTAAAAAAAAAAAAGAAGTAAAAAGAAGCGGACAAAATTGGGGTATGACAGCTGCCCCTCTTTATTTGGATTTTGACAAGGAATATGAATTGGCCGAAACATATTCCGAGGCAAAATGAAAATAAAGAATTCAGAAGTTATACCGATTTTGTCTACTTGGAGAAAACTGAGCTTTCTTTTCCTTTTCCTTCTCTTTATTTTTTATTATTTTTCACTTTATCTGGATTTTCACTAAGAATATGAATTGGCCGAAACATATTCCGAGGTAAAATGAAGATAAAGAGTAGACACTTTCGTGTCGATGCGAAAACCGTAAATGAACACTGACGTGTGGGCAAAAAAGGTAAAACGGGCACTTGGCGTGCGGAAAGCGGTAAATGGGCACTAGGCGTGCAGAAAGCGGTAAATTGCCCAGGCTGCCTAAAACCTGTAATCCTTAAACGGACTCTTGACGAATCCGAGTTTGCACGTGGCTTTGAGGAGCACGCTTCCTGCTGGCCTTTTCGAGCGACCGGGGGGGATCGTTATCAACTCCGGAACTGATATACTGATCAATGCACGGCGTCCACTGTATCTTAGGCTGATACAACTATTCCGTTGAACCTCACATGGGGCTGCGGTCCATCGCGTTGCTCGTACACGACGTGAGACCTGGATAGAAGGGAGCGTTGAACTCTGACGAGAGCGATTTTGAACTCCAAACTGCAATGCACGCTTGAGCGCTGAACTGAAAAACATTCGAACTCCGAACTAAGGGAGCATTTTCTGAGAATTGAGGGCGAGGATTAACACCGAAGTATTTATCCGTCCTTGTACCTGCAAGTGATAAGAGCAAATGCATGCAATGCAAATGCCATGATTGCTTTTTGATGGGATGAATGTGATGTGATGCGGGAGTTTCTTCCTGCTTGCATGAAAATTTTTTGTCTATGTTTGATGAATGCAATGCATGAGTTTTATTCGTTTTATTACTCTTTTGCTCTCCCCCCTTTTTTTTTCTATTCCCCTTTTTTATTGTTTTCTTTTTTCTTTTCTTCTTATTTTTTGTTGCTCTTTTGCTCTTTTTGGCTTTTCTTTCACTGGTTCAACCAAATCGTAGAACTTGCGTCCCGAGGCACGATGATCGTCCATAATGGTGTGAGGGTCATGCTTCAGCCCTTTTTTTTTTTGTGAATTATTTTGACGCGCTCAGTGCTTTTGTCTGGCTTTCATGAATTTACCTGATTGAGAGATCATTTCTTTCCTCATGATTTTCAAAAGTTTCGCAATGAGTTTAATGCTCTGATTTATGCACATTTTCATAATTCATTTATCATCTACCATAAAACATCATTTTAAAGCACAAATGAAAAAGAAGCAATGACAAAACAATAAGCAGACGAAGTGAAGAGTTTGGACTTTTATTCATATGGAAATCGAATGCGCAAAAGGTCGCGCCGACTGAAAAGAGTACATTGAAAACTTTGAAACTAAGAAAAAACAAGAAAAATGGACGCAACAGATCTTATGAGCGTTTTTCGTCTTTGGAGTGTTGATGCCAATCGCCCATACCTATATCCTTGATCACCCTTTTACCCAAGCTTTTGGAGACGCTGCTTGCCTCTTTTACTTTTTAGTCCAACCCTTCTGACCCTAATTTTTGCCTGGACCGCTCTTTGCGAGTTTTCAGTCCACCGGGTCGCTCTTTTTTTGCCTAGGCCGCCCTTTCGGGTTTTCAACCTAGCGAGCTAATTCTTGCTTGGCTCATTTTTCTCTTTTTTCTTTTTATTTTTCTCAGGCGTAATATTTCTTGACTGAATCTTGTTACCAAGTGGCTTCAGTCTCAAGAGGGGGGTGAATTGAGATTTAAAACTTTTCAGATCTTTCGAAAACGTTTTTCCCCTTTTTCAATGACTTAGATCAATTTCGCGCAGGTTAAGTGGAAGCGAAGGAATTAGGATATAAAGCAGTAAAGCGGTATAACAGTAAAGCAGGAAAGCAGTAAAGCACGCAGAGATTTATCCTGGTTCGGTCACCTCCTAGTGACCTACGTCCAGTCCTCACACCCTTGTGAGATTTTCCACTAACCAAAACAACAAGGCTTACAGGTGCCTTGGAAAACCTTTACAGACTTAGGCACTCTCCTCCTAGGATACCCCACCTATGGAGAGCCCTCAAATCTAACAATACAGTAACAAGAGATACCCCACCCCTGTTACAATCAACTGCCCTAGAAAGATACCCCACTTCCTAGTACATGCAGCTACCCCTAGAGAGATACCCCACTCTCTAGTACAAATTATAACAACAATATAACAGTAATGTAAATACAGAAATACCTCTTAGTGTAGGCAGATATTATAACTTGAAGGACACAACCCCAACTAACTCTTAACGTAGGATCAGCTCTTGACGGACCAGCGGTGCGAGAAGAACACAAATAAAATATAAGAGTTTTTCAGAAGTGATAAATCGTGAGAATGGGTTGGTTGTAAATGAACGTGAAGCATTGCCTATTTATAGGCTATGAGGAATTCATTTTTACGTTAAAAATAATGTAGGAATCGATTCTTTGTTAAAATGTATTTGATCTAGGAATCGATTTATTTAGGTAAGGAATCGATTTTATCTTTGTTTGTAAAATATGGGAAATCGATTCTTGAGTGCCATGGAAAGCTAGGAATCGATTCTTCACTAAGTTAAAATAAGTAGAAGTCGATTCTTTGCCTGAGAATCGATTCTTTCATGTATGGAAAAGATGCAAATCGATTCTTTGCCTGAGAATCGATTATATCAATTTAGACATAAGTGGAAATCGATTTCTTCAAATAAGGAAACAATATGAATCACTTGTATGCTTATGAAAATCGATTAGGAGCTTAGCCATTGTGTTTGAAAAACGATTTAGGCTTAGTTTCAAAGAGAGTGAAATCGATTTTAGAGTTTTTCAAAAATACTTTTTAGGATTACTTGTTCATGCATGTATTTTGAAAAAGCTTTGGGACGAGAGACTTTGCGAGATGAGCTGATCTTCGTAAGAGCTTACATTTATCCTAAGACTCACCCAACACCCTAAGGACTACCCTTATACTTAAGGACTGCCCTTAAGCTTGAATCTTCAGTACTTTGAGCTTGGTTGACTTGGATTGACTTTTGAATATATGATACTTTTTATCAGCTTGCTTTGACACTCTCATTCCTTTGGCCATCAACTTGGCTTTGTCTTTTTCATCATCAAAACTAATCCTGCAATATTAGATAACCTGCAACACAGGTATCCACATTCTCCCCCTTTTTGATGATGACAAAACATTTACTCATCTCAAGGTGGGAGGTTAGTTCAAACAGATAATATATATATGATGCTCCCCCTATCATGATGCTCCCCCTGACTTATTGACTAGATGCATAATATGCAAGTTCTATATGCTCATATGCAACCCTATATTTCTCTCCCCCTTTTTGTCATGATCAAAGAGGGTCAATATATGATAAGGTTTGCGAATCGAATGTCACAGCTATTTGACAAGGTAAAAAAAAAAAAAAGCCATTGCTGATTTGTAAGTGATCATCAAAACTTGAAGAAAGACATATTTGAGACCATGAAGAGAATATTTTATCAAACACAGGTAAAAGCTGATTATGAGTCTCAAAAATCTGTGAAGCAGTTGTTTTAAGCTTTATACATTTCATGCTGCTTAGTTTGAAAGTTGGTGATGGCAGCCAGAATATGGGAGAAAAATTATTTTAGTTGAACAACGATTGTGAGTATGTATTCTGAATTTTAATGCCAAAGCCAGCAATTGATTGTGACAGGAGAAAATGGATTTCGGGAAAAAGGTAGCATTTCAGCTGCTTTATAAAACGCTTTTTGAGCACGCAGAAATTCGTAAGTCACAAATTCTCTTAAATTCATATTTTAAAAGATCACTTGAAAAACATTTAATTTAAATAAAAAATAAAAAATCAGGTTTCCTTTTGCAATGGGTTTGTAAAAGTATCAACTAGCTGATTTTGACGATTCAACTTGCTCAATCATATTATCGTCTTTCTAACCATAACCTCTAAGAAGGTGATATGATAATTCTACATGCTCAGTTTTAGAGGGATGATCAGAATACTTTATTTGTTTTCATGCCTTAAAAAAAATGTTCCCTTAGAGATGCATGAAATGCGGTTTAGAGATCAATTTGTTTCACAAGTCACATGTTTGACTAAGTAAACTATGATTTAAGCACATTTTCAGTTTAGAGGTGAATAAAACTTTTCTAACATTTACCAGTGATTCTCCCTCTATTCATCACAAGTCACATGACAGATTTTTCTCCGAGGTGAGAGTTGATACTTTATTGTGATTCCGGTCATGTGCTTTGAGTCTTTGCTGTCAAGGTATCCACATGTCCCCATACCTTGCAGCGTACCTGCAATGATCTAAAACAAGGTTCTAGGTACCCAAATCTCTTTGGGTCCTTGTGGGTTAATGTTTGGTATGGTCCTTTTGGGAACCCATACCTTCTTCATAACTTGTTTACCTCTTATTCTGCAAACAGAAGCTGTATGTCCAGGTTTACCACAGTAATAACATTTAATGTATGGTCTAGTGGAAAAATTAGATTTGTAATGAACATGCTTTTCTATGGTTTTGATTCTAGATAGTTTTTCAATAGTCAACTCTAGTTCATGAACTTTCTTTTTGCTTTCAACACATTTATCACATGTATGGTTTTCTTTAAAGCATGCAAGACTATCATTTTCTTTTCTAAGTTCTACTATTTCTTTGTTTAAAGAAGTGATGTCTTTTTCCAGATGAGTGATAGCTTTCTTAGATCTGTCTAACGCTTTAGCTAATTTTAATGATTTATCATGTAATTCAGTAAAAGCTTCATATAATTCATCATAGGCATCTTGTAAAGATTCAGAGTTAGAATATACCTCAGTTTCACTTTCGCTGTCGTGGTCGGCCATGAGAGCAACTTGATCTTTTTCACTTTCTGAGCTATCTGATGAGTTCCTGTTTTCCCATGCTGTGTAGGCTTTTCTACTCCTTTTTCCTTTGGATCCCTTTTTCTCATCTCTTGGTCGTTTTCTTTGTAATTTTGGGCATTCCAATTTTATGTGTCCGGGTTTCCCACATTCGTAGCAGGTTAAAGGACTTAAGTAGTTTTGTTTGCATGAGACTTCTTTGGTTGGAGAATTCTTTTCTAGAGACCTCCTTATGAACCTTTTGAATTCTCTTACCATTAGGTCTATATATTCATCCTCTTCATCACTTTCACTTTGCGAGTCATCACTGTCGTCGGATGAACTTGAACTTGAAACTTTGAAAGCTAGGTTTTTCTTTTTCTTGACTTTTCCTTCATTCTCTGCTAGACGAGTGAGCTCTAACTCGTGCTCTAGTAATTTCCCAAACAGGGTGGCGAGAGTCATGTTAGTCAAGTTTCTTGACTCAGTTATTGCAGTCACCTTTGGTTGCCATTCTCTGTTTAGGCATCTTAGCACTTTGTTGATCAAGTCTTCGGGAGGAAATGATTTTCCTAATGAACCCAATTTGTTCACTATATGAGTGAACCTTTTCTGTATCTCTGATATTGTTTCACCTGTATTCATTCTGAACAATTCGTATTCTCTGGTAAGAGTATTTGTTCTTGCCCTTTTCACTTCACTTGTACCCTCATGAGTAACTTGAAGATTATCCCACATTTCTTGGGCAGTTTTACAGTTTGAAACTCGAAAAAATTCATCAGCACTCAAAGCAGAAGTAATAATATTTTTAGCACGAAAATTAAGTTGCACTTTTCTTTTCTCATCATCAGACCATTCATTTCTACTTTTTATTGTAAGAATACCATCTACTATGTGCGTGGGGACGAAAGGTCCTTTTTCCACAGCATCCCAAACATCTAAGTCTACCCCTTCAATAAAAATTCTCATTCTTTCTTTCCAATATGCATAGTCTTCTCCGTTGAATCCCGGAGGACGGAAAAGAGAAGCACCCTCTTGCGTAGACCAACCTGAAGCCATTTCTCTTGAAGCTGCTAGGCCCTTTATACAAGAGTCTAGCTTTGATACCACTTGTTACCAAGTGGCTTCAGTCTCAAGAGGGGGGGTGAATTGAGATTTAAAACTTTTCAGATCTTTCGAAAACGTTTTTCCCCTTTTTCTATGACTTAGATCAATTTCGCGCAGGTTAAGTGGAAGCGAAGGAATTAGGATATAAAGCAGTAAATGTTAGACTTGAGAGTCTATAAAAGTAACCTTAGAGGGGGGGTGAATAAGGTTATAGGTGATTAATGGATTCTTTTTCAATTTAAAAAAACTTTTTCGATATTGGTTTGGATAAAATGCGGAATAATAATATTTGACCAATATAGAAGGAGTAGAATGAGATGATGGACAGATCAATATTGTATACAGCAATAAAATAGATAATGAGAAGAAAGATTATAATATGATATATTTGCACAGTTATATTGAGAATTTGATAATATAAGCAGTTATGATAATATCAATATTATAAGCAAATAAAGTGCAAAATATAAAGAGATAGGGAAGAGAGAGAGACGGGAATTTAGCGAGGTTCGGGATAAAACCCCTACGTCCTCGGCCTTAGGCTTTTCAACCCTTGGACTTAGTAACCACTATATTGAAGAGAGTTTGATACAAACAGTCGACCCCAATATAAGTGAATCTCAATTCCCCTGAATTGAGAACCTAAGCACTCTTGCTAAGGATTTCTAAACCAACTCAATAACCCTATTGAGAGACCCAAGTACACAGCCCAGGTTTTCAAAACACCAACTCAATCACCTGATTGAGAGACCCAAGTACAAAGCCCAGGATTTCAAAAAACACCTACTCAATCACCTGATTGAGAGACCCAAGTACAAAGCCCAGGATTTCAAAAAACACCTTGAAATAAAATAAATTACACAATAGAGTTCTATGATCCAATCACTTCGGAGAATGAGTCAGTTTAGAAACTGAGAGAGATGAATGATCTTAGGATATTATAGATGCTCTATAAGATGAGGGATGATCTTGCTTTTGCAACCACTTCAAAATTGATATAACAATAGAAGTTGAGGTTGCTTGAAAGCCTTTAAAAATATAGATATGATTTTGAAAAACAAAGCTTTTTGAAAAACAAGATTCAAAACAGTTGGAGCACAGGATCTCAGATTTAGATCTATAAACAGCTTTTGAAAAAAGATATAACAATTTAAAATCAAAAGCTTATAAAAAATAAAACAATGAAGAGTAATAGATCTATAGAGATTCGAATATGAGAGAGTAGAGAAGAAAATGTGAGAATCGGTGTGTGAATGAAAGTGAAGCTCAACCGGGTATTTATAGGCTTAGGCACCGTTGAAATTTTTTGAAAAGCATTTAATATAGGTGAAGAATCGATTCATTGATCAAGTTAAAATGTGAAGGAATCGATTCATTGCCTTTAAAAATAAAAGGAATCGATTCATAGTTTAGTTGAAATAAGAAGGAATCGATTCATTGATGTTTTGGAAAAAGAGGGAATCGATTCATTGTTTATGAAGAAAGGAGTGAATCGATTTTCAGGCCATATGGTTGTCCTGAGAATCGATTCTTGGTTCATTTAGAAGCATGGGGAATCGATTCTTAGTTCATAAGAAATAGGAGGAATCGATTTTTAAGCTAGTTAAAATAATAGGGAATCGATTCTTTTCTTTTCTTTTTGGAAGGCATGGGAATCGATTCATGGCCCTTTGGAAACATGAAGGAATCGATTTTCAGGCCATATAGGAGGTCCTGAGAATCGATTTTCAAGTCCTATGAAATGGGTTGGAAATCGATTCCAAGCTTTCCTAAAAATATTTTTTTTTTCAACTTGCCACCTTATGCATGCATGCAGTTTTGTGAAATATTTTTTTCAAAACTATTTTTATGCATCATGTATGATTAGAAAAGATCATCTCTCTCAATATCTAAAGTGTCACACACTTTAGGTGATAGGACCTTTACAAAGAGTCCTAAGAAAAGGCTTAGACACAAAATAGGGTTTTGAACTTTATATGTTGCTTCTTCTTCAAGCTTCTCTTCTTTTGTGTCTTCTTCTTTTTAAATTAGGTCCTGCACTTTGCTCAACTTGAAACATTAGTAGATATGATGTAATTTGTTATCATTCAAAATAAAGGACTGTTTTACCCTTGGTTCAACAAACTCCCCCTTTTTGATGATAACAAATTACATTATGCATAGGGATTAAAAATCTTAAAAGAAAAGGCTCCCCCTAAGCATATGCATAACAATAATCAGCATAATACCACATATAACATGAGCATAATATTTTCTCCCCATATATAACATGCATAATATTAATAATATTCTCTCCCCCTTTGTTTTCATCAAAAAGGAGGCGGGGTGAAACAAAAATCATAAACTAGCATAGTCAAGCATCCCTAGCTCTCTACGGATTTTACAAAAAGGAGCTTCGGCTAGGGGTTTAGTGAAGATATCTGCTAGTTGGTCATCAGTGCCTACAAATTTCAATGCAATGCTCCCCCTAGACACATGATCTCTAATAAAATGATGTCTAATGTCAATATGTTTAGTGCGAGAGTGTTGTATAGGGTTCTTAGCAATATTAATAGCACTTGTATTATCACACAAAACAGGCACATTTTCAAAAATTAGACCAAAATCTTGCAAAGTTTGTTTCATCCACAGAACTTGTGCGACGCAGTTTCCAACAGCCACATATTCAGCTTCAGCTGTGGATAAAGCAACACTGTTCTGCTTCTTACTAGACCAGGAGGTCAAACAAGGACCAAGAAAATGACAAGTTCCACTAGTACTTTTTCTATCAAGAGTGCAACCTGCAAAATCAGCATCAGAAAAACCAACTAATTCAAACGTACTCGATTTCGGGTACCACAAACCAAAGTCTATGGTCCCTTTAACATACCTAAGAATCCGTTTTACAGCTTTTAAATGTGATTCTTTTGGGCATGCTTGAAATCGAGCACACAAGCATACAGCAAACATAATATCAGGTCGAGATGCAGTTAAGTATAAGAGACTACCTATCATACCTCGATACATAGTTTCATTTACCGGTTTACCTTGCTCATCCTTATCTAGTTTAGTTGCTGTTGCCATAGGAGTGCTGATTTCTTTTGCGTCATTCATGTTATATTTCTTCAGCAATTCCTTTGAGAACTTTGTTTGGGATATGAAGATTCCTTCATTTGATTGTTTCACTTGAAGTCCCAAGAAAAAGTTAAGTTCTCCCATCATACTCATTTCAAATTCACTAGTCATCATCTCAGAAAATTCCTTGCACAAATCATCATTAGTAGATCCAAAGATAATATCATCAACATAGATTTGAACTACTATGATATGTTTGCCCTTGGTTTTAAGGAATAAGGTAGAATCAATCTTACCCTTTTGGAAACCATTGGCAATTAAATGTTTGCTTAATCTCTCATACCAAGCTCTTGGGGCTTGTTTCAATCCATAGAGGGCTTTGTCAAGTTTAAAGACGTGATCGGGATTTTTAAAATCTTCAAAACCAGGGGGTTGTTTTACAAAAACTTCTTCTTCTAAGAAACCATTTAGGAAGGCACTTTTGACATCCATTTGGTGTAGTTTGAAATCCATGTAGGAGGCAAATGCCAAAATTATCCTAATGGACTCCAATCTAGCCACAGGAGCAAAAGTTTCTTCAAAATCTACCCCTTCGATTTGATTAAAACCTTGAACTACTAGACGACTTTTGTTTAATAAAATTGTTCCATTTTCGTCAAGTTTGTTGCGAAAAACCCATTTAGTTCCTATGATGGTTCGATCGACCGGTTTTTCAACTAAGTGCCAAACTTTATTTCTTTCAAATTGTTCAAGTTCTTTTTGCATTGACAAAACCCACTCTGGATCATTTAAAGCTTCCTTGATATTATTTGGAACTATTTGAGAGACAAAAGCACTATGAAAGCATAAAAGATTAAGAGAAGAGCGAGTTGTTACCCCCTTTGATGGACTACCAATAATTTGCTCCATGGGATGATCTCGAACTGATTTCCATGTTTTGGGCAGATCATCGTGTGTTCTTCCATGGAGATGATTATCAATGTCTTGGGGCTCTTGTTCCACTATAACTTCTTCTTGAGGTTCAGCTTCCTCCTCGGCTTCTTCTACACTTTCACTGTTAGTTTCAGGTGATCTATTTTTGATCACTTCAATCACTTCATCCTCATCATTAGCAGCTTTCTTATCAAAAGGGTTAGTTTCATCAAAAGAAACATGAATAGATTCTTGCATAGTTTTATCAATTTTATTGTAAACGATATAAGCTCTACTATGATTTGAATAACCCATAAAAATACCTTCAGTTGATTTAGCATCAAACTTACCCAACTTGTCCTTTGTATTAAGAATGAAGCACTTACTTCCAAAGACTTTGAAGTATGAAATGTTTGGAGCTCTACCATTCCACAGCTCATATGGTGTTTTGTTGAGAGATGGCCTTAAGTATACACGGTTTAGCACATGACACGCTGTATCCACTGCATGACCCCAGAAATATTTGGGAAGGTTGTGCTCATTCAGCATTGTCCTGCTCATCTCTTGTATAGTTCTGTTCTTTCTTTCAACTACACCATTTTGTTGAGGAGTTCTTGGAGCTGAAAAGTTATGATGAATGCCATACTTTTCACACCAAGTCTTGAATGATGAATTTTCGTACTCTCCTCCATGATCGCTTCTAATTTCTTTGATGGCTAAGTTTTTCTCATTTTGTAGCTTTCTGCACAACTTAGCAAACTCGTTAAAAGCATCACTTTTATTTGCAAGTAGGATAACCCAAGTATATCTAGAAAAATCATCAACAATAACAAAGACATACTTAGACCCTCCTAAACTTACGACATCAATTTCACCAAACAAATCAAGATGTAGCAGTTCAAGCACATTTTTGGTGGAAATAACTGGTTTTGATTTAAAAGAGGTTTTGTGCATTTTACCAAGTTGACATGCATCACATAATTGGCCTTTTTCATATTTCAATTTAGGTAGACCTCTAACATGCTCATTCTTACTTAACTTAGATAGATGTTCTATACTAGCATGTCCTAAGCGTCTATGCCACAAATCCACATCATCAATCAAGGTAGGCATACATACTATCTCATCACTTACATTATCAAAATCAACATAGTATACATTGTTTTCTCGAAAGCCAGTAATGTAGAGTTTAGAAGTCATATGGGTGATAACACATTTATCAACAGAAAAGTGCACATCAAAATCATTATCGCATAGTTGACTAACACTTAGTAAGTTAAATTTAACGCCATCAACTAATAAAGCATCTTTAATTTTAATTGTGTTTTCCTTACCCACACAACCTTTACCTATTACTTGAGCAGATTCATTGTTGGCAAATTTTACAGATCCACTAGCTTTGTTGCTCAATTTTAGAAACAGTGAAGCATCACCAGTCATATGCCTTGAGCAACCACTATCAACCATCCACACATTTTTCTTTTTAGCTGAGGGACCAACCTGCAAAAGAATTGTTTAACAACTAGCACGAGGTACCCTTTTTGTTGGGTCCTTGGGAGTTAGTCATCAAGGGGTTTGCTTTCACAATCCACCTTGGTTTCTTCCAAACAGGTACAAGAGTTCCAAGCTCACATATTTTACGGATGGGGCAAGAAGAAGAGCTATGGTTCCCTTTTTGACAATATGTGCATTTAAAGATAGTAGGTTTATGATTAGAGGTAGAAGCTACAAAGGTGATATTTTTGTTTGAGCTGGAGGTGGTGGAATTTCCTTGGTACCCAATACCTCTCCTATCAACATATTGATGTTGAGAGTGAAGCAACTGAGTCAAGGTCTTTTCACCAACCTCAAACTTTTTCAAAGACTCTTTCAAAAATTCATTTTCAACCTTGACTTTTTCAAAATTTTGTTTAAGCTCAAGAAATTCAAGGTTGAAAGGTTTTGTTTTATGTAGCTCATTCTTCAATTTAACTACCTCATTTTCAAGTGTCTCGATTTGAGTGGACAAGCTTTTGTTGCTCTTTGTTAATTTCTTAGATTTTAACAAAAGAGTTTCATGTTCAAAATAAAGAGCCTCAAAAGCTTCACTCAGATCGTGACTACTATAGTCATTATCAATTATATCATCATGCATAGAGGAGGTAGATGAACTAGAAAAGTTAAGGCTTACCTTTGATGTATCATTTGCCATGCTGCAGACAGCATTGTCGGTCTGCTCATCTTCTTCTGATTCACCATCAGTGCTGAGATTGTCCCATGTTGCTTCAGGTGTGTTCTTTGCCATGAGGCAGACAGCATTTGCAACTTCTTCTTCTTCGGTCTCACTTTCAGTTTCTGTATTGTCCCATGTTGCTTTCATTGCTTTCTTTTGCTTAGATTTCAGCTTGTAACAGTTTTCTTTGATGTGACCGGGTTTGTTGCATTCGAAACATCTTGGTTGATCATTCTTTTTCTCATACCTGTCTTCTTTGTTGTACCCGGACTTCTTTGAAAAGTCACCCTTTCCAAACTTTTTGAATCTCATAAATTTTTTGAAATTTTTGGCAAGCATAGCCATATCTTCATCATCGGTTTCTTCTTCAGATTCAACCTCTTTCCTTGCTACTTTAGAAGTTTTAGCAGCAAGGGCAAGAGATTTCTTCTCTTTTACAGTTTCTTTTTCTTGATTCTTTTTGGCAGCCAGAACTACCTCAAATGCTAGCAATGATCCAATAAGGTCTTCTTGAGGTAAAGTGCCAATGTCTTTGGCTTCGGTTATAGCACAAGTCTTAGGGAAGAAATCACCAGTTAAGGATTCAAGGATCTTTCCATTCAAATCCTTGTTGGTGTATTTCTTTCCTAAGGCCCTCAAGTTGTTTACAATTAAATTTAATCTCTGATGCATTGCTGCGACAGACTCACCTTCTTTCATTTTAAAACTTTCATATTCAGAGGTGAGAATTCTAATTTTAGTATCTTTTACCTGGCTTGTCCCGACATGAGTGGCTTGTAGGCAGTCCCAGATTTCCTTTGCACTTTGACACCCTTTTACTCTACCATATTCTTCTTCACAGAGTGATAGATGAAGGATATTCATGGCCTTTGCATTTAGGGATATCTTGTCAAGCTCAGATTTTCTTAACTCACTCAGGTCGATGGTGTAGATGTCTTCTACCGGTACTTCTTCAGCTTTGCCGGTGGCTTGAATTTTTGAAGTGTCACCATCAGTATTACCTGGTTTTGTGATCTTGATCTTCATAGGGATCAGAGGTCCATCAACAATAATTCTCCACAGAGTGAAATCTATAGCCTGCACATGACATTTCATACGACTACTCCAGTAATCATAGTTAGTACCATCAAATAGAGGAGGTCTATTAGAAGACATTCCTTCTTTCATAAATGAACCCATAATCACAGATATATAACAGGATTAATTTAAATTGCGAGATGTAAAGCTCTAAAGCAATTACTAGCTACTGATACCACTTGTTAGACTTGAGAGTCTATAAAAGTAACCTTAGAGGGGGGGGTGAATAAGGTTATAGGTGATTAATGGATTCTTTTTCAATTTAAAAAAACTTTTTCGATATTGGTTTGGATAAAATGCGGAATAATAATATTTGACCAATATAGAAGGAGTAGAATGAGATGATGGACAGATCAATATTGTATACAGCAATAAAATAGATAATGAGAAGAAAGATTATAATATGATATATTTGCACAGTTATATTGAGAATTTGATAATATAAGCAGTTATGATAATATCAATATTATAAGCAAATAAAGTGCAAAATATAAAGAGATAGGGAAGAGAGAGAGACGGGAATTTAGCGAGGTTCGGGATAAAACCCCTACGTCCTCGGCCTTAGGCTTTTCAACCCTTGGACTTAGTAACCACTATATTGAAGAGAGTTTGATACAAACAGTCGACCCCAATATAAGTGAATCTCAATTCCCCTGAATTGAGAACCTAAGCACTCTTGCTAAGGATTTCTAAACCAACTCAATAACCCTATTGAGAGACCCAAGTACACAGCCCAGGTTTTCAAAACACCAACTCAATCACCTGATTGAGAGACCCAAGTACAAAGCCCAGGATTTCAAAAAACACCTACTCAATCACCTGATTGAGAGACCCAAGTACAAAGCCCAGGATTTCAAAAAACACCTTGAAATAAAATAAATTACACAATAGAGTTCTATGATCCAATCACTTCGGAGAATGAGTCAGTTTAGAAACTGAGAGAGATGAATGATCTTAGGATATTATAGATGCTCTATAAGATGAGGGATGATCTTGCTTTTGCAACCACTTCAAAATTGATATAACAATAGAAGTTGAGGTTGCTTGAAAGCCTTTAAAAATATAGATATGATTTTGAAAAACAAAGCTTTTTGAAAAACAAGATTCAAAACAGTTGGAGCACAGGATCTCAGATTTAGATCTATAAACAGCTTTTGAAAAAAGATATAACAATTTAAAATCAAAAGCTTATAAAAAATAAAACAATGAAGAGTAATAGATCTATAGAGATTCGAATATGAGAGAGTAGAGAAGAAAATGTGAGAATCGGTGTGTGAATGAAAGTGAAGCTCAACCGGGTATTTATAGGCTTAGGCACCGTTGAAATTTTTTGAAAAGCATTTAATATAGGTGAAGAATCGATTCATTGATCAAGTTAAAATGTGAAGGAATCGATTCATTGCCTTTAAAAATAAAAGGAATCGATTCATAGTTTAGTTGAAATAAGAAGGAATCGATTCATTGATGTTTTGGAAAAAGAGGGAATCGATTCATTGTTTATGAAGAAAGGA
Source organism: Astragalus membranaceus (assembly GCA_039519185.1). Classification (NCBI taxonomy): domain Eukaryota; kingdom Viridiplantae; phylum Streptophyta; class Magnoliopsida; order Fabales; family Fabaceae; genus Astragalus; species Astragalus membranaceus. The sequence goes on along the minus strand of CM076848.1, from coordinate 157,785,415 downwards.
GTGAATCGATTTTCAGGCCATATGGTTGTCCTGAGAATCGATTCTTGGTTCATTTAGAAGCATGGGGAATCGATTCTTAGTTCATAAGAAATAGGAGGAATCGATTTTTAAGCTAGTTAAAATAATAGGGAATCGATTCTTTTCTTTTCTTTTTGGAAGGCATGGGAATCGATTCATGGCCCTTTGGAAACATGAAGGAATCGATTTTCAGGCCATATAGGAGGTCCTGAGAATCGATTTTCAAGTCCTATGAAATGGGTTGGAAATCGATTCCAAGCTTTCCTAAAAATATTTTTTTTTTTCAACTTGCCACCTTATGCATGCATGCAGTTTTGTGAAATATTTTTTTCAAAACTATTTTTATGCATCATGTATGATTAGAAAAGATCATCTCTCTCAATATCTAAAGTGTCACACACTTTAGGTGATAGGACCTTTACAAAGAGTCCTAAGAAAAGGCTTAGACACAAAATAGGGTTTTGAACTTTATATGTTGCTTCTTCTTCAAGCTTCTCTTCTTTTGTGTCTTCTTCTTTTTAAATTAGGTCCTGCACTTTGCTCAACTTGAAACATTAGTAGATATGATGTAATTTGTTATCATTCAAAATAAAGGACTGTTTTACCCTTGGTTCAACAGTAAAGCGGTATAACAGTAAAGCAGGAAAGAAGTAAAGCACGCAGAGATTTATCCTGGTTCGGTCACCTCCTAGTGACCTACATCCAGTCCTCACACCCTTGTGAGATTTTCCACTAACCAAAACAACAAGGCTTACAGGTGCCTTGGAAAACCTTTACAGACTTAGGCACTCTCCTCCTAGGATACCCCACCTATGGAGAGCCCTCAAATCTAACAATACAGTAACAAGAGATACCCCACCCCTGTTACAATCAACTGCCCTAGAAAGATACCCCACTCCTAGTACATGCAGCTACCCCTAGAGAGATACCCCACTCTCTAGTACAAATTATAACAACAATATAACAGTAATGTAAATACAGAAATACCTCTTAGTGTAGGCAGATATTATAACTTGAAGGACACAACCCCAACTAACTCTTAACGTAGGATCAGCTCTTGACGGACCAGCGGTGCGAGAAGAACACAAATAAAATATAAGAGTTTTTCAGAAGTGATAAATCGTGAGAATGGGTTGGTTGTAAATGAACGTGAAGCATTGCCTATTTATAGGCTATGAGGAATTCATTTTTACGTTAAAAATAATGTAGGAATCGATTCTTTGTTAAAATGTATTTGATCTAGGAATCGATTTATTTAGGTAAGGAATCGATTTTATCTTTGTTTGTAAAATATGGGAAATCGATTCTTGAGTGCCATGGAAAGCTAGGAATCGATTCTTCACTAAGTTAAAATAAGTAGAAATCGATTCTTTGCCTGAGAATCGATTCTTTCATGTATGGAAAAGATGCAAATCGATTCTTTGCCTGAGAATCGATTATATCAATTTAGACATAAGTGGAAATCGATTTCTTCAAATAAGGAAACAATATGAATCACTTGTATGCTTATGAAAATCGATTAGGAGCTTAGCCATTGTGTTTGAAAAACGATTTAGGCTTAGTTTCAAAGAGAGTGAAATCGATTTTAGAGTTTTTCAAAAATACTTTTTAGGATTACTTGTTCATGCATGTATTTTGAAAAAGCTTTGGGACGAGAGACTTTGCGAGATGAGCTGATCTTCGTAAGAGCTTACATTTATCCTAAGACTCACCCAACACCCTAAGGACTACCCTTATACTTAAGGACTGCCCTTAAGCTTGAATCTTCAGTACTTTGAGCTTGGTTGACTTGGATTGACTTTTGAATATATGATACTTTTTATCAGCTTGCTTTGACACTCTCATTCCTTTGGCCATCAACTTGGCTTTGTCTTTTTCATCATCAAAACTAATCCTGCAATATTAGATAACCTGCAACACAGGTATCCACATTCTCCCCCTTTTTGATGATGACAAAACATTTACTCATCTCAAGGTGGGAGGTTAGTTCAAACAGATAATATATATATGATGCTCCCCCTATCATGATGCTCCCCCTGACTTATTGACTAGATGCATAATATGCAAGTTCTATATGCTCATATGCAACCCTATATTTCTCTCCCCCTTTTTGTCATGATCAAAGAGGGTCAATATATGATAAGGTTTGCGAATCGAATGTCACAGCTATTTGACAAGGTAAAAAAAAAAAAAAGCCATTGCTGATTTGTAAGTGATCATCAAAACTTGAAGAAAGACATATTTGAGACCATGAAGAGAATATTTTATCAAACACAGGTAAAAGCTGATTATGAGTCTCAAAAATCTGTGAAGCAGTTGTTTTAAGCTTTATACATTTCATGCTGCTTAGTTTGAAAGTTGGTGATGGCAGCCAGAATATGGGAGAAAAATTATTTTAGTTGAACAACGATTGTGAGTATGTATTCTGAATTTTAATGCCAAAGCCAGCAATTGATTGTGACAGGAGAAAATGGATTTCGGGAAAAAGGTAGCATTTCAGCTGCTTTATAAAACGCTTTTTGAGCACGCAGAAATTCGTAAGTCACAAATTCTCTTAAATTCATATTTTAAAAGATCACTTGAAAAACATTTAATTTAAATAAAAAATAAAAAATCAGGTTTCCTTTTGCAATGGGTTTGTAAAAGTATCAACTAGCTGATTTTGACGATTCAACTTGCTCAATCATATTATCGTCTTTCTAACCATAACCTCTAAGAAGGTGATATGATAATTCTACATGCTCAGTTTTAGAGGGATGATCAGAATACTTTATTTGTTTTCATGCCTTAAAAAAAATGTTCCCTTAGAGATGCATGAAATGCGGTTTAGAGATCAATTTGTTTCACAAGTCACATGTTTGACTAAGTAAACTATGATTTAAGCACATTTTCAGTTTAGAGGTGAATAAAACTTTTCTAACATTTACCAGTGATTCTCCCTCTATTCATCACAAGTCACATGACAGATTTTTCTCCGAGGTGAGAGTTGATACTTTATTGTGATTCCGGTCATGTGCTTTGAGTCTTTGCTGTCAAGGTATCCACATGTCCCCATACCTTGCAGCGTACCTGCAATGATCTAAAACAAGGTTCTAGGTACCCAAATCTCTTTGGGTCCTTGTGGGTTAATGTTTGGTATGGTCCTTTTGGGAACCCATACCTTCTTCATAACTTGTTTACCTCTTATTCTGCAAACAGAAGCTGTATGTCCAGGTTTACCACAGTAATAACATTTAATGTATGGTCTAGTGGAAAAATTAGATTTGTAATGAACATGCTTTTCTATGGTTTTGATTCTAGATAGTTTTTCAATAGTCAACTCTAGTTCATGAACTTTCTTTTTGCTTTCAACACATTTATCACATGTATGGTTTTCTTTAAAGCATGCAAGACTATCATTTTCTTTTCTAAGTTCTACTATTTCTTTGTTTAAAGAAGTGATGTCTTTTTCCAGATGAGTGATAGCTTTCTTATATCTGTCTAACGCTTTAGCTAATTTTAATGATTTATCATGTAATTCAGTAAAAGCTTCATATAATTCATCATAGGCATCTTGTAAAGATTCAGAGTTAGAATATACCTCAGTTTCACTTTCGCTGTCGTGGTCGGCCATGAGAGCAACTTGATCTTTTTCACTTTCTGAGCTATCTGATGAGTTCCTGTTTTCCCATGCTGTGTAGGCTTTTCTACTCCTTTTTCCTTTGGATCCCTTTTTCTCATCTCTTGGTCGTTTTCTTTGTAATTTTGGGCATTCCAATTTTATGTGTCCGGGTTTCCCACATTCGTAGCAGGTTAAAGGACTTAAGTAGTTTTGTTTGCATGAGACTTCTTTGGTTGGAGAATTCTTTTCTAGAGACCTCCTTATGAACCTTTTGAATTCTCTTACCATTAGGTCTATATATTCATCCTCTTCATCACTTTCACTTTGCGAGTCATCACTGTCGTCGGATGAACTTGAACTTGAAACTTTGAAAGCTAGGTTTTTCTTTTTCTTGACTTTTCCTTCATTCTCTGCTAGACGAGTGAGCTCTAACTCGTGCTCTAGTAATTTCCCAAACAGGGTGGCGAGAGTCATGTTAGTCAAGTTTCTTGACTCAGTTATTGCAGTCACCTTTGGTTGCCATTCTCTGTTTAGGCATCTTAGCACTTTGTTGATCAAGTCTTCGGGAGGAAATGATTTTCCTAATGAACCCAATTTGTTCACTATATGAGTGAACCTTTTCTGCATCTCTGATATTGTTTCACCTGTATTCATTCTGAACAATTCGTATTCTCTGGTAAGAGTATTTGTTCTTGCCCTTTTCACTTCACTTGTACCCTCATGAGTAACTTGAAGATTATCCCACATTTCTTGGGCAGTTTTACAGTTTGAAACTCGAAAAAATTCATCAGCACTCAAAGCAGAAGTAATAATATTTTTAGCACGAAAATTAAGTTGCACTTTTCTTTTCTCATCATCAGACCATTCATTTCTACTTTTTATTGTAAGAATACCATCTACTATGTGCGTGGGGACGAAAGGTCCTTTTTCCACAGCATCCCAAACATCTAAGTCTACCCCTTCAATAAAAATTCTCATTCTTTCTTTCCAATATGCATAGTCTTCTCCGTTGAATCCCGGAGGACGGAAAAGAGAAGCACCCTCTTGCGTAGACCAACCTGAAGCCATTTCTCTTGAAGCTGCTAGGCCCTTTATACAAGAGTCTAGCTTTGATACCACTTGTTACCAAGTGGCTTCAGTCTCAAGAGGGGGGGTGAATTGAGATTTAAAACTTTTCAGATCTTTCGAAAACGTTTTTCCCCTTTTTCTATGACTTAGATCAATTTCGCGCAGGTTAAGTGGAAGCGAAGGAATTAGGATATAAAGCAGTAAAGCGGTATAACAGTAAAGCAGGAAAGAAGTAAAGCACGCAGAGATTTATCCTGGTTCGGTCACCTCCTAGTGACCTACATCCAGTCCTCACACCCTTGTGAGATTTTCCACTAACCAAAACAACAAGGCTTACAGGTGCCTTGGAAAACCTTTACAGACTTAGGCACTCTCCTCCTAGGATACCCCACCTATGGAGAGCCCTCAAATCTAACAATACAGTAACAAGAGATACCCCACCCCTGTTACAATCAACTGCCCTAGAAAGATACCCCACTCCTAGTACATGCAGCTACCCCTAGAGAGATACCCCACTCTCTAGTACAAATTATAACAACAATATAACAGTAATGTAAATACAGAAATACCTCTTAGTGTAGGCAGATATTATAACTTGAAGGACACAACCCCAACTAACTCTTAACGTAGGATCAGCTCTTGACGGACCAGCGGTGCGAGAAGAACACAAATAAAATATAAGAGTTTTTCAGAAGTGATAAATCGTGAGAATGGGTTGGTTGTAAATGAACGTGAAGCATTGCCTATTTATAGGCTATGAGGAATTCATTTTTACGTTAAAAATAATGTAGGAATCGATTCTTTGTTAAAATGTATTTGATCTAGGAATCGATTTATTTAGGTAAGGAATCGATTTTATCTTTGTTTGTAAAATATGGGAAATCGATTCTTGAGTGCCATGGAAAGCTAGGAATCGATTCTTCACTAAGTTAAAATAAGTAGAAATCGATTCTTTGCCTGAGAATCGATTCTTTCATGTATGGAAAAGATGCAAATCGATTCTTTGCCTGAGAATCGATTATATCAATTTAGACATAAGTGGAAATCGATTTCTTCAAATAAGGAAACAATATGAATCACTTGTATGCTTATGAAAATCGATTAGGAGCTTAGCCATTGTGTTTGAAAAACGATTTAGGCTTAGTTTCAAAGAGAGTGAAATCGATTTTAGAGTTTTTCAAAAATACTTTTTAGGATTACTTGTTCATGCATGTATTTTGAAAAAGCTTTGGGACGAGAGACTTTGCGAGATGAGCTGATCTTCGTAAGAGCTTACATTTATCCTAAGACTCACCCAACACCCTAAGGACTACCCTTATACTTAAGGACTGCCCTTAAGCTTGAATCTTCAGTACTTTGAGCTTGGTTGACTTGGATTGACTTTTGAATATATGATACTTTTTATCAGCTTGCTTTGACACTCTCATTCCTTTGGCCATCAACTTGGCTTTGTCTTTTTCATCATCAAAACTAATCCTGCAATATTAGATAACCTGCAACACAGGTATCCACAAATCTGAATTGACTGGGTTCCTGAGTTCTTCACCATCCATGTTGGTGAGTATCAATGCTCCTCCAGAAAAGGCTTTCTTTACCACATATGGTCCATCATAGCTAGGAGTCCATTTCCCACGGGGGTCACTCTGAATAGGCAGAATCTTTTTGAGCACAAGGTCTCCCTCGCTGAATTCTCGGGGTCGAACCTTCTTGTCGAAAGTTGTTTTCATCCTTTGCTGATACAACTGGCCATGACATAGGGCAGCAATTCTTTTCTCCTCAATGAGATTCAGCTGATCCCGACGAGCTTGGACCCTTTCTGCTTCTTCCAACTTGGTTTCCATCAGTACCCGCAGAGAGGGTATCTCAACTTCAATAGGGAGGACTGCTTCCGACCCATACACCAAAGAGAAAGGGGTTGCCCCGGTTGAAGTACGCACTGAGGTACGATACCCATGCAAGGCGAAAGGAAGCATCTCGTGCCAATCTTTATAGGTTACTACCATCTTTTGCACAATCTTCTTGATATTTTTGTTGGCTGCTTCAACTGCCCCATTCATCTTGGGACGGTATGGAGAAGAATTATGATGTTGGATTTTGAAGTCCTCGCATAACTCTTTCATCATCTTACTGTTCAAGTTGCTGCCATTATCTGTGATAATCTTATCCGGAAGCCCATAGCGGCAAATCAAATCTTTCTTTACAAACTTAGCAACCACAGAGCTGGTAATGCTGGAATATGAAGCAGCTTCAACCCACTTGGTGAAGTAATCAATAGCGACCAGGATGAAGCGATGCCCATTTGATGCCTTAGGCTCGATAGGACCTATGACGTCCATGCCCCACATTGAGAATGGCCAAGAGGCAGTCAAGACATTTAGGGAAGCAGGTGGTACATGAATATGATCAGCGTAAATCTGACACTTGTGACATCTTCTGACGAAACTATAGCAATCCGATTCCATTTGCAACCAATAATAGCCAGCTCTTAATATTTTTCTTGCCATGGTGTGCCCACTGGAATGAACCCCAAACGAGCCTTCATGGACTTCTCTCATGATTTTTGTTGCCTCTTCTTCTGTCACACACCTTAAAAGGACCATATCATAATTTCTCTTGTATAGAACTTCACCGCTCAAAAAGAAATTCCTTGACAATCTTCTGAGGGTTCTCTTGTCATTCTCCGACGCTCCAGGAGGGTATTCTCTGTTCAAGATGTACTGCTTGATGTCATAATACCAGGGCTTGTCATCAGACTCTTCCTCGACGATCATGCAATAATGATGTGCTGGCAAATCTCGATGCTGAATCCCGATGTGAGTCAAGCTTTTGTCGCAGCTGATATTAAACATTGAAGACAAAGTGGCTAGTGCATCAGCCAACTGATTCTCATTGCGAGGAAAGTGTTGGAATGTGATCTCCTCAAAAGGCTCAACCAGCTTTAGAATGTAATCTCGGTAAGGGATCAACTTGGAGTCCCTGGTCTCCCAATCACCGTTCACTTGGTGGATTACTAGGGCTGAATCTCCATACACATCAAGTCTCTTAACTTTCCAATCAATGGCTGCCTGGATACCAAGAATGCATGCCTCATACTCTGCGATATTATTAGTGACATAGAAGCTTAGTCTGGCAGTGAATGGGATAAAGCGATTATCAGGGGAAATCAGCACTGCCCCTGCTCCGTGCCCGTACATATTGGAGGCACCATCGAACACCATTCTCCATCTTTCATCTTCTGGGGATTTCCCTTCTTCAAACAAAGCCATGATATCTTCATCAGGAAAGTCATACTGCATAGGCTGATAATCTTCAACAGGCTGGTGTGCCAGGTACTCGGCCAGCGCACTACCTTTAATTGCTTTCTGAGTGACATATAGGAGGTCATATTCTGATAACTGCATTTGCCAACGGGGAAGTCTTCCTGTAAGTGCGGGCTTCTCGAAGATATACTTGATAGGATCCATTTTAGATACCAACCAAGTAGTGTGACTCAACATGTACTGCCTCAAACGATGAGCAGCCCAAGCTAAAGCACAACAAGTCTTTTCTAGCAGCGAATACCTTGTCTCACAGTCAGTGAATTTCTTGCTGAAATAGTAAATGGCATGCTCTTTCTTCCCAGATTCATCATGTTGTCCTAACATGCAACCCATCGAGCTGTCTAGTACGGTTAGGTACAGGATCAGAGGTCTGCCGGGTACAGGAGGCGTCAAGATAGGTGGATTCTGAAGATATTTCTTGATCTTTTCAAATGCTTCTTGGCAATCCTCATTCCATTTGGTCTCTTGATTCTTGCACAAAAGTTTGAAGATTGGTTCACAAGTGGCAGTCAACTGGACTATGAACCTAGAGATGTAGTTCAGTCTTCCGAGAAAACCCCGAATCTCTTTTTCTGTTTTAGGGACTGGCATCTCTAGAATCGCACGCACCTTGTCTGGATCGACCTCTATCCCCTTTTGGCTGACGATGAACCCCAACAACTTTCCTGATCGCACGCCAAAGGTACACTTGGCAGGATTTAATCTGAGCTTGAATTTTCTCAACCGCTCGAAGAGCTTTTGCAAATTGACAATGTGCTCCTCATCCGTTTTAGACTTGGCGATCATATCATCCACGTAGACCTCTATTTCCTTGTGCATCATGTCATGAAACAATGTTACCATAGCCCTTTGATAGGTAGCACCGGCGTTCTTCAACCCGAATGGCATGACTCTGTAACAGAATGTTCCCCAAAGAGTTGTGAAAGTTGTTTTCTCCATATCTTCAGGAGCCATCTTGATCTGGTTATACCCTGAATACCCATCCATGAAGGAGAATAGTGAATGTTGCGCCGTACTATCCACTAAGACATCAATATGGGGCAGGGGAAAATCATCTTTGGGACTAGCACGGTTCAGATCTCTGTAATCAACGCACATTCTAACTTTCCCGTCTTTTTTCGGAACTGGCACGATGTTGGCAACCCATTGCGGATACTTGGCTACCGCTAGGAATCCAGCGTCAAACTGCTTTTTCACTTCATCCCTGATCTTTAAGGACATTTCTGGCTTCATTCTTCTCAGTTTCTGCTTTACCGGAGGGCATTCCGACTTGACTGGCAACTTATGCACCACTATGTCACTATCTAAACCTGGCATATCTTGATAAGTCCATGCAAAGACATCAACATACTCATGTAGGAGTTCAATTAGTTTCTTGCGCTCGCCTTCCTTCATTGAAGTACCCACCTTTACTTCCTTCTTGCTGTCCTCTGTGCCTAGGTTAATTATCTCAACGGACTCCCCATGTGCCTGGATAACATTTTCCTCTTGTTCAACCATCCTCATCAACTCTGGAGGAGTTTCCCAGTCATCCTCAACATCATCCTCAGCTTGGTTAACGGGGTGATCAAAATTAACATATGAATCGTTGGCATCGTTATTCTCAAAGATATTCATTTTAGATCTGCATTTGCGGGAATAGAAAGAAATGAACAAGCAAAAATAGAAACACAAGATGGAGACGCAATGAAAAGCAAATTTATTCATTCGAGAATCCAAAACAACGTTTTATTGATAGATGATATTTGAAGGAAAACATGCATGCCCTTATGGAATATCCTAAGGCCTTGGGCAGAGCCAAAGAATTTGCATTACAAAAACATTACTTTGGAATGAAAATAACAGGGAAATCAATGATCTTCCAATTATCAAGCTCTTCATCTGCAGCACTGCGACGCACCAAGTCCACGCCTTTGTCTTCCACAACTGATTCTTCCTCAATGACGGCCACCTGATCGGGATCCAGCATACCCGCATTCCTAAAGCTCCGAGAGAGATCATAGATAGGAACCTTCTTCAAGCCTGGTTCCCGTCCCTGAAGCTTAGCTAGCCTCCTTTCTCGCTTTTCCTCAGCCATTCTCCTCTTATCAACCTGAGTGGGCCAATATCCTAACCCGCGCCTATCCTTGTACTCTTGCAGCTGAACCGGCGTCAGAACTCCTTGCTCGTACTTTCCCAACCCCTTTCCGATCTGGTAACCATTTTGCAGCATGACTTTGGCTACCATGATAGCAGCGTCAGATATCTTTGGTACGGGCAACTGGGCCTCTTCCCCCACAAAGGTAGCATTTGCAATTTCTAGTGATTGAAAGGCAGATTCAAGTGATTCTTCTGCAGCCTCAATGTATTGAGATGGATGGGGCTTGCTAACGATGAACTCTTCTTCCCCAAAAACGACTATCAGCTTGTCGTCGACTACAAACTTAAGCCTTTGGTGGAGGGATGAAGGAACAGCACCGGCAGCATGAATCCAGGGTCTCCCCAGGAGACAACTGTAGGATGATGCAATGTCCATGATCTGAAAATTCACATAGAATACTTCTGGCCCTATCTGCATCTGGAACTCCATTTCTCCTATAACCTCCTTCTTGGATCCGTCGAATGCCCTAACTAGTGTTGAGCTAGGCTTCATATATGAACAGTCTACATTTAATCTGCTCATAGTAGATTTGGGCATGACATTCAAAGAGGATCCATTGTCGATGAGGACCCTGGAGAGTGTATATTCACCACATCTGACTGAAATGTGAAGTGCCTGATTATGCCCCTTTCCCTCAGGGGTGAGCTCATCATCGGTAAAAGTAATATAATTGGATGCAACAATATTCCCTACAATGCCATCGAGCTGGTCAACAGTGATGTTCTGAGCTACATGGGCTTCATTCAATACTTTCATTATGGCTGCACGGTGAACCTCAGAATTGAGCAGCAGAGACATGATAGAGATCTTTGCAGGGGTGTGGTGCAGCTGGTCCAACACTCTGTAATCACTCTGACGCATGATCTTCAGAAATTCAGTGGCTTCTTGTTCTGACACTTCCCTACTTTCCTTGGGTTCTTGCGCTTTGCCTTTGCGAATTCTTTCCTCCTCCTCCTTTGAGGGACCTCCTTTCAGGACTTCAGGGGCATAAACCCGTCCGCTTCTAGTGACTCCGCTGCTTCCCGCAATGTTGGTGACATCGGGAACAACTTGAGGCGTCTGAATTGGAACTGACATCCCATAGCCCCATGGAACAGCATTGTTCTTTTGATGAGGAGCTGGGACAGGAATCACAATGGCCTTAGGTTTCTCCATGATCGGCTTTCGGCTATACGGGACCTCAATAGGTACCTGAACATTTCCATTCCTATCTGACTCGAAGGTCAGCACATCTTCCTCTTTCTCTTGTACACCCATTTGGATTATATGACGATCCAACAGGTCCTGCAAAACTGTCTTGAAGGTCTCACATGTTCCGACACAATTATCATCAACACATACTTCTTTCTGAGCACATCCTCTCTCAATGACCCCGAACTTGCATAGCTTTGCGTGAATGACCTCTAAGGGTGTTTGGATACACTCCACAGTTCTGATTAAGGACTGACTTCCTGTATCATGGATGGCATTGGTTGCATGTTTCTGATGACCAGGCAGCGGATTAGTTGTGATGCTCGGGTCCTCTTGTTTGAAGGTTATCCCTTTGGCATCAATAAGATCTTGCACTACAATTTTGAATGCCTTGCAGTCCTCGACAGCGTGTCCTACTGCCCCTTCATGAAATGCACAGGTAACATTGGGATTGTAGCCTCGGAAGTAGGGTGGTTGAACTGGTCTCATGGGTCTGGTATTGATGAGTTTGTTTGTAGAAAGATAGTTGAAGAGGTCAGTATAGGACATGGGGATGGGGTCAAAGGTGGTCTGTTTTTTGTCTGGGTAGCTTTTGTGGTAGTTATTTTGTGGTGGAAGGGTTGGTCGTGTTTGAGTGGGGACAGGGGTGTTTTGTGGTTGATAAGGTGGGCTTATGGTGATGACGTTGGTTTCTCCTTCTTTTTTCTTTGGAAATCCGGAGAATGGCTTTTTCTGGGTGGTTATGCCTGTGGAAGCATGGGCAATCTTGCCGCTTCTCATCCCGTTTTCTAGTCTTTCACCGATGATTACCATGTCTGAGAAATTGGAAGACACGCTACCGATCAACCGATCGTAGTATAACGACGGCAGGGTTTCCATGAACATGAAGACTAATTCTTTCTCTAACAAAGGGGGTGTTACTTGTGCAGCCAAAGCCCTCCACCGCTGGGCATACTCTTTAAATGACTCATTATCTCTCTTTGCCAGACTCTGCAACTGTGTTCTGTCTGGCGCCATATCCGTATTGTACTGGTACTGTCTGAGAAAGGCATCAGCCAAGTCCTTCCAACAATGGATATGGGACGGTTCTAGTTGCATGTACCAGTTGAGGGATGCCCCAGCAAGGCTCTCTTGGAAATAATGGATCAACAACTTGTCATCATGAGAATGTGCAGCCATTTTTCTACAGTACATGGTCAGATGGCTTTTAGGGCAAGTCACGCCTCGGTATTTGTCAAAGTCGGGTACTTTGAATTTGGGAGGTAAAACCACATCAGGGATGAGACACAGATCACGAGCTTCTCTTGCTCTAGAGCCCGACCCTTCAATCATCCTTAAGCGTTCCTCTAACATATGATACCTGTCTCTAACTTGAGGAGCTTCAGCAGGGTAGTTCTGAGGAAAACCATTCACACCGTAGTGAGGATTACTCATCGCCACTACGGCTGGGTTCACGTGTGGGTCACGTGAGTGAGTGATATTCCCAGGAATTGGTCCCTGAATTGGGGGATAGACCGTTACTGGTGAATGAAAGTCGAACGGAGTTCCCGGCGGAATAGGAATCTGAATTTGGCCCTGAAGCGCTCCCGTTCCTCCACCGTTTGTGGCTGAGATGGGTGGGACTTGTTCTGCAACACTAAGGGGATTACCTCCTGCATTAGCCTCGGCTCCCGGAGGTGTGTATCCGGATGGGAGTCCCCAAGGCATCCCATGCGTAACTGGTTGGCCCTGGTTATTGGTTCCTGAAGTATGAGCAAAGGTGTTAGTCTCGAGACTCGGAGGGGGAAGAGTGACAGCAACTCCGGTAGTGACGGCGAGATTTTCAGCGGTAGTTCCGTTCCTTAAAGCTTGTAGTATGCTCATCATTTCTGTCATCTGTGCTTCTATTGCCCCTATTTTCGTTCTCAACTCCCGATTCTCTTGAGCCAATTGTTCTGTATTGGGAACCTCAGCAGAGGTGCTACCAAGGTCTGGTTCCCCGCTTCCTAAGTCTTCAATAACAGGACCGCCCCGGTCATTCTGGTTAGTTGCCATGAGCCTTGCTTGTAGACGAGTCAGGTATCGATGTTGGCGAACCAGCTTGCCTTTTTCTATTGAGGGAATACACTTTATGAGCACGAGAATTTAAATAAACGAATGCAGATGTAATGCAATATGCATGATTTTATGTTTGTTTGGGTGCCGGGAATCGCGGTGTAATTCGTCTTGTCATAGGCGTGTAGGTCTAAAAATCATTTTATTTTATATATATATTTTTTATTTTGGCTATTATTTTTTGCAACGAAGTTGGAAACAATAGGCAAAACGAACATACTTTATTCAAAAGGAAAGAATACTTCAAACTCGAGAGAAAAGCAAAGTACAATATTCTGAGGACAAAGTACAATATTCAAGGAAAATTATAACTTTTTAGAGAAAATTACAATTTCCTAAGAATTATTGCAATGATCTAAAGTGGACTTCAGAGGCATATAGCCTTCAATTTCTCCTTCCTCTTTCTCTTCTTGCTTTCGGCTGCCCCCTTGGCCTTCTCCATGAGTTCTTCTGTCAGGATCTTGCAATACTCGACAAACTCATGCACCTTGGCTGGAGTGTTGCAAGGGTTCATTTCTGCTTCAGCTCTTCTTAGCTTCTTGGGAACAACTCTCACAGCTTGATTAGCTAGCCCTGCTAGCTTTGAAAATTTGCTGCTCCAAAGCCGAATCTCATCCCTTAGCTCCTTGATGACTTCTTGGTTTTCTATTTTGCCAATTAATGCCATGAAGCGTTCCTCCCAGTACCGGCTTTCTGCTTGAACTTGCCCATAAGATTCCCTTAGGTATTGGAAGTTCCTCTTCAATTCATCCGACCTTCCTTGTTCAAACTCCAAAGCTTGTTGATATTCTTTCAAGATCCCTATGATAGACTCTCTATCTTGCCTGATGTTTTCCACTTGGTTCTCCATTTCAAGCTTCATCCTTTGGAATCCTTCTTTTGACTTAGCTAGCGCCTCTCTAACCATTTTCTCATCCCTCTTTGACTTGGTACATGATTTCTTCCATTCCCTTGCTTCCGCCACAGCCTCATTCATCCTTGAGACGCACCTCTTTACTTCTTCTTTAGCTCCCTCCAAATATTTCTGAATTCCCCTCTTGCTCTCTTCTTCTATTTCAAGCTTCCTATTGGTTGCTTCAATAGCGGCAGTTTGAAGAGCATTTTCATTTTCTAGCTTCCGCTTGTCCTGCATCACCTTTCCCAATCTGTTTTGCAAAGCCCTTTTCTCTTCTTCCGCTTTCGATAAGGCCAACTTGACCTCTTCTAGTTCTTCAATTAGGGGAACATGGGGTTCTGGTATTTTCTCTTCAAGTGATGGCATTTCTTGGTTCGATGATCGAGTTTCCTTAATCCTTATTTCAAGCCATTGAGTAAAGGAGATAGCAGTGGTCCTTTTAGATAACTCGCCCTTGTTTTTCCGCACCACGGTTTCCCAAGCTTGCAAGACTCGCCGAAGTAAGTCCTCGTCTTTAGGGATCCCTTCATGGAGGTAAAAACGGAACAACATAGCTTCGGAGGGTGAGTCCCGCATAGGGTACCCGAGTTGTCTCAAGGCCAAAGACGGGTTATAATTGATGCATCCCTGTGTTCCCATGAGAGGAACGTTCTGGAAACTGCCACATTGGAATATCACTGAGGGTCTATCTTCCCAAAACTTGTGCAAGTACCACCGAATTTGAAGAGCATCAAGGTTCTTGAGAGTATCCTTCCATTCTTGAGGGCTCATAGTCTTCGGATTGCAACCCAAGGCGTAGGAAAGCAGGTCCCCAACTTCACTTTTGTTAATGCACACATGACTGATCAACCAAGCATATAGCACAGGGAAGGAACAACACATCTTATCCTTTCGAAACTCATGATGGCGGGTGAAGGCGCGATAGGTCTCGGCGAGAATAGCGGGGACTGGGTTGATGAGACTTTTTGCACTCTTGAAAGCCATGAACACACCAACGGCGGTTTCATCTATATGTTTTTCAATCTGAGGGAAAAGAACAATGCCGAAGATGGTCAAAGCTAGTACTTGCTTGAAAGAAACCCAATCATTTGATGCTACGTAACTAGTCATCAAACTCTCAAAGTACTCCTGAGGAAACCCAAATATCTTGTTACGTTTAACTTTGTGGGACCGCACTTCTTCTACACTGATTTGTAACAAGGAAGCAAACTTCTCATCTGAATAATACTGCCTCTGATACTGGTAAGGTCTAGCCTCTGAGCGATTAAAACCCAGAATCTTCTCATACTCCTCTAGGGTAGGTGCCATTTGGAAGTTCTTGAAAAGAAAACATCTGATCTCAGAGTCGTAGAACCAACATAGGGCAGCGATGGCGCTCTCTTGTACTTCTAACTGTAATAACTTGCGGATGTTCCCATAAGTCTTGTCGAAGGACCGAAGCTCAATAGGACCTAATAGGGAAACATACTCCTTCAAACTAGTTACATCAATCTTCTTTACAATAGGGAACCTCGAATTGAATGCGGTTTTGCCTTTAGATTCCATGTTGCTTCTTACACACCTATGACAAGGTTCGATGTTATGTCGCGATCTCCGGCAAACAAACTTTAATGCATGAAGAATGCCAATGATGAAAGTTGTTTGTTTCAAACTTTTGTTAGATGCAAATGCAATGGTGCGAAATCATGTGAATGCGAAATGATGTGTCATTTACAAAAAAAGAAGGTAAGAAACTAAGGACATTATTTTCTACGATTTTTGAAAAAGAGTTTAAGAAAAAGAATGCCTAAACTAATGCAACAAACAAAGGCGTGCCCCCGTGTCCTACAAAGGGTGGGAATCCTAGGGTCTAAAGTCGACGAAAAGGGTAATCCTCCCATGTAGGTTCTAATCACTTCCTTACAATGGCAACCAAGAGTTAAAGTCTCTCTCATGATAACACCCACAATCGTAGAAAGCTACCGAGTGTGAGGTATCATGACAGAGCGTACTCTTGGGCGAAACTTTCATGAGAGCCATACAGACAAAGGTCTACGAATGGCAGTCACTAATCGTTCCCACTCTCCTAGGTTTTTGTTCAGACCTTGGGTTTTAGGCCCCACTCAATGCTCACAAGTATAGGGTGTGAAGTGTGTGTTGAGGGCATAACACCTAGAAATAACTAACCTTCCCAACCTGCAAGAGAAAACACAACAGTCCAGACAAAAGCAAGCGATAACATGTTGTCTACCCTAGGGTTGAATATCATCAAATACAACTAATCTTGGGTGCCAACAACATTGCACTACTTACCTTAGGAAAAGGAGCAAAGAAGAAGGGGACATGATAAGAAAGGGGAAGAAATGCATGAAGGAACTAAGCAAAGAAGTAACATATTCAAATCAATCATGTAAACCACACACTTAATTAATTAGGCTTGACCCACTTTTGAAAAAAGTTTTTTTTGGGTCCCCAGTGGAGTCGCCAGCTGTTGCGCCCGAAAAAGTCCCCGAGGGAGAACCTTCCTCGTTCACAACTTTTTCTATGACAATGAAGCCGCCACCAATATTTATTAAGGGAAATATTAGGAAAACCATTTTTGGAGAGCGATTGGCCTTTGAAAACTGAGAGTTTAGGGTTCGGGGGTCGGTTACGCGTGGGGAAGGTATTAGCATCTCACACGTCCTCTCTACTGAGAGGGAACCTTTAATTAAATGTGTGGTTTTTATATGTTGACCTGAAAATATTCAACTTTGCCTCTATACTTCTTATTGACAATGAATTAAAGGACTTAATAGATTTTTTTATTTTTTGGAGAGAAAGGAAAAAAAAAGGGTTTTTAGAAAAAAGTGCTTGACGGGACGTGGCCCGCTCCTACGTATCTCCCGGTGCGATGGAGAACTCAAAGCTACGTAGTTCTTGTTTGTTTGGAAAACGGTTTTTGTTTTTTATCTTGTTTAATTTGTGAAAATCAAGCTTTCATGATGATCAATTGAGCAAGGGCTCCAAGTGATCACCACTAGCACTTCATTGTTAATAATCATGCAAGCAAAGGCTTCGCAAGACTGCTAACAAAGTTTTTGATTTAGTGAAAATTTTTAGGAAAATTAGGCATTCATGATGATCAATTGAGCAAAGGCTCCAAGTGATCACCGCTAGTACCTCGTTGTTAATAATCATGCAAGCAAAGGCTTCGCAAGACTATTAACAAAGTTTTTAATTTATGAGAGAAATTATTTTGTTTTGAAAAGAATTAAATTAAATTAAAAAAACGAGAAAGGGGGTGAAATGGTAAAATAAGGGTGTGAATAAAAGGGGAGCTGTATTATTAAAATTGGGGTGTAACAAGTGAGCCCAGTTTGTTTTTGTAAGCTGGGTTGTGCTTTTTTTTAAACAGAAAAAAAGGATGGGCCGTTTCAAAAAAAAAAGCAAAACCATGGGCTTCAGAAGATGGTACGCGGAGTAAAACGCAGGGGTGCGAGTAGTATTGAGTCAAAATTGAAAAGACGAAAATATCCCTTGGTCTCTACTATATAAGGCATTGAAACAAAAACCTAAACCTAATTTCCCATTCTCTCCACGGCGCCGTCCCAAATCTAATCTCTCTCTCAACCCTAATTTCCTCATTCCCTTCTCTCTCAGCCGCAACGTTCCCTACCCAAAAATCTCTCAACCCGGATTTCCCTCATTTCTCCTCTCCCTCCGCCTCACTTCGCGCCTCACTCCACGGAGCCGTAGACCCTTCTCTCTTCTCCTCTTTGCTCACCGTCGTTTAACGCCGAACCAAACCTCTCTCTTTTTCTTCACCGTCAACCCCAAATCCTCTTTTCTCCACCACCGACGCCACCCAAGCCTTCATCTTCCCTTCCTCACGGCGATGCTCCGCAGAATGGTGAGAAACGAGGGAAGGAGGTGGAACGGCGATGGCGTAAACGGGGAGACGATCGTGACGACGACTTGAAGGCCAACCACCGTTTATGGTGGCCGAAGGTAATCTCTACCCTTTTTCTTCTCTGTTTCGCTTGCAGTTTTCTCCTCTTATCCTATTTTTCTGATTTTTTATTTCGTTTCCCTTTTTTTTTGTTTCTGGGTGGCTATTGGCGCGGTGGTGGCGACCGAAGGACGACTCTGACCGTGAGTTCACGGGAGTGATGGAAAAGGGGAAGGAAACGATGAGGGCTATGGGGAGGTTCGCGACTGCGGTTTGAGGAGGACGGCCACCGTCTACGGTGGCCGGAGCTAAGAGGTACGGATTCGGTTCTGATTTGCTCTGTTTTCTGTCTGTCTCTTTTTCATCTTTGATTTCTGTTTTTGCCTGGCTCCTGATTCCTTTAAAAAACTAAACCCTAATTTTCTATTTCAAACTTAACTGCTAATTTCTTTTCTAAAACAGATAAACAAAACCCTAATCGGTTTACAACTAATTTCTGATATTATTTCCTATGTTCGTTTTCTTTTAACATAGGCAGAATCCTAATTAACTTGAAAATTCTGGACTATTTGCAAACCTAAAGATTCTTTTGTTTAAACCCTAGCCTATTTACAGTATCAATGCTTCTTAAAAAAAACATAAACTGAGCCTAATTGTTTTAGAGTTTATATATATACAATTCGTATTACTAATCTAATAATCTGAATATATACTGCTTTGATGCTGATTTTAGATTAATAACATATACAATTTATTTACAAAGAAACCTATTTTATACTAAATTAGACAAAAACCAACCTCAAATTCCAGCTTCTGTAAAACTTCCTGTGGCTTGCTCTGCTGCCTTTTCTTGTTTCTGTTTTTCCAGATTCTGAACTTGTTTGATTGCTGTTAATCACTGCTACTGTTACCCTGACTGCTCCTGCTACTTCTGCTTCTGATTCTTTAGTGTTTTGCGATTAGGGTTTCAATGTGAAAACCCTAATCTTTTGGTTCTGAATTCTATGTATTTCCTCTCTAATTTTCTTGGTAATTTTCTGCCTCTGAATTGCTGGGTCAAGGCTTGCTTATATAGGTAGAAAAAAATAGGTTTTGCTGATCCCTCTCCATTTCTTTCCTTTTTCAGGTATTTGGACCTCTGGAGGAAACTTGCCCAGCAAGAACAGGCCCAAGGAAGCTGTTGTTGCTGCTGTTATTTTTATGTAATTTCGTTTTTTTGATTTTTTTGTATTTTTATTATTATTTTCGGATCTGGCTATTATGGCCCTTTTGATGTAATTTTTTTGTATTTTTTAATTTAAATTTTTTTGGATTTTTGGATTATTGTAAATTAATTTTTATTAATTCTGATTTTTATTATTTTGGGATGCTTGTAAGCTACTGTTTGGACAGATTTTTGTTTTTGGTTGAGGTGGATGAGAATGATTAAATTGGGCCAAACCCAATCAAAACCAAACATAGGCCCAACTTAGAAAAGTGGCTGAAATGAAGCCCAATTAGAACGAACGCTAAAATCAAGCCCACTCGCAAACGCTAAAATCGGGCTCGAATTGAACAAATGCTAAAACGAAGCCCAAATTCAACAAACGCTAAAATAAGGCCCAATTCACAAGCGTAGGACCAAATAAGAGGAGTAGGCCTCAAGTAAGCTCGAAACTAACTTAGTAAAAAAAAAGAAGTAAAAAAAAAAGAAGTAAAAAGAAGCGGACAAAATTGGGGTATGACATCTGGCAAAACCCTTTCTCTCGCGTTCGGTGTTGCTCCCTCCATCTCGTGACCTAGCTTTGTTCTTCTCCCTTAGTAGCATTCGTTATTCTGGAAGGAGGAAGGAAAGGGTTCTGGTCTTCTCCTGCGATTTCTCGTTGCCTTTTGCGTCACTGCATCTGAAGCTATTTTGAGGTAAGGTTCTCAATCTTTAAGATTTTCTGCAGTTTTGATTTTGTGTGTGATTTTGAGATTTAAGTTGTTTGATTGTGATTCTGTGTGATTTTGAGATTTTCTGCAGTTTTCTTCACACATTGAATCCCTAATATGCTCTGAAACCCTTTCTCACGAAACTCTTTCACTCGCTCCAAACGGTGACAGTGTTCGTTGTTGCTCCCTCCATCTGGTGAAACCTTTTGATCTGGCGAAACCCTTTCTCTCGCGTTCGGATATTGATGTCTACATGAAGGTATAGAAAAGCGCTATTATCAATCTTTAGATAGTAGTTAAATATACTATACTATCTTTGTATCTAATTATGTCAAAAAATCTTTGTATCTGATTGTGTTTTTATATAATAGGCAATTGCAACTGAAGGCCAAGAGTCAAGCATATCAACAGATTATGTACTGAAGGTAATACTAAAATAAATTTCATTGTCTTGTCTTGTATCCCAAAATAAGGTTTAGTTTCTTGTCTTGTATCCCAAAATAAGGTTTAGTTTCATGTCTTGTCCTGTATCTGATTGTGTTTTTTGTAATATTAAAATAACTGCCTTTGCTCTTGATGTTTTGGTTTTCAGCTTTTTGTCATGGCATTAGTGGCAATGACACTATTTTTTCGGACTGAGATGCATCACAATAATCAGGAGGATGCGGGTGTTTATGCTGGTGCTTTGTTCTTCACATTAGTGACAGTTATGTTCAATGGAATGTGTGAAATTTCTATGATGATTGCTAAGCTTCCCGTTTTCTACAAGCAACGGGACCTTCTCTTTTATCCCTCATGGGCATATGCTATTCCTTCATGGATTCTCAAGATTCCTGTTACAATAGCCGAAGTTTCTCTTTGGGTATTTCTTACCTACTACGTTATTGGATTTCATCCAAGTGTTGTGAGGTAAAAGAATCTGTTGTTATCTGTTTGCAGCATGTGATTGTGAATTCTACTTCTACTAACTAGTTTGCCTTTGAACTTTGTGCAGGTTTTTCAAGCAGTTCCTTATACTATTTTTCATTAGTCAGATGGCTTCTGGATTGTTTCGAGCTAATGCTGCGTTGGGTAGAAACATGATTGTGGCCAACACGTTTGGGTCATTTGCAGTTCTCACACTTCTTCTATTGGGTGGCTTCATTCTCTCAAGAAGTAAGTTGAATTAACAACCACATTTACTTTAAGATCATGAAATGAAACTTAGCTGACTAACGCTTCTTGCATTTTATTTCTAATGAAACAGAGGATATCAAAAGCTGGTGGATTTGGGGATACTGGAACTCACCTTTAATGTATGGTCAAAATGCTTTGATGGCCAATGAATTTCTTGGGAACAATTGGCACAATGTGATTTCTTGAGTTTGTTTCCTACTTCAGAGTTAATCTACTTTTGTTTAAAAATTTAATACTAATTTATTTGCTATCCTTTAATAGGCTACCTTTGATTTGGGAAAAACATATCTGGAAGCCCGTGGGTTCTTCCCACATGCATATTGGTATTGGATAGGCCTACGAGGATTGGCTGGATTTGTGTTCATTTTGAACATGTTGTTTGGTGTGGCTCTCGCTGTACTAGGCCGTGAGTATTTTTCACATCATTAGTGCTTCAGAATTCTTATAGAGATGCAGGATTTTATTGATAAGTTTGCATCTCTAAATGTGCAGCATTTGATAATGGTCCCTATGACTATACCTGAAAATGGTCCCTATGAATATACCAGAAGTGGAAATCCTACAAGGGATGCTTCAGAAAGTTCTGATCACAGATTTCAAAAGAAAGGTTATTATATAAACTGTTTGAATGCATTCTTATCATTATTCTTATCATTATTACATTGAATTGTGTGTTTGCAAAATCTGATAATTATGTTTATTTGGACGTGTTGAAAGCAAATAAAGCAAGAGATATCCATGTTTACTTGATAATTATGTTTCATTTTGAGTTTTTTTCCTAATGCGATATGCATCTATGATGGGTATCTAACTAATATTGGGATTGATAGGTGATACCAATTCCTATCAGAGTGTGATGCAATGGGTCATGGGGTATGAAGTTGCATTCAAATGATTCACTCTCTGCTTCTAGTATTACTTCTCAGGGATTTCAATTAAATGAATGAATTCCGTTGAAAAAAGTTAAAGGCAATGATATTCAGAGAAAGTAGAGAAGTTTGTGAAAATGCTGAGTGCATTCTTCTTTCATATCATTCTTCTTGTGTTAGCATTGTAACTCAATACATCACCATATGTAAAATTCAAGATTCTGACAATTGTCACAGATTTTGTCATATTTGTGACAAATTTCATCTTTGAATCTGCAGGAAGCTTGTTTGAGCTAGCAACTTTCCTCTTAGCAAACCTTTGTTTTGGAAGACCCATCTGAGGTAATTGATTTAGACAAAGAACTGTTTTTGGTTTCTCATGTACATGTAGTTAGACAATGATGTTTACAAAGTACCTATGAAAAAAGGGTCCCTAATTCATGCATGCAGCTAGCACTTGTCAATGAAAAAGCTGCGGGATTGATTGTAAGATTTTCTTTCTTCCATTACTATTTAGTTCTCATGCCTTTGTTTCAATTTTATGTATGTTATTGAACACCATTAAAAGAACTATATTTGAGATTGCGCTATTCTGAAATTTTACATTCTGATTTTGCATTCTAGAATTTTGCATTTTGAATATGCATTCGGGAAGTTTATTGAAGGAACACTTTGGATTATGCTTCTGGAAGTTTATTGCAGGAACACTATATTTGGATTATGCATTCTAGAATTTTGCAATCGGATTATGCATTTTGAAAGTTTATTGAAGGAACACTTTGGATTATGCATTCTGGAAGTTTATTGTAGGAAGACATAAACAATCCATTTGGAATTTTGGATTATGCATTCTCTTACCATTAAGCAAGATAGCTACATTTAAATTGTAACAGTGACTTGATGAAATACATCTTGGGAACACTTTTGAGTATGAAAAATCAACTAAGTTGGGTTTGTATATTTTATTTTCAATAGGTTACAGATGCTTCTAGTGTCCTCGAGCACATGAATCTTCCAAGTCAAGAAACTAATGAAGATAATGGCGCCAAAGAAGATTAGAAGAGCTGATTTTCTGTTGTCCAACAAAACTTAGAAATTAGGTTTATGCAATTTGATTTTTTTGTAAATTGAGTTTATTGTAAGACTTGATGTTAATTTACAATATGTTGGCATCTTGTAAGACTTGAGATTATTTTTTAATATGATTTGAGTTTTATTTACTTTTATTGTTTCATAAATATATTTATTTATTTCATATTTAGCTTTTAACTGATTATCATAATGACAAGAGGAGTCACTAAAATGGTGGGTATGGCAAATTAGAAGGCTTCTCGAAAACCTATACCAACAGAAGTTCAGCCGTGGGTATAGAGAAGTTACGAGTGTTGTTAAAACCTATACAAACAGAAAGGTAACCGTGGGTATAGCTCTGAGGTTTTGTCCAACGGTAAGCAAAACCGTCACTATAGGCTATAGCAACGTCATTCTGCCGTGGGTATAGCCAAATAAAAACCATGAAAGAAATGTCCGTTGGTATAGGTTTTAGGTCCTATACCTACGGTTTTTAGTCCTTTACCTACGGTTTTTTACCGTCGCTATATGTCAATTTTCTTGTAGTGTTTATTTTAACCCTAGATCTGATAATTCCACCATTGTTGGTCTAGGAAAAAACGTGAAAGCTTCCAGATAGTAGAAGAAATCTGGAAACACCATAACACCCACGGGTCACAATCCAGAAGTTCACACTCTGTTTCATTCGCTTCTGGTGTTAAACGTGTTCCTTCGAAACCACCAAAATGTCATTGTGGAAGCAAAGCTGTGATTCGCACAGTCATTTTAAAAAAGAGTTGTTGATATTTGACATTGAGAAAGGTGTTGTGAAGAGTAATGTCGACTATGCCTAAGGCTTAATGAAACTGAGAGTTTAAAGACAAAGTTTTCGACGAGAAAGACGTTAAAGAGTTTAGTCGAAGACAGGGCAGTGTTGTTGTCGAAAGCGTGGGCATTTACATGTCAACAAGGTTTGACTCGTTGCATTCAGGAAGAAGGCTTGATATTTCTACAACGAGAAGCTGTCTACAGGAAGAATCAGCGTAGCACATAACTTAGCGAAAATTGGAAAGCTGAAGCTAGTAGTTTCGACAGGAAGTTGAACAATATTCAGATAACAGGTTAAGTCAAAGAGTGCTGGTAGAAAAGGACAGCAGCGATGTGGTCGAAAGATGGAGCAGTTATCTAGTCTTATCTAGTCGAAATAGCAGTTATTTTATATAGAAAAACCGCTGAGCGGTTATTGTTTTTCTTTTATTATAAGTAGGAGTTTTCTCGTAGAGTTAAAGCTCGCAATTTCATTCTATACAAACGTTCTGAAAACACTCATACTTCCGCATAAGAGAAAAACGAGTTACTGAAGAACAATGTATGTGATCTCCGTACCAAACCTCTTACATTCAGCAATCTATTTACTATTTCTTTAAAGATTCCTGCAGTTTACTGGTTCTTCTTTACGAATTCCTACAATTTACTGTTTTTCGATTTCCTTTATTTACACTTTCTGCACTTTATTACAATTTATTGCATTTCTGCATTTCTTCTTAAACACATGCATTTCTTCATCGTTTTACTCCATTAAAACAGTTATCATCATAAACATCAATAACTTTAATAAAACTTTAATTCACAAATGTTCTGAGATGTTTCTAGTTGATCTCGCGAGCAACACACACGTGTAGCTAGTGGTGTTTACCAAAAATCACGGTAAACAAATTGGCACGCCCGGTGGGACATTTGTGCTAATCATTAAAAGTTTTACTAAACAATTCTGGGTTTGTTATCAAACACAAAACCAGTAGTTTACACTTTGCATGCATTTAAGAAGTGGTAGGCGCATTACTGAAATGCCACGCTCAAACATGAATGATGCTTCTACATCAAACGCTCATTCTCAAGCGTCAGTTAACAATACAAACGCTGCAAATATGTCAGGAGTAACCGCTCCTGTATCTGTCCCAGGAGTAACTGCTCCTACGTCTTCTCCAACCATTACAGGAATAACCGCTCTAGGAATAACCGCTCCAGGAATAACCGCTCTGATTCCGTCTTCGACAGTTATGGGGGTAACTGCAACAACTGCTCCTACCATTAACCCGTTGTCGAATGTACTAATGTAACACCCCTTTTTCTACCCAACGGTTTATTAAAAAAATATCAGAGTTTTTCGCGCCAAAAGAGTGTCACATTTTTCGAACCGGAAAACCACTTCGCAAACAGAGTACTTTAATTATAACTAACTCCTTTTCAAAAACATGCAGCGGAAATAAAAAGGTTTAACTTGGCAATCATACTTCAAAAGGTTTACAACTTAGAAAGGCATATACATAACACATAAGGAAAGACACAAGGACAACCCTCCCAAGTGCTACGTATCAGAGCCGACTCGACCATACTAGAAGAAGAATCTCTAGCCACCTTCAGTCACCGTCACCTGCAGGTTGCCGACATACGAGGCAACACGACGCAGTAGGGTGAGTCTCAAATACATAGATAATAATAGATAAAACAAGAAACACAGTATAATAGGCACACCCGGAATACCATCAATTTAACTACACCATCAATACAGTTACACCAAATGCAGTTACGCCGAATACTGTTACACCAAGTACCGTCACACCAAATACAGTTACACCCAGAATACAGTTACACCATTAGTTCAAGAAGACGAAATCAAACACAGGACGTGTATGCAATGTATGAAATGCAACCCAAAACTCCACTGGGCATATGCATGTGGATCCATTCACCAAAATTGCCTTGAGGGCATTCACCAAAATTTATAATAAGGCCGAAGCCTATTCACCAAAATTGCCTTGAGGGCATTCACCAAACACCAAAATATTTTAGGAGGCCGAGGCCTATTCACCAGAAATGCATATGATTATGCGACACCATGACTATGCACCATGACACCAAACACCGAATGATGTATTTATATTGCTCACCCATAATTTATATACTCACCAATCACCAAGATATATTCACCATTAATATGCATCATAAACATCACAATCACCTCACGACATCGTCATAAACGTATTTATATTGCTCACCAATAATTTATATACTCACCAATCACCAAGATATATTCACCATTAATATGCATCATAAACATCACAATCACCTCACGACATCGTCATAAACGTATTTATATTGCTCACCAATAATTTATATACTCACCGATCACCAAGATATATTCACCATTAATATGCATCATAAACATCACAATCACCTCACGACATCGTCATAAACGTATTTATATTGCTCACCAATAATTTATATACTCACCAATCACCAAGATATATTCACCATTAATATGCATCATAAACATCACAATCACCTCACGACATCGTCATAAACGTATTTATATTGCTCACCAATAATTTATATACTCACCGATCACCAAGATATATTCACCATTAATATGCATCATAAACATCACAATCACCTCACGACATCGTCATAAACGTATTTATATTGCTCACCAATAATTTATATACTCACCAATCACCAAGATATATTCACCATTAATATGCATCATAAACATCACAATCACATCACGAAATCGTCATAAACATCACCTTTACATTATTAGCCAGTTAGTAAAGTTTTTAGAAACAACCCGAATGGTTCCCAGACTGGACAGATTCTGTCCTTCCACTTCAAATCACTCTAAACTGACTTACACTTGACCAAATGGAACAAAACCTTAGCCTTAACAAAAGCAATTTGAGTATAGTTTCTAATGGAAAAAGAATCGTTCAAATCAGAGTTCAGTTGAAGACACAAGACCTGAAACACTGAACCTATACCTAGTTTAAGTCCCGAAATTTTACCTGACTTGGGACGCTCATAACTCGAGCTACACTACTCCAAATTTAACCAAACCAGTGCCAAAGTGACCAAAATTAAGTCTGTTTTCTAACAAAAAAAGTCCCATAATTTTTTGACGAACAGAAAGTTCCCAGTTTTAAAAATACCGAACCTATGTCCAGAATGCTTCCAGAATATTACCCTAACTTGTGGAATTCATAACTCTATCTTCACAGCTCTAAACGCAACCAAACCAGCGTCAAATTAACAAGCATTAAGTCTATTTTCCAGAAAAGTAACCCACATAATTTTTCAGTCAATACAACGTTCCCAGTTACCGAAATACTGAACCTATACCCAAATCGTTTCCAGAATTTTAGCCTAACTTGTATCGCCTATAACTCGATCTATACAACTCCAAATGCAACCAAATCAGTGCCAAATTAACAAGAATTCAATCAAGTTTTCGAAATGACAAACCACATAATTTTTCAATTAGTAAAACGTTCTCAGTCTCTGAAATACTAAACCTATGTCAGAACATCTCAAAACAGTGAATTCAACAACACAAACAACCATCACACTTCAGCCACATATAGATATTATAAACATCAACAGCAATTTAAACAACTACTCCTAACACCTAGTCCCCATGATTTCGTGGTTTATAAATTATTAACTATGGACGAGAGCCCCCTTACCTTATTGAAGAACTCGAATCCTTAGGCTTAGAAACCTTGAAAAACTTAGCTTTTCTTCTCTCTCCTCTTTTCTTTCTTGGTCACGAACTCCTCTCTTTCTTTTTATCTATGGAAGCCACGAAATTCCTCTCTTTTTCCTTGCCTTGGCCGCCACTCCTTAGCTCTCACTCTCTCACAAAATCTAATTTTCTCAACTAATGAAACCCTAACTTAAAAACTCCTTATTTATAGGCTCACTTAACCAATCATGGGCTTTCTTAGTTTATGACTTAATCATGGGCCTCCACTAACACCCCTAATTCGCCACCACCTATCCACATATACTAACAACTAATTATTTCTAATATTCTATCACATAAAATCCCTAAATAATTATTCCTATCATTTTATTTTATTTTTCTCAAACACAAACCCTAGATAATTAATTAAATAAATTAACTAATTATTTTGGGCTGTTACAGTCCCTGTATCATCTAATTTAAATCCGACTATGTCCTTTATCGCAAACTCCTTGATGGGGAATATGCCATTCAATTTCATGAATGGTAGAAATTACCCATATGGCATGCCAACAGCCATGATGGCAGGGATTCAAACAAATGCATCTACGTATGCAGAAAACTTAGCCTCAAGTTTTTCACCTATAAATAATTCCCCGGAAAATATTTATAGTCGAAATCCACAGCCTTCAATGTAACACCCCAGTATTTCTAACATGTAGAGACACCGAAAGTGCACAGATGCGGAAATTCAGAGGACACAGTTCCTGTTTAAGTTTTGGACATACAAACTTTTTCCGAAATAAAACATAATCGGAAATAACATTACTTCATAAAATAGAAGTTTATCGGTTCCATACCGAATGGATTACAATATCCAAGTCCAAATATCAAACAGAAACATAAAACGGTTCATATAACTCATAAACAATACAAGTTTATACAACCAATGGGACAACAAAAGAACAAAGGATCAAATGACTAAGTCTTCAGCACCTCCAAGAGTATACCAACTACTCGTGCACAATAGTCTTCCTTTTTCCCTGCTTCTCTGAAAAACAACAAATATGGATAGGGTGAGATAACATTATCTCAGTGAGTTCTACTGTGCCCCCTCCCTGACACTCGGTTCAATTCATTAAACCGTTAACAATGTTTAATTAGCTACCACTAGCTATAATCGAAATGCCAAGCAAATCGTGTTCTCAGTTATATTTTAATAGCTTAGCTTAAACCGACTGCACAACTGCTAATCCCGGTAGCTAGAGCTTAACATTGGCCGACTGCACAACTGCTAATCCCGACAATGATAACTTAAGCAAAAACTTAGCACAAGCCGACTGCACAACTGCTAATCTCGGCAACCCGTGAGTTGACCACGCCAAAACACATTAATGGCCTAGGTAAGGGGTCATGACTACCCTCCCTAGTATGCTACTTGTCAGGTCGTCACCCAACGCAATACGTATGACAATACGCATCATATTCTCGAGAGTTAGATAATTTATATCTTTTGATCACCAAAGGATCATTCACATAGCAATTGGATAAACAATATCCATATCGATCTATAATCCGTTTTGAGGAATTCATAATTTAGACCTCCGGCATTATAATCATATTCCATTGACATATATATATATATATATATATATATATATATATATATATATATTCAGTCAGTCATAAGTTGGTGTACTCACTCGTATCCTAGGGTTTCGGTTTTTCAATTAAATATGCTTTCGAAGCTCTTTTTCAAAACCATGAATTGAACAAGTTCAAAATGAGGTTTTCAGTAAGGCAATTCCTTTTTAAATGATTGAGAAAGAGATTAGAAAAGGTTCGGGATCAAACGGAGCTCCGGAACGAGAAATCGGGAAGCGGTGACAGAAGCTCACGCACGGTCCGTGCCCAGGGGCGCACGACCCGTGCGTGATTTATTAAAATCACCCAGCCAAACCGAAAGGAGCGCACGGTCCGTGCCCAGGGGCGCACGACCCGTGCGTCCCGTTTTATTTTCAACAGAACCAACCCGTAGCAGGCGCGCGGTCCGTGCCCAGGGGCGCACGGTCCGTGCGACCTGTGTCTGTTACCGAATTCCGCTTATTTCTCAATTCCGCTTTCCGTTTCCGCCAGATTCGATTCCTAATATCAATCCCTCCAGAAACTCAGAAAATTTCCAGATATTCCAGATGACATATGTAACACCCCTAATTTTTAAAAAAAAAGACTCGTACTTCGATACCTAAGACCGAGTAATCAATGGTGGGAATAATTGGTCGTGTCTCGGGGATTATTGTTCGAGTAAGAGTCCAAAGAAATCCTATCTCATATTCACTTATGGATTAGGCATAATTTAATTGAAGATTTCAAGCTGAAGGGCAAATTTGTAAATTCGCACCCCTCATATATATACCTCAAGTCTGAACTCTTCCAACCATACCTCCTTCACTTTATCACTTTCTCAAAATTCTGAAGTTGAAAACTGAAAAACAGAAAAGGGAAAAGAAGGAGGAGGGGCGCGAAGGAGGAGGAAGGGAGAAGAAGGAATCCACCTCAAATCTGAATGCATGTAAGTGCTCTCACTCCCATTCTACTCCATTTTCAATTTCCAATCTATTGGTACCACTTTCAAGACCAGATTCTCACTCTCTCTCTCTCTCCACCCCATTTTCGAACTTAAAGCTTCAATGGTGAAAGAGATGGAATGCTAAGATTTTTCCTGTTTGCATGTTCATTTGGACGGTAGAAAGTTGGAGTCTTGTGCTTGCATTTCACTTTGAAGTGAAGTCTAGCATGGTTGAGCTGCTGTCTTGAAGCTTGCAACTCAGTTGGTGTCTAGCAAGAAGTGCTCGTTAGTTCTCTCGTTCCGGTCATTTCACGTTTCGACGGGACTTCTAGAACGATCGTCAACGGGTGAGTTCTACTCACGGATTAGGGACATCTCGTGTATTCTGAAAACTTGTGGTTTCAAATAATAAGGCAACAATCCCGTTTTCAAAAGACTTAGAACCGAAAAGCGATTTTTGAGTCAAAACGGAGTTTTACGGTTTATTGAAAATTTTAATGAATCATTGAAATGAAACACTTTATATATATTCTGTAATAGTTGGAAATTTTCTGGATTTCAGGTGATTGAAATTAGAAATCGAATTGGACGAGAACGGAGAGCGAAATTGAGGAATACGTGAAATTCTGGTAACAGACACAGGTCGCACGGACCGTGCGCCCCTGGGCACGGATCGTGCGTCTGCTTCGGGTTGGAAGAACTGGAAATCGAACAGGACGCACGGGTCGTGCGCCCCTGGGCACGGATCGTGCGTTTCTTTCTGGTAGATGGGTTCTGAGTAGTGCACCACGCACGGGTCGTGCGCCCCTGGGCACGGGTCGTGCGTGAGGTTCTGTTACTGACTTCCGTTTTCTCGTTTTGTCACTCCGTTTGATCCCGAACCTTTTCTAATCTCTTTCTCAATCATTTAAAATGAAGTTGCCTTATTAAAAACCGTATTTTGAGCTTGTTCAACTTATGTTTTTGAAAAGAGTTTCGAAAGCATATTTGATTGAAAAACCGAAACCCTAGGATACGAGTGGGTACACCAACCTATGAATTGACTGAATATATATATATATATATATATATATATATATATGTTTATATATGTCAAATGAAAATGATTATAGTGCCGGATGTTTATGAATTCATCAAAACGGGTTATAAGTCAATAATACGTTAAATATGATTATAATGCCGGAGGTCTAAATTATGAATTCCTCAAAACGGATTATAGATCGATATGGATATTGTTTATCCGATTATTATGTGATAGATCTTTTGGTGATCGAAAAGATATAAATTATCTAACTCTCGAGAAATTGATGCATATTGTAATTTGTATTGCGTTGGGTGACGACCCGACAAGTAGCATACTAGGGAGGGTAGTCATGACCCCTTACCTAGGCCCTGAATGTGTTTTGGCGTGGTCAACTCACGGGTTACCGGGATTAGCACTGGATTGCAGTCGGTTTATGCTAAATGGAACACACGATTACCGGGATTAGTACTGGATTGCAGTCGGTACGTGTTAAATATATTCACGAAGTGCGTGGCATTTCGATTGATAAATAAGACATTGTTATGTCAGCTTTTGTTGTAACGGTTTAATAAATTGAACCGAGTGTGAGTGAGGGGGCACGGTAGGACTCACTGAGATAATGTTATCTCACCCTATCCATATTTGTTGTTTTTCAGAGAAGCAGGGAAAAAGAAAGACTATTGTGCACGAGTAGTTGATATACTCTTGGAGGTGCTGAAGACTTAGTCATTTTCTCCTTTGTTCTTTTGTTGTCCTATTGGTTGTATAAACTTGTATTGATTATGAGTTATATGAACCGTTTTATGTTTCTGTTTGGTATTTGGACTTGGATATTGTAATCCATTCGGTATGGAACCGATAAACTTCTATTTTATGAAGTAATGTTATTTCCGATTATGTTTTATTTCGGAAAAAGTTTGTATGTCCAAAACTTAAACAGGAACTGTGTCCTCTGAATATTCCGCATCTGTGCACTTTCAGTGTCTCTACATGTTAGAAATACTGGGGTGTTACATTTGGTATCAGAGCGGTTCGACCCAGTCGGACTTAGATGTTAAGAGTCTTTTACGTCTTCTAAGTCTGATTTTTCTTAGTATGCTATTAGACATTGAGCCTGATCAACTTAATACTTTGTGCATACTTCGCAGAATCGTGGCTGGGAGAGGTAGGAGAAACCCACCTGTTGATCCTCATCAAGAATGGATGCAGAATGTCATCGAGACTCAGCAGAAGATGATGAATGACATGATGCTAATGCAACAGCAACAGATGGCTCAAATGGCTCAAATGTGTTGCGCCCCGAAAAATCCGGTTAAGGATTCCTCAGTTTGACAACGTGAAAAATTTTGAAGCCGCCACCAATATTTATTTTTAAAGACTAAAACATTGGAAAAAGTCTTTTGAAAAAGGCGGATGGTCTTTCGAAAACATTGAGATGTAGGTTCGGGGGTCGGTTAGGTACGGGGAAGGTATTAGCACCCCGCACCTCCTTTCTACCGAAAGGGAACCATTAACTTTGATGTGTGGCTTAGAAAAAGTTGACTTGAAATGATTTTTGTTCTACTTCCTTTCTTTTTATTTCGTTTGAGAAACGATTTTATTGAGAAGAAAAATATTTTTGGTATCTTTGAAAAGCGGAACAAAACAAAGATTTTTTTTAAAAGGGTGCTTGACGGGTTACGACCCGCTCCTACGTACCCTCTCTGGAAGAGGGATCAAAGCTACGTAGTTCTAGGCTTTCGGTTTTGAAAATGTTTTTGTGTTTTATCTTATTTAATTTTTTTTTGAGTTTTTGAAATAGGACTCAAGTCTTCACGGATACCAAACAAGCAACGGCTTCGAGTGGCGTTCATTACTAACTCGAAAGAAAAGAGTCGAAACCGGTAATCAAACAAGCAAAGGCTTCGAGTGACTACAAGTAACAACGATTTATTATCTTTTTTTGAAATCATTTTTGAAAAAGGTGAGCCTTGGTGATGATTACGTTGTTTTTAAAGTTGGAATTTATTTATTTTTTAGTTAAGGTGTGGGAGCTTTCATGATAACCAAACAAGCAAAGGCTTCGAGTGACCACCACTAATAATTCCTCATTAGCGATCAAACAAGCAAAGGCTTCGAGTGATGGCTAATGATTTATTTAAGAAAATGCCTTAGGTTTTTTTATTGGAAAAAACATTTGATTTTTATTTGAAAAATGGTTTAAGAAAGAGTTTGATTTGGGAAAAGATTTTGGAAAATAGGTAGGACATTTCAACCAAATTCTCAAGCCAAAACCGAAATATAATGCTCATTAATTTGCAAGCACAGTAATCAACAATTAATACACGAACATACTCATTATCATTTACAAAAACTTTACACAAGAATGATATTGAATCATGAATAATTGATGACATGAGTACGCGAGATCGAGAGCAAACAAGGAAGTTGCAAGGGAAGGCCAGCAAAGAAAGATTTGCAAAATTTAGTTCAAGCCTTAGGCCTTAGGACCGAATCGGATATAAATGAAACAATTGGTAATCTTTGACATTTATTAACAATGCACAAGGCATAAACGTCTAGTCTGTAACACCCTAAAATAATTTAATTAAGTGATTAAATTATTTAAAGTGTTGCATAAATTTTTATTATATTATAATATAGTATTTTTATTTAATTGAAGGGGATGGCAGCGGAAATACCGGAATTACAAGTAACGGCCCAAGAAGCCCAAGCCCGTTGGCTTAGGCGCTCCTTAGGCACTAGGGGTCTAGGTTGCGCCTCATTAGTGCCAAAAGAAAGAAAGAAAGTCGAAGGAGAGGAGAGGAGAAAGAAAGTCGAAGGAGAGGAGAAGAGAAGGAAGGAGGCGACTTCAAGCTAAGGAGTTAGGGTTTGTACATCTTGATCCTAGGTAAGGGTTCCTAGTCTTTTATGATTCGATTTCCTTTCTCTATCAAGTGCTTAAGTTTTCGGTTTCCCTAACCCTTTCTATTTTGATCAATTCGTGATGGTCCAAGAGAAAGAGAGAAAGGGCGTGATCGTGAGAAAAGGGGGAGTTTCCTTGTTGCGGTGATTTGTCGGTGCTTCGGTGGAAAGAGCTCTAGTGTCGTCATAATCAAGGTTAGGGGAGTCTCACTCTATAATAGAGAATATAATAGGTTGTATGTAGACCATAGGATCCCACTTGATATTATTTATAAATTGTTAGATTGTTTAGGTTGGTTGAAATTGATAATTAGTGTGATTGATTCTATTCCCTATGCTAAGGTTAGATTTCATGTGTTGATTTTATGCCTTGTTGTGTCCTTAATGTATAAATGTGAGATTGAATGTTGTTGGTATGAGCATAATGTATTTTGTGATTTGTTGTTGTGAATTGATTTGGAAATTTGATGTTTGGTGGATGTTGGGTCGCATGGGGCGCCAAGTGCCTAGGAAAATGGCGCTCTGTGTACTGTAGCAGTGGGTTGTGTTGCGTTGTGTGTGTTGTTTGCTGCCTGGGCGTGCGTGTGTTGCTGTCTGTGCGCCTGTGCTGCCCAGAATGGCGCCTGGTGGCGCCTGTGTCACATGGGGTGTGCGCCTAGGGGGTGGTTCATGTGAAACTCAATTTCTAAACAGTTTTTGTCGTGCCAAATTTTGTATTCACCTGACCAAATGATATTTAAAACACTTTGGCTAAAGAATTTCCAGATTTGCACTTGTAGTTTTGAAATGGTCCTATTGGGCATTGTTTTAGCTTGTGTAAAGAGGGCGTTGTGTGCAAATCAGTTTCTGAACATATTTTCCCTAGCCAAACTTTGTATTCACCTGACCAAATTGTATTTAAAACATTTTGGCTAAAGAATTTTCAGTTGTTCACGCATTGTTTTGAAATTGTCCTAGAGGGCGTCGTTTTGACTATGTTTGTGGTGCCTAGGGGTGAGCTGTGAGTTCTGAACATATTTTCCCTAGCCAAACTTTGTATTCACCTGACCAAATTGTATTTTAAGTACTTTGGCTAAAGAATTTCCAGATTTGCACTTGTGGTTTTGAAATGGTCCTATTGGGCATTGTTTTAGCTTGTGTAAATGGGGGGTTGTGTGCAAATCAGTTTCTGAACATATTTTCCCTAGCCAAACTTTGTATTCACCTGACCAAATTGTATTTTAAGCACTTTGGCTAAAGAATTTCCAGATTTGCACTTGTGGTTTTGAAATGGTCCTATTGGGCATCGTTTTAGCTTGTGTAAAGGGGGTGTTGTGTGCAAATCAGTTTCTGAACATATTTTCCCTAGCCAAACTTTGTATTCACCTGACCAAATTGTATTTTAAGCACTTTGGCTAAAGAATTTCCAGATTTTCACTTGTTGTTTTGAAATGGTCCTATTGGGCATCGTTTTAACTTGTGTAAAGGGGGTCTTGTGTGCAAAACGATTTCTAAGCATATTTTCCCTAGCCAAACTTTGTATCCACGTGACCAAATCCTATTTTGAACATTTTGGCTAGAGCGGTTTTAATTTTCAGGTGACCTATTATGGTTGTGCGCTTGTGTGTTGTGTTGGGCGCCAAGTGTGGCCGCCCAGGGCGCCAAGTGGTGCGTCCGTGCCTTGTGTTCTGGTTTCGGTCCTAATAGTGACAGATTGGTCCCTAGAGCTAGCTTAGTCATAGAGACGTGATTGAGATGAGAAAATAATGAGTTGATTGATGATGAGGCCATGGGGGCTAAAACTAAGATTAATTAAAGATGTGATATAGGATGTATGGACCGTGTTGTTAAGAATTATGATTGTGGTTTTGTCATGGAGTCTCATGCGTACATAAGGCTGCGGTCTGAGTTTTAAATTATGATGATAAGGCTGCGGTCTGAGTTCTAAATCAAAAAGATAAGGCTGCGGTCTGGGAAAATGGTACCACATGCATAACTGTATTGCATACATCCTCATGATAAGCATGCGAGTTGTTGATTGTATGAACTATGCTACTGTGTGACTGTATGAGTGTGATGCTATGATGGAATATACTTCTTATTATAGTCTTTATTATGTAGTTGAGACTCACCCTTCTGTTGTTGTTTACCACAGGTAGTCCTGAGTGAAGGCTTACTCCTTTCACTCCCGAGTCGGTCTGCTCTGATACGTGACACCTAGGGGGTTGACTTAGGAATTCGAATGTTATTCACTTGTTGTTGAATTTTATATGCATTGATTTAATGATTTTTCGATGAGGCTGTTGATTGGCACTTTCGAGATTATGTTATTTTTCCGCTGCGAGACATCTAAATTATAATGTGTGGATTCTGTTGGTAAAGTCAAGAGTACCCTAAATTATTTAATGGTGTTGCGTATTATAAAGGTATAAGGAAGGCTTATACTAATTTGATCGTTGTTAGATTAAGATTATGTGTAGCATTCCATTCAAAAAGAAATTTTGAAACTCTGATCTCTATGATAAATAGCCGGGTAGAATGGGGTGTTACATAGTCACTTTACCAAATCAACATGAAAGCATAGGCATAGGTTGAATCACTTTAAAGCAATCATCAACATATAAAATGGAACTCGAAAGTTCATGTTGACTCATTTCACTAAATCCTCAACAATTAAACAATTTGCGATCTAAGCAACTATTACATTTGCAAGCTTCAAAATGGCAAAGCGTAAGCATTCACAAGCTATCATTAACAAACATAAACACAAACTTGCATTTATTCATTAGATATAAGTTGAATCACTTGAAACAATCTTCATCACTTAGGGCTTTAGTGCTCAAAGCACAAGTGAGAGTCACTTTGCACATCATCAACAATTTAAAAAAATTTGCACCTCAAAGTAGGTTGAATCATATTAGACAAATCCTCCACACTATCAAGCATGTGCACTAGGCACAAGTGGGATTCACCTTGCCAATCATCAACCAAACAACATATTGCAAGCTAAACATAGTAAACAACTTGAGAAAATCATTTTTGAATCATCTACCATTTCGGTTTCACATAAAATAACAAAACCTAACACAAATCAAAGCAACCTTGAAACAACTTTTATTTTTACAAGACTTGGCAACAAATATTTTTTGTGATTCAAACACATTAAACATGCATAAAAGGGCCACAAGGCCGAAGCATACTACAACTCAAATCCACATTTATTTCATGCAAAAATCAAAGGGAAAAAAAACAACAAAACCCTAAAAATTGGCTTGAACCCGAGGCCTTACTTGCCCCAAAATCATTCAATTCTTTCATCACAATTGACCCAATCACATAGATGAGCATGAATACATGATAAACAACAAGAAACAAGCAAGAACCCTAACATTGGAGCCCCAAACCGAAGCCTCATTCCCCAAAATTCAAGTCCAAAACATCAAGATTCAACAACAAGCATAGTTCATCATTACTTCACAAAATTAGCACAATTACTCATGCATTATTCAACTTCAAATCATCCAATGAACAATAACAACACAAGGATCATGAATTAGGCCCAAGGCTAAAGCAAGAAGAAACATGTTTTTATTTTGGTGAAAATCACATGAACAAAGAGCAAATCACAAGAGCAACATATAATCAACACATAGTCGCAAGAACAATTTATTTGGTGGGTGAGATGCCAGCTCTCACCCACAACAGCCCCTAATCTACATTTGAATGATGTTATGAGATGCAAATATAAATTGAAAAACTGATTTTGATGCAAGAAAGTGGATGAAAATGCAAAGGGTTTTAGATTATACCTTAGTTCCAAACTAAGCAAGAGTAGAAATGAAGATCAAGAGTAATAAAATCACCAACAATCTTCACAAGTCATCAACAAACAGCCACGCAACCTTGAAGAAACAACCCCTTTGATGATGTAAATGTGGGATTAAGGATGAAAGAAGAAGATATATGAATATGGAGTGAGTTTGAGGTGATTTGGTGGATGGAAGTTGAAAAGGAAATGGAGGAGGAGGGGTGAGGGGGCTACGGCCAAGGGGAGAAGGGAGGAGAGGAGTTGGTGTGCTAGGGTTTTTTGAATGGAGAGTGAGGCCAAGAAGATGTGTGGGTTGATCATATGAAGATATATATAGTGCTCACTTATCATTAAGGGCTTCTAGGTCATTTTGATTTCCATTGTGCTCTAGGATTGCATCTAAATTTTGAACCAAGGGTCAAGATCAAATGTCACATGGATTAGGGGAAATTAGAAAGCACAAAGTGAGGAGAGAGAGGGCTGAGGGGTGTAGCTTAAGGAGGTGAGTGAAGGATAAGTTTAATTACAAAAATGTATTTTCTCATGAAGCATATTACAAGAGTGCCATTTTAATTCAAATGAAGGGTGAGGATTGCATTTAACACTTGAATGGAAGGCCATGATTTAAACACAATTTGCAATCAATAAAATAAACCAAAAATGGGGGGAAAAGGGCTGGAATTCGCAGCCAAAGGAAAGAGAGTGAGTGGAATTGCAACTTGTACTATTGTACTACACTTGACCTTTCAAAATTCAAAGGGATATTCCTTATTCCTTTCTAGATAATTCTTCTAAATTCTTGCCATTTTGGGCCATGTCCCATGATTCAATGATTGGGCTCTGAATTTTATAATCTCACCAATCCCAAAATTGATTTGTTGACCCCACTCCAAAGGAAATGACCATTTTACCCTTTTGTTCAAAAACCGAATTTCATGCCAAAAATACTCCCATGATGCACAAAAAATACACAACTCCACTCACTTGGACTCACATAAATTCCTCAAGAGATGCATAATGGTTTTTACCGAGAAATTATTTATTTTAGTGAAATGACCAAAATGCCCTTTTGGTCCCAAAAACCCTAATTTTGCTCCAAACTTCATTTCCACTCTAACAATGATCCTGAGACCCTTTGGATGACTCTAAAACTCTAGAAATGCATGCATGATGAGAAAATAAGTCTTTTTGGCGAAATTACCAAAATACCCTTTGAACTAGGAAAAACCCTAGAAACCCTAGAAATGCTCTAAAGTGCTCTAAAATGCCATGCAATGCTTTTCTAACCCTAAAATGCATTCTGAAACTTCTAAGATGCAAGCATGATGCTCTTCCTAACCTCTAGGATGAATGCTAAGACTTGATTTATTTTTGATTGAAAATTAGGGTTTTGACCTAAGCCGGACAAAATTGGGGTATGACAAAATGCAGCAGATGCATCAGATGCCTCAACCTCAACCAGCTGAGCCAGTCAATGTGCCAACACCTGAGGATCCCAACAGGGTGTATTTTCGGTTTCTGAAGATGAAACCCCCCAACCTTCAAAGGAGGATCTGAGGCAATGAAAACCCATTTCTGGGTAGATGCCATGGAACGGATCTTTGATACCTTGCAATGCAATGAAGGAGAAAAGGTAATTTGTGCTGCTAACGCTCTGGACGAGGATGCTCACACTTGGTGGGTTAACGCTCGTAGAATGCTTCAAAATCAAGGGACTCCTCTGGAGTGGAGTAATTTCAAGGAATTGTTTGAGTCATTATTTCCCCGACTCCCAAAGACTTGATAAGCAGATGGAATTTCTAAGTTTGAAACAGGGAGAGATGACAGTTGGGGAATACGCTGCAAAATTTGAGAGGTTGTCACAATTCTATGAATTGGGGACCACCGCTCCTGATGATAAGTGGAAAATGGTGATGTTCCGACAAGGTCTTAGAGGCGATGTGAATCAAGGTCTCAGTTCTTATTCCATGACCGCTTATCCTGCTTTGGTTCAACAAGCTCATTCAGCTGAGAGCGATCTTAAAAGAATGTATGCAGAGAGGAAAGATTTCTGGAAGGAGAAGAAAAGGGCAACGGGTCAACTTCTTCAAATCCGAGGTACAAAGGGAGTTTAGACAAAGGAAAGCAGATTCAGTCAGATAACTCTTCTGGGTATCGGAATTGCAGAGTGTGTAAAAAGAGTCCTCGTGGAAAATGTCAATTGGAGTCAAAATCAAACCAGTGTTATTATTGCAATGAAGAGGGGCACTATGCTAACAACTGCCCAGCGAGAAAGGCTTTCTTAGAGTCCCCTGATGCTCCTAGACAGGCTCGAGTCAACACTATGGATGCCAAGACTATCAAACCAGCCGATAATCTTATAAGGGGTACAGGTTCCATCTTTCATCAAACTGTTAATATTCTGTATGACTCTGGTGCTACTCATTGTTTTATCTCTGAAGCATGTATTGAACGGCTAGGATTAATAGTATCTCCTATATCCGAACCAATATCTATCCTTACTGCTGCAAAGGGGCGTGTGCGAACCCAATCATTATGCCTTAACTGTCTGCTCACCATAGGAGGCAGGGACTTTGTTGTTGATTTTATCTGTCTGCCGATGAGAGGAATGGAGATCGTGTTGGGAATGAATTGGATGACTTCCAATCACATTACGATTGACTGTTTCAATCGTGCAATTAATTTTCCTTCTGAAGCAGCGGGACATTCACTACCTGAAGATGATGGTGTTATCTCATTCGCTTCAGCCAGCCAGTCTCTATTCCAAGGTGCGGAAGCTTTTGTTGTTATTTTGTCTGCATCAACTGAAGCTGATTTGGATTTATCATCTATCCAAGTTGTTAATGAATTTTTAGACGATTTTCCCGAGGAAGTCTCCTCTTTGCCTCCAGAACGAGAGGTAGAATTCTCTATAGATTTGGCGCCTGATACAGGGCCAATATCCATAGCACCTTATAGGATGTCTCCTCTCGAACTGAAGGAATTGAAGTCCCAACTTGAGGAATTAATTTCCAAGGAGTTTATTCGACCGAGTGCTTCTCCATGGGGTGCTCCGGTATTGCTAGTCAAGAAGAAGGACGGAAGCATGAGATTGTGCATAGACTACCGTCAGCTGAATAAAATCACTATCAAAAACAAGTATCCATTGACAAGGATAGATGATCTACTTGATCAACTTCGAGGTGCTAAAGTTTTCTCCAAAATTGATCTAAGGTCAGGGTACCATCAAATCAGGGTAAGAGCCTTAGACATTCCGAAGACTGCTTTTCGTACGAGGTACGGACACTACGAGTTTGTGGTGATGCCCTTCGGATTGACTAATGCCCCAGCCGTATTCATGGATTATATGAATAGAGTATTTCATTCTTACCTAGATCAGTTTGTGGTCGTCTTTATTGATGATATCTTGGTTTACTCAAAGTCAGTTGAGGAGCATGCCCAGCATCTCCGCTTTGTCCTAGGAGTACTCCGAGAGAAGAAACTTTATGCTAAACCGTCGAAGTGTGATTTTTGGATGTCCGAGGTGAAGTTCTTGGGTCATGTGATTTCCCAGGAAGGGGTTGCAGTTGATCCTAGCAAGGTGGAAGCAGTGTTGAATTGGGAACGGCCAACGTCCGTGACTGAGATCAGAAGCTTTCTGGGTTTAGCTGGTTACTATAGAAGATTCATCGAAGGTTTCTCACAACGGGTACTTCCGCTTACTCGATTGACTCGCAAGGGTCAACCGTTTACTTGGGATGCCGATTGTGAGGAGTGTTTTCTTGGATTAAAAGAAAGATTAACTTCTGCTCCGATCCTAATTCTTCCAGATCCGTCATTGGGATTCCAGATTTACAGTGACGCATCTGGGAAGGGTTTAGGATGTGTTCTCATGCAGAATCAACACGTTGTGGCCTATGCATCTAGGCAGTTGAAGACGCATGAACGGAATTACCCAACTCATGACTTAGAGTTGGCGGCTATTGTGGTTGCACTGAAAATTTGGAGGCATTACCTTTACGGTTCTCGTTTCGAGGTTTTTAGTGATCACAAGAGCTTGAAGTATCTATTTGACCAAAAGGAGTTGAATAACAGACAGAGAAGGTGGACTGAATTTTTGAAAGACTATGACTTCGAATTGAAGTATCACCCTGGAAAAGCCAATGTGGTGGCAGATGCTCTGAGCAGGAAGTCTATCCACACGGCAAAGTTAATGGTTCAAGAGATGGCTTTGTGGGAGTCATTCAGAGACTTGAAGCTCAAAGTAATAAGAAAGAAGGACCGCATAGTGTTGCGGCATATACGGATAGCCAGTGTGCTAAGGGAACAAATCCGTGTAGCTCAAGAAACTGATATGAAGTTACAGTCTCAAAGAGGATCACCAGATTTTTCTGAGGATAGTGATGGCATGATTTGCTTTAATGGGAGGATTTGTGTTCCCGATGATGATGATATCAAAAAGCAAGTATTGGAAGAAGCTCATAGGAGTCAGTACTCTGTGCATCCGGGATCCACCAAGATGTACCGAGACTTGAAGTTGATGTATTGGTGGCCTGGGATGAAGGCCGAGGTTGCAGAATTTGTTTCTCGGTGCTTAACCTGTCAGAAGGTTAAGGCGGAACACCGGAGACCGGGCGGTCAGTTACAACCGCTAGATGTACCAGTTTGGAAGTGGGAAGATATCTCAATGGACTTTGTCATGGGTTTGCCGAGGTCACAGGCAGGCAATGATTCTATTTGGGTAGTAGTGGACCGATTGACTAAATCCGCTCACTTTATTCCCGTTCGCTCGACTTATAAGGTTTCCAAGTTAGCAGATGAATATGTGAGGAACATTATCAGACTGCATGGAGTCCCAACGAGCATTGTGTCAGACCGAGATCCCAAGTTTACTTCCAGGTTCTGGAGAGCATTGAATGAAGCTTTGGGAACAAGGGTACTGGTTAGCACTGCTTATCATCCTCAGACTGATGGTCAGACGGAGAGGACTATCCAGACTCTTGAGGACATGCTTCGGGCTTGTGTGCTCGGCAGTGGGAGAAAATGGGAGGATCATCTTCCGTTAGTAGAATTCTCCTACAACAACAGTTACCACTCCAGCATTGGAATGGCACCGTTTGAAGCACTTTATGGTAGAAAGTGTAGAACTCCGTTGTGTTGGTGGGAGATTGGTGAAGATAAGTTTTTGGGACCCGATATGATTCGGGAAACTACTGAGAAGATCAAGTTAGTTCGAGAAAGGATGAAGGTTGCTCAGAATCGGCAAAAGAGCTACGCTGACAACCGAAGGAGACCGTTGGAGTTTGAGGTTGGTGATCATGTATTCTTGAAAGTTTCCCCAACCATAGGCACCGGGAGAGCCTTACGAGCGAAGAAGCTCAGTCCTCGATATATTGGACCTTTCCAAATCATCGAGCGGATTGGGCCAGTTGCTTATCGCCTCGCATTGTCTCCGGCCCTATCAAACCTCCATGATGTGTTCCACGTGTCTCAGTTGAGGAAGTATGTTCCCGATCTGCATCAACCGTTGAGTGTTGATACCATTGACCTGCGACCGGACTTGTCATTCCAACCTTATCCTAGTTATATCTTGGAGCGTGGTGTGAAGACTCTGCGTTCAAGGACTATTCCTGTTGTCAAAGTGGTCTGGGATGGATTCTCAATCGAGGAGGCTACCTGGGAGCTGGAAGATGACATGCGGACTCGATATCCATATCTCTTCAATTGAGGTACGTCTTGTCAATTTTGAGGACAAAATTTTTAAAAGTTGGGGAGATTGTAACACCCCTAATTTTTAAAAAAAAAGACTCGTACTTCAATACCTAAGACCGAGTAATCAATGGTGGGAATAATTGGTCGTGTCTCGGGGATTATTGTTCGAGTAAGAGTCCAAAGAAATCCTATCTCATATTCACTTATGGATTAGGCATAATTTAATTGAAGATTTCAAGCTGAAGGGCAAATTTGTAAATTCGCACCCCTCATATATATACCTCAAGTCTGAACTCTTCCAACCATACCTCCTTCACTTTATCACTTTCTCAAAATTCTGAAGTTGAAAACTGAAAAACAGAAAAGGGAAAAGAAGGAGGAGGGGCGCGAAGGAGGAGGAAGGGAGAAGAAGGAATCCACCTCAAATCTGAATGCATGTAAGTGCTGTCACTCCCATTCTACTCCATTTTCAATTTCCAATCTATTGGTACCACTTTCAAGACCAGATTCTCACTCTCTCTCTCTCTCTCTCTCTCTCTCTCCACCCCATTTTCGAACTTAAAGCTTCAATGGTGAAAGAGATGGAATGCTAAGATTTTTCCTGTTTGCATGTTCATTTGGACAGTAGAAAGTTGGAGTCTTGTGCTTGCATTTCACTTTGAAGTGAAGTCTAGCATGGTTGAGCTGCTGTCTTGAAGCTTGCAACTCAGTTGGTGTCTAGCAAGAAGTGCTCGTTAGTTCTCTCGTTCCGGTCATTTCATGTTTCGACGGGACTTCTAGAACGATCGTCAACGGGTGAGTTCTACTCACGGATTAGGGACATCTCGTGTATTCTGAAAACTTGTGGTTTCAAATAATAAGGCAACAATCCCGTTTTCAAAAGACTTAGAACCGAAAAGCGATTTTTGAGTCAAAACGGAGTTTTACGGTTTATTGATAATTTTAATGAATCATTGAAATGAAACACTTTATATATATTCTGGAATAGTTGGAAATTTTCTGGATTTCAGGTGATTGAAATTAGAAATCGAATTGGATGAG
Organism: Astragalus membranaceus; assembly: GCA_039519185.1. Classification (NCBI taxonomy): domain Eukaryota; kingdom Viridiplantae; phylum Streptophyta; class Magnoliopsida; order Fabales; family Fabaceae; genus Astragalus; species Astragalus membranaceus. Next base: position 157,740,634 of record CM076848.1, on the reverse strand, counting down.
AACGGAGAGCGAAATTGAGGAATACGTGAAATTCTGGTAACAGACACAGGTTGCACGGACCGTGCGCCCCTGGGCACGGATCGCGCGTCTGCTTCGGGTTGGAAGAATTGGAAATCGAACGGGACGCACGGGTCGTGCGCCCCTGGGCACGGGTCGTGCGTGAGGTTCTGTTACCGACTTCCGTTTTCTCGTTTTGTCGCTCCGTTTGATCCCGAACCTTTTCTAATCTCTTTCTCAATCATTTAAAATGAAGTTGCCTTATTAAAAACCGTATTTTGAGCTTGTTCAACTTATGTTTTTGAAAAGAGTTTCGAAAGCATATTTGATTGAAAAACCGAAACCCTAGGATACGAGTGGGTACACCAACCTATGAATTGACTGAATATATATATATATATATATATATATATATATATATGTGTTTATATATGTCAAATGAAAATGATTATAGTGCCGGATGTTTATGAATTCATCAAAAAGGGTTATAAGTCAATAATACGTTAAATATGATTATAATGCCGGAGGTCTAAATTATGAATTCCTCAAAACGGATTATAGATCGATATGGATATTGTTTATTGTTGACTCTCATTCATATGATGTAAGTTATGTATTTTTAGGACCAATTGTGCAAGTTTTTTTATTGTATCACAGTCATTATCTGGGGATTTAGCCTAGTTTTAGATAATTGTAGTAGGAAGTTCATTTGTAAGTAATTCCTTCACTTTCGGAGCTAAATGGGACTTGAAGACCTCTAAATTGGTTGTGGCATCATTCGGCGAACCAGACACTTGCCCGGATATGCAGCAAAATGGAGGGATTTGATTTCTGTTCAATATCGCGTCGCGACCAGGAGGGTTCGCGACGCGACCAGGAGGAATTTTGCAAGCCAGAACTTTCTGTTTTTTTTCGCGTCGCGACCAGGAGGGTTCGCGACGCGACCGGGAGCAGTTTTGCGATGCCAGATGCTTCTGTCTTTTGCCGCGACGCGACGGACACGGGCCGCGTCGCGATGGTGCGTGAAAATTAGGGTTTTTAGAGCAGTTTCAACAATTTTTCAAGGGACTTCGTCTTGGGATCTGAGCCACATTTTGGAGCAGCTGGAGGGTGCGATTTTAGGGCCTTCTCACCACTTGGGAACAAGGGATTGAAGGTTCTAATGTCTTCCTTTATGTTTGTTTTCTACTTTATGTTGGTTTCTACTCTTAGGATGAATTGTAACTAATTTGCTTAGATTAGGGAGAGATGAATCTCCCAACCCTATCATGTGAACCATTGCTCTAGTCAATTCAGTTGTTATTCGATTTGCTCTGTCTAATTACCTATGTTCTTAATGCTTTTCAATTACATATGATAATTGTGATGATCCAGGCTAGTGATTGCATAGGAATATGAATTAGTAGCTGGAAATTGGGTAGTTAGGTCACATGCTAGTAATCATCATAGGAATATGTGGTAGCTTATGTGAATTCATTAAAATTCTTAATCTTAATGCGTTACCCTCTGGCATGACTCACCTAAGGAATTAGGGTAACTCTTAGGGTAATAGGGGTCTTGAGGCAAGGAATTGCCCTTGACCTTAATTAGTGAATTGAATCTAGAAATTGAATAATTAACTTGAATTGGCTAAGGTTCATGTGATAGGCGAGGTGAGAGGATTCGATCCCTAGTCGTTTTTCTCGCATTATTAATTCACGTTTGTGTACTGTTACCGATTACTCAAATCACCAAATCTTTACAATCTAAGAATTTACAATTTTGCTATTGTTGTCAACGCGCAATCCCTGTGGAATCGACCGGTTACTTACCGTATTTTATTACTTGCAACGACAATTGGTACACTTGCCAAAAGTCTTAACAAGTTTTTGGCGCCGTTGCCGGGGATTGTTGACTTTGTTGTCGACAAGGCAACGAGTAAATTCTAGATTCTCAGTTTTTGTTTTATTCTGAGTTACCTAAATTTTGCTGTTTAGTTATTCTCTTGGACCTGTTGACGTTTGCATGGTGTTTCCAAAGAACTGTTTATACAGGGGTACAGGTACGTTCGGTTGAATTAATGGCTGAAATTCCACTGGGCAGACGCACTCTCAATGATTTTGGGAGAAGAACTCAAGGCACGCATACTCACACCTTCCAACCAGTGTGGGCGGCCACTTTTAATATCAAGTCGTCCGTTCTCTCAGCATTAAGGTCAAAGCCGTTTTCTGGGTCAGATACTGAAGACCCCAATCAACACTTATCCTACTTCCATGAAATCTGTGGGACCACCTATCCTGAGGGAGTAGATGAAAACTCCAAGCAGTTGCGCTTGTTCCCTTTCACTTTAACAGGCAGGGCAAAGGATTGGTTAAATACTCTTCCACCAGGAACTATTAATGCCTGGAGTGAACTTGAAGATAAGTTCCTATCAAGGTTCTTCCCAATTTCTAAGTTTACTGAAAAAAGAACAGAAATCTCCAACTTCGCACAAGAGGATGAAGAGTCCTTGTACGATTCCTGGGAGAGATTCTAGTTGTCATTAAGAAAGTGTCCTGGGCATGGTATTGACGATTTTGTGCAGCTACAAACCTTTTATCATGGATTGAAACCTCCAACCAGGATGATACTAGACACCTCAGCAGGAGGGTCTTTGGGTAACAAAACCTGGGAAGAAGCGACACAATTGATAGACGATTTGACATCAAATGAATATAGGATGCAGAATGAGGGTATAGCTGTACAGGAAAAGAGGAATTTGGAACTGGATTCTAATAGCGCGGTGTTAGCCCAACAAAAGCTAATGTCTCTTCAAATCGAATCTCTCACCAAACAAGTGGCAGCTGCATTGGAGAGTAGGTCCCGAAATCCAACAATTACCCAAGTAAAACAACCCCATGACCAGGGGACTCAATTGCATGATGTACTATCCCAATGTATGCAAACGACTCAGACCACATTGAAATCCCAAGAACAAGTCATACAAGGCATGGAGAGGAACCATGAGGTTCCATTAAAGAACTTAGAGAGCCAGATGGGTGAGATGTCAAGGCAACTTGCTGAGACATCAACGGGTAGTTTTTCTAATAGCACGGTGGAGAGCCATAAGGAAGAGAATTGCGGAGCTGTTTCATTGAGGAATGGTAAGAAACTTAAACCGGTTGGAGCGACCAAGCACAACTCTGAAGTGGAAAGTAGTGAAACGGAAGTGTGGAAGGAAGACGTTGAAAATGAGTTGAGTGAAAAAAATGAGGGAGTGGTGAAGTCTAACCAAAAAAATTATTTGTTTAATGAAAATTTGCAGGTGGACGAGAAACCTAAGGAAATTCCTTCCTACTTGAAGTTGCCATACCCTCAGCGGAATAAGAAGAATCATAAGGATGAGCAATTTTCAAAGTTCATGGAGATCTTCTCCAGTCTCCAAATTAGCATTCCTTTCGCAGAGGCCCTGGAGTAAATGCCTATTTATGCAAAGTTCATGAAGGAATTGTTGAGTAAGAAGAGGAAGTTCAAAGAAGATGAAATGGTGGCTCTGACCGAAGAATGTAGTGCCATTATTCAAAGGAAACTTCCTCCAAAATTGAAAGACCCTGGAAGTTTAACCATACCTTGCACCATTGGGAACTTGACTATAGGCAAGGCCCTTTGTGATTTGGGAGCAAGCATCAACCTGATGCCCTTGTCTATGTTTAAAAAGCTAGGTGGAGGTGAGGTGAAACCCACTAGGATGAGTCTGCAGCTTGCCGATAAATCAATCAGACAACCCTATGGGATCTTGGAAGATGTTCTGGTAAGAGTTGACAAATTTTTATTTCCTGTTGATTTCGTGATTCTTGAGATGGAAGAAGATGCAGATGTCCCACTTCTCCTTGGTAGACCATTTTTGGCCACTGGCGGGCCCTCGTAGATGTTCAGCAAGGGCAGCTAAGGCTGAGATTCCAAGATGAGGAAGTGATATTTAATGTTTTTGAAGCTATGCGCCACCCGAATGACCAAGAAAAATGTTTTAAGGTGGATGTGATTGAAGATTCAGTGCGAGAAATTTTTAGACACAATTTACCCTCTTCTTCTCTAGAGAAGGTAATTGTGAACTCGATTGAGGGCTTGGACGAAAACTTGGGAATCGAAATAGAGGACTGCGTTCGCCAGTTTGAAGCTTCTCAGGTAGAAAAGGTTTTCAAGAGAAAAGAAGAGCTGAATAGGGGGGAAGGTCCAGACAAAGGAACTCCCGAATTGAAACAACTCCCCTCTCATTTAAAGTATGTATTCCTTGGGAGCAATGATCAATACCCAGCCATCATCAGTAGTTCTTTATCTGAGCTGGAAGAGGAAAAGCTAATGAGAGTTTTGAGATTAAATAGAACTGCACTAGGTTGGACTATCTCCGACCTTAAGTGGATTAGTCCAGCTTTTTGCATGCACAAGATCAAGCTCGAGGAAGAGTTCAAGCCGGTGATTCAACCTCAGCGACGGTTAAATCCCACTATGAAGGTTGTGGTGAGGAAGGAAGTGTTAAAACTCTTAGATGCTGGAATGATCTACCCAATCTCAGACAGCTCTTGGGTGAGCCCGGTCCATGTGGTACCCAAGAAGGGGGGCATGACCGTTATTAAAAATGAGAAGAATGAGTTGATCCCTGCCCGCACAGTCACAGGGTGGAGAATGTGTATCGATTACAGGAGACTGAACCAAGCCACTCGGAAGGATCACTTCCCGCTGCCATTCATGGACCAAATGCTTGAAAGATTGGCCGGTCAGGCCTTTTATTGCTTCCTGGATGGATACTCTGGATACAACCAAATAGCAGTAGAACCGGAGGATCAGGAGAAAACTGCCTTCACATGCCCATTTGGTGTTTTCGCCTATCGGAGGATGCCCTTCGGTCTGTGTAACGCTCCAGCAACTTTTCAAAGGTGCATGCTTTCTATATTCTCTGATATGATGGAAAATGCTATTGAGGTATTTATGGATGACTTTTCTGTTTTTGGTCCCTGCTATGATTCTTGCTTGGCTAACCTCAATGCAGTATTAAAAAGATGCATTGAAACCAATTTAGTCTTGAATTGGGAAAAGTGCCATTTTATTGTTCAAGAAGGAATTGTTCTTGGCCATAAAATCTCGTCAAAAGGCATTGAGGTTGATCAAGCCAAGATAGAAATCATAGAAAGGTTACCTCCTCCTATGAATGTAAAAGGGGTGAGAAGTTTTTTAGGACACGCCGGATTTTATCGACGTTTCATAAAAGACTTCTCCAAGATTACAAAACCCCTATGCAATTTACTTGTTAAGGAGAATGAATTTGTCTTTGATGCTGAATGCCTGCATGCTTTCAATGTATTAAAGGAAAAACTGATTTCTGCCCCATTCATTGTCGCCCCTAATTGGGACATTCCCTTTGAACTAATGTGCGATGCTAGCGATTATGCAGTGGGAGCAGTGTTGGGGCAGAGATCGGAGAAGTTTTTTCATGCCATATATTATGCTAGCAAGGTCTTAAATGAAAATCAGGTAAATTATGCAGCAACGGAAAAAGAACTGCTAGCTATAGTATTTGCATTGGAAAAGTTTCGTTCCTATTTGGTCGGGTCGAAAATAATTGTGTTTACTGACCATGCTGCGATAAAATATTTGCTAACCAAGGGCGAGTCTAAGCCTCGACTCCTTAGATGTATTTTGCTTTTGCAGGAATTCGATTTGGAGATAAAGGATAAGAAGGAGAGCGAGAATGTGGTAGCAGATCATCTGTCCCGGTTGGATAATAAGGAAGTGACCGCACGGGAAAAAGAAATTCTTGAAGAGTTTCCCGATGAAAAGCTGTTTGCAATTGAAGAGAGACCGTGGTTTGCTGACATAGCAAATTACAAGGCAGGTGGAACGGTCCCTCAAGACCTTACTCAGCAATGTGTTATCCAAGTATAATGTAAAGCATAAAGTGTCGACACCATATCACCCTGAATGTAATGGCCAAGTGGAGGTATCAAACAGAGAAATCAAGAGGATATTAGAAAAGACAGTGGGGAACGCAAGGAAAGATTGGGCAGTGAAGGTAGACGATACTTTGTGGGCATACAGGACAGCTTATAAGACACCCTTAGGTATGTCCCCTTACCAATTGGTTTATGGCAAACCTTGTCATTTGCCAGTTGAACTTGAACACAGAGCATATTGGGCGTTGAAATACTTGAATTTCGATCCTGGATCAAGTGGGGAAAAGAGAACACTTTAGCTGCAAGGATTAGAGGAGATGCGTTTAAATGCATATGAGAACAACAAGATCTACAAGGAAAAAATGAAGGTGTATCATGACAAACACATTGCAAGAAAAGAATTTCACCCTGGACAACAAGTCTTGTTGTTCAACTCAAGGCTCAAGTTATTTCCAGGAAAATTGAAATCCAAGTGGTCGGGACCTTTTGTTGTCAAGCAAGTAACACCGTACGGAGCAATAGAAGTGGAAGAGCCAAAATCCCAGAGATCTTTCAAGGTCAACGGACAAAGACTCAAGCATTATATGGGTGACAGATTGGAAGAGCCTCAAATGGTTCTCATGCTGAGAGACCCATAAGAGTGACAAAAAGCGTCAAGCTAGTGACGTAAAAGAAGCGCTTGGTGGGAGGCAACCCACTGGTGAGCGCCATTTTTCATTTCCTTGAGCAGGAGGCTCAATTTATTTTACTGTTTGATTCAGACATTTTTACTCGCACTTTTGGTTGTATTTTGCCCTATTTTGGTTTTATTTCGCACTTTGGTCTGTACTTATTATTATAACTTACTCTGTGATATTGGGACACCACTGCCCTATATTTTGTTATTGTTTTGTTAAAGCAGCGTCAATGGTGATGATGTGTGGCATTTGGGGTCGCATGTTTGCATTTTTCCTTTTGACACTCGCACTTCAAGTTTTATCATCAAGTGATAGCAGGGGTCATGACAAACGTTGCGGAAGTTCTTTATCATCTGTGAGCAGCATCTCTCAAGTTACATCTCTATGATCCCAACTGTGAGGTTTGAGCCTAAACACGTTCTTATATATATTGTGTGTATTCCTTGCCTGCATTAGTCTGCAGAACTTGACATTGTGCTTAATTGTTTTTTGCATCTGATTTTCATACACACTGAGGCATTTCTTTTGGCACCCCTGAGCCTTTCAAACCACACCTAATTAATGTTTATCCTCTGCTAGCCCCTCTGAGCCTATTGTTAAAAATTGTATGCTGTTTCTCTGACAATCATAGCCTAGTTAATTCTTAACTTGGAGTTAGGTAACAAAAGCTGTGAGAGTGGGGAAATTTTTAAGTTTCGGGTTGCTCGTGGAATAGCAACATTATAAGTTTGGGGTGGTATACAAGAGAAGGAACAAGAAAAGAAAGAAAGAAAAAAAAATATATATGTATATATATATACATATCAAAAAAAAAGAGAGAAAAATAAATAAGTAAAATCCTTCTCTTGTTTTGTTAAATGCTTTGGGAAAATGGGTGAGTATTGCGTGAAATTGACAAAAAGAGAGGTAGGCCTAACTCCAAGTGCAACCTACTTATCCAAATGTATCCACCTTTACCTAAGCCCCGCTATAACCTTTAAAGTCCTCAAAATGTGTGTATGCATTTCATTTGTCTAGAATGATATAGAACTCTGTCAAGCCTATGAAACGATGATGCAGGTACTGTGAATTGAGTGAATACCCGAAACACCTCAAGAGTGAAACACTGGTGAGATGTGCGTACAGAGAAAACTTGAGGTTCTGTTACCGACTTCCGTTTTCTCGTTTTGTCGCTCCGTTTGATCCCGAACCTTTTCTAATCTCTTTCTCAATCATTTAAAATGAAGTTGCCTTATTAAAAACCGTATTTTGAGCTTGTTCAACTTATGTTTTTGAAAAGAGTCTCGAAAGCATATTTGATTGAAAAACCGAAACCCTAGGATACGAGTGGGTACACCAACCTATGAATTGACTGAATATATATATATATATATATATATATATATATATATATATATATATATATATATATATGTTTATATATGTCAAATGAAAATGATTATAATGCCGGATATTTATGAATTCATCAAAACGGGTTATAAGTCAATAATACGTTAAATATGATTATAATGCCGGAGGTCTAAATTATGAGTTCCTCAAAACGGATTATAGATCGATATGGATATTGTTTATTGTTGACTCTCAATCATATGATGTAAGTTATGTATTTTTAGGACCAATTGTGCAAGTTTTTTTATTGTATCACAGTCATTATCTGGGGATTTAGCCTAGTTTTAGATAATTGTAGTAGGAAGTTCATTTGTAAGTAATTCCTTCACTTTCGGAGCTAAATGGGACTTGAAGACCTCTAAATTGGTTGTGGCATCATTCGGCGAACCAGACACTTGCCCGGATATGCAGCAAAATGGAGGGATTTGATTTCTGTTCAATATCGCGTCGCGACCAGGAGGGTTCGCGACGCGACCAGGAGGAATTTTGCAAGCCAGAACTTTCTGTTTTTTTTTGGCGTCGCGACCAGGTGGGTTCGCGACGCGACCGGGAGCAGTTTTGCGATGCCAGATGCTTCTGTCTTTTGTCGCGACGCGACGGACACGGGCCGCGTCGCGATGGTGCGTGAAAATTAGGGTTTTTAAAGCAGTTTCAGCAATTTTTCAAGGGACTTCGTCTTGGGATCTGAGCCACATTTTGGAGCAGCTGGAGGGTGCGATTTTAGGGCCTTCTCACCACTTGGGAACAAGGGATTGAAGGTTCTAATGTCTTCCTTTATGTTTTTTTTCTACTTTATGTTGGTTTCTACTCTTAGGATGAATTGTAACTAATTTGCTTAGATTAGGGATAGATGAATCTCCCAACTCTATCGTGTGAACCATTGCTCTAGTCAATTCAGTTGTTATTCGATTTGCTCTGTCTAATTACCTATGTTCTTAATGCTTTTCAATTACATATGATAATTGTGATGATCCAGGCTAGTGATTGCATAGGAATATGAATTAGTAGCTGGAAATTGGGTAGTTAGATCACATGCTAGTAATCATCATAGGAATATGTGGTAGCTTATGTGAATTCATTAAAATTCTTAATCTTAATGCGTTACCCTCTGGCATGACTCACCTAAGGAATTAGGGTAACTCTTAGGGTAATAGGGGTCTTGAGGCAAGGAATTGCCCTTGACCTTAATTAGTGAATTGAATCTAGAAATTGAATAATTAACTTGAATTGGCTAAGGTTCATGTGATAGGCGAGGTGAGAGGATTCGATCCCTAGTCGTTTTTCTCGCATTATTAATTCACGTTTGTGTACTGTTACCGATTACTCAAATCACCAAATCTTTACAATCTAAGAATTTACAATTTTGCTATTGTTGTCAACGCGCAATCCCTGTGGAATCGACCGGTTACTTACCGTATTTTATTACTTGCAACGACAATTGGTACACTTGCAAAAAGTCTTAACATTTATCCGATTATTATGTGATAGATCCTTTGGTGATCGAAAAGATATAAATTATCTAACTCTCGAGAAATTGATGCATATTGTAATATGTATTGCGTTGGGTGACGACCCGACAAGTAGTATACTAGGGAGGGTAGTCATGACCCCTTACCTAGGCCCTGAATGTGTTTTGGCGTGGTCAACTCACGGGTTACCGGGATTAGCACTGGATTGCAGTCGGTTTATGCTAAATGGAACACACGATTACCGGGATTAGCACTGGATTGCAGTCGGTACGTGTTAAATATATTCACGAAGTGCGTGGCATTTCGATTGATAAATAAGACATTGTTATGTCAGCTTTTGTTGTAACGGTTTAATAAATTGAACCGAGTGTCAGTGAGGGGGCACGGTAGGACTCACTGAGATAATGTTATCTCACCCTATCCATATTTGTTGTTTTTCAGAGAAGCAGGGAAAAAGAAAGACTATTGTGCACGAGTAGTTGATATACTCTTGGAGGTGCTGAAAACTTAGTCATTTTCTCCTTTGTTCTTTTGTTGTCCTATTGGTTGTATAAACTTGTATTGATTATGAGTTATAAGAACCGTTTTATGTTTCTGTTTGGTATTTGGACTTGGATATTGTAATCCATTCGGTATGGAACCGATAAACTTCTATTTTATGAAGTAATGTTATTTCCGATTATGTTTTATTTCGGAAAAAGTTTGTATGTCCAAAACTTAAACAGGAACTGTGTCCTCTGAATATTCCGCATCTGTGCACTTTCAGTGTCTCTACATGTTAGAAATACTGGGGTCTTACAATATACAAATCATTTCATTTCAACTATTTAATAGAAATTCTCATTAAACCGTAAAATAGCGTTTGGACTCAAAATCGTTTTTCGGTTTTAAGTCTTTTGAAAATTGAAAACGCAACCAAGGAATCCAATACCGAAAACAAGTTCAAAATAATAAAATATCCTATCGTGAGTAGAACACACCGTGATGTCGATTTCGCTAGGAGCTCCCACCGAGACACGGAAAGACCGAAACGTAAAACGTGCGAACGAGAATCGGAAGCACCAACAAAAGTCACAACCGCAAGAATCACTAGGACAGCAACTTGCTTCCACCAAGCCACTGAAACAGCAACTTAGATAGCAATCCTAAGCTTGAACTTTCACCCAAATTCGAAATGTGATGACAGCCCTTCTTCTTTGACAACAAAATGTGATCATGCAAGCCACCACAAGCTCAAAACTTCATTGTCTTCAACCTTGAAGGTTCAAATTCGAAAATGGTGCATAGAGAAAGAGTGAGAATCAGCCCTTGTCCTTGGTACCATTGGATTCAGAATCAAAAATGGAGTAGAGAGAGGTTTAGAAGACTTACATGCAATGACAAGTTGAGAAGCTCTCCTCTCCTCCTCTTCCTCCTCCCTTCGCCCTCTCTCTCTCTCTTTTCTCAACTGTTTTTCTCTTTCTTTTCCTTCAGCTGAAAATGTCCAAGTGAGAGGGTGAGTTCAGGATGAATATGGGCTGGGGGTTTAAATGATGGTGAAAAGACCATTTTGCCCTTGGCCCATAAAATGATAGTTTAGGTGTTGAAGATTCCCCTAGGTACAAAACTTTCTCGATTATTCCGACTCCGACCCGAAGTTCCTCAATTCTTTCGGTTCGTAATTAATTATAACCTTCACGATTATATTTTAATAACTAGAGGTGTGAAAAGACAGATTTGCCCTTTGGCCCCAATTCCTCTTTTAACTATGAATAGGCCATCCTTTAATGGAGAATAGGTTTTCTTGATAATTTTCCCGACATATAAATCCCCAAGACACGACCAATTATTCCCACAAATAATTAATCGGTCTTAGGTATAATAGTACGAGTCTTTAGAAAATTAGGGATGTTACATTCAATAACTACTTCGTCTTTGTTGGCATTAAGGCAACAGATGGATGATAGTAACCACGATATGGTTAATATGCTAACACAACAAATTGGTACAGTATTTAACCCATTGATTCAGAACACAAATGACAGTTACCAAATGTTAGCTACACAAATGGGTCGAATTGCTGATTTCTTTGGCACTCCACCAGTGCACAACCAGCGAATTCCCCAAGTCCAAAATGTTAGGCCTGTTGAATTACCTGTCGAAAGGCCCAACTATGCAATTCCTGTCGATCAAAGACAAATAATGGCTATCGAAGAACCTGTGCCTGAAATGGTATTAGTTAATAGAAACCAAGATGCTGACGAAGTAATAAGACATGTTCAGCAAAACAATTTTGGTAATCAAAATAATTTAGCAAATCTTGTCGAAACAATTTTAGCCCAAAATGGTCTTAACTTAGGCTTGCATAGACCTAATTTTGTATCTCCCCTGTCGGAATATGTGACACAAACAGATTTGCCTAGGGGATGGAAAATCCCTAAATTCACAAAATTTGCTAGAGAAACCAGCGAATCCACTGTCGAACATATTGCGTGATATTTGACTGAGGCTGGTGACATAGCGTAAAATGAGAATTTAAGAATGAAATATTTCTCAAATTCTTTAACAAAAAATGCAGTCACATGGTTCACCACATTACCCCCATATTCCATGTTTAATTGGAATCAATTGGAAAAAGCGTTTCATGAACAATTCTACATGGGCCAATGCAAGATTAGCCTTAAAGAATTGGCAAGTGTTCGACGCAAAATGCCAGAATCAATTGACGATTATCTCAATAGATTTAGACTTCTCAAGGCTAGATGTTTTACTCAGATACCCGAGCATGAGTTAGTCGAAATGGCTGCTGGAGGCCTAGATTATTCCATTGGGAAAAAGTTAGACACTTTACACCTGAGAGACATGGCTCAATTGGCTTACAGAGTTCGACAAGTCGAAAGGCTTAAAGATGAGAAGGCGAGAACTAATCGATTTAATAAAAAGGAAAAGGTTGCTTATGTTAATACTAATGATAGTGACCAAGACTTCGACATATCATATGAAGAGGTCGAAGAAGAGGTTAATATGGCAGAATTAAAGCCCGGACCTCCATATACTTGTAAGTTATTGAGGCCTTCTGATGGGAAAAATCCTGTCGAACCAAAAAATGATAAATATATTGCAAAAATATATACCTTCGACGTCACAAAGTGTGACCAAATATTTGATTTGTTGGTTTCTGATGGCCAGATTTTAGTGCCTAAAGGCCTAAAAATACCACCATTAGAACAACAAAAGAAAAGAGGATATTGCAAATATCATAATTTTTTAGGCCATAACACTTCTCGATGTGTTCTTTTCAGGGACTTGGTTCATAAAGCACTAAGTGAAGGGAGACTAAAGTTTGATGATAAGTCAAAACCTTCAATGCAAATCGACAGCAATCCTTTGCCAACAGCAGAGGCAAATTATACTGAAATTGATATTCTCGTTGTCGAAGCTAGTCAAGACACTGCTGGAAACACCAGTATGTCGAAAAGTGTTGTAAGGTCTGAGACAACTGTCAAAATGGTCACTAAAGACCAACATGAAGATCAAATGCAGGTGGTGTACCCAAAGGCTGAAGAGGAATTGATTGATTTCCTCAATAGGTGCAAAATCAACAATACTGAAGTAATGTTGTTCCTCAGGTGCAGTTCAGTATTTGATAAGGGGGCTACAAAAAGCCTTGAACATTCTACTCCTCAACAAAAGAGAAAGAATGCATGGATTGATAACAGGCCAAAATTTGGCTTTAATCAAAGAGGTATCCCATTCAAAGTGACACCTCCAACTCATAAGGGGGCGAAAACATTTATGCCACCCACAAAATCACCTGTCGAAAGATGGGTGCATTCAGGAGGAAAAGATGCAGGGTACTCTTTAAAAATGGTGCAGGGAAGCTCGAGTGCCATGACCCAGAATAAGACATATGATTCCAGCAAGTATGTCTATAATAAAAATTACAAAGGGAAAAATCCCATGACCAAAACACAATGGCGGAGACATCAACGCCAAATGAAATTTATTGCTGCTGAAAGAAGTGGAAACCCAGCCACCAACAAGGGGAAGCAAATAGCCTCGTCTGTCGAAGTGCAAAGAAAGCCTGCCACAGAGAGGATTTTTCCTCCTCTTACAGTTGTCAAAGAAGGCCTCAACCCAGAAGAAGGCCTTAACCTGGATGACGAAGAGATGGGATCTGACTTTTCTGACTCAGCCTGATTTCGACATCATATGTGTCGTCTCAATACTTCCCATTGAGTTCGACGTGATATCGAAAGTCAACGAAGTCGAGCAAGACTTCGACCAAGATATGGCTAAGCATAAGCCAATTTGCTATTATGTACTCAACAATGGCTGCATGGAAGAACAAAGTGCAGTTTTTGAACACCCAAATGGAGGCATGAAGTACCATTTAAAGCCTTTGTTTATTCAGGCCAAAGTTAATAATGTAGGTGTTAACAAGGTCCTCGTCGACGGAGGAGCTGCAGTGAATTTATGGCTCAACACATGTTGGCAAAAATCGGTAAATCAGATACCGATCTAAGGCCACACAACATTGTTCTCACCAATTATGAGGGCAAATCTAGCTATTCTTTGGGAGCCATAGAGGTGGAGCTGGTGGTAGGAAGTGTTAAGAGATTAACCATGTTCATGGTTATTCCTACCAAGGCCAATTTCAATTTATTGCTTGGTCGAGAGTGGATCCACGGAGTTGGGGCAGTCCCTTCAACACTCCATCAGAGGATTTCCATCTGGAGAGAGGATGGCCTTGTCGAAAACGTGGAAGGTGACCAAAGCTATTTCTTGGCTGAGGTTGACCATATCACCAAACATACTTTTGACAAACAATTGGCGAACATAGCGCCATGTACTCCCTCTAACACAGCATATGTCCCTCAGGACAATATATATGCTTCACTTGATCTACACCCTACCCACGGCTTCATTTGGGAGAGGGAAGTGATTGAAGAATTAACTCGTCCAAGAGGCTTCTGTAAGCCTACAGGATGGGACGGTCCATAGATGTTGATGATGTCTATACCCAACATATGGGATCGAATTACGGCCTATGTGGCCGAAAATAAGCAAAATGCGGCGTTGGAAGCCGAAATAGAACAAATGATGGTTAAACAAACCACAGAAGAACCAATGATGGTAAATCAAACCGCTGAAGTTAACAATGAAGTTAACCTTGAAGATAATATGGTCGAAGGCCAAAGGCTTGACTGCGTCTATGATGACGAGCCTTTAGGTTTTGAAAAAGACCCAATGGGTTCGACCAAGAGGATTCAAGCTCAAGATCCTTTAGAGGAAGTTGATTTAGGAGATGGCTTCATAAAAAGGCCAACATTTATCAGTGCCAAAATCAACAAAGGTTTGAGAGATCGAACCATTGAGCTATTAAAAGAATACAAAGACTGCTTCGCCTGGGACTATAATGAAATGCCTGGACTGCGTCGAGAAGTGGTTGAATTGAAGCTGCTCATTCGACCAGATAGAAAACCAGTGAAGCAAACACCAAGAAGATTTGCACCGCAGATTCTGTCGAAGATAAAAGAGGAAATCGAAAGACTACTCAAAAGCAACTTCATCAGAACTGCCAGGTATGTTGATTGGTTAGCTAATATTGTTCCTGTCATTAGGAAAAATGGAACATTAAGAGTCTGCATAGATTTTAGAGATCTAAATAATGCTACACCCAAAGATCAATACCCTATGCCTGTGGCAGAGATGCTAATTGATTCGGCAGCAGGATTTGAATACCTAAGTATGTTAGATGGATACTCAGGGTATAATCAAATTTTTATTGCCGAAGAAGATGTATCGAAAACAGCATTTCGATGCCCAGGAGCGTTAGGTGTTTATGAATGGGTAGTAATGCCTTTTGGTTTAAAAAATGCTGGTGCAACATACCAAAGAGCAATGAATTCTATGTTTCATGATTTTATTGAAAATTTTATGCAAGTATACATAGATGATATTGTTGTTAAATCTTCGACAGAAAATGGTCATATAGACCATCTTCGACAGTCATTCAAAAGAATGAGAAAATATGGATTGAAAATGAATCCAATAAAATGTGCCTTCTGTGTACGTGCAGGTGACTTCTTGGGATTTGTTGTCCACAAAAAAGGCATTGAAATAAATCAAAACAGGACGAAAGCAATCATGGAAACGAAGGCTCCTTCGACCAAAAAAGAGCTCCAGTCATTATTAGGAAAGATCAATTTCCTAAGAAGGTTCATCTCAAACCTAAGTGGCAAAACTCAAGTTTTCTCGCCATTGCTTCGACTGAAGAAAGAAGACGTGTTCAAATGGGATCCAGAACACCAAAAGGCCTTCGACGAGATTAAAGCTTATCTAGTTAAACCACCTATTTTGTTACCACCTATCAGAGATAAGGTGATGAAATTGTATATAGCAGCATCAGAGCTAACAATAGGTAGCATGTTGGCACAAGAGGATGATAATGGTGTCGAAAGAGCCATATATTACCTTAGTAGAGTTTTAAATGATGCTGAAACTCGATATCATCCAACGGAGAAATTGTGCCTTTGTTTGTATTTCTCTTGTACCAAATTAAAGCAATATATAAAACCAATTGATGTGTATGTTTATTCTCATTTTGATATTATTAAACATATGCTGTCGAAACCTATGTTGCACAGTCGAATTGGTAAATGGGCTTTAGCCCTTTCTGAATATTCATTAACCTATCAACCTTTGAAAGCTATCAAAGGGAAAATTGTTGCAGACTTTATTGTTGACCATTCATTGGTCGAAGTAACAATTAATCATATGAATATTCGACCTTGGACATTATATTTCGACGGGTCAAGCCATAAAAATGGTTCTGGAATTGGAATATTAATTATTTCGCCAACAAAAATACCAACGAAATATAAATTTAAAATTAAAGAACTTTGCTCTAATAATGAGGCCGAGTATGAAGCCTTGATAACATGTTTAGAAGTTTTGCTAGAGCTGGGGGCAAAGGCTGCCGAAATTAGAGGTGACTCTGAATTAGTGGTGAAGCAATTAACTAAGGAGTATAAATGCATTAAAGAGAATTTAATCATATACTTCGTCATTGCCAATGCTTTGTTGAAACGCTTCGACTACGTAAACATTGAGCATATACCTCGAATTGAAAATCACGAAGCAAATGACTTGGCACAAATTGCTTCTGGCTATAGAGTTTCTCCAACAAAACTCAGTGAATTAATAGAGATCAAGGAGAAATTAATTTCGACGGATTGTTCTGAAGATGAATTGTCAATCACAAAACTTGGGGGGGCAGAGTCAGAATTATTATTTCCTCCAAGTGAAAATGGCGAAATTTTTGCCATTGACAATATGTCGAATGATGATTGGCGAAAACCAATTGTCGAATACTTGGAAAACCCAACAGGAACAACAAATCGAAAAACCAAGTATAGAGCATTAAGCTATGTAATTATTGGAAACGAGTTGTTCAAGAAAACCCCTGAAGGAGTTTTGCTTAAATGCCTTAGTGAAAATGAGGCATACTTAGCAACATCCAATACTCATGGTGGAGCTTGTGGGTCTCACCAAGTAGGCCACAAGATGAAATGGCTCTTATTTTGACAAGGAGTATACTGGCCAACTATGCTAAAAGATTGCATAGATTTTGCTAAAGGATGCCAAGAATGTCAAAAACACGCAGGAGTACAACACGTACCTACAAGTGAATTACATTCAATAGTAAAACCTTGGCCGTTTAGAGGTTGGGCCTTAGACATAATTGGTGAAATTAAACCAACGTCGTCGAAAGGCCACTGTTATATATTAGTGGGTATTGACTACTTCACTAAATGGGTCGAAGCTATTCCCTTAGCTAAGGTAGACCAAGAGGCAGTAATGGACTTTATTCAAAACCATATTTTATATAGGTTTGGGATACCAGAAACCATTACCACAGATCAAGGCTCAGTTTTTACTGGTCGAAAAATGGTAAATTTTGCCTGTGAAAATGGATTTAAGTTATTAAGTTCGACACCATATTATGCTCAAGCAAATGGTCAAGTCGAAGCAGCCAATAAAATTATCATTAATTTGATTAACAAACATATTGGGCAAAAGCCTAAGAATTGGCACAAAACTCTTGATCAAGCATTATGGGCTTGTCGAAATTCTCCTAGAGAATCAATTAACACTACTCCATTCAAACTCACCTTTGGGCATGATGCAGTATTACCTGTCGAAATATATCTACAGTCAACCAGAATTCAAAGGCAATTCGAGATCCCATCAGATCATTATTGGGATATGATTTTAGACGAATTGGTTGATTTAGACGAAGAAAGGTTATTTGCATTAGATATCCTTACAAGGCAGAAAGAAAGAATAGCTAAAGCCAACAACAAAAAGCTTAAATCAAAAACTTTTGTCATTGGGGACTTTGTGTGGAAAGTTATCCTACCTATGGACAAAAAAGATAGAGCCTTAGGTAAATGGTCACCAAATTGGGAAGGGCCATTTAAAATTTTACGAGTTTTCTCAAACGGTGCTTATGAAGTCGAAGAGTTAAGCGCTGATAATCGAATTTTGCGTATAAATGGCAACTACTTAAAAAGATATAAACCAGTGTTGCAAGAAATTAAAATAACGCAAAATTAAGAGAACGGGAGAATATAAACATGGCACTCATGCCAAAGAATATTGTCGAAATACAAATTGAGTAAAATGCTGTCAGAATACAAATTGAAAATTAAATTACAAAAGAAACTTTAAGCCTCTCAAAGGCTGCTCTGGCATGCCTCAATCTAGTATTTAAGAGGGATTCTTCCTCAGTTAGCCTCTTAACTTCCTCATCATGTCTCTGAACCCTCTCCAAGTGTTCGATAGCCAGGGTTCCCTCAGATCGAAGTGCATTCTCTAAAGGAATTGAAGATCTCTGTTGAACAGAAATTTTCTTCTTTTCTTCCGCTTCAATCTTCGACTGCAACTCCTTGATTTGAGCCTGGTATGTTGAAATGTTCGCATCACAGTCAGCTATCTCCTTAGAATTAGTAGCTGCTTGAATTTCCAGGGTCGAAATCTTGCTTTCTGAGGCTTCGACAGCGGCACTTTCTTCTCTCAGAAGCTCAAGCTCACGCTCCTTGTTCACAACAGTGCTCTTCCTTTTCTGTATATCTCTGGAAATCTGCTCCAGTAAAGGCTCAAATTCGACAATGAAGCATAAAAGAGAGTCACTGGAGCCAGAATTATTAAGTTTGTTGAGCAAAGATTTGAGTTTGTAAGAGAGCATATGATCTGCTTCGATAGCCTTGAACAGATCTACCTCAAAGAGGGATGCTTGAAGTTCTCGAATCAGATCTTCTTTGGGACCTCCAGAGGAATCGCCAACAGAGGCAGTCGAAACACTTGGCTTATTTTCTGTTGAGGATAAACCACTCACCATTCGCTTGAAAGCCTCAAGAGGGTCTTTACGTTTTAGATCCAAAAGCTCTTGTTCTTGAGGGCTCAAAGTGGTGTCATGTGTAGAAGGCACAGAGCGTGGAGGATTAGCTGCCTCAAGGGATTCACTTTTCCCTTCATTGTTACCGTCGTCTTCACTCTCCTCCTCGTTGTACTCTTGTTCTTCCATGTTTGGAGAAGAAGATATGCTGATCTCAGCTCCACTTTGGCCAGCATCAAGGCTTTCATCGACGTCCATAGCAGGATGCTCTGGGCCATAATCAGAAACTTTCTTTGCAGTTTCAGCAAGAGGAGTTGTTTTGACCGGCAGTGTAGCTTCGACAACAGGTGTTTTCTCTTTTTCTTCGACACCTTCTCCAGCAGTAAGTATTTTTGAAGGGGAGTGAGTGAAGGTAGGCGTAACCTGCTTTGTTGGGATTTCAAGGTTAACAGTTTCAGTTCCCTAAAAAATGAAGCAAAGTGAGTATTATCACAGATAAATAAAATTTTCGGAAAAGATATAAGCTTCAATCAATCACCTTAGCTTTGATGTTTTCGACTAAAGAGTGTGCACTCTTGATTTTCTTGATAAGCCTTCTTGGAGATTTTTCTTCTTTTTGCTGTCTTTCGACAGAAGCTTGCTGAGAAACAGTTTTAGAGGCATCTTGAGAATGTTTTGTCTTTCTCTCTCTTTCTGCTTCAGGAACTTGAACCTTGACAGGCTTAGTCTTGAGTAGTGGTGTCTCATCAGACTGAAAAACGCAACAATCATATAAGCATAAGCAGGAAAAAGAGAGTAAATATAAATAGGCAAGATTTTGAGAGTTTCGACCTCTGAATCGCTCACAACTCTTGGTTTAACTATTCTTGTTTTCTTTGGATTGGAAGTTAAGGAACTGCTTGTTCTTTTTCGACTCTGCAAAACAGATAACCGATCAGTCGAAGAGTATAAGGAGATGATACAAAGAGTAAATAAAGAGGTACTCACTTTTTGTTTTTCTTCTTGAAGAGGTTGTTTTCTTGTTGACGAAGCTTCAACATCTTTTTTCTTCTTCTTCGTTGCTGCGCCATCTGTCGAAGACGATGTGATAGGAACAGCTACAAATATTCGACAAACAAGTGTTAATACAAAATACACAAAGGAGAAATTTATTTTTCCCTAAGAAGTCTTGTGAATCACCTTCTCTAATGGAGGACAAGATTCGAATATGTTGAATATCTAAATGAAGATGACCATCAAAAGTGTATATGTCCTGCTTAGTCGAAACTACTTTCTCAGCTGTTTTATTCGAAAAATCGAATAGCGCCTTAGTAGAACCACATACAAACCATTCTGGAATGGGTGACCAAAATGCCAGAGCCAGTTCACAGGTTGGTAAAGGTGGAAATTTAATTTTGTTTTGTGTTAAAGCAAAAAAGTATTTATCGGGTACATAAGGTGGAAAAATCATAGTTGGAATTTTATCAAGGATTTTTTGTTTAAAAACCTTTACAGCTTGAGAAATAGTTCGACGAAGATTAGTTGGATCATATACAGTTTCGAAGTATTGTTGAAATGCTCGAATTTCTTGAATATGTATACCTTTTGACTTGGTCTTCTTTTTCTGCGAAGAAGGAAAAGCAGATATTAGTTTGACTAATAGAGTAGCCTCTTCGACACCAGTGAACTTCCTGGTGAGATACTCTGTCCACCACTGAGAAAATTTGTGGGTATAGGAGAAAGTTGGCTCAAAAGGGAGGGGAGTAAAATGAAAAGAATCATCAAAAAAATTGTTGAGGCGATTTATCCATTCCTCCTCATTCTCAGGAACCAACAGTTCCTTCTTAGACCTGAAAAAAGGGCTAGGTCGAAGTTGACACAACCCAAATTGTCGTGCATGTAAACTAGGATGATATGGGAATACACCAAATTGGTTTGATGATTTCCCAGGAGAGATTCGGGATGATAACAATTGGGGAGTTAAAAATGCCTTCCAAATTTGATTAGTCTCTTGCTCTTCATCAGGGTTATTAGCAGGGAATTCCCTAGTGAACCAAGGTGGTCCATAAGTTCTTCCAGCAAAAGGAGCCATGGAAGGAGAAAATTCGATACAATTCAAAAACATGTCGAAAGCTTGTGAAAAAAGATCTTCGACAGACACTCCTATTTGTTTAGGTTTTAACAAAGCAAGTCGTACACCTTCGACCCCTCTGTTAGAAACTACATCGAGGTATTCATCAGGGATGTACATTGTTAATTTTGAATTGAAAGTGGCAATGAGCCACAATTGAAACAACCAAATTGGTCCAGAGACCAAGTATTTTCCTTCTGGTTTAAGTCCTTTCAAATCAATAACCCCTTGTCTCAAGCTATCAAAAAGAGACCCTAAAATAAGGGCGGCCAAGTTGATGTTTCGACATTGATGTAATTGAATGGCCAGGGGGATGTACATCTTAGCCACTTGAAGTGACGAAGAACAGAATACATAGAAGGATAACCAGAAAGTAAGAAAAGCAACGTGCTCTTCATCGGAAACATCCTTCGACCCGGTAATTTGTTTCTCTTCAATATACCCTTTAAAGCTGGCTTTCTTGAAGTCAAATTCACAATCAGTACGGGTAGCAGGGTCGAAAATTTCCCCTAACGGTTTCAAACCCGTTATAGCTGCCACATCAAGCAAAGTGGGGGCAAGCATGCCGCACTTTAAATGAAGACTATTAGTGGTGATGTCCCAAAAATGTAGAGCAGAAAGAAGCATCGGGCTTTGATACTTAGGCCCATATCTTGAGATTTGAATCAGGTCGAAAATTTCCTGATTCTTCCAAATATCTCCTTTCTTCGACTCAATCTTGTTAAGCCAGTCGATATAGAGTGTGTTTTTCTCAGTTGGTGGCGAGGATCTAAAAACCCTATTCGGGTTGCTCATGAAATCCATCACATGTGGACCCTCACTAAAGATCCTGGGGCTGAGTCTATGGTAACTAGGGAAAACGTCCCTAATCTTAGGTGAATCATCATCAGCAAAAGGAAGGGGGCCTAAAAATGCATGTTATGAAGGTTTAGAGAAGGGGATAAGTACCTGAGACCGGTAAATTTGTGTTTCCTCCAAAGTGAGAGCAGGTTCAGAAATAAGGTTTTTCTTCTCAGAGGTTACAGTAGGAGGCTTTATGGTGGAAGAAGACGCCATTGTTAGAAACAGAAAGCTAGTGGAGAAATAGAAGCACTTCGTAGTGTTTGTTTGTTTCGTGAAATGAAGAAGAAGAAGAAGAAAACACAATACTTGCAGAAGAAGGTTTAATGGAGGTTCGCAGAGAAGAAGAAGATGAAGATTCTGAAAAAGAAAAATGAAAGGGTACAGCTTCTTTTTATAGCCGTTTTACCACGTTTTAATAAAAAATAAAGAAGAATAAAATATGTGTTAGACAATAGTATAACCTTAGAGGGGGGGTGAATAAGGTTATGTGTAAATCTTGGATTCTTTTCAAAATAAATGATAAGTTTGTTTAAATCAAATGCGGAAAAAGAGATTTGAACTTATCAGATATATGCAAACAGGCAGATCAGGCTCAATGAGATATTACTCTATATATAGAGTAATAGTGTAGTAAGAAAAAATTACACTGCAAAAAGAACATGTATCCTATATACTATCATTTCACTCATGCGGAAAATGACTTAGTTTTTTGATAGTAAGTCATTTTGATAGTAAGGAAGATCTTCCCTAAAACTAAGTCATTTTGATAGTAAGGAAGATCTTGCCTTGCAAGGAGATCTTGCCTTGCTTCCATTAGTTTTAGGGACTAATTTGACCAACAAAAAATACATTTGAGGACCAAAATGACTAACAAAAGACACATTCGAGGACCAAAATGACTTACTAAAGAAACACTTGATGATGTGTTTTCAATTTCGATAAGTTCAGGGACTATAATATAATGATAACGTCTCACACATTTAAGGACCAAAAAGATGATTGTTTACACAATTAGGAAATATAAACCAAACAAAATGTTTTTTTTATCTAAACAAATTTGTTTGGTCAAACAAAATCTAAACAAATTTGTGGGGGAAATTTCTAATTTTCGTACCATGAAATATTGTTTCTGGGTCACAGAGCATTTGGTGGACACAAGAAATATATAACACCAAACAAAAGACACGTGCTCCCATATTTTCTAAATTCTTCACTTTCTGAAGAAGAATTCCACAAGATCATCAAGGAATTGCACCAAGACTCATTGGGGCAACCAGAGCTCAAAAGTAACAAGGCTGGAAGGGATGTTACTAAGTATCCTATCCCTGAGTGCATGTGCAATGACTCACATTCTCAATCCTAAGTTTCAAATCAACACAAAAGCTTCTAACATGAAGAAAGTTACTCAACAACTTAACAAGAAAAGTGATTGCTATTTCTAGCAGGTTTTTGCTTTTCGATATCCCTTTGAAACTACTTAAGGGAAATCATGGGACTTCTTTCCATATAGCAACATTCTTTACACTCCCCCTGGTCTCATATATAAGAGAAGAATACAAGTTTAGTTTCATTGAATAACTAATGTATCTTATCTATAGATCAGATACATAGATCAAATACATCAGTTATTCAATGAACCTAAAACTACATTTTCTTATACATAGGATCAAAGGTAGTACATATCTTGACAATGTCAAGCACACCTCTCCCTGCAGGTGTATTCCCATCAATCATTACCTATATGTTTATGATATCTTTGTAGTTTTCCATCATCGGTCAAAATATAGATTTAAAGTAATACACGATAGCAGATCATTTTCTGATTCTTTCGGTACTTTAGACATAAGTGAAATGATAGTATATAGGATACATGTTCTTTTTGCAGTGTAATTTTTTCTTACTACACTATGAATACTTGGGCTAAGGCCTATGAATACTTGGTCAGAACTTGGGCTAAGGCCTATGAATACTTGGGCTTCTCCCTAGTTTCATTCTCAATGGTTGAGAACAAAGAGCCCAATATCCACTTATAATCATCCATTCTTTTAGGCATAACAAAAGATGGATATTTTTCTTTCTGACTCTTCATCACTAGACATTTCTGAGTCTTCAGTTTCAATTTCTTCTGCGTATTCCTCATCAGATAGCCATCTGTCACACCTTCTTACTTTCACCAATCTTCTTTTACCAAGCTTCAAATCATCTTCATCAACAGTTTCTTCTCCTATTTCAACTCCATCATTGAAATTTTTAACCATAATTTTTTTCTTAGGCCTCCCTCTTTTTTTCCCAGATTTAGACCTATTACGTTTACTTGTGGAATCTTTGTGGTTCTTCTGTGTGTTGTTTCCATCCACACCACCCACTGTTGGGAGTTGTTCAAACCCATCATCTAGGTCAACTTCATCATCAGAGTCAGGTACTTTTCTAGTTCCAAACCTTACATTTAAAGCACTATCATCACTATTACTTCCTAAGTCAGCATCACCATCATTTTGGACCTCACCATCAGTTTGGGCCTCACCATCATTTTGGGCCTCAACATTTTGGGCTTCAACTTCAGGTTGGACTTGGGGTAGATACTCAATCAGGGGTATATAATTTGCTCGTGACACGGGATGGATAAGGTAGAAGTCAACGTTCCCATTTGACTTAGACAAATTTATCATTTCCATAGCCCCAACATCATCCACTAATTATGTTTTTACCCCATTTGCTTCATAAAACATGCTAACTACTTCTAAATATCCCATGTCCTTACAAATGCCAAGTATTTCAAAGTAGGACCACTTATCAGCGTCACATTCCCAATTAGCCACTTCCCCCTTCATATATAGACATCTGTGGGTCCACAAATTGACCACAGTGATGAACATCAACCAGAAAACTATCCATTATAACCTGTTCAACCCAAAAATAACCCCACAACCTTCAGTTTTTTAATTGTAACACAAAGACAAAACCTTAAACCCCGCCATTCAGTTAAAGGGACCACAAAGACAGACAAACATGGTAAAGGGACCGCATACCAAAAGTGACCTAGATGCAAACAAAAAACAACCAAAACCCTAAACCCCACCACTAAAAACATGCGATTTATTAAATAACCTAATCAGACAAACCCTAATAAAGAAAGTCTTTTACTACAACAATCAAGAAAAATCAACCATACAAAACTTAAAACTCACCTTTTCAGAATCGCAATCACAATCTCCCAGAAAATGATTTGTTCTTCTTCTTCTTCTTCTTCTTCTTCTTCTTCTCTGTTCGCGTTTCTTCTTCTTCTTCTACTCTCGCTTCACGTTTCTTCGCAATCGCAATCGCACTTGACGTTTCTTC
The DNA here is from genome assembly GCA_039519185.1 of Astragalus membranaceus. Classification (NCBI taxonomy): domain Eukaryota; kingdom Viridiplantae; phylum Streptophyta; class Magnoliopsida; order Fabales; family Fabaceae; genus Astragalus; species Astragalus membranaceus. The sequence goes on along the minus strand of CM076848.1, from coordinate 157,715,522 downwards.
GCAATCGCACTTGACGTTTCTTCGCAATCGCAAGCTTCACGTTTCTTCTTCTTCTCACTTGACGTTTCTTCTTCTTCTCTCTTCACGTTTCTTCTTCTACCCCATTTCTCTGTTCTCTATTCTCTGTTCTCATGCTTCCAACGATGATTTTTTGTTAGGGTAGAATTGATTTTGTGAAACAAGAGTTAAAGTATCAATTTGTTACTGTAAAATATTTTTTAGTCCACGTAGGTTTGGATTTTGACACGTAGGTTAGTTATTTAACACGTAGGATAGAAGTTTGCCACGTAGGTAAGAGAGGAGCATCTGATCAATTTTTGGAACGGAGACTAACAGTTTAGGCTAATTTTGCTTAAAATTTGAAAGATAAAGGACTTATGTGGGACAAAAAAAACATAAAGGACTAATTCGTTACTTTAAATAAAGATAAGGGACCCCGGGAACACATTGGAAACAACCAAATGGGTTGGGGTATAAACCTTGTTTGAGTTTTAGTAGAGATTATAGGAGAGAGAGTGAAGGGATTTTTAAGGATAGGAAAAAGTATCTTTTGGTTGTTGTTTCTGGAGGAATGAATCAACCAAGGAATCAAATTGTTGATGCTGTTGTTATTGCTAGGATTCTTGGTGCTGCTTTGGTTGTTCCTATTTTGCAAGTCAATGTCATTTGGGGTGATGAAAGGTAAATAAATAAATACAAATGTTATTTATTCTTGTCCTTACTCTTATGATCAATTTTGGACTAATGAATGATTTAGTTAAGATTAAATTCTTATACTTGCCTAATTAGTTGGTTAATGTTGGTTTATTTTTTCCCTTTATTATTAAGTGCTAGAAAAGAGTCTTGTGTTTTGTGGGTTTGATGGTTTTTTTCTTCATTCTAATTTGTAAAGTTTTAATTTGTTTTGTTTGCAGTGAATTTGGTGACATATTTGATCTAGAACACTTTAAAACAGTTCTTGCTAATGATGTTAGAGTGGTTTCAGCATTGCCATCAACACACTTAATGACAAGGCCAGTTGAGGGAACCTCCACTTCATGTCACTCCAAGTTGGATTCATGCAAGATATCTCAAAAGAGTAAGCGTTTTGTTTGGTTCTGCGGTGATGAGAGTCAATAGGTTAGCTTCTCTAGATTTTGAGTTCTATAGTGTTTATTTGTGGAATAATTTCACAGAAATTAATATAAAAAGAAGCTATCCTTGTCCCTACTAGTTTATTGCCAGCAATTGTTGAGTTTGGGTAGCCAATAAATATATAACCTTTTTTTTATATATTTATCTGGTTTGGAAAAAGTAATGGATGTTGATATTGTTGAGCAAGACCTTTCACTTTTCTCTAATTATAATACTTTTTGTACTATACAGCTCAATAAAGAAGGTGTTTTGCTTTTACGTGGCTAGGATTCAAGATTATCAAAGGATCTTCCTTCTGATCTTCAAAAGCTCAGATGCAAGGTATTGCAAAGTCTAAAAGGAAAATCAAAACTATACCATGAAAAAAGATAGTACTAGAACTAACCCTTTAGAAGAATTTATGTATACGTAGAGGTGTCAATTTTAGCTCAGCCCAATAAGTGTCAATTTTAGCTCAGCCCAATAGGTCGTCTTGATGGCTCAGTGTTCTGGGTTGGGCTCAGAAAATAGAGGTCCAAAACAAATCAGGTCATTCTGGTCCAGCCTAGATGGCCCATGGACTGAAATGGGCCCACTTGTTTATGTTTTTTTTTTGTGTTTTTCAATGTTAGAAAATTGGTTGGGCCGGCCCGATCCGTTGGTCCAGTGTTTTGGATTAGTCTAAGCTGCATAAAACACAGCCCAGTAGATAAATGGGTTGACCCAACCCAACCCATTTTTACAATTTGGCCCATTGTTCCAAGTTGGGCTAAGTTGGGCGGCCCAGTTTGACAGTATATGACAAGTGATTGCAGATTATGAAAATTCTTTTCTCATCTTATCTTTCAGGTTGCTTTTAATGCACTAAGGTTTGCTGAGCCAATTGAGAAACTTGGTAACAAGATTATAGAGAGAATGCACTGCTCTTCATTTAAGAATGGAAAAGGATGTTTGGGTTAGGACTGGTTGCCACCCTGGTTTGAGTCCTGATTATGATGAAATTGCAAACAATGAGAGGATACAAAGACCAAAGCTCTAAATTGGAAGATCAAACATGACTTACCACGAAAGAAAAAGGGCTGGTCTTTGCCGTTTGAATGCTATGGATGTTACTAGGTAAATACACATTCATCTTGAAAGTCAAGTTACACCTACCATGATTTTTTATTGGTTAAGTGCATTACCAATTATTGGTTGAGTGTAAACAATATCCAAGTTTTAATTAGTGATCACGTCGTGATCCTTGATATTGCGGAGAATCACAGTCAAATATGGTTTCAATCACAATCGTGTTGCAGTTGCAGAGATATTAAAAACGTTGATTTCGTGGCTCTGGTCGCGGTCACAGACCTTTTTTAAAAACTCAAAACATGATCTCCTGATACATGTTATGGTTACATTTTTAGGCTACTGAAGGCTCTAGGAGCTCCAAAAACTGCAAGAATTTATTGGGCTGGTGGGAAACCACTAGGTGGAAATGAAGCCTTGCTTCCATTAGTCAGAGAGTTCCCTCATTTTGATAGTAAGGAAGATCTTGCCTTGCAAGGAGATCTTGCCTTGCTTCCATTAGTTTTAGGGACTAATTTGACCAACAAAAAATACATTTGAGGACTAAAATGACTAACAAAAGACACATTCGAGGACCAAAATGACTTACTAAAGAAACACTTGATGATGTGTTTTCAATTTCGATAAGTTCAGGGACTATAATATAATGATAACGTCTCACACATTTAAGGACCAAAAAGATGATTGTTTACACAATTAGGAAATATAAACCAAACAAAATGTTTTTTTTATCTAAACAAATTTGTTTGGTCAAACAAAATCTAAACAAATTTGTGGGGGAAATTTCTAATTTTCGTACCATGAAATATTGTTTCTGGGTCACAGAGCATTTGGTGGACACAAGAAATATATAACACCAAACAAAAGACACGTGCTCCCATATTTTCTAAATTCTTCACTTTCTGAAGAAGAATTCAACAAGATCATCAAGGAATTGCACCAAGACTCATTGGGGCAACCAGAGCTCAAAAGTAACAAGGCTGGAAGGGATGTTACTAAGTATCCTATCCCTGAGTGCATGTGCAATGACTCACATTCTCAATCCTAAGTTTCAAATCAACACAAAAGCTTCTAACATGAAGAAAGTTACTCAACAACTTAACAAGAAAAGTGATTGCTATTTCTAGCAGGTTTTTGCTTTTCGATATCCCTTTGAAACTACTTAAGGGAAATCATGGGACTTCTTTCCATATAGCAACATTCTTTACACTCCCCCTGGTCTCATATATAAGAGAAAAATACAAGTTTAGTTTCATTGAATAACTAATGTATCTTATCTATAGATCAGATACATAGATCAAATACATCAGTTATTCAATGAACCTAAAACTACATTTTCTTATACATAGGATCAAAGGTAGTACATATCTTGACAATGTCAAGCACACCTCTCCCTGCAGGTGTATTCCCATCAATCATTACCTATATGTTTATGATATCTTTGTAGTTTTCCATCATCGGTCAAAATATAGATTTAAAGTAATACACGATAGCAGATCATTTTCTGATTCTTTCGGCACTTTAGACATAAGTGAAATGATAGTATATAGGATACATGTTCTTTTTGCAGTGTAATTTTTTCTTACTACACTATGAACTTGGTCACGGTCAGAACTGTTTTGTCTCTTGCTCTCACCTTTGGATGGACTATACAACAGCTTGATGTTCATAATGCCTTCCTTAATGGCACCCTTCATGATGATGTGTATATGGCTCAGCCTCCGGGGTTCTCCAACAATGACAAAAGTATGGTTTGTAAACTCAACAAAGCTATCTATGGCCTTAAACAAGCCCCAAGGGCTTGGTATGAGAGTCTTACCAAAACTCTCATTACCTTTGGGTTTGTCCAATCTAGGTGTGATGCCTCCCTTCTTACTTACAAACGTGGTGGCCAATCCATCCTAGTTTTGATATATGTGGATGATATCCTTGTTACTGGATCATCCACTGCCCTTGTTCAATCAGTCATTACCAAATTGAATGCTGCATTCTCTTTGAAACATTTGGGTGCTCTTGATTATTTCCTCGGTATTGAATGCAAGCATCTTCCCTCGGGTGATATTGCCTTATCTCAAGCTAAGTACATTAGGGATATTATTCACAAAGCTGGTATGGATGGTTGTAAAAGCATCAGCACTCCTCTTCCCACCAATCTCAAGCTGTCAAAACATGGCACTGGCTTGTATGAGGATCCTGTTCTATATCGAAGCATCGTAGGTGCCCTTCAATATGCTACTATTACAAGGCCGGAACTTGGTTATGTTGTCAAAAAAGTGTGCCAATTCATGGCACAACCCATTCAATCGCATTGGACAGCAGTTAAGAGGATTATAAGGTACCTCAAAGGCACAATTGACATTGGTCTTACATTTGTTAAAACTACTGCAGCTTGTCCTCTCTCTATCCGAGCCTTCTGTGATGCTGATTGGGCTTCGGACATTGATGACAGACGATCAACCTCGGGTGCTTGTGTGTTCTTAGGCCCCAATTTAATCTCATGGTGGTCTCGCAAACAAACTTTGGTTGCTAAATCATCAGCAGAAGCTGAATACCGAAGCCTGGCTCTTGTTGCTGCAGAAGTTTTATGGATTCAGTCTTTACTCCATGAGCTTCAAGTTTCCTTACCTACTCCTGTTATTTTTTGTGATAATCAAAGTACAGTTGCCCTCACTCATAACCCTGTGCTCCACTCTCGGACAAAACATATGGAACTAGACATTTTCTTCGTTCGTGAGAAAGTTTTGAACAAATCTCTTCTTGTGGAATACATTCCTGCTCAAGCTCAAGTTGCAGATATCTTAACAAAACCTCTGTCAAAGAATCTGTTCTGTTACTTTCGAGAGAAGCTCAGAGTGTTCCACACCTCTGAGCTTGTGGGGGGAATGAAGGATGTAATAGAAATATAAATCTGGTTTCTGTTGTATCTGATATATAGTGCAGTACTATTCTGTATCTATCTTAATGCGTACTGCTGTAGTCCTTTAGTTAGCTGCAGAATTAGTTAGTTAAATAACTAATTCTGTTAGGTTGTTAGTCTATCAGTTAGAATGCTGTTATTCTAACTGTTACTATCAATTCTATAAATACCTTGTATCAACTCTATTCTAATTCAATGAAATATTCAAAGATTCACAAAATACGATATTCTCTAGATTCTACAGCAACCTTTCAGATTCTCTCAACTTAAGTGCCAGCGACACACTTTTTTATGCTCACTTTTTAATACTCTCCTATTGATGAATTGATGAATATGTTTAGAATTTTAGCATCAAATTGGAAGAAAAAGATACAAAATTTATTCGTGGGAGGTCACATATGGATGGAGAGCACAGGCCATTATAAAGGTAGCATTGCTGCATTATTAGTCAAACATGGGATTTGTGAAAATCCAAATTCACTTGGTCATCAAGCTGCAAACAAAGGCTAAGCATATAATGGAAGTGGAGGCCTTGCTAAAAGCAAAAGAGAGATTTTCTCAAGAATAAAGAGTCTTCTAAAGACGTGACCAAGGACTGCACATGATGAATTTGAAGCACATAAGATCTACACAAAGAGAAAGAACCACACACAGACAGATTAGGATTTAACTTTATAGTGTTTAGAATTTAATTGTAAAGTAGTTGTTCTTGTATAATGTGATTGTAATAATTTCATCATCCTTGTATCAATTACCTAGTTGGCATTGAGTAAATCCAATCTGCCATTTGTCAAAAGGCTATGTGCTCAAATGGAATTGAACATTCGGCAACTTAGATTTGAAGCAAATATTAGGAAACATTTAAACAAAAGTTGAAAATAAACTATATCTTAAACATATCATCTAGCTTGTTGAAAGATTTGTCCTAACAAAATAGCTTTCATTATAGTACATCAAACCCTTTGAGGACCCTTGATTCCAATATCTTGACGAAAGCGCTGCACTGCAGATTCTCTAGATAGTATGTTGAGAAGGGCTATTTCTTCTATGCATCTATTACTCACAGAAAGTAGTAACCCTTGGGTTCTTTTGGTATCAACTGGAAAAATAACAACAATAAGTCCATCAAGTTACCAATCAAGTACAAGTAAATAGGAAACCAATTCGCATGTCAACATCTTTAACACTTCAAAGACAATATCTTACACACCAAACATATACATACAAGGAAATAGGATGTTGAAAATTAAAACTAGATATTCTAATTCTAATCAATTAAATAAAATAAAATGTTTCAATCGAAGAAAAAAGCCAATGCAATCCAAAAAAAACCAACAGGAGACGATTTTATAAATGAATATTATAAAATAGGTTTTAATAAGAAAAAGAAAGAAAACAAAAGGTAGAGGATAAGCAAATAAAGAAGACTACAAAACACCACGTTGCTTTTTAAATAAAAAAATAGGTTTTTAATAACAAAGAAAGAAAGTAAATAAAGAAGACTACAAAAGAGTAAATAAACAAACACGTGCGAAACAGAGGACAACAAGAAAGAGCGTAAGGAAGAGCACGCTGTAAACATAGTATTTACTTGATGAAGAAGACGCACAGTGCTAAAGATAATTGTGCGTTGGCTTTAAAAAAAGGTTAGGCTTGTAATTTAGGTTTTTTTTTATGTTTGATGGGTTTTTAACAAAACGGGTCAAAATTTGGTGCACCCGACCCGGCGCGAACTCGTTTGTTACGCAAAACTCGCAGCGATCTCACGAGTTTGCATCTGATCCCACCGATCTCACCAACGAGTTTGCAATTTACGATTCTATCTAAGCTCAAACACGGAATGGCCTTGCAAGATCGCAAACTCGTACGATCCCACGAGTTGGATCGCGAGTTTGTCTACCATGGTGGGAACTGAAGGTGACCATCTAGAACCTACAAGTCTAGCTACGTTCCTTCAATGATTCAGAATCATAACTTGACCTTATTCTTGGAGATTTGGCTTTTGATCTCAATATCAGGAAAACCAAAAGTGGAATTGGCAATTGGACACAGCAAAAATGTTTTTTGATGATACCAAGGAATCTTAAAATAATAATGAGCCTTAGATACACTAATTTTTGCAAATTTTCCAGATCTGCATATTTAAAACTCATTATTGGCATCCACATTGCATTAAACATTACTTTTTTTTTGACAAAAAATGCCCTAAATCCCCAAATCTGGAAATCTTCTTTTCCATCTTCCTCATCTCCTTAACAACCCCATCCATCCAGAAATCTCCCCTTTCTCCATCATTCCTTCTCCTTGTTTTTGATAATGGCAAACACATATCAAAACCTTATTTTGTGTTTATGTCAAAAAACCAGATTTCTCCAAATCAAAATCCCAAATCATTCAAGTACTCCTCACTCCATTTTCTTTATTAATTTTGCGTTCCTTCTTTTCCCACATTTTGTCTATATAGCACAGATCTAACAACAACAACAAAAATAAGGAAAAGGCTAAATTACCTTTTCCATCCCTTTCCCTAATTTTTGTTTCTCAGTTTTATCACTGTTTATCTCCCCAAATTTGTTCATCTCTGCACTTTGCTTGTCTTCCTTATATGGGTAAAAAATAGATCCCAACCCAACAAGAACAAAGCATTGTTAGCAATTGAACTGTGATTTTGTGCACAAAATCACTAAGTGGAATAAGGAGGACTTTTGAAGACTGCAAACAAATTTCATATCCTATTGGAGAGTTTCAAGGTTCTGTATTTTGAGAGGGGTATATCAATGGACAAGGGTTTCAGAGATGAGTGGTGGTGAGATGAGGTTTATGGTGTTTCAAGTGTAACAGTAGCCACAAGGTTGTTGCCGTAGAAAATGAAGAGAATAATCAAGGAGATGAATGGTAGATAACAGAATCCATGGACAGATTAATATGATAATAGGCTCTTCGAGAGGCCTAATCTCTCCCAAGTTCTTGAGCGATTCGAGGTGCTCAGGGCCTCCCAAAGGAATACAATTCCAAATATAAACTTGCCTAATTCCCTAATGATTAAACAACACAATATATACAGCACAATACAATAAAACAGTTACTGGACAGGCACAGCAGTGGCGCCTAATCATCAGGCGCCTGGCAGTTACTGGACACTGGGCAGAATCTGGCGCCCTTGGCGCCCTGGACAGTTATTTCTTCTGGACAAGTGTTGGCGCCCTAGCTCCCCCCTGCACTAGACACTTGGCACAGTTATTTCTTCTGGACAAGTGTTGGCGCCCTACCTAGCTCCGCCCTGCGCTAGACACTTGGCATGATCTGGCGCCCATAGCGCCCTGGCAGGATCTGGCGCCCATAGCGCCCTGGCAGTTACTGGCGCCCATGGCGCCTTGGCAGTTACTGGCGCCCAGGCAGTTACTGGCGCCCAGGCAGTTACTGGCGTTGTGCAGAAACTAGCCCCCTTGGCGCCCTTCAGCCACTTCTCTTTTTTTCTTTCTCACATAAACATTCTGCCAGCGCCTATCAATGAAGAATACCCCAATAGTATGGGTTTTCTGGGTTCTCTCACTCCCACCATGTCTATTCCTTCTCTCTCACTCAAGTGTTCCTCTCTCTCTTTCTTCTGATATACTTTGCTGCTAGGGAGGATTAGAGAATGAGATGGGGAAGATGATGCTTGTTTTCAGGAGATGAGATGAAGAAGATGATGAACAAAACCCTAATTAAATTTGGGGATTTATAATTTTATCCAAGTCATCATTTTAGAATAAAAAGAAATGAAAAATAATGACTTGGCAAAACTGATTTGGCATTCTGTTAGACAATTCATCAAATTATTAACAGAAGCTTAACAAAAGGTCTAATACGGAAAAAAAAAATTTACAAGGACCTTTATAAAAAAAATTACAAGGACTAAAATCAAAAGACTTATATTTGCAGGGACCAAAAACATATTTAAGCCAAATTAAAAATCAGACTGAAAAAAATTAGACATAGCAACAATGTTTTTTGATGATACCAAGGAATCTTCGACACACTAATTCTTGCAGTTTTGGCTTTTGTGTTTCTATCACGGACATGTATTCTGATGTTAATTCAGGCATTAACTTTTGACACAACAAAAATGAACAACTAATAATCAGCTTATCAAAAATTGAGAAACACCACCAAATACATTACTAACTAGCCCCATAGGCCATATCCCCACACAACAATCTCTATGGGACAGAGACCACAAACTTACCAACCAATATGCAAAATACACTAATTAAAAATTCATACAAAAACACAACTCTAGAGTCCCTCCTCCTTTACATCATTAACAATACCATGGATTAACATTACTGACTGAAACACAACATTCAGTGGCTGATTTATACAGTTTCTTTGCTAACTTGAATAAAATGTAATCTTTTCAAATGGAACAATGATTTACTAGCTAGATACAAATATGCAGATATCAAATAAACCCTTATAATGTTTAAATGATTCCTAATATAGACTTTTATGATATCATTTCCTCATACAAACACACAAAAATCTCATATTTCTAATTCTAGATTAATTTCATTATATGATATCCTCTCATTGAACCCAAGTATTAAGTCTCATGTGAAATAGAAACAGACGAGACAAAAACCAAATTAAAAAATATTTAATTTCACACTTACGATGTCAACATTTGCAGAGGGTGAGTTTTGAATGAAAAAGTCAATTGCTCCATCAGGTATGGATGCATATGGTTCCAAACCTTTAATGCCTTCTCGCAACTTCGCATTTCCTTTCCATGGCTTGCCACCTGCTACCTTATGGCTTCTCATCATGATTAATATTTGTTCATGCATGTATTCTTTACGCGTGTACAGTACTCGGAGTAACTTCAAGTTACTCCATGAAGTGTGTTTGCTCTTGAATAAGTCAAAGTCCGGAAATTTGGAGAAAGCCTAATAAATAAGGAGTGAATTAGGACCAGTAACCAGTTTATTGTAATGCAAGTTATATAGTTTTGACAAAACAAACTTAACGATAAAAGAACATAAAAGAAGTTAAGGTTGGAACCTGAAGAGTATCTGAAAATATTGTCAGCGATTCCAAATTCACAAGTTGTATTAGCCAAGTGGGTATCACGCCAGCATCATAGAGATGTGTAAAATATCCCTCAACAGTCACATGTTTAACACAAGAAAGAGAGCTGCCAGAGAGTTTCTGATGGGGTTTGGCATTAAAAGTAAAGGTACAAAGACTAGGGGCAGATAACTCAATATTTGAAAATTGAAAAAGTGTATGAATAACCAAATCAACAAGCATAGCATTTGATATACAGAGAGTTTGTACATTTTCCTCCGGTCTACAATGCTTAATGATCAAACTATTCAACTTGTTAAATAATGAAAAAGGCTTAGCACGGCCATCATCTCCATCTTTGCTGCGAAAAACTAACTCCCGTAGATTCAAATAGGTTAATGCAGGTAAAATCAAAAAATCTGGAAATACCACATGGTCACTAATTTTGGACCGGAGTGTAAGAGATTCCAAACTGTGACAAGAAAACAAGAAATTCGGAATCCTTTGAACACGGCAATAAAAAATACTTAGTCGCTTGAGATTTTGCTTGAGATTTTGATTTCGTAAAGCTGCGAATGTTTCAATCGTTTCCAGTAGATGAGGTTTTACCGGGAACACGTTTTGAAATTCGAGAGTGATTAGCGCTGTGGAAGCATCGTGAAGAGATAGAACCAAAGTCACGAATCTGGAGAAATCCTGGTTACGTCCGAAGGGGTAACCATCAGTAAAAGAAAGTGTTTGAAGACGTTTCCAGAGATGCTTCCATCTTCTAGATAATAAGCCAGTTAGAACTGCATCATTGATGCTCAAAAACGACAGTATGTAAACCAAAACGCAATCTGGTAAGTTGCTTAGCCTGTCGTCATTGTACTGATGTCTTCGTCTTCCTCTCTTCATCATTTCAGAAAGAAGCAAGTTTCAGAAACAAGAAGAACAAAATCTGGACTTTCAATTGAGGTGTGAGCAGCGATTTACGCATGCATTGGAGTAGAAACCCTACAATGAAGCTGTTTGGTTGCAAGTTGAGAGACCCGGACTCACTTTTGCAATGGTTGGAATCGATTTTTCTGGGTTAGCAGGAAGATGGATAGATGAGGGAAAATTGATTTTGTCCTCTCAAAATCGATTGACAGAAGCAACTCGCTTGATGTGCAGAGAAGAAATGAGAAATAAGAAAAGAGGGAGGAGGAAGAAGAAACGATGATGTTGTAGCCGCAGGAGGAGATCACACAGGTTTCATTTTAGGGCTTTTGAAAAGCACCGTTTCTATAAGAAAAAAAAATAAGCCAGTTAGAACTGCCTCATTGATGCTCAAAAACGACAGTATGTAAACCAAAACGCAATCTGGTAAGTTGCTTAGCCTGTCGTCATTGTACTGATGTCTTCCTCTCTTCATCATCTCGGAATGAAGCAAGTTTCAGAAACTAGAAGAACGAAATCTGGACTTTCAATTAAGATGTGAGCAGTTATTTACCCATGAATCAAAGTAGAAACCCTAGCTGTGAGTAGCTTCAACGTTCTCTGCCGCCGCGGTGCTCGGTTCGTCCGCCGTAGGAGCTCTTACGATTGCTGTTTGCAGATCAACAAGGGGCTTCGAGCTTGAGCGTGATGTCTGATGTAGGTATTCTAAGTCTCTGTTCGACGGTACGGTGTGGTAATGGGGGTGCTGCCGTGGGTTGGCTGAGGGCGGAGGAGGGCCTATAGTGGTCGAACCCTATAACTGCCGTAGGTTTAAGTCAGCGATGTGCTCCGTGTGTTTTTATTTTTTCTCACTCTCTCTCTCTCTAATTTTAATTTTAATATCTATTTTAATTTTTTATTTTAGTTAATATCAATTTTAATTTTTGATAATTACAAACAGGGGCACATAAATTCCTCGGTCAACTTCTATTGAAACGGAGTCGTTTTTCTTGAGATATGTCTTGTAATTCTATTGCTTGTAATAATAGTAGGTGTAGTTAGTAACCTAGTCGGAATGGGCCAGTCGAAATTATGGGTCTGGGCCTGTTTCATTGTATATATATACAGACGTCAGTAGCATGTAACCTGTACCCTACTTTTATGAAATTCAGTGCAGCTTTTACTATTCATATTATATTGCCCTAATCATTCCTCTGACACCTTGCGCCGCCACTTCCTTTTCTTCTCCCTTTCACGTGTTTATCCCCAACAAACCGGTATCAAGAGCTTGTTAGATCCTTACAAAATCTATCAAGATTCATGGCAGCGCGAGACAACTCTGGTGGAGGTATTCCGGGGAACCTCCCAATCTTCGACAGAAAGGATTACGAACGATGGTGTGCGCAGATGAAGATGCTGTTTCGATATCAAGATGTCCTTGATGTCGTGAATGATGGTGTTCCACCCTTGGCAGCAAACGCCACTGAAGCGGTGAGGAACAACCACCATTCGCTGAGGAAGAAAGATGGACAAGGGCTGTTTTTGATTCACCAATGCGTTGATTCCAATGTCCTGAACCTGATCATCGACAGTGAGTCAGCAAAGGCAGCTTGGGACATCCTCAAGAACTCGTATGGAGGAGCAGATAAACTGAAGAAGATACGCCTTCAGTCGCTCAGGAAACAGTACGAGGCCTTGAAGATGACAGATGGAGAATCGATTGGAGAATTCATTACGAGGTTAGTAGCGTTAACTAACCAAATGAAAGGTAATGGTGAAACTGTGACTGAAGTAAATAAAGTAGAAAAGGTGCTCAGATCCTTAACCCTGGAATTCGACTATGTTGTCACTGCTATTGAAGAATCCAAGGACCTAGATACGTTGAAGTTAGATGAACTTCAGGGTTCCTTAGAGGCGCATGAATTGAGAATAAGGCAGAGAAGTTCAGAGAAAGAAACTGAACAAGCCTTGCTTTCATACTCCTCTAAGAGAAATTGGAAGGCAGGCAACAAGGAGAAGGGTAGAGAAAAGGGATCAAGCAGTAAGAAGAAAGAACAATGATCTTTCGACAAGAAGAAGGGAGACCTGTCGAAAGTTCAGTGTTATAACTGTCAGCAATTTGGGCATTATAGGAACAAGTGTAAAAACAAGAAAGTTCCTAGGGATAAAGATGCAGAAGCCAAGTTTGCTAATGATGGTGACTCAGACTCTGACTCAGAGGAGTTAATGCTGATGGCTGTCGAAGATGAGATTCGACTCGATGAAGGAATTGCTGAAAGTAGCGAGCAAAATAGTGGGAACACTTGTATAAGTAGATTCACTTGCGATGCTCAAAATACTTGTGCAATGTGTGTATGGCAGGGCAGTGGAAACACTGGTGATGCCTCCAACATTGCTAGCAATGATGATGAAGAATTGTCATTCATGACAGCTACTGACCTAGAAATACTATTGTTGAAGGCTGATACAAATTCGACTGAAGAGAAGTCTGTCGAATGGTATCTCGACACAGGATGTTCAAATCACATGTGTTGTCACAAGGAGTGGTTTGTCGAACTGGAGCAGATAAGCAAAAGGATAAGGTTTGTAGATAACAGTAGAGTTACTGCTGAAGGAGTAGGTACCATAAAGTTCCTATCGAAAGATGGTAAGTGGTGCTACATCCAAGGGGTATTTTATGTACCAGATATGAGGAGCAATCTGCTAAGTATTGGGCAGATGATTGAGAAAAACTTCATCGTCGAAATGGGTGATAACAGTCTCAGCTTGTTCGATTCGACCAAGAAGATGATTTTGAAGGTGTCGATGCAGAGTAACAGAACCTTCAAGATCAAGCTGCAAGTAGTTGAAGAACATTGTCTCCAGACCACAGTCGAAGAGGAGCACTGGAGATGGCACAGGAGATTAGGCCGCCTCAACTTCAAGAGCTTGAGTCAACTACATGAAAAGAAGATGGTTCATGGGTTGCCTGCAGTAAAAGTACCTGTCGAAGTTTGCGAGAGTTGTTGCAAGTCGAAGCAACCAAGAAACTCGTTTAAATCAGAAGTACCTAGCAGAGTAGAGAAGAAGCTAGAGGTGATATTTTCTGATGTCTGTGGTCCTTTCGAAGTATGTTCCTTAGGAGGGAATAAGTACTTTGTCACCTTCATTGACGAATACACTAGAATGTCCTGGGTGTATTTGATCAAAAGGAAGAGTGAAGTACTAGAAATATTCAAGAAGTTTAAGGTAATGATTGAAAAGCAGAGTGAATGTGCAATCAAAACCCTTAGAAGCGATGGAGGTGGTGAGTACAATTCTCATGGATTTGTCGAATTCGGTGAGAAAGAAGGAATTGTGCATGAAGTCACTGCACCTTACACGCCTCAGCATAATGGTACTGCTGAGAGGAAAAACAGGACATCCTCAACATGGTAAGAAGCATGTTGAAGGAGAAGAAACTACCTCATAGTTTATAGGGAGAACTTGTAGCCACAGCAGTATACATTCTGAACAAATGCCCCACAAAGAGATTGATTGGGAAGACACCTGAAGAAGCTTGGCTAGGAAGAAAGCCAAGTGTCAAGCATCTCAGAATAATTGGCTCATTATGCTATAGACATGTCCCTGAGCTACTAAGAAGCAAGCTGGATGATAGAGCACAACAAATGATTCTTGTTGGCTATCATTCGACAGGGGCATACAAACTGTATGATCCTGTGCAGAAGAAAATGGTGAAAAGCAGAGATGTCGTAGTAGATGAGTCGAAACATTGGAACTGGGAAGAAGGCTGTGAGAAACCTACAATGATGGACTTCGACGAAGTCTCTGATCGAGACGATCAGAATGAAGAGGTCGAAACTGAAGAGCCAGAAGAACCCATTGCTGTCGAACCTTTAAGAAGGTCGCAAAGGGAAAGGCAGAGATCAGTAAGACTAGAAGGATTCGATACTTACCCAGATTCTGCTATTACAGCAGAGGGAGACCTGACACACTTTGCATTAATGGCTGAAGCAGAACCAGTGAGCCTGGAAGAAGCTTTAGTCACAAGCAGTGGAAGGAAGCAATGATTGAAGAGCTGAAGTCAATCGAAAAGAATGGCACTTGGAAGCTAGTCGAACTTCCAAGGCAAAAGAAAGCTATAGGCGTGAAATGGGTCTACAAGACCAAACTCAAGCCCAATGGAGAAGTGGCCAAGTACAAGGCCAGGCTAGTAGCCAAAGGGTTCCTGCAGAAACCTGGTTTGGATTTCAATGAGGTCTTTGCCCCAGTAGCCAGGATCGAAACCATAAGATTGGTAGTAGCATTGGCAAGTCATAGAGGGTGGCCCCTACATCAATTAGATGTAAAGTCAGCATTTCTTAATGGACCTCTGGAGGAGGAAGTCTATGTTTGTCAACCACCTGGTTTTGAGTCGAAGGGTCAAGAAGACATGGTTTTTAAGCTTGAGAAAGCCCTATATGGACTCAAGCAAGCCCCAAGAGCGTGGAACAAGTGAATTGATGGATTTCTCTTGGCTCAGAAGTTCATGAGATGCACCAATGAACATGGAGTATATGTGAAGAAGAATGGAACTTCGACTCAGTTGCTGTTGTGCCTGTATGTAGATGATCTACTAGTAACTGGAAGCAATGAAGTCGAAGTCGAAGCCTTTAAGAAAGTGATGATGTCTGAGTTTGAAATGAGTGATCTAGGACATCTATCATATTTCCTAGGAATGGAATTCACAGAGTCGAAGAAGGGAATGTTTCTGCATCAGTCGAAGTATGCAGCTGATATCCTGAAGAGATTCGACATGATTAACTGTAAGGAGGTTTCGACACCAGCAGACACAAGTAGCAAGCTGTCGAAAGATGATGAAGGGATTGAAGTAGATGCCACCCTCTTCAAACAGATTGTGGGCTCCCTGAGGTACTTGTGCAACACTCGACCTGACATTATGTTTAGTGTCGGAATGATCAGCATATTCATGGAGAAGCCGAAAGCACCTCATCTAGTAGCTGCGAAAAGAGTACTAAGGTATATAAAGGGAACACAAAGTTATGGTATTCTATTCCCTAGCAAGTCAGAGTCGAAGAATGATGCTGAAGTGTTTGGTTACACAGACTCCGACTGGAGTGGAGACAAGAGTGATCGAAAGAGCACAAGTGGGTATGTCTTCATGCATGGATCGACACCCATCTCTTGGTGCACGAAGAAGCAAAGTATAGTTGCGTTATCCTCTTGTGAAGCAGAGTATGTGGCTGCTTCCTTTGCAGCATGTCAAGCATCATGGCTAAGCATGCTATTGGTCGAAATTGGAGTGCACAGGGTCGAAGCAATGAAGTTGTTGATCGACAACAAGTCTGCGATAGATCTCGGGAAGAATCCTGTCGCACATGGTAGGTCGAAGCACATAGAGAGCAGATATCACTTCCTGCGTGATCAAGTAAACAATGAGAAGCTAAATCTGGAATATTGCTGTTCGGAACTTCAAGTAGCTGATGCAATGACCAAGCCATTGCAAAAGGGAAGATTCGAAGAACTGAGAACAATGCTTGGGATGATGTCACTCAGCAATGTGAATTAGGAGGGAATATTGAGATATGTCTTGTAATTCTACTGCTTGTAATAATAGTAGGTGTAGTTAGTAACCTAGTCGGAATGGGCCAGTCGAAATTATGGGCCTGGGCCTGTTTCATTGTATATATATACAGACGTCAGTAGCATGTAACCTGTACCCTACTTTTATGAAATTCAGTGCAGCTTTTACTATTCATATTATATTGCCCTAATCATTCCTCTGACACCTTGCGCCGCCACTTCCTTTTCTTCTCCCTTTCACGTGTTTATCTCCAACAGTTTCCTCGCTAACGGGGCATGTTAAGTCGCTGATATGTCATGTTAAATCACTTATATGGCTTAATAAAAAAACCATTTATGCGGAGGATTAGTGAGGAGACTTCTACGGTCCAGTTGAAGAATTAGAGGTATCATTTCAATTTTTTATTTATTTGTGGAGTTGGTTTAAATAGGGGGTGGGTAGTCATTCAGGTTATTCTGCATCGGCTTGCTAGAATAATGTATGGCTTTGTATAATTGTGGTTTTTTAAGCACACCTAGTGCTCGTTAATGGAATCATTGCTTATCAAAAAAAAAGTGAGTGATATTTTTTTTTCAATTTTATGAATTAATTATAACCTCTTGTAGTAAAATTTCATTAAAACAATATTATTTTTTTAACGAGAATTACTCTTATTAATTTCTTTTTTTGACAGAACCTTTATATATATATATATATATATAATTTTTCCTATTATTTTGTAATAATTTCCTATTAGTGATTCAAATAGGTATTTTAAAATTTGAATCACTAATAGGAATTTTAAAATTTGGGCATAGCCAACTCATGCCACCAAAGTTTCTATGATTGTTGGCATGAATTGAAATTGGGCATAGCCTCCGAAGTTGGCACATGCACATTTCTCGGACGAACAGACGACCTAACCGTTAGATTAAAATAATGGTGGTTTAGCGTCATTAATTATAAGATCTCACATGATCTTTAATTAAAAAGGAAATAATTGTACGATATCTTGTAATTTATGGCGTAATATGAATCATTAATTTTAATCTAGCGGTTATAATTAAATGTTTTCATTTCTTATAATAACCAAGTGTTATCATATATATATATATATATATATATATATATATATATATATATATATATATATATATATATATATTATTTCTTATAAATTAGACCATTACCCGTGCATCGACAACATTGCATGTCATGTGCATGATTAATATGGATAAAAAATTTATACTATCAACTGTACTCATGAATCATAAATGAGACAAAAAAGAGTCCAATTCATGGGACACTATATAGTGTCCCTTGAAGTATGAGGTAGAAAATGATTATATATAACACATGGCCTAAATTGCATAATGTTGATGGGGTCTGCGATTGTACTGTAATGTTTCAATCCGATAAGAAATTAGATCTTTTTCGATGAACAATGTGGAGGTATATCCAAATAAATTTACTGCACTCATTTTGAACAATGCATAAATTGAAGTAATGGGATGGGTAGTTTCAAGCACATGTTTGAAATTAAAAGGTAATTAGACTCATTCTGAAGTAGTATTGGACACTTGACCTTCACCATCGAGGATAAGTAGTTTTAGACCACTCTGTGAAGCAACTCTAGACATCGCTACATATAGCAGGCCATGAGAACATACAGGTTTGGGAAGGTAGATGTCGACATGTTGAAGTGATTGTCCCTGACTCTTATTTATTGTCATAGCAAATGAAACAACAATAGGACATTGCTTCTGTTGAAATTTAAATGGGATTCAGTGATTAGAGGGAGTCAAAGATAACCTCGAAATAAACACTTTTTGTCCAACATTGCTTCCCGAGATCACTTTTGCTTCAATAACAAAATTCCTCATTGTGTGACTATAAGACATGTCCCATTGCATAATCCTAATGAATGATCTATATTTCTAAGCAACATGATAGGTACACCAACTTTGAGTTTTAGCATATGATTTGGAAGTCCCGAAGAGTTTATTGAGTTTTAACACAGAGAAGAAGACACTAACCAAACAACTGAGATTCATCAAGAGCAGCAAATAGCTTAGGAAAATCAACAAAACTGAACAAATTATTTGGAATTGCAGGGACTTCAATTAGGCTACACCTCGTGCTATGCATAAAGTTAAAGTTTGTACTTTCCAGTAGTGACCCTAAATTTGGTATTATTTTGAGTAACTAATATATTTCGAATGAGGTAGCATGACCCATCGCTGATTTCAACTTCAAAAGCAAGCATATGTGGCTTCTTAATAGAACAATGAATCTTGGAGTTCTGTAAATTATAAATGACCACTATAGAAAGTTAGTATACGACTTAACAAAACATACTATTTGAAAGACAAACATATCAGAATTACCTTCTCATCAAGTAACAACATATCAATACTGGTTATCACATTTGGATTGTTGAATTCAGGAACCCTCCATGTATGCAAAACACGGACCTTAAGTTTCCAATCGGTCTTGACATGTCGTTGGTCAGAAAATAGGATATACATTGAAGTCATATATCTGAGCACTGAAAGGTATACTATAATCAAAAAACACTCGTTTCACCAGTTGGAGGGGATGATCGAAGGTAGGTTTTGCCTCACAGTACTGAGCTATTTATAATGAGGTTTTTTGTGCAGCCACCACATTTGTTAATTTGACAAATAAATTCGTTTTAATTTGACAAAAAAAATTATTTTAATTAGATAAGCATAATTTCTTATACTTCATGACTCTTACTTCGATTTCATTGCAACTTCAAGACTCTTAATATTTCTCAAAATCCGAATGGATGGAGGTCATTGATATTCCCCATAAAATTCAATATGTGTTAATGCAATGCGCATTCCATGCACAATTTGAATGGAAAATGCTAATGTCTCTTTATACTCCCCATTCCGAATTCGAATGCCTCTTTAAATACATTGCACAATTTGAATGTAAATTGGTAGTATCTCTTTATATTCCCCACGCATCCATCAATTGCAGCCTAAAATTGAATTCAAATGCCTATCTATTTTCCCCATCTTAATGCTCCATGTATTGATTACTACACAAAGTTGAATGCCTATTTATTCTTATGTATTAATTACCATGAAACTAATGAACCATGGGGAGTGTAAATTACTAAATGATCATAATGATCCGTTCAAATTCCACTTTGATTGCTCAAAGTTTATGACTCATTTAGGAATTTATATTCCCCATGCGAGTAAATTTACTAGTGTGTATGACCCGTGCGATGCACGGGTATACAATATATGATTAAATTATTTGATTATTAAGTATCATATATATATATATATATATATATATATATATATATATATATATATATTAACCAAACTTCACATATTAATATATTCTATTGACAATATGTGTTTTATAGAATTGACTATTGTTTATATATTTTGGTATTCTAATATTTACTATTAGCAACGTAATATCAAGATATCATGGTTTTGATGTCTCTAGCAACTTTGGATCCAACTAATGTATATTATGTCATAATGAATGTTATGGTAAAATTAATGGCTAATCCAAAAAAATTATTGAAAAGTCGCAGTTGCATTTGTGATAAATAAGAAACAAATACATTATTATTTACTATTTTTTAAATTATATGATGGTTATTTTTACAAAGTTGTATATTACCTAATTCTACCATTCAAGTATTTTATTGAAAGCCCAAAATAGATAAAATAGCATACGGCTTAAAAATATAATTGTTTCAGTTATGTTTAGAAAATAGAATTTTTAGTATAGGTTGCAACTAAAATTATTTATATGTTTTTATTTAAATATTAAACTAAAATGATAACTTGATATCATTTTACATTTCCGTTTACATATTTTTTGACACATATATTGAATACATGTTATTTGTTTTCCAACATTAATATCTATACCTATGTTACCATACTTATTTAAGTAGTAAAAGTAAAATTATGTATTAAATATAGTTTATTATCTTTCAGTTATATTGCATTGTTTAAAAAATCAACTTTTATTGCAACCGATATTATATATAGAGGGATGGCAATGGTACGGAGCAGGGCGGAGAGCACTCCCCCGCTCCCCATCCCCACGGATCCCCGCAATGCCCGTAGACATCCCGAAAAATCATTAAAATACATCAAAAATATAAATTAAAATATAAAATTTTAAAAATATATAAAAGTTTGAGTAAAAAGGTCATATCTTGACCGCAGGGAGGATTCCTCCCCGTCCCCATCCCCACGGGCCCCGAATGAGTCAGTCCCCGTGGGGATCCCCAAACACTTTAGAAATTGTCATTCCTAATTAAATTATAATACCCTTATGAGTTTAATAGGTAAGCATCAACAGTATAGGCCTTTTGAACACTGCACTAAAAATCATGATAGGGGTGACTTTCAAGATAATTGGAATAAAAGTCAAACATTTTTTACATGTCCAGTCACTACAAGAAAATCGACGATTTCCGACGACAAAATCCGTCGGAAACGCACTGATTTTCGTCGGAAATTGACGTTTCCGACGAACTTTCCGACGGACAAAAAGTCGTCGCAAAATCGCTCGTCGGAAACCGTTTCCGACGGATTTTTTCGTCGCAAATGTCTCCGTCGCAAAGTCGTCGCAATGTTTCGTCGCAAATTCCGTCGAAAAAAAACCATTTCCGACGAAAATTTCCGTCGGAAATCCGTCGATAATTTTAAAAAAAAAATAAAAAAAAATAAAATCATACATCCAAAAAAGCTATACTAGTTATCTAGTTATGGATTTTATTCTTTCACACAACAAAATCTTTTTCAAATTTAAATACAACAAACATAATATATATGACTAACAAAATTTACATTATCCATCATAAGTGATGCTACTATGAAAATGCTGTTTCCTAAGATAAGTTGTCAACATAATTATAATTATATAACTACAAAGCACACTAGAGAGCCAAAACAAAATAAGCAACATACTAGCAGGAGTAACTACTAGACCTCTAATTATGTCTGGATGTTCAGAATTGTCTTTTAAGTTTCTTGTATATGCACTTGGATCCAATGACCATGAACAATCTCGGTTGAGTTCTATCTTCGGAGAATTGTTCAAATTCAAACGCAAAATCTTCGGGTGAGACCGTTTCATAATCGCAATATTGCAATGCAGCTGCTCCATGCAGCATTTCTTCTCACGTTTCAATTTTCTGCAGTTGTGGAAGAATGAATGATTGTTTCCCAGTCCATAAGAAATTTTAGAAACTTAATAGTAGAAACAACTTTTACATTGTATTGCATATAACATAAGAACAGAACCTCTAACATAGAATGTGAGAGTATACAAACTAATATTAGTTCTTTTATTTTATTACCTGTCCAAAATAACCCAGCTTGATTCTACTCTCTTGGCTTCAGCAGCCACAGCACCACACAAAGAACCAGAAAGAATCTTTACTCTAATCTTTATCTGTGCAAATAATTGACAGGTTAAAAAGCTGACTAGTGTACACAAAGCAACAAAAAGAATGTGGAAATTAATAGTCACATAGTTATGTTCAAATATCCAACCTTCTCTGGATCATAAAATTCAATGAAATGGGTTGAAATCAAGCAAATATTTTAATCATGAGAAATCACACACAAGATTTCCCTACAAGTATGTTACAGCCTGCATGGCTAACATAGTCACAATCTCACTAGTGGCTGCATGCACACAATGACAAGTAGAATACAAAAACCATCAGCATTTTTACTATATTGCATTGAAATTGATATTTATATTCTTCAAAAAAGGGAAAAAGTGTGGTATCACATGTACACTGTGTTACACCAATGAAATTGAGTATTTTGGTTACTTGTTGATCATAAAGTTAAGACTTAAGAGCCTGTCATCCCTAGGCTCCTGAGGCAGACAGAATATTAATGTGCTTGGCATACAGATATTTGCACTGAACCAAGGAATAAAAAGGGAAACAAGATCATGTGTGTCATGGAATAAAAAGAAAACAACAAAGAAAAAAGATGACAACCATCTATCCTAGTCAAATAGCAAGGACTGAGCCACGTATGGATGGCAGCAGGGGCAATGACCCCCCAAGGCTCAACCATTGAAAAATTATATTATTGAAAATTTGTGATCCTTGAACTTATTGATGGTCTAATTAATTGGTTCCTTTCTGATGCTGAAGTTAGAGAAAGTTTAATTGAATAAGTGACTATGGAGATTTCTTTTCCTGTAATTGTTTTAAACTTCAAGCAAAATTTTGCAAAGAGCTTATCAACATTAAGGAAGTTTTTGTAGAGCAAAAACTCTAGATTAAGGGACCTAGCCAAGGTGAGATGAGAAAATATGATAAGAGTAGGAAGCAAGGTGCGCAATTCTAAGGACTCTAAAGCTTTTTAATCTAGCAATGGTAGCTAAGAAAGGAAAAAACTTGATCAAGTCCTGGCCTTATGTTTCAAAACCACAAACCAGAGCAGTTTATTAGCCCTTCCTGTGTTTTAGATATTGAATTTCGAAGTTATTCATGATACTAATAAAAAAAGTCGAATTGACATGCCCAACATGAAATTTCAAGTTCCATCCTTGGTCCCCAGGAAATGAAACAATGCGACGTATAACAGTCATAATAAATAAACATACTAAAAGAACAGGGTTTTACTCACAAAGGGGGTCTTCAAGTAGCTTTTGATTGTTGGTGCCAACATCAAGCATTACTGGGAGTATCTGCCAGATTTGGAAAAGCAACAAATGATGACTTAACAGTATTTAATACTAACTTAATCAAGTGGTACTAAAACAAAAGGAAACCAACTGATATATTACTCGGCGTGAATGATCTTACGCCAAAATATCTTCAACACATTTTCAACCCATACAGAAGACACGTATAAGAACACACGATCAAATTACAAGCATTTATGAAATTATATGCCCAGAGGCCAGTATCCTAGCACAGGTAGTAATAGAGCAATAAGAAGATGAAAATCAAACATAATAAACAAATAGATCTAAGACAATTTTTTCACTTAATGAACCAAAAAGCACTAAAGGGATGGCAAGGTGACCACAATTAGAGTAAGATACCTAAGTATTTGAAAAGATCCATACAAACTCAAAACTGAGTATCAGCTTTTGCATGTTACAAGTATTGAAAGTATAAAAGAACCTCCCTTCCAAAAAGAAACAGAAGTAAAACATTCTAGACCCCCTGAGTTTTCCTTATTTTTCACTAACCTTCCCAACAAGTCTACTGGAAAAATTTTTATAGAGACTAAGACAAATCCAAACAAATTGAATTTTTGTTTATCACACAAGGAGTGGATATCTACTATATTCAGCATTAGATTTAGAAAATTCATGAAAGTGATTCAATAGTTCAAAAATTCATAATATCAGTACTCAGTAGGGATTAGATGGTGCGAACGAAAGGAAGAGTTATTTCCAATTTCAACAATGAAAAGAAATTTCCAATTTCAACATACTAGACTTGAATTTTAGAGGAAATTTTAGAGAGCCCAAATTGTCAAAACACTACCCAAGAGAGGGATGCAATTTCCAAATTGATTTTCTAATTCTACAGGGTCCATTTCATTTTTGGCCATAGAATAGAAAATAATTATCATAAGAATTCATATTAATATTAAGCTACTCACCAAGGGAGGAAGGAAAAACATAGGACCTGCATTTTGAGCAGGCCAATGGCCATCACTGGTCTGTAATTCTGCAAGATGATTTCAGTGCTCTAACAAGAGCTTGTATCTTAACCAATCCTTTCAGTGCTCTAAAAGCCTTTCTTGCCTGAAAGTAAACAATATAGAAACTCTGAATTCAAATAACATTAGAAAAGAAAGAAGGAAAATTTGAAGCAACTGCAGAGAAAAATATGAATTATAAGCAAGATTCAACCATGTATTAGAACATGACAATATCTATCTATCCAAATGAATAAATTGTGCTCCTCTGGTACCGGTCAAATGATAGAGAATTATCATAATTAGATTGAATTTAAGTAAAACATTAAATTATCAGTCTAATGCAATCAAATAGGTCCAGAGTTACACTTACACATATGAGAGAGAATGTACAAGCTCCTGCAATTCAACAGGAGAGAAACCAACCTGATCTAGCAGCACATGGTAATGTGTTGGCCTACTGGTACCCTGAGCACAATATTTTAAAAAAGGAAAAAAGAAGTTCATACAAATTCTTACACAAAGCTTTTCCACACAAATAACTAGGTTTCCTACATCATTTACATGCCTAAGAAGTTCAAAGTCAACATTATTCCTTCACACCTGAACTGTATAATATGAAAATGAAAATAAAATTTAAAATTTAAATAGTACAGTTGATCAGCTTATGAACCTCAATGATTTGAAGACTGGGTACGTACACATGCCCTATATTTTGATATCAGAGGCCATTGTCTCGAGCTGACCACCTACAAAATGTCCGGGGAAAAAATCAAGCTCGTGAAAAATCATATGTTTTATCACCAAAACAGAGATGACAAGTTCTTGGCGAAAAAATGACATATGTAGTAGTTAAAAATAACTAAGCATACAAGTGATGGAGCTGAATGAAATGAAAAAATCCTTACAGTTCCATTGTTCTCTAAATTGCGAGTAATGGTGGCAACTTTCCATTCTGAGCACCTGAAAATATTAATTGCACTCATCATGTGATCCAATATCAATCATAAAAAAGAATATAATCAAACATAATCAATGGAAAATCCTGTGATATCAACTATAGTATGCAAGCAAGTGATACCTGTGCTGGAAATTGTATCGGTTCTGAATCATCGGTCCATCCATAACGGTCGATCAACATTCTCCCTTGGTATGAACCACATCTCTACCTTCCATCTTCACCCCAACAACTACATGGGTACCATATTTTTCAGTCAACCTGCAAAACCACGTTTAGTTTAGAGAACTATAAATTCATATTTAAAACTCTTCAAAGTTACTGTGAGAAACATGGAGTTAATCATATCAACATAAAAATTAAAAAATCAGACAATTATTATAATCTATAACATAAAGCAGAGACATTGACACCTTGATTTAAATGTTTTTCAGCCTTTGTTTCCAACTCTATTCTTTCAATTTCTGATGCCTGCAAATTTATGCCACATATATCAAATTGAAACCCATATTAGAACACAAGAAAGTCCACAAAGAGGCAGGAAATTAGAAGCATTTCAAAATTAAGCAACTAACAAAGCAGAACCAAACTTCTTCAAACCAAACACATCACCACACTATTTGGTTTTAGCCAAGCATTAACAAAGAGAAGGGAACAAGAGAGAAAAAACCTCAAGCAAAACCCAGCAATCAAAGAGCAAACCCCTGCAAGAAGCGAAACAGAGCAGCAACAGCAACAACGGTGACAGCAGAACGACAGCAGTAGAGTACAATTTCGTTAGTTGCTTAACCAAAAATCCACAACAGCAAAATCCACTTACAATTACGAAACACTGCAACAGCAAACGGAAAATCAAAAGGGGGTTAGGGTTTCGATTCACAACAACAACTATTGATTCCAAAATCCACAACAACAACTAATCAAACTTAAATCAAACCCTAACAGCTACTGATTCTAACCAAAAATGGGGATTTAGGGTTTCATTCAAAACTGGAAGGGGTCGCAATTTTGGTGATTTTGGAAACCCTAACAGCTACTGATTCTAACCAAAAATGGGGATTTAGGGTTTCATTCAAAAATGGAAGGGGTTAGGGTTTTGATTCAACCAAAAATAGAAGTAGAGAAGAAGAAAAAACACTTACCATTTAAGAAGAATAAGAGAGAAGAGCGAGTGAGAAACGAGAGGCGACTGAGAGAGGAGAGTCACTGGTCACTGATGGTGATGGTGCTTCGAGCAAGGCGGGAGGTGATGTAGAGGCGGTCATGGAGGTATGGCCGGCGGAAGAGGTGAGGGCTGTGGTGGTTGAGAGAGAGAGGCGTCGCTGCTGATTGATAGAGGGAGAGACGAGAGTGTTTTGTGATGAGAAGAGAGAATGATGGTCGAGTGCGAGAGTGAGCAATGGCGGAGGAGAGGGAGGCGACTGAGAGTGAGCAATGGCGGAGGAGAGTGAGCAATGGCGGAGGGTGAAAGACGAGAGGGAGGCGACTGAGAGAGAAGTGAGAGGGAGGCGACTGAGAGAGAAGTGAGAGTGGAGTCGATTGTCATGCGTGAAATGAGAGGTCGTGGGAAGAGCCATCCTTTAATTTGGGATCTGTTACTTTGCGACGGACTTTTAGAGGTTTCCGACGAAAATATCCGTCGGAAATTTGCGACGAAAAATAATTTCGTCGCAAACGTAAGCGAGAATTTTAGCGCCTCTTTTGCTGAACATTTGCGACGACTTTTTCGTCGGAAATCCGTCGGAAATTGCGACGGATAAGAGTTCGTGGGAAAGTTTAGTGGGAAACGGAGCTTATTCTTGTAGTGAGTTTCGATTAGTTATAATTTAATGCCAATTTGATTCTGTTATCCCGTCGTTATTAATGTTTTGGCAAAAAGCCAGGATATAGGACTTGAATTCCACGGATAAGCAGTCCATGCACGGATCATGACAGCTGCATACTTGCCAAACGCTTTTATGGTCTTTCCATGAGCATTGTGAACTTACTGTGATTAATAATTTGGTCATGTTATTCCATTTTGATAAAGATATTGTACAAATTCCATTTTGGCACGGGTAAAGATATTGTACAAATTCAGAGTTACCATACATGTGAAGCTCTATACTGGTTGGATGACCATCATATTCTTATGATATGCAATAGGTAACCATGAAATGCTCATACATGTGGGTTAAAGAAGAAGGAAACGATATAGTTAGAGAAAGACAACTCAAAATAGTAAACCAAAAATATAACATAGTAGATATCAACACCTCATCTTAAATATACCTCTCTTTCTATACATCATGGTACATATCAATGAAAACTACCAGAGTAATAATATCTATAAGAAGAGTCAGTCAAACTCTTACATCGATCGGTACATTTGTTGCCCTATAGGAAACCACTTCCATAAAAATAATAGTAAGTCGAAAATGAATTAAAAAATTTAAGCACAATAGAGTTTGAAAAGATGTCACTAAACCCTTTTAGTTCGTTCCCCCACAAATAGACAATGTATTTGAAGAACAATAAAAAGATCCAACATGAAGGCTGGATAGCACACATATGGTGCTTCTTTCACCTTTAAACCATATCTATAAACAAATTACACATAAAAGACATGAGAATGTGATACATGCATGGGGTTAGTCATCTACCTCTCGCACCACAACTTATCGTTCCAACATTTTATGTTCCAGGGAAGCTCACATTAGTCTTGCAATTTGCTGAAATTGATAGACAAAATAAAATAGAGGCTAGTGGTTAGCAGCTACGATATACATATAGTTCTGTCAAATACAATCCATAAGAAGCGTACTGTTTGTGACTACAAAATATGTCGGGATTAAGATTTTAAGATTGATAAAGCTCATCTTTCTGTACTTATTGCTCGGTAAAAAATCGCTTGTTTGATATTCACCAATTTGAGATGCCCATTTGGGTAAGAGAATAATTAGATTTCTAGACCAATGAAGCAAATGATAAGCAAAACACAAATATATTTGTTAGTAACTTACCATGAATTTTTACATCACAATCATCACTGAGCACACAAATATATCAAAAAATTATTAACTATATATCATGGTCAAAAGGAAAACACAAATATAAATAGTTCCAAACTTGAGTGTCAATGGTCTCTTCCACAAAGTGAACGATGATTGTGATCAGCTGCCTTGGTGCTGCATCAAGCCATCATCCACCAGATGTTGGATGCCTTAAAGCTTGCATTTTTTCATTAATTTCAAAAACGAAAGATTAAACAAACAATAAAAAATGAGGAGATAGTCATGATAGCAAGAATAAAAAAACGTCAAAAGGAAAATAATGAAAATAGATTTAGAAACCTAATTTTACTATGTGATACATACCATTCGAAAACCATAACCTTTGTCTGTAAGTAGTGTCAAACTTAAAAGCTTTGTTGCATCAACCATGCCATTTGTATCATTTAGGTAATCTATTCGCACTGCATCTCTTTTTTTCGTTTCTGATATATGAAACTAAAAAAGTAGTCAAATCCTTGAATCAATAAGAAAAAAATAAAAGTGTTAAAATCATCATTTCAAAGGAATTGAATGGGATAGATATGCTTAGTGGATATAAATATTGCTCTTCAAATCATCATATGAGGGAAATCCCTCACCGTACCTCTTTTCATTTTTCATGCATTGGATTTTTGGTTTTCAATGATATGTTCCTGCAAAACCGAAAAGATGTGCTTTTTTCATATTACAAAAACAGGTAACACCGAAAGAGAACAAAAGTTAAGAAAGATGAAGAAGGACTTTGAAGTTGGCCTGGTGCTTGAGAACGATGACACTCATATTTTTCTCTTCTTAATAATTTTAATATAGCAAAAGGCTGGACACATTTAATGCACGTTATTAACGTGTCTTTCAAAATAAGGTTGGTGGTAGTAATATTTGAATGTAAAATATTAAGTTTGATTTTTAAACAGATGCGTTTGGCTTTGAAACCCATGATATTACTAAATAATTTTGGTATACTTTAAAGGATGCATTTATGATTTATTTTAAAATATGGAAATATGCTATGCAAAAATCATTTATGCATTAATATGCGTTATTTGAATTGTTCCAAAATTTGAATTCTTACCATTCTTACTATCTAGCACATTAATTGCATTAAATGCAAAAATCATTTATGCATTAATATGCGTTATTCGTATCACATTTATTAAACTTTTTCATATTTATTATTTTTTTAATTCTGAATTGAAGAAATACAGATGGCATTGACACGTAGGAATTTAATATGACATGTTCATAGGGCTTGTTTGCATGGACCAATAAGAAGGCTACATTTGTGAGTTTCCTATTTGGGAATATTCCGAATTGTATTATTAATAGATTGGAATTTCTTCTAATTCCATCCCAATTGTGGTATCCAAGTATTTTAGTTAATGCACGATGCACAATTCCTTCAAATTCCCCATTCCCATAATTAATGTATGCATTAACTTTTGTTGATAAACAAATTTATTATTTAAAATGGAAATTAACAAAATACCTTCAATTTTGGCAGACTTTTTCCCGCCTAAATGAACACTTTGTATCCTACTTTTATATATAAAAGATTAAACATATGATATGACAGTCATCATATCATATTCCTATTCGGTTTCATATCATTTATTCCTCTCGTTCCTCTCAATCTCCACCGAGTGAGCCAGATTCATCAACCTCGTAAACAGGTCAGTGCAATTGATAGAGAAATAGTAAACAGGATGTTTAACAAAATGATTATATGTAGTATGAATTCTTCATTGATATGAATTTAACAACAATACAGCAAGGGAGTCTCTTTGAACTGTCCCAGAGCAAGCTTCTATAGAGATGTAATTCTTTGTCCAACAAATGATTAGTGATTTCTATTCATAACTACCTATGAGCTATTAAACTTCTTATATACAAGTGCAGAAATACAAGTGCGCATTATATCCCTTCTTCCTTCCCACATAAACCTTCTAAGGCTTGGATCCATGGCTGGCCCATTTCCTTCTATTGTGACTCCCCCATCAAAAGGTGAGGCCAAAGGAAGTTGTTAAAGCTCCACTTTTTTCTCTATTAGATGAGTTTGTGTATATTGTTGGGGTGACAACTTTGCCATTCAAAGATTCTATTTCGAAAAGGAAGAGGAAGTTGGAATTTCTTGAAATACTAGAGGACCTGCTAAGGTAATCTTATTGCCATTAATATTAGGTATATGTTGTGTGTTTGTTTGTGTATGTGATAGTGTATGAGATTTTGTTTGGAAAGTAGAAGCGTTGCTAACTTTTGTGTGCATAATGTTAGCTGAAAGTATTCATATGGAAATGATGCTTATTCGTAGAGCTGTTAAATTGGGCCGCCTGGCTCCCCACCTGGTCTATCGGGCCAAAACGTGAAAACGAGCTGAGCTCGCCCAATTGTCTAACGGGCTAGGCTAGCCCAAAATATACTGGGCCAACAGGCTGGCCCGCCCATTCCAATTTTTAACAAAAGAAATCACAAAAATTGTTCAAAAAGCATAAAAAAGCAGGTCCAGTCTGGCCTATGGCCCAACTGGGCTGGGTCAAAATGGCTAGGTTCATTTAAGGACCTCTATTTAGAGAGCCCAGACCAAAACATTGGGTCATTGGGCCGGCCTATTGGGCTGGGCCAGAATCGACACATTTACTTATTGGAGATGGATGATAATGTAAATATGAGGATTCTATTTCCTCCTTCCCCTGCAGGCTCGTTTCATGTTTGCTACTTTGATGGGTTTTTTTAATTTTGGGAATGCCCTAGGCCACATCACTAAAAATATAATAAAAATAATACTTTAACAGATTTACAACTTGTGTCACACTAGACCAACACAAATTAAACAACACTAATGAGTTTCTAAATATAAATTAAATAGACTAACATAATCAAAATAAATTAAATAGCACTAGCAGAATATTATAGTGATGTATTAAATTAGAGTGGTGCAAAATATATTTTTCAACGGGTGCAAAAATATTTTTTTCTTAAAGTATCAGTGCTATTTTTTTTTCCAGAACCCCCTAAAATGCATGTAGGTCTGTCACTGGTGTCAGTTGCATACAAACTATTTGATGAAATGAGCCATAAGAAAGTTGTTCCTGATCTTGTTACCTATTCTTCCATGATATCAGTTCGCATATATAACGACTTGTTTATCACATTTACAATTTGCATGGATTAATTAAACTAAAAAATATGATGTTCTATTTAAATGCCGTTGTTTTGACAAGTATCATAATTTCATAATATGATTATTAATTAATTTCATATGTGAAAATGTCGCATTTGTAATTTCAATTTGAGAGTGTGTTCTCTAAGTCTCTAGGATTGATTAAACCAGTTCTGGCTTAAGTTGCTTTAACTTTTTGTTCATGTTGTTGGATAAAGAATATCATATACGGTATACCTGTATTCTTCTAGGATTAAATTACTTGCATTTTAAATTGCTTTAGAGTATGTTTGGATGAGGCAATTTTATAGGGTAATGTAATTTAATAGGGTAATTCAAATGCTTCAAACCAAATTAACTTGTTTGGATAATAAATATGGAGAATTTTCAAAATGAATGGATTTTATGAGGTATTTTAGTAAGACTAAATTTAGAGAATTTGAAATACCACCTAAAAATGAAGAATTTGAAATTCCTTTCTTGCCAAAAATGTTCTTTAAAAAAATACTTTTTTTTGCACAATGATTTTCTTCAAAGAAAATAATTTTTCAAAAATACCAAATTGCTCTCTCTCTCTCTCTCTCTCTCTCTCTCTCTCTCTCTCTCTCTCTCTCTCTCTCTCTCTCTCTCTCTCTCTCTCTCTCTCTCTCTCTCTCTCTCTCTCTCTCTCTCTCTCTCTCTCTCTCTCTCTCTCTCTCTCAAATTCATATATATATATATATATATATATATATATATATATATATACACCTGCACTATGGAATGCAAGAGTTATATATAATTATTATATCGGTTTAAACTAATTTGAAGGCAACTGTTTAATTTGAAAGCAACTGCATTTAAAAGTAACGATTAAATGTATGAACATATTGTATTGTTTTTCTTACAAGAAATTATTGTATTGTTGATCCATCTGTAACCGAACTTGTAAGATATAAGAAAGGAGCGTCCACCAAATCACTCTTTTTGTTTTTTTTATTTTATTTTGTTGGCGATCATTGAACAGCTCTAACTCGGTACGCCATCATTCGATCATTGAACACGGCCCGAAAAGATTCCAGCCCAACACCGGCCGGGTAGCCTACTTGGTCACCTCTAACTCGGTAAGTCGGGACCAATTCACTCCCAGTGTGTCGGCCCCGACATCCGGTGGGCCGGTCCAGTCGATCGTTGAACTCGCATGTCATTCGACCCTGGGTAAAGTGAAGAATTTAAAAAAAAAAATTATAAAAAAAATGAAGAATTTTAATTACTCTATCCAAACAAAAAATTTTAAGAATGAAGAATTCTAATTACCCCATCCAAACAAATAATTTTGAAAATGAACGGATTTCAATTGATGTATTTGAATTGCATAGAATTTGAAATTCCATAGAATTTTCAAATGCCCCATCCAAACGCAGACTTAGTTTTTTGTGTCTGTTGGTGGATCATTTTAATTTCATCATTTCACTTACACAAAAGTACATGTCATAGCAAGTAAGTAGTAAGTAGTTTATATATATTCTCACTAATTGATGGATCCGTCTGTTATGGGTAAAAGGGTTAGATTGGTAAGGAGAGAAATCACTTTTGTATAAGATCGAGTTAATAATGAGTGAAGAGATAAAGGCCCTTGGATAGGAAATCATGGAAAAATAATTGTACTAATTGTGATACTAATATTGGAGAGATTTCTACTGTTGGTACAAATTAAGAGAAACAGTGAAGAGTACTTCCGGTAATCCAGTCATCTAATCTCTTTTTAACTTAACATTTTGGCAGTTGGGATAATATACTTACCGATGGATACCAACAAACAGAGAAGTAAAATGGGAATGAATCTTTGTATTATTAATACAATTTTGAGGATCTCTAGCTCAGAATTGGTATAAAGGAAATTACAAAGAATAGTGAAATGAGTGATTACAATGAACTTCTCAACAAAGAGTTGAGCCTAGTCCCAATTCCCAGTCCAAAACCAGCCTAAAAAACTGTTCTTAATATACTCTTCTAACAGAATTCACACCTCTCACAAGCCTTGCGTGACTGCTGTCAGCGTGGCAGCAGTTCGTTAACTCATTCCACTATCCCACTAAGTGGCCCCCGATACAATGTGTTCCCATTTCCCTCCCTTAAACATTTGTTATTTATGGAGTTCTAACAATACCCCCCCCCCCCCCTAAAAGATTCACCTTGTCCTCAAGGTGAAAGTATCAAAAACAACCAGCTAATATAGTTTTCCACTAGGATCACACAGCTGAAAATCCATGGCCCAAGTTATGTTGGCAGCATGGTAATTATCACCAGGATCCAATAGTTTGAAACATGAAGGCCAAGCCATGCAAGCGACTGAAAGGCGAGCTCCCGGATCAAACACTCTCCATTCAGCTATATTTTTGACCAAATAATAAAGTGTTGTGGCTTCTTTATTATTTCTAACTGAACCAACGATAGCTGAAACATCCACATCAATTTTAGGAGCATCGGAAGACCCAAAAACATTTGCATCAGCTTTAAATTTCATGGACAGACCTGGATTTGGAGCCCAATCAGTCCCAACTAGCTTCTTTTCCTCTCCAATTATTACTTTTAACGCCCCTTTTACTATGTAAAATTGGACTGCCTTAATAACAAGATCTTGAGCCTGGCCCAATGAGATAACAACAGAGTCCACCTTCCTTGGAAAGCCTTCAGCCCAAATTTCCATTCCCCTCTCAGTCCCATTACGCAGCTGCATAATGAGAGAGAAAACTGTCTCTTTATCAACTCTTCCACTTGCTTGCAACAGAGCCTCAAAAGCTTCAACATCATTAATTGGTTTTCTTTGTTGTCCCTCCAATAATAAGTTCCAGTAGCATTACTCCAACATTAAGTGTATTACTTTCATCTTCCAGGTTTACACTTTTATGGCTATTAGAATGTTTGAATCTATTGGAAAATTTTCCATGCCAAGTCTTCCTCGTGTTAGACAACATAGCCTTCATTACATGATTCTTGGGCACCATAAAGCTCATAGAAGCACCCCCATAATTACCAACAAAGGTTAGTTGGAAAATGAACAGTACCCATTGGTGTTGTGGTGTTTGATTTCCATGGCTTGCATATGTGGTGACAGTCTCTTGTAAGTTCTCAACTCCAATAATGCCACTTAGATCCCACCCAATTCTTCTAAGGCCACCTGGATCCCACTTATAGACAAGTGGAGGCATCCCCCACAGACAAGTTAATTTCCCAAATCCACTGCTCACACCAACCCCCACTAATTCTTTCAAAAGTAGCTGCAAACCATGACTATAACTCCTAACTTCTTCATCTTTAACTATTGAGATATGCCTTGTAATTCTATTGCTTGTAATTATAGTAGGTGTAGTTAGAAACCTAGTCGAAATGGGCCAGTCGAATGGGCTAGTCGAAATTATGGGCCTGGGCCTGTTTCATTGTATATAAATATAGACGTCAGTAGCATGTAATAAAAACCTACTTTTATGAAATTCAGTGCAGTTTTTACCTAATATTATATTGTCCTACTTATTCCTGCTGTACCTTGCGCCGCCACTTCCTTTCTCTTGTCCCTTTCACGTTTTATCCCCAACAAACTGGTATCAAGAGCTTGTTAGATCCTTACAAAATCTATCAAGATTCATGGCAGCGCGAGACAACTCTGGTGGAGGTATTCCGGGGAACCTCCCAATCTTCGACGGAAAGGATTATGAACGTTGGTGTGCGCAGATGAATGTGCTGTTTCGATATCAAGATGTTCTTGATGTCGTGAATGATGGTGTTCCACCCTTGGCAGCAAACGCCGCTGAAGCGGTGAGGAACAACCACCATTCGCTGAGGAAGAAAGATGGAAAAGGGCTGTTTTTGATTCACCAATGCGTTGATTCCAACATCCTGAACCTGATCATCGACTGTGATTCAGCAAAGGCAGCTTGGGACATCCTAAAGAACTCGTATGGAGGAGCAGATAGGCTGAAGAAGATACGTCTACAGTCGCTCAGGAAGCAGTACGAGGGCTTGAAGATGACAGATGGAGAATCGATTGGAGACTTCATTACGAGGTTAGTAGCATTAACTAATCAAATGAAAGGTAATGGTGAAACTGTGACTGAAGTAAATAAAGTCGAAAAGGTGCTCAGATCCTTAACCCTGGAATTCGACTATGTTGTCACTGCTATCGAAGAATCCAAGGACCTAGATACGTTGAAGTTAGATGAACTTCAGGGTTCCTTAGAGGCTCATGAATTGAGAATAAGGCAGAGAAGTTCAGAGAAAGAAACTGAACAAGCCTTGCTTTCATACTCCTCTAAGAGAAATTGGAAGGCAGGCAACAAGGAGAAGGGTAGAGAAAAGGGATCAAGCAGTAAGAAGAAAGAACAAGGATCTTTCGACAAGAAGAAGGGAGACCTGTCGAAAGTTCAGTGTTACAACTGTCAGCAATTTAGGCATTATAGGAACAAGTGTAAAAACAAGAAAGTTCCTAGGGATAAAGATGCAGAAGCCAAGTTTGCTAATGATCATGACTCAGACTCTGACTCAGAGGAGTTAATGCTGATGGCTGTCGAAGATGAGATTCGACTCGAAGAAGGAATTGCTGAAAGTAGCGAGCAAAATAGTGGGAACACTTGTATAAGTGGATTCACTTGTGATGCTCAAAATACCTGTGCGATGTGTGTGTGGCAGGGCAGTGGAAACACTGGTAATGCCTCCAACATTGCCAGCAATGATAATGAAGAATTGTCATTCATGACAGCTACTGACCCAGAATTACTGTTGTTGAAGGCTGATACAAATTCGACTGAAGAGAAGTCTGTCGAATGGTATCTCGACACAGGATGCTCAAATCACATGTGTTGTCACAAGGAGTGGTTTGTCGAACTAGAGCAGATAAGCAAAAAGATAAGGTTTGCAGATAACAGTAGAGTTACTGCTGAAGGAGTAGGTACCATAAAGTTCCTGTCGAAAGATGGTAAGTGGTGCTACATCCAAGGGGTATTTTATGTACCAGCTATGAAGAGCAATCTGCTAAGTATTGGGCAGATGATCGAGAAGAAATTCACCGTCGAAATGGGTGATAACAGTCTCAGCCTGTTTGATTCGACCAAGAAGTTGATCTTGAAGGTGTTAATGCAGAATAACAGAACCTTCAAGATCAAATTGCAAGTAGTCGAAGAACATTGCCTCAAGAGTACTGTCGAAGAGGAGCACTGGAGATGGCACAGGAGATTTGGCCACCTCAACTTCAAGAGCTTGAGTCAACTACATGAAAAGAAGATGGTTCATGGGTTGCCTGCAGTAAAAGTACCTGTCGAAGTTTGCGAGAGTTGTTGCAAGTCGAAGCAACCAAGAAACTCGTTTAAATCAGAAGTACCTAGCAGAGCAGAGAAGAAGCTAGAGGTGATATTTTCTGATGTCTGTGGTCCTTTCGAAGTATGTTCCTTAGGAGGGAATAAGTACTTTGTCACCTTCATTGACGAATACACTAGAATGTCCTGGGTGTATTTGATCAAAAGGAAGAGTGAAGTACTAGAAATATTCAAGAAGTTTAAGGTAATGATTGAAAAGCAGAGTGAATGCACAATCAAAACCCTTAGAAGCGATGGAGGTGGTGAGTACAATTCTCATGGATTTGTCGAATTCTGTGAGAAAGAAGGAATTGTGCATGAAGTCACTGCACCTTACACGCCTCAGCATAATGGTACTGCTGAGAGGAAAAACAGGACCATCCTCAACATGGTAAGAAGCATGTTGAAGGAGAAGAAACTACCTCATAGTCTATGGGGAGAACTAGTAGCCACAACAGTGTACATTCTAAACAAATGTCCCACAAAGAGATTGACTGGAAAGACACCTAAAGAAGCTTGGCTAGGAAGAAAGCCAAGTGTCAAGCATCTCAGAATAATTGGCTCAGTATGCTATAGACATGTCCCTGAGCAACTAAGAAGCAAGCTGGATGATAGAGCACAACAGATGATCCTTGTTGGCTATCATTCGACAGGAGCATACAAACTGTATAATCCTGTGCAGAAGAAAATAGTAAAAAGCAGAGATGTAGTAGTAGATAAGTCGAAACATTGGAACTGGGAAGAAGGCTGTGAGAAAACTACAATGATGGACTTCGACGAAGTCTCTGATCGAGATAATCAGAATGAAGAGGTCGAAACTGAAGAGCCAGAAGAACCCATTGCTGTCAAACCTTTAAGAAGGTCGCAAAGGGAAAGGCAGAGATCAGTAAGACTAGAAGGATTCGACACTTACCCAGATTCTGCTATTACAGCAGAGGGAGTCCTGACACACTTTGCACTAATGGCAGAAGCAGAACCAGTGAGTCTGGAGCAAGCCCTTAGTCACAAGCAGTGGAAGGAAGCAATGGTTGACGAGTTGAAATCAATCGAGAAAAATGATACTTGGAAGCTAGTCGAACTTCCAAAAGAAAAGAAAGCCATAGGGGTGAAGTGGGTCTTCAAGACCAAAGTCAAGCCCAATGGAGAAGTGGCCAAGTACAAGGCCAGGCTAGTAGCCAAAGGGTTCTTGCAGAAACCTGGTTTGGATTTCAATGAGGTCTTTGCCCCAGTAGCCAGAATCGAAACCATAAGATTGGTAGTAGCATTGGCAAGTCATAGAGGCTGGCCCCTACATCAACTAGATGTAAAATCAGCATTTCTGAATGGACCTCTGGAGGAGGAAGTCTATGTTTGTCAACCACCCGGTTTTGAGTCAAACGGTAAAGAAGACAAAGTCTATAAGCTGGAGAAGGCGCTGTATGGGCTCAAGCAAGCTCCAAGAGCGTGGAACAAGAGAATTGATGGATTTCTCCTAGCTCAGAAGTTCATTAGATGCACTAATGAACATGGAGTATATGTGAAGAAGAATGGAACTTCGACTCAGTTGTTGTTGTGCCTGTACGTAGATGATCTACTTGTAACTGGCAGCAATGAAGTCGAAGTCGAAGCCTTCAAGAAAGTGATGATGTCAGAATTTGAAATGAGTGATCTGGGACATCTATCATATTTCTTGGGGATGGAGTTTACCAAAACAAGTAAGGGTATACTCCTGCACCAGTCGAAGT
Organism: Astragalus membranaceus; assembly: GCA_039519185.1. Taxonomy (NCBI): domain Eukaryota; kingdom Viridiplantae; phylum Streptophyta; class Magnoliopsida; order Fabales; family Fabaceae; genus Astragalus; species Astragalus membranaceus. The sequence continues at coordinate 157,677,041 of CM076848.1, read as the reverse complement.
ATGCAGCTGATATCCTGAAAAGATTCGACATGATCAACTGCAAGGAAGTTTCGACACCATCAGACACTAGCAGCAAGCTGTCGAAAGACGGCGAAGGGATTGAAGTATATGCCACCTTGTTCAAACAGATTGTGGGCTCCCTGAGGTACTTGTGCAACACTCGACCTGACATTATGTTTAGTGTCGGAATGATCAGCAGATTCATGGAGAAGCCGAAAAGCTCTCATATGGTAGCTGCAAAAAGAGTACTAAGGTATGTAAAGGGAACACAAAGTTATGGTATTCTGTTCCCTAGCAAGAGTGTGTCGAAGAATGGTAATGAAGTGTTTGGCTACACTGACTCCGACTGGAGTGGAGACAGGAGTGATCGAAAAAGCACAAGTGGGTATGTCTTTATGTATGGATCGACACCCATCTCTTGGTGCTCGAAGAAGCAAAGTATAGTTGCGTTGTCCTCCTGTGAAGCAGAGTATGTAGCTGCTTCCTTTGCAGCATGTCAAGCATCATGGCTGAGCATGCTACTGGTCGAAATTGAAGTGCACAGGGTCGAAGCAATGAAGTTGTTGATCCACAACAAGTCTGCGATAGATCTCGCCAAGAATCCTGTTGCACATGGTAGGTCGAAACACATAGAAACCAGATATCACTTCCTGCGTGATCAAGTCAACAATGAGAAGCTGATTCTGGAATATTGCTGTTCGGAGCTTCAGATAGCTGATGCAATGACCAAGCCATTGCAAAAGGGAAGATTCGAAGAACTGAGAACAATGCTTGGGATAATGTCACTCAGCAATGTGAATTAGGAGGGAATATTGAGATATGCCTTGTAATTCTATTGCTTGTAATTATAGTAGGTGTAGTTAGAAACCTAGTCGAAATGGGCTAGTCGAAATTATGGGCCTGGGCCTGTTTCATTGTATATAAATATAGACGTCAGTAGCATGTAATAAAAACCTACTTTTATGAAATTCAGTGCAGCTTTTACCTAATATTATATTGTCCTACTTATTCCTGTTGTACCTTGCGCCGCCACTTCCTTTCTCTTGTCCCTTTCACGTTTTATCCCCAACATTAACAACCCCCAGATCTTCGGTCACTTTAGTTAGAGAGCCAAGTTGAACAATGCCTATTGGGACTACAACTACGACAACAATCGTCTTAATTCCTGCCCAAAACTGTTCAAGAATATGTCTCCACAGTGAGCAATCGCACAGATTGATGTGATGTCCTTTGCTATTCTCCACTCCCCTTTCTTCTTGAGACACCCCCTCTTTACTAGTAAATTGAGTAGAACTAATGATAAAAGGAGTTTGGGCTTGGCCCATAAGACATGAAGTAGGATCCTCTTTCTTGAGAGTCCAATTAGATCCAACCACATACTTTGTGCCCATCTTTCTTTTTACATTTAACTTTAACACCCCTTTCTCTATAAGAATTAGATCAGATATACTAACCTTGTCTTGGGCCTGGCCCATTAGATATGAAGACAGGTCCAGTTGCTTTGAAGTCCAATCTGACCCCACCAGTTTCTCTATCATCTTAGCAATGTTAAATTGAGTTGGTTTTAAAAAAAGGGATTTTTTTTGTACCCCGATCACATTCTATATACCCTCACATAATTTCTAAAACCCGAAAATACCCCTGCCCAACTAAAATTCGCTCGGATTTACCCCCATTTAAGGTAAATCCGATTTGTTATTTTTTCAAATCGGATTTATCTACCCAATAGGTAAATCCGACTTTAAAAATAACAAAGCGGATTTACCTCAGATGGGGGTACATCCGCTTTGTTATTTTTAAAATCGGATTTACCTAGTGGGTAAATAAATCCGATTTCCCTAAAAAAAGAAATTCGGATTTACCCCACCAAAGGTAAATCCGATTTTGATATTAAAAATAATTGTTTTTTATTTAAATTTTTAAAAAAGGTTATAAAAATGCTACTAAATATCTGTTAAAGAGTCAAAACTAATCCAAAATTATAAAAACACCACTAAAAATCTAATAAAACCAAAATAAGGTTATGCAAATTTTTTTAGATTTTTTGGAAATTCTGAAAAATTAAAAAAATTAATAAAAAATAGTAAACGATGGAATTTTGGATTTTGAGCTCCCCTGTCCTGAAAGAAGTTTCTTCTTCAGGTGTTTTGATCCTTGTTTTTTTCTGGATTTAATAGATGTGGTTTCATTACAATTTGAGTAGGTTGCCCGAAAACCGATTTTTTAGCCTAAATTATTCGCTCGACGTACAACATCGTTATGTGTTAACGAACTACACACTAAACAGAACCAAAAGACGGTCGAAATTCGTATCTAATTTTTTAACTGATTTATTTATTTATTAATTAGGTTAACAAAGCGGATTTACCTTAAGTGGGGGTAAATCCGCTTTTAAAAATAACAAAATCGGATTTACCCCACCTAAGGTAAATCCGCTTCGTTATTTTTAAAAGCGGATCGACCCCCATCTTAAATAAATCCGCTTTTAATTTTTTAAAATTTTTGGTGGAAATCGGATTTACCTCACAGATACATAAATCTGATTTCCAAAAAAATTGAAATCAGGATACATTCGGGTTTTAAATTTTGTGAAGCGCAATTGCGTCTTTTCGCAGGGTCGATGGGGGTAGATTGTCATCTGATGGGGGTACAAAAAAAAATCCCTTAAAAAAATAATTTCGGCTTGGCCCAATGGTTTCAATGTCAGATCCAACTCACCGTAACCCCACATCGCGAAGAGTTCTCAACACCGATGGGAGAGGCAAGCCCTAACTCTCTCTTCTCCTCTTTCCCTATCGCAATCCACCACCGTTAAAGAGAAACTTGCCTCTCCCACATCGCGAAGAGTTCTCAACACCGCCACTTTTCCTTTCCTGCTCGGTGTTGTCGCCGTCGGTTTGTCGTCCCCACAGCTCCGCTCCTCTTCTCTCTCACTGTTGCACGTCTCAAAAACGAAAAACAAAGATGGCTCCTCCAAATCGCAAACTGGAGGTACCTTTGGCGCCGTCGCCGACGATTCCTTGTTACCTCCTTCTCGTTTCACAACACCCAGGCTTCTACTACCGCCCTTAAACACGCCATCGTCCGGTGGTTCGGGTGGTTCCGGTGGCTGCTCCTCCGTCAGTGTTTTCGTGTCAGCACCACCCATAGCGACTTCTTCTAGTTTCTTCTCTGGCTTCGATTCCTCCCTCCCTGCATCCAGATCGCACTCCTCCTTCGTAAGAGAGAAAAATTGCTTACTCCGATTGCGAGAACATAGAGTCTCCGCTTTTGGTTTCACCACTTCTTCATTTTCCTTTTCAGATTCATCTTCTTTCTTCTTCTGGTTTTGGTGAGTCACAACCCAGCCATAAGCGTCGTCTCCCCTGAAGATAGGTATCTTCAATTTACGTCCTCCAAAATCGCTAGAGGAGTCGCGGCTTCTGCTACACGAAGAGGAATTTGAGTCTTCAGCATCGTCGAAGTCCACAACTCCTTCTTCTTCGTCAACCGGGTCGGGTCGCGTCTTGTGCCTTATCTGCGAATGTCGTTTGCGATGGCGACCATTGCGCATTTTGTTGAGCGCAACAATTAGCTTCGTCAATTCCGCAAGCTGTTGTTCAATTCCTTCAATGCGTTTCTCCATTGTCAATCGCGTGAAGACCATGCACTATGATTCTAGTGCTTTGATACCACTTGATGGATACCAACAAACAGAGAAGTAAAATGGGAATGAATCTTTGTATTATTTACACAATTTTGAGGATCTCTCAGAATTGGTATAAAGGAAACTACAAAGAAGAGTGAAATGAGTGATTACAATGAACTTCTCAACAAAGAGTTGAGCCTAGTCCCAATTCCCAGTCCAAAACCAGCCTAAAACCTCAAGCCCCTACTAACTATTCTTAATATACTCTTCTAACAGAATTCACACCTCTCACAAGCCTTGCGTGACTGCTGCCAGCGTGGCAGCAGTTGGTTACCTCATTCCACTATCCCACTAAGTGGCCCCTCCATACAATGTGTTCCCATTTCCCTCCCTAAAACCTTTGTTATTTATGGAGTTCTAACACTTACAATGAACCACAAAGATGTTACAAATTGAACCAACACAATGCAACAAGATTGGAAGATAGCCAAATTTGTTGACGTGTGATTAGAAGTCGATATCAGATAAGTGCATACGAAAGTGAATCTATTGAAAGAGGTCAACCTAGATCTCAATTGTTTTCCCCCTCGTAGAGATCAATTCTTTGATCAGCTCCATTCCTGAAGATAGATGTTCTTGCCGCTGCACACAGCCTTACCCAAAATGCAGTGAGTGAGCGCCATCAAGTTCAAGTTCAACCAAAGCCAGGGTGGGCCTTTTGGTCACTCCGCTTCCTAATGAAGTCTCAATCTTAATTGGAATGAGTAGTACAATAATAATAATAATTAATGTTTGGTACAAATTGTTACTTGGTTATGCCCACCCAAGTAACAACACTACGTACTATGTATCCTTATGCCTTATTCATCCATATTCCTCTGGTAGGCCTAAACCAATCAAAATTTTCTCCATTAAAGAGAACATGCATAGTCACTTAAGACATGAAGTTATGAACTAAATTTAAAAATATGTTATATTTTCAACTGTTATCAATATCTTCCCAGCAGGTTCATTGATGTAAAACTGAGTTTCTAGTGCTGTCACCCACCATATTTTGGTTCTGCAGCAATACACTGTATGAGCTTTCATCATCTGGAATGAACTCTTCTTTGTAAGTCAATCCCATCCCACGTTATTGTTACTCTAGTCTATACACATCACAAAATCAAATTAAGATAAACATGGTAAAAAATAACACTTTTAAGAAACAAATTCAGGTTGAGCACCTCATTGATTGGAAATTCAACTTTAGAAGCAGAATTGCCTTTGATTTTACTCTAAAATCTTATCATGAGGAGAGAAATCTGGGTCATTATTCCTTCTTAGACCTCCATATTCATCTGAAAGATGTTCTGGGGCTATGAACCTATACAGGTCACACACTATTTACTCTAGTTAAATAAAATAAAATTCTAAGGTATGCTCATTTTAAGCACACTCACTTGACAAGAGTCTGTGTAACCTTTTGTGGTCTTAAGATGAACTTCTTTTTATATCTTGGATTCATAAACCTTGAGAACAACACTTGAGAAGTGTAGAACCAAAATGGTGCATATATACTATAATATAATCTACAAACATCCAAAAGAATAAAGTAGAGGAAAAATCAAACATTGTGTAATTTCAATTTTGATTGACAACTAGATTCTGTTTTTACATACTAACATTTTTGTAAATGATCTCAGGATAGTAATTCAGAAAAAGTACAAGAGCTTTTTTGCTGAGCGAGTTGAGCTCCTTCATTCCTTGAATAGATGTGTTCCTTAAAGGCATCTAATGGTCTAATGTGGAAGTCCTATTTATAATAATTTAAAAAGGAGCCATGTACAAGGCTGGCAGCTTATCAACTGTGAACGATGAATGAACTTCATGTTGGGACAAGAATGAGTAAAGAGTGTTTTGTGTATTGATTAACAGAAAGCCAAATTGGCTATATACAATGGAAACAAATCACAACCGTGTTAACTAACCGTTAACCGACAACAAAACAAGACTACTAAATGGGTTGGGTCGAACCTTCTATACAATAGGCCCCATACAGCTGAATTAACATCTGTTGGGCCTAACACTTCAGGACTCCCAATAATTAGTCAGATCAAATGTGAGAGTACCCTAGCAGCTGCGAAAAAGCAAAACCATTGAATAATGTAATAAATCAGACTGGAGTGAAGCCATCAACATATTGAAAAGAAAAGGGGAAAAAACACAATGTAGGCTATCGATTAATGATGTGAGAAATATACCCTTTTTCAGAGTCCCTGTAAACCCCAACTAATGCTTCTGCTTTGTCATAAAAGCTGTCTTTAAGTGATATCACAATACTCTGAAAACCATTTCCACCATCAGCGTCCTGACTAGCCCTCACTCCTTCACAACATTTTGAACGAATAAACCCAGCAACCTTCGCGACATTCAAGTTGTCCAATGCGGCATCAACTTCATCCAATATGAAAAACGGTGAAGGTTTATAACTGAAAAACAAGCGAGCAGAGAACCATGTTAGTTGAACATGCAGATCAAATCCGTGTGAAACTGCTACCGGTATATTGCTTAGATGAACCCTCATTATTAAAAGAATGAACACTACAAAAGCAGCCCTGAAATTGTAGGGCACTGATTTAGTCCCTAAAATTGACAATGCTCAAAAATAGTCCCTGGAGTTAAAATTCTCAGCCAAATTTGTAATTTTGGGTCAGTCATTTGAGTCATTGACATTGTGAGATAAAAAGTGTGATTGGAAAATTTCAATTTCAAGGATTATTTTGAGATCTCATTAATTCTCGGGACCAAATTTGTCCAACCTATAATTTCAGGGACAAAATTGGTGATCGAGTCTTAGTAAAATTAAAAAAGATCATATAAAACTTTTTTTGTCAATTCTAAGTTCAGAAACTAAAATAACGATATCCAAGCATGCACCTCTGCATATATAATAAAATGAACTAATTTTTCTAGTAAAAACAACTCTACCTATGGATTGCGAATAGTAACGCAAGCGCAGCAATAGTTTTTTCCCCACCAGATAGTTGTTCCATAGCTCGGAAAGGCTTTGTTGGGGGCATAGCAGTGTACTTGATGCCATGTAGAAATGGATCATCTACATTTTCAAAGCACTCTCTAAAAGCAGGTTATAAAATACAATAAGCAAATATCCATATCCGTCTAATAGATTTGGCATTCTTAACTACCAGACCAAACTTTATCTTCCGTTATCTGTTTTACCTTCCCAAGTGGTGTTTCTACAAGTCCTCTCCATACAAGCAAAATCATCTAAAGACAAAAACTCTACCATCTATTCCACAACAGGTGTTAACATAAGCCAAAATATTACAAACAACTTAAATGATGGATAGACTCTTAAAACCATATGTATTACACTATTTGTTTAAGGTTGATAATCACACTCAAATCAGCAACGCCTCGTGTCAAAAAGTATTTCCGCTTCTACAAACAAATAACCATTTCGTCTTCTTTTTGTGTTATCCTATGTAAATTTTATGTTAAGACTCCACAATTAGGGGTGTCAAAATGGTCCATTTGTCCACCGGATATCCGGTCCATCCATAGCAAAATCCATCCAATCCATCCATTACAAAAAAAAAATATTAATGGATTGGATTGAATCCATCCGTTTGATTTTGTGGATGGTTGTGATCCATCCATTATATTTTCTAAATCCATTGGATTACAATAACTACAAAATCAAAATCCATTGGATAATTAATTTTTTTTAACAAATCCATTGCATAATTATAAAAATACTTTTTTTACCAAAAAATATTTTTTAAAATATAATTTTTTTCCAGAAACTTTTTTTAAAAAAATTCATTCAAAAAATAAATTTTTTGACCAAAACTCATTTAAAAATTAATATAATATATAATATATATATATAATAAATAATATAATATATATAATATAATATAACCACCGGAGGGCCACCGCGAGCCACCGCCGGCCACCGTCTGCCGCCGCCAAAACCACCACCGGTCACTGGAGCGCCGCCGCCGGAACCACCATCGGCCGCCGGAGCTCCGCCGTCGACCGCCGCACCGGCCGCCGGAGCTCCGCCACCGGCTGCCCCCACCACCACCACATATATAAATATATATTTATATATTATATTATATATATATATATATATATATATATATATATATATATAATTAACAATATTATATATATATATATATATAAATCTAAAAAATTCAATTTTGTCAAAAATTGATAATAAATTTAATTTCTACAAAAAAAAATATTAATTTTTTTTTTTAATCAAAATATTTGTTAATATTTTAAACATATTAGTGGATGAATTGGATATCCATCCATAAAAAAATTGCAAATGGATGGATTGGATGAATTTTTTTTGTAAACGGATGGATTAGATTGAATTTTTTTGACACAATTTTAATGGATATAAATGGATAAATGGATTGTTTTCAATCCATCCATTATAATCCAAATCCAAATCCATCCGATCCATCCATTTTGACACCCCTATCCACAATGTGTCCACCTGAACCATACACGCTCCAAACTATTGGCTATGTACTTTATAAATAAAACAAATAATGACGAATTTACCTTTGCTGCTTAACTGCATTGAATCTATCCGCTATTACCTTCTCGTCTTTCCTTACTGCTTCAAAATCATCGGCTACAACTTTTACATTTTGAAGCAGAGTTTCGTACTGGGTGCTGTTCTTTCGATCTCAGATATCAGTGCATCCATTTTTTGCTTAAATTCTACCTCAACTTTATTCCTATCAGAGTGTCTTCTATCTTTCAGTGTCCTACTGAGCTGATCAAAGTCAAAAACTAGACCTAGTGTTGAGCTACCAGTATTCATGGGATCTGATATGGTCGGAAGGCTAATCTGCTCTAATTCACACTTCTCTAATATTTCTTGCTTTTGCACCATCAATTCCTCAATAATGTTGTAGGCTATCCATACATTATGCATGTAAATCACGCGATTAAGTTTGGATATACTTGTTGTGGCCACAGAAGCCTTCTTCTTCCATTCCTGGATTTCCTCTTCACATTCCTCAGACTTTGATTTCCACTCTGGAAGGGTAGAAGGACAACATATATATAGAAACCATAAGACTCCCTCCCAAGGCAGAAAAAATAAACAAACAAATTGAAGTGAAGATCAATCACATCCGAGCACTACCTAGATAACCAATATTTCACTTCAATAATACCCCCCAACCAATTATTATTCGTTTTCTATCTATTTTAAAACAAAAACCCAAGTTGCACCAAATATACCTTTAGCTTCTTCCTTAAACTGATTTATCTCTTCATTAGCCTTCTCGGCAGCTAACTTAGCTTCAGCCTCTTTGTTCACTAACCGTTTTAAATCATTCACTAAAGTACTAAGAGAATATTCCAATTCTTGAATTCGTGAACTTGCTCATACTCCATGCATGCATGAAAAATTATTTCGGTCATGCTTTTATCATATAACAAGAGGTCTGCTACAAAAAGAAAGGAGAAAATAAAGAACACACTGATATCTTAATTTTGAAAGTTGGCTCCTCAGGTTCAGCCTTTCCTCCGCCACACTTTGAGCAGCCTTGAGCCGATTTTCTTCGTACTCGCGAATGTTTGCAACCCCAACTGACTTACTGAAATCTTAATATATCTCATCAGTGATTTCGTTTATCCTCTTCTCAAGCTTGTCTTCAATGCTTTCCTAGAAAAAAGTTAAAAGCATAGAACTTAAACTAAAATAAATTACCAATGATGAAAAGGATTTCCATTCATACTCAACGAAAACTAGCATTTATCTACCTACAGATGCACGAAAAGTTCGTTTTCAAAGCACTGAATATAATTAAGTTCTAATATAAGCTGAATAAAATTTGGATAGACACTCCAACAAGCTCTTATGAAGAAACTTATAAAAAGACCTAAGTTTATTTAAGCCTCTGTAACAGTTGTTTTTCGGAAGCTTTAAATTTTAGCTAATGAAAATAAGCACAAAACAACTTACATAAGTTTCAAAAGCTGTTTTGACACACATCCAAACAAGACAAAATGTCTCATAAGTCATAAGTGGTTATTGTAATAGATTAGCTTAATAAAACAAGGTCAAATAGTGTCACACACAAACCACATCTTCAACTTATTATGAAACACATTCTAGGAACAGAGAAAAAGAGAAATGAAACAACGCAAAATGAAATAAGCTGGGGTCCACGCCTGATACTATCAACAACAAAAATATTCAAAGGCTGCCACCCTGAATGCCAGATCAATTGATAATCATGATTATTGCCAACAAAAAAATGATTAAAACCATGGAGTTAACTCCTCAGTCTTAGCATAACTAATTTTTTCCTTAAGTCCACTAATTTTTCCGGCTACTTCAACATTTTAAGGTGCATATGTCTTATTGATCCTAGCTCTTCCAACTCTGATTCATACTGCTCTTTCTGTTTAGTAATTCCTGAAAACAGAACGGTTATTTCAAGCGCCATGTGCTTCAATATTGATAGAACACCAATTTGTGACGGGTTTTGGATTGCAAGGGAGGGAGCTCCGGAACAATTGGGTAATTCAAGCTAGGGGCTCCAATGGAATAGAATGATGCCCAAAGAATGAATTAAGAGTATCTAGTATAGAGAGCATTTTAGGAAGAAGATATTAATTGGTAATGATTGATGATATCTTTCATTAATGATTGGGTGGTTATATGGCCACATGATAGTACAATCATTGAGGGAATATTCACTTGCTAGTACAACTAGTACAACTTCTAGAAAGTGTACTACACACTAGTACTAAAATGAGAAATGAAGTACTAAACAGCAGTACATTTTAGGCAAATAGTAAATAGTAAATTCCTACATTTACCCTGTCACAATACTCCCCCCTTTCAAACATCCTTATCCTCAAGGATGAATATTTCCAAGTACCATGTTTTGGAGGTAAAATCTTCCATTTGAGTAGTCTTGGAGCAAGAACACTACACTTGTAAACCATTTTCCTGTGAGAAATAGCTACCAAAGCAAACCGATTAAGAACTAGCTGCGAGCGCTTTGTTGATGAATGTGCAGCAACCTTATCAATGTTGTTCCTTTGCACTGACAAGTGATCAAATTCTGAATCCCAACAATTAACAAAACCATGAAGCTGAGTTCCAAGCCCAATGATCCATTTACAAAAACATTCTGAGAAAAGACAAATAGTTGTAACCTGGGGTTGCACCACATAGTCTCTCTTAAATCTTGGATCGGCCGGTTCACAAATTTTGTTCTCACAACCACAACACACCACAAACGAATTCTTAAAGTCATTCTTCCAACCATCACTGGTCAACTGGAAAATGAAATCGTGATGCTTGCTATGTTCAAGGATGAACCAAATCCAATACACCAACCCATCATACTTAGAGACCCAATCAACTAGCAAATCTAAAATAGGATGCAAATGAAATTTTAAATACCAAGTAATTTGATGGTGGTAAATCAAGGCATAAGCTGCCTCAAAAATAACAATACTAGGAGGCAATTCCCACCATTTGAGCATAGTTTTAATCACAAGAAGATTTCCCCTATTAATCATCTTCCTATGCCAAACAACAACCAGAAAAACACAATTGCTGAATAAGTTGTAATTACTAGGCGCGGTGTCCGTCTTACCCAAAACTTTGAACAAATTAAAAGCAACAACTTCAAGCCCCTTGTTAGCATAAAGAAGTATTATGCTTAACTTCCAAGCAAGAGGGGTATGAGCAATAACCACCATGATTTTCCCATTAGCCAAACCATGTTCAGAAGGACTATAACCCTTGACTACTTCTACATGCTTGAAATTGGTGCTTTCTACTGAAGGGGGCTTTAGTGGTACAACATTCCCAAATAACTTCATCAATTGTTGTAATCTAAATTTCTTTCCTCTACACAAAGGGATACTCAAGAGCTTAATCCAATGTTGTTGATTCACATGAACAACTGTCACAAGATCCAATATCAATTCTTGATGTCCAAGGTGGGTTTGCATCATTTCAAAGCATAACATGGGCACTTCATTATCACTAGGATTAAGAACACAGTCAAATTCCTTATCCCCTGCACTATTATCAAAATAACAATGAAGATTCTCTAAAACAAAATTATAGTCATTATGGGAGAGATCAATCCAGAAGCTCCAAATGTGACCATGGTGGAGTTTAGGTGTCAACTCTTGGACCTGCGGATCTGTGCGCAAAAAAAAAAAACGCCCCACTAGATTTACTATCGCATAGCAAGTTACTTGGGGGGTCTTCAAAAGGACAAGGAACTCTAATTTTCTTCACTTGTTTGGAGACTGAATCAGCAGACAAATCCATACCATCCACTAACTTCAGAAATGATTTTGATGTTTGGAAATGAAGAGATACTCTTCCATTAGCTTCCTTTCTTGCTTCTACTCCTCCTTCTAAGACTAAACCTCCTCCTTCTGTTAGTTGTGCTTCCTTGTACTCAGATTCCTCCTGATAAACATCAGGAGTACCATCAAAGTAAAACTGCATCGTAATAATAAAATTAACCACGGATTGGGCAAGTGTTTCATAATCCAAAAACTCAGAAAAACACAAATTCATCACACTATTAAAGGTGTAACAAGTAGGTGTAATTCCAACCATGTGAGTGACTATGAAGAACCTAATTACAAAAGTTCCACTACAAGAAAATCGCGTATTACCGGCGGATTTTTTTCGGCAGAATTTTTCCGCCGGTACATTTTAGGCAAATAGTAAATTCCTACATTTACCCTGTCACACAATTTGAATAGAAGAAAATAGGATTGAATCACTTTAAATTGCAGAACACACGGCAATACAATTGCTGTCTCAGACTAATTCTCCCATTGAAGAAATAATAACACATTTAATGTCCCAGAGACTAAGTCTCCTATAGAGTATTTTCTGTACAAAACACAGAATAAGAACATTCTTCTCTCCTTCCTTTCTGACCCTACTACAATCATATACACTAATAAATAATTGCAGAAATTATTTTAGAATCATAACTACCAAATAACAGCTACTAAACTTCGTAATAGCTGCCATTACATAATTCTGTCACTTATTACATCTTAATCATAAATACCATCAGGCAGATACTCCCTCCTACTGTAACAATGTTTCCTATGTTGTCTTGCTGGCTGATTCCACCACTTCCAGTTCCTGCACCAGAAAAATCAGCCTTATCCCAAAGGCTGAGTATATGAAATTGTCTCTTCGTCAACTTCCATAGCTACTAAGCTCACCAATCTTAATTGTTTCTCTGTACATTAACATCAGGGATGGAACCTTTCTCCACACCTAGAGCATAAGCCCATGCTTTTCCTCATCAATCCAGTTTTTCCACAGATGATGCTGCACTTGAAAGAAAATTTCTTTTCTATGAATTTCTTGATGTAACCTGTCCATAATTTTGATATTTTCGTCAGTTTCAACTGCTGCTCCTATTAGATGAGGCAGTTACAGCATTTGAAACAGTGAGAAGTCCCATTTTTCATCCTCTGGTACTGCTCTTCATAGCAGTGTTTAAACAGCTACTGCCATAAAGCCAAATCCAACTATAACTACCCACAGAATTGCAGGAAGATATGGACTTCTGCGTCTATATCCCAGGACAACTACATGGTTGTAAGTTGGGATTGAGGCTTGAAGGTGTGCAGTTTACTTTAATATCTTGTTGCCGTCCTACAAAATAACCCCAGCTGGTTCCTGCAGTAGTTTTCTTACTTGAAAAGACTGAAAATCAAATGCTTCCATATTGTCATCCATAGTCCCTAATTGCTTCAAAAATTTCAACCCTTCATAAGGATTTGGAATATTACTTCCTCCAAATATCGCAACCAAGGCTCTCTTAAAATTTTTCCAAGTCATAGGTGCCTCGGTTTCTGTTAATAAATTGAACAGGATGGATGATCCTTCCATGCTCAATTTTACCAGTTTGATTCTGACACCCTCACTTGTGCTCTGCACTTCGAAATAGGTTTCCTCCCTTGTGATCCCACAGGGTCTTCCTAATAACTCCATTACTTAAGTCTGCCACTTACTAACATGAATTACATTAATTTAGACCTAAATTCCTATCAAGCACATTGCAACAATCAACAATAATAGGATCTAGGTCAACCACATAAGTGGTTTTGTTGATGCAGTCCACCACAGTTGTTGCATCCGAGGCCATGACAGCATTAGTTATACCAATATCCACTGCTAAAATGAGCGCCCATCTGATTCCAAGAGCTTCAGCTGTCAAAGAAGTCACCACAATGTCCTCTTTCTTGCAAGCGCTATATGCAATACTCCCATCAGCATCAGTGAAAACCACTCCCCAGCCTGTGCCACCATCATTAGATACTATTTCCAGGCATTGGAGCAGCCACAAAAGAAATAGAATCAATGGCCTTGCACATGTGGTTATGTTTGGGATTCGCAGTAGAGAACTCAGAGACAAAATTCACTGCCTCTGTGACAATCAAAGATGGGTTAACAGGTACATTTTTGAATAATAACTGGTTTCAATGGGAAGTTTTGCTCACCAAGTCTCTCTCCACTTCCATGATCCTGCAGGTCAGATCTAAGCTCCATGTGTCTGCACCCATTTCTGCTCTCAACCACCTTGAGCTTGTTGGGGGTTATGTGTAGTACTGATGTGTAAACAGTTTGTTGTGAGGCCGTAACCAACTCAGTGTCCGTGTAGCTTAGGCACTCTGTGAGTGTAGGATATGATTGATTCACTAAGCTGGTGTAATATATGGAATACTTTACAAAAACCATTTATAGTACAATATTGAGATTCAGTAACCGAGCATGTTCTAACTGATTGGTTAGACTCGTGGTTATATGCAAGAGCTTAGGCACTCTGTGAGCTCTTGCATATAACCCTTGTCTAACTGATTGGTTAGACTCGTGGTTATATGCAAGGGTTATATGCAAGAGCTCTGCAGTCCCTGGGAGGAAGCATTGGTCGTGAAACTTCTTGGAAAGACTATAAGTTATCCAGTGATGAAGGAACGATTGAAGAAACTATGGAAACTTAATGGAGGATTTGATATCCTAGATGTGGATAATGGTTATTATATGGTGAAGTTTGATCATTTGGGAGACAGGGAGAAGGTTACCACATGTGGGCCATGGATGCTTTTCGACCACTATCTTGCAGTCTCACGTTGGACTCCTGAGTTTGTATCTCCAAATGCTAATTGGTGGAACGTACCTTGGTTTGGATTCGGTTCCCAGGACTGAATCTAGTTTTCTATGATGAAAGTGCTTTGTTGGCTATTGCTGCAACTGTTGGAATTCCTGTTAAAGTTGATACTAATACAATGAAGGTTGAAAGAGGTCGCTTTGCTAGAGTTTGCGTGGAGTAGATTTAACCAAACCAGTTGTTGGCAAGGTCAAGGTTAATGGTTTTTGGTACAAGGTTCAGTATGAGGCGGTGGCGGATCCAGGATTTTAAACTAGGTGTTCCTTTTTCTTCAACGATTTAACAATTGTACGATTTTACAAAAAAAAAAACAACGATAAACTAGGGTATTACCACCATGTAAATCCGCCTCTGTGCTGGACCACCACACTGTTCTCCTTCTCCTACTGAAGACTGCCGCACCACCACACCGTTCTCCTCCTCTTCATATGCTCAAGTCTCCTCCTCTCCCATTTCCTCTTCTCCGCAACCCTCTCACTCTCTCTCAGTTTGACTACCAACACCACGCCCTCACGCCGCGAGCTCCACCTCCTTGTCAAGCTCCCCTCCGCTGCGAGCACCACCTCCAGAACTCTGAAGCTCTCAAACTCTCAAGGTCAGAAATCTATTTTTTTTTGAAAACCCTAAAGCCCTAATTCTTATTCTCTTGAAATTGAATCTGTTGATTGTTCAACGTGTACGTGAATCTGTTATTTTGTCTTTTTTGTTTATGAAAACCCTGAAGCCCTATTTTTTTTTGAAAACCCTAAAGCCCTAATTTGTGGTTTGTTTTTATATTGCCGCTTAATTGCGTTTGTAACCATTTAATGAAGCTGTTGTATAGGGTGGAGTATGGAGATGCCATTGAATGGCAACATGTTCTGGTAGAAGGCCACTGTAAATTCTCTCTCAAACTCTTACTGTTTTGGATTTTTATACACCCTAGTGATGATTCAATACTCTGCACAAGTACCTCTTTTTTTTATGCATGATTTTTGTCAAACCTGTGTTTTACATGATTTTGCTTTTTCAAAGAATTTTGAGAGCAAATGTGATTGAATATTAAGATGCATTCGACAGGGATTGACTAGGATTGGCTCAACATCAGCAAGGTGAGGATACAAATGTGGGGCCTTAAGGAGGATATGCCTAAAGGTTGAGATTGGATTATTTACTAGCTTATGTGACCTTAATTAAATCAAGTTTATGATTATTTACCTAGAAAAAGTTCTTACAATTGTTTATTGTTTACCAAACATAATGTTATTGCATGTGATTTGCTCTATTTCCATGTCAGACAATGCCTCTTTACATAATTTAAGATCCATTTGTTTAGAGATCGTTAGAATTTGCCCTCCTCTAGTGCATAAATTTTTATTTTTCTTAAGTATTGGTGAGCTAACTGAAGTTTTTATTTGGCTATTGAATTCCTAAACTGTATATGCCTTTGACAATGTTCACAATCACAATGAATTTGGAATTTTGAGGCTTTGTGAATCTATATTAGTATAAGACATATATTGAAATTTTACTTTTACAGAATGACATAAATGAACTTCTTTTGCACTCGTTTTCTTATTCACAGGGTGCTGAATAACAATAACTTGGTCAAAGGAAAGGTCTTCTTTCTGAATTTGATAACTTTTTTATAAGAGACCAAATAGATATGTATTGCTTTATCCTAAACTTGTAAGTAGACAATCACTTGATGATTTACAGGTTTGTTTTAAGACCACCAGTTGGTAGGAAAGGAATATTAAAGTATAGACTGTATAGTGGTTACACATTTTTCTAACTTGAGTGCATGAGTGCTGAAATTTCTTGTATTAAACGTTTAAACTTTGATTCTTTATAATGTGTTCTCTGATAGTTCTTTCTATTAACGTCACTCATATTCAAATGTCTTGTTAGGTTTTCAATGTGATCAATTCTAGAGTTATGGAGAGGATAATTGTCAAAATCTTCAGCACCTATACAAGCACATCTCCACTTAGTTTGAAGCAGAGGTTTGGTTGCGTTCTTCTCGGAGTCCTTGGTGTGGCAATTGGAGCATCTTTAAAGATGGTCCCTTTGGGATCTATCTAAACTCATTTCATACAATTAGGTACATTCTTGGTCATTTGTTACTGGTTTCAGAGAATATCTATCAGAAAATTTGCAAGACTTTTGTCAAATTTCAGATTGACATATAGGATTTTGTTTATGTTTGTTGCTACGGATTTCTTATGGTTCAATTAAAGGTGAATAATGGATACATGATAAATGACTGGTTGTGAATAATTTATTGAGTTTTATTTGTATAGCTTTTATTGTGGTTAGTATTCAGAAGGCTTTGGCAGTTTTATAAAATGTTAAGTCACTTTTGTCATACATTTTGAAGTTGTGAATAGAATCCAAATATGGTGTTAGGAGGACATAGATGTTTCTCAATCTGTGCATTGTCTCTTGTTCCCTTCTCTATGTTAATGCTTGGCTAAAACCAAATAGTGTGGTGATGTGTTTGGTTGAAGAAGTTTGGTTCTGCTTTGTTAGTTGCTTAATTTTGAAATGCTTCTAATTTCCTGCGTCTTTGTGGACTTTCTTGTGTTCTAATATGGGCTTCAATTTGATATATGTGGCATAAATTTGCAGGCAATGGATATTGAAAGAATAGAGTTGGAATCTGAAGAAGTGGGGTTTCATCAAGTTTCTGGGGGAATCTGAAGAAGCTATGATGAAGGACATAGGGTTGTTCATGCAAGGTCTACAATGGCTTAGGTCACATAGGGATGCCTTGTTGCAAGCATGAAAATTTGAACATGTTTGTGAAAATGTTCTATTTTAGTTTATTGGTTTATTCTTATGTGTAAATGTCTGATTGGTATGGTTTTAGTAGTTTATAATTCTATATTGCTGGAAAATTACTAAAACTCGTTATATGGGTAGCCTTTTTTTTTAAAAAAACTAGGTTAGCCACGGTTAAATCGTGGCGAAATCTCAACTTAACTGTGGCTAATTAGCGATGGTTTTAGCGACGGATTTTTCTCTCCCTAATTAGCGATGGGTTTTTTAGTGACGAAATTAGGCATTCGCTAATTTCATCGCAAAAGTGCAATAGCGATGGCTTTAGAGCTGTTAGCGACGGATTTTTCCGTCGCTAATAGCCTGATTTTGTAGTGCATCCTGAACGTAATGTTTATTCTCAACTAATAGAATGGGATATGTTTCCCATAAAAAAAAACAAACAATTATTGAAAGATGGAAGAGGAGTGGATCAAAAATTGTGTTCTCTATACAACTCCAAATGGATCCAATGATGATTGGTATCGGCTCTATGCTCCTGATTCTCATTCACTACACCCTGCCATTCTGCCAAGTGGGAGGGACAAAAGAGATGGATTAACCTTTGTTTTAACCTCTGCCTATTTCATTAAACCCTGTCAATGCTTGCTAACTAAAATATTGAAACTATTCACATATATTTGTGTTAATCTTTGCCTATTTCATTAGTAATAAGGGAGCACCTTTAAAAGTCCACAACTTCTATGGTTGCTAGTGAAGCCCACTGAAGGCTCTTTCAACTTCTATGGTTGCCTTTCACCTTCTGATTTCTTTAGTCGAACTTGTTCAGTTTCATGGAGACTCTAGTTTGGGTTTTGTACAAGCTGGAGCAATTGTAATGCTATTTCAAGTTATGAAGATCACTGATAATGAAGACTTGGCTAAAACCAAATAGTGTGGTGATGTGTTTGGTTGAAGAAGTTTGGTTCTGCTTTGTTAGTTGCTTAATTTTGAAATGCTTCTAATTTCCTGCGTCTTTATGGACTTTCTTGTGTTCTAATACTTCAATTTGATATATGTGGCATAAATTTGCAGGCATCGGATATTGAAAGAATAGAGTTGGAAACAAAGGCTGAAAAACATTTAAATCAATGTGTCAATGTCTCTGCTTTATGTTATAAATTATAATAATTTTCTGACTTTTTAATTTTTATGTTGATATGATTGACTCCATGTTTCTAACAGTAACTTTGAAGAGTTTTAAATATGAATTTATAGTTCTCTAAACTAAATGTGGTTTTGCAGGTTGACTGAAAAATATGGTACCCATATAGTTGTTGGGGTGAAGATGGGAGGTAGAGATGTGGTTCATACCAAGTAGCACCGAGTCCTCAACATCCTCATCTTGAGTCATGACTGAGTTTAGATATTCTCATTGTACTTCAACATTCATTTTTTCCTTGTTACTATGATGTGTACTTTTGTGCTAGGGAGTTAGAGAAGCATGCCTTGTTTCTTTAGTGAACTCTGATAGATCAAGTTTGATTTATTATGGGTAGCATTGATGATTTAGCATCACAATCCTTTAGATATAAGGGGAATTGGATTGATAGTGATGGGTATCAATAACATTTAGCAACTTGTTCAGAATGGTGTTTTAGTTTCAGTTTTAGGAGTGGGGTTTCATCAAGTTTCTGGGGGAATCTGAAGAAGCTATGATGAAGGACATAGGGTTGTTCATGCAAGGTCTACAATGGCTTAGGTCACATAGGGATGCCTTGTTGCAAGCATGAAAATTTGAACATGTTTGTGAAAATGTTCTATTTTAGTTTATTGGTTTATTCTTATGTGTAAATGTCTGATTGGTATGGTTTTAGTAGTTTATAATTCTATATTGCTGGAAAATTACTAAAGCTAGTTATATGGGAAGCCTTTTTTAAAAAAAAACTAGGTTAGCCACAGTTAAACCGTGGCGAAATCTCAACTTAATTGTGGGTAATTAGCGATGGTTTTAGCGATGGATTTTTCCCTCCCTAATTAGCGACGGAATTATTTTGTCACTATGTATTAGCGATGAGTGTTTTAGTGACGAAATTAGGCATTCGCTAATTTCATCGCAAAAGTGCAATAGCGACGGCTTTAGAGTTGTTAGCGACAGATTTTTCCGTCGCTAATAGCCTGGTTTTTGTAGTGCATCCTGAATGTAATGTTTATTCTCAACAAATAGAATGTGATAGAATCACCTTACCAATGTCTTTTACCATTTCACTCCTAGTCATCAGCTGTAATTACGTTTTAGTTTCAATTCAATTCTGTTTTCCGTTAAGGATCTATGGCTGTAATGCATGCTATATATAGCATGAGATCATCAATGAATAAGATACGAATCATTCTCCAACTGAATTCTCTCTCCCCTCTAACCAACTCTCTCTATTTCCGTTAGATTCTCACCCTTCGAGTCACCATCTTCACGGTGCTCCGGGGAAGTATCACGGTGATTACCGGATCTCTCTCCCTAATCACCATTCCCGGTCTCAACTGGTATCAAAGCAACGATTCTGTTGCTTCCGTTCACCATGACGACGCGAAGTCAAGCATCCGTTGCTGATTTAGAAAAGAAGGTCGAAGAACACCACACAGAAGTGAACAATCGCCTTGAGCAATTGAATTTGCAGTTCTCTCAAGGAATGGAGGAATTGCGAGCGCTGATTCGCTCCCAATCGCCACAAAACCACATACCGGAGCAGATTCCGATACCGGAGCAGATTCCGATACCAGAGCAGATTCCGACCGGCGTTCCGATTCCAGTCATCAACTCCGGCACTAGCTCTGTCAATAATGAGAATCGTGGAGTGCGAGATTCACGATTGTACGCTACAAGAATTTCGAAGGTGGAATTCCCAAGATTTGACGGCAAGAAAGTGAGGGATTGGCTCTACAAGTGTGACCAATTCTTCTTGCTCGACGAGACACCACCGGAGGCGAGGGTGAGGCTTGCGTCCATACACCTGGAAGGCCTGGCGTTACAGTGGCATCTTAACTACTTGAGGAGCAAAATGGATATCTATCCATCATGGAATCAATACGCCGCAGATGTTAACGCTCGTTTTGGGGATGTATACGAAGATCCATTGGCCGTGCTAGTCAAGGTGAAGCACAATGGCACGGTGCAATCGTACGTGGATGAGTTCGAATTGGCTCTCACTCAGGTATCACTTATCCCTGAACACTCTTTGAGCATTTTCTTGGCTGGTCTTGAGCACAATACACAGATGCATGTTAGAATGTTCAATCCTAGAACAATTGTTCATGCTGCGAATTTAGCCAAATTGCATGAATCATCCAAACAACAATCAGTTAGAGCTCCCTTCAATCGCAACACACCTTCCAAAACACCAAACCAAATCCCAATTCCACCACAAACCCTAACCAGAAAGAGCCTAGTCAAAACACTAAACCTGTGTTTTCCAAAACTGGCAAAACTTACACTGCTGTAGAAATGGCAGAGAGGCGTGCCAAGGGGCTCTGCATGTTCTGCGATGAACCATTTACCCCTGGCCATCAATTAAAACACAGGAAATCTCAGATGCTTGTGCTTGAGATGGAGGAGGTTGACAATGATTCAAACCCTGAGCCTCAAACAGATACACCAGAAACAGCTAAAGAGACTTGCCCTGACCTAACCCATGATCAACCACAAATTTCCTTACAAGCCTTGACTGGGACATCCAAACAACACACTATGCGTATCACTGTCTGGTGTTATAAGAGAGCTCTTCAAACTCTGTTGGATAGTGGAAGTACTCATAACTTCCTAGATCTTGCAATGGCCAAGCTCCTAGAATGTAAGTTGGAAGCTGTGGCTAATCCCATATCAATTACTGGAGGTGGTGGACACAAATTGCAGGCTCTATATATATGCAGAGGGTTCACTTTTACAATACAGCAACAGATTTTCACCATGGATATCATGGTCTTGCCTCTGGTTTGTTGTGATTTAATACTAGGTGTGGAGTGGCTCAGGTCACTAGGTCCTATAGTATGGGACTTCTCTAAATTGCAAATGGAATTTCATATGAATGGCAGGAAGGTATCTCTGAGAGGTGCCAAAACTCCTGGAACCAAATTAGTGTCTAGCAAGGCTATGACACAGGCTGTCAACCAAGGCGCAGAGCTATGCTTCTTACAGGTTGAAGAGACAGGCCCTCAGTTCTATATTCCTTCATGCTCAATGTTGACTGCAGGTACAGAACCCAACTCTGTACCACCTGAGATTGCTGCACTAATGGTTGAGTATCAAGACATTTTTGTGGAACCTACACATTTACCTCCAGCTAGACCTGGTTTTGATCACAAGATACCATTAAAGGAGGGTGCTGATCCTGTAAATTTGAGGCCATATAGGTACCCTGTTATACAGAAAAATGCTGTGGATAAGCTGGTGCAAGATATGCTTGATCAAGGAATTATACAGCATAGTAACAGTCCTTTTGCTTCTCCAACAGTTTTGGTCAGAAAAAAGGATGGTTCGTGGAGACTGTGTGTGGATTACAGGCGCCTCAATCATCACACTGTGAAGGACAGATTCCCCATACCACTAATAGAGGATTTAGTGGATGAACTATCTGGTGCTGCCATCTTCTCTAAGTTGGACCTCAGGTCAGGCTACCATCAACTTAGAATGGAACCTGGGGAAGAATACAAAACTGCATTCAAGACACATAACGGGCATTATGAATATCTAGTCACGCCCTTTGGCTTGACTAATGCGCCTGCATCTTTTCAATCACTAATGAATCATGTCTTCAAGGCATTCCTGAGGAAGTTCGTGATTATATTCTTTGATGATATTCTCGTGTACAGCACTGATTTGCAGACACATATGTCACACTTGGCTCAAGTCTTTGATGTAGTCAGGAGCAATAACATATTCTTGAACCAGAAGAAGTGTTGTTTTGCTACTGATAGAGTAGAATATTTGGGGCATTTTATTACAAAAAAGGGTGTGTCAACTGATCCCTCTAAAGTAAAATCCATTGAACAGTGGCCAGTACCCAAGAACATCAAGCAACTCAGAGGTTTCCTTGGATTAGCAGATTATTATAGGCGCTTTGTGAAGAATTTTGGCAAAATTGCCAAGCCTCTGACTGACTTATTGAAAAGGGATGCATTCACATGGAGTGAGCAAGCCACCACTGCATTTCTAGATCTTAAACAGGCCCTTAAACAGGCTCCTGTTCTAGCATTGCCAGATTTCTCCAAAACTTTTGTGCTTGAGACTGATGCTTCCGGGAAGGGGATTGGAGCAGTTCTAATGCAAGAGCATCATCCCATTGCCTACTTGAGCAAATCACTTGGGCCAAAACAACAAGCTTTGTCTGTTTATGAGAGAGAGTTACTAGCCATTGTATATGCCGTACAAAAATGGAGTACTTACTTGGCTCATGCTCCATTCATCATCAAGATAGACCAAAAAAGTATCAAACATATCCTAGAGCAGAAGCTGAACACACCTTTTCAACACATGTGGGTCTCCAAATTGATGGGATACGAGTTTGAGATACAATACAAAGAGGGTGTTACTAACAAGGCTGCTGATGCCTTATCTCGTGTTGAGGGTGCAGAAATGTTACCATTACTTCTCAACAATGCTGCTGATGATCTGTTGACTAAGATACAGGCCACCTGGAGTTCTGATCCATACTTGAAAACTATCATTTCTGATCTGGAGAAAGGAACTCAGACCCACCCAAAGTTCACTTGGTCACAAGGACAGCTTAGGAGACTAGGCAAACTAGTTGTTGGAAATGACCCTGCTGTCAAGGAATTGTTGTTTAAATGGTTACATGACTCTGCAGTAGGAGGACACTCTGGCAGAGATGTTACTACTGCTAGAATCAAGACCTTGTTTTTCTGGAAACACATGGCCAAGGAGATAGCTGAGTACATCAGAAACTGTCACACCTGCTTAAGGAATAAAAATGAACAGGTTGCATATCCTGGCTTGTTACAACCACTGCCCATTCCTGCTAGAGTTTGGGATGCAATCAATATGGATTTTGTAGAAGGCTTGCCTACTTCTAGAGGTAAACAAGTCATTTTAGTGGTTGTGGATCGTCTTAGCAAGTATGCTCACTTCTTAGCTCTTGCACACCCATACACAGCTACTGATGTAGCTCAGGTGTTCCTTGATCCTGTCTTTAAACTCCACGGCTTGCCCTCATCTATCACTACAGACAGAGATCCCATTTTCATTAGTGACATGTGGTCTGAGCTCTTTAAATTACAAGGTGTTGACCTTGTTCGTTCCAGTGCTTATCACCCACAAACTGATGGGCAGAGTGAGATTGTAAACAAAGCACTGGAGACATACTTGAGGTGTATGTGCTGTGAAACTCCAGCTGCCTGGGTTCAATGGTTGCCTCTAGCAGAATGGTGGTACAACACCCACTACACTCAGCGATTCAATCTACACCTTATGAGGTTCTATATGGCCAGCCACCACCAATTCATCTCCCTTACTTGCCTGGTAGTGCTACATCCACTACAGTTGATAGAACACTGCAAGCAAGAGAAGATGCCATGAAGTTGCTTCAGTTTCACCTCCTAAGGGCACAAAATCGCATGAAACAACAGGCTGACTCACACAGGACAGACAGGAACTTCGATGTTGGAGATTTTGTTTTTCTTAAACTACAGCCTTACAGGCAGTTTTCCTTGCGCAAGAACAATTTCCACAAGCTCATGCCTAAGTTCTATGGTCCTTTCAAGGTAGTTGACAGAATTGGAGCTACTGCATACCAACTAGAACTGCCTGCTGAAGCTAAAATTCATAACATCTTCCATGTCTCACAGTTGAAACTATGCCCTGATCCTGTTGCTGCAACTGTGATTCCTCTGCCAGCTTCTAATGATCCTCAGTACCCTAGAGGAGAACCAGAAACTATCTTGGAACGCAAGCTAGTCAAAAGGGGGAATTTACCAGCCACCAAAGTACTTGCCAAATGGAAAAATTTCCCTGAAGAGATGGCTACATGGGAATTTTATTACGACTTGCAGAAGAAATTTCCCAGCTTTCACCCTTGAGGTCAAGGGTTGAGTTTAAGGGGGGGGGGGGGGGTATTGTGATAGAATCACCTTACCAATGTCTTTTACCATTTCACTCCTAGTCATCAGCTGTAATTACGTTTTAGTTTCAATTCAATTCTGTTTTCCGTTAAGGATCTATGGCTGTAATGCATGCTATATATAGCATGAGATCATCAATGAATAAGATACGAATCATTCTCCAACTGAATTCTCTCTCCCCTCTAACCAACTCTCTCTATTTCCGTTAGATTCTCACCCTTCGAGTCACCATCTTCACGGTGCTCCGGGGAAGTATCACGGTGATTACCGGATCTCTCTCCCTAATCACCATTCCCGGTCTCATAGAATGGGATATGTTTCCCGTGAAAAAAAAACAAACAATTATTGAAAGATGGAAGAGGAGTGGATCAAAAATTGTGTTCTCTATACAACTCCAAATGGATCCAATGATGATTGGTATTGGCTCTATGCTCATGAATCTCATTCACTACACCCTGCCATTTTGCCAAGAGGAAGGGACAAAAGAGATGGATTAACCTTTGTTTTAACCTCTGCCTATTTCATTAAACCCTGTCAATGCTTGCTAACTAAAATATTGAAACTATTCACATATATTTGTGTTAATCTTTGCCTATTTCATTAGTAATAACGGAGCACCTTTAAAAGTCCACAACTTCTATGGTTGCTAGCGAAGCCCACTGAAGGCTCTTTCAACTCTTCTGATGCCTTTCACCTTTTGATTTCTTTAGTCGAACTTGTTCAGTTTCATGGAGACTCTAGTTTGGGTTTTGTACAAGCTGGAGCAATTGTAATGCTATTTCAAGTTATAAAGATCACTGATAATGAAGACTTGGCTGGAACATCTCTTACTGTTCTTGGTCTCCTTATGAGGTTTGGTGAGGGTTGAATGCAGTAAAAAAAAATAACAGAATAATAAGTTAAATGTTAAGTGTGTTGAAAGCGAGATCCTTGTTGAGTAAGGAAGGTGTAGTTGATATACTTATTCAGCTTTTTGATGATAGTGAAGAGTGTGTGAAAGAGGGTTTGATGTTGCAAGAATTCTCAAGTGTGTTCGCGGATTTTTGTGTGAGGGGTTCGGCAAAAGTAAGATTTAAAGCTGAATTGTTAATGACCAAGATTGCAAAGATGAGCTTAGAGGTTAACATGAAACTTGAAGCATGCTCCCTCTATGCTAAGAAGAAGGCAACAAGAAGAACAACTTGAAATTGCGGAACAAGCGAATTGGGAGTCTGACTTATGCTACTAAGCTAGTAGCTTAGTAATAGTTACTAAAGGGTTATAGTAGTAATTTACTATATTAAATAAATTAATAAATGTTCCTTTTTTTAGGGATTATTAAAACAAAAGCATTTATTTACTCCTTGATTTTCTCTTCCACTATCTTCTCTCTCACAATTCCATTATCTTCTCTCTCACAATTTTATCTGCCACGTTATTTTCATCTGTTATTTTTCTTCTTCTTTTTCTTTTTCTTCTTTTTCTTATTCTTCTTCTTCTTTTTCTTCATGTTACATATATCTTTCTTTATTTTTCACGCAAAAGAAGCCTAAAAAATGCACTCACGCCAAAAAATAAGACGCCCACGGGTGTTTAAAAAATGGACTCCGTTGAACCACGCCAAAAAATTTGCATAACCTTATTTTGGTTTTATCAGATTTTTAGTGGTGTTTTTATAATTTTTGGATTAGTTTCGACTCTTTAACAGATTTTTAGTAGCATTTTTATAACCTTTTTTAAAAATTTAAATAAAAAACAATTGTTTTTAATAACAAAATCGGATTTGCCTTAGGTGGGGTAAATCCGGTTTTCCTTTTTTAGGGAATTCAGATTTATATACCATCTAGGTAAATCCGATTTTAAAAATAACAAAGCGGATGTACCCTCATCTGAGGTAAATCCGCTTTGTTATTTTTAAAGTCGGATTTACCTATTGGGTACCCCCATTTGAGGTAAATCTGACTTTAAAAATAGCAAAGCGGATTTACCTTAAATGAAGGTAAATCCGAGCGAATTTTAGTGGGACAGGAGTATTTTCGGATATATGGGATGTGATGGGGGTATATGGGACCGCAAAAAAAAAATCCCTTAGTAGTTATATCCATAAAAAACCATTCATAGTTGTAAAATTCTTACTTCAATAAGGGCCTTGTGTAGGGTGTACGATAACATAGAGCCGATATTTTGTGTGTCATGCATGTGAGTAGTAGCAAAATACAAAATTACAAATAAATGTGAATTAAGAAAAATCAAAGGTATCCTAGATAAACTAAGGCTAAAATAATATATTTTTTTCCTTTATCTTTTACTCTTTTTTTTTTACGTTCTTTATGTTTTAAAATATTTGTTTGCGCCATTTATCTTTTCAAAGTTAATTATGACTAATACGAAGAGTGACATGGATAAATTGGCAACATAATTAGCAATTATACCATTAAACATTTTTCGTTTTCATCCTTTATCTTTTTTAAAATATTTGTTTATATATTTATCTTTCAACAAATATTGGCACCGGTATCAACATAGAAGTTAGAGGAATATTATTAATGAAGCATGTACCTCTAATAAGTCCATCTTCTTCAGAAGTCTCTGTCCCTGCCAAAGCGAACACTTTTCCACTGGCTCGCTCTTTCTTCGGTTTCTGACACTGACTACTAATGTGTCCTCCTTCGCCACAGTTGAAGCAAATCATCTCCTTATGCTCGCACCCAGATATTTCATGCCCGGTTTTACCACAACGGAAACACCTCTTCGTCTCAGCTTTGCACGCGTTAATCTTATGACCAGCTTTGCCACATTTGAAGCACACAATACCAGCAGGAGCATCTCCCCCACTAGTTCTCTTACCATCAGCGACTTTCGGTTTACCTTTACCAACAGGAGCATCATACGACTTACCACAATTTTGAGGCTTGCCCCTCTTCTCATCAATAATCTTATAATGCGCATTGTTATCCTCTTCATAAATCCTACAGCTATCAATCAAATCAGAAAAGACACGGATCTTCTGATATCCAATGGCCTTCTTGATCTCAGGCCGCAACCCATTCTCAAACTTGATGCACTTTGAGAACTCAGCAGTTGCTTCACTATAGTGCGGATAGAACTTGGCTAACTCCACAAACTTAGCAGCATACTCAGTAACTGACAGGTTTCCCTGCTTCAGCTCAAGGAATTCAATTTCCTTCTTACCCCGGACATCCTCAGGGTAATACTTCCTCATAAATTCCCTACGGAACACAACCCAAGTGATCTCTTCACCTGCAGCTACCAATCTTTGACTAGTCTCTAGCCACCAGTCATCAGCCTCTTCTGCCAACATATGAGTACCATAACGAACCTTCTGCGCTGGAGTGCAGTCCATCACACGGAAGATCCTCTCCAACTCCTTCAGCCAAGCCAACGCTCCATCAGGATTATACTTGCCTTTGAAAGTAGGCGGATTCTCCCTTTGAAAGGTCGCCAAACTACGAGACCCAACATTTTCACCAACGTTCTGCTGACCCTCCACGGCCTGAGCCATAGCCGCCAAAGCAGCAGTGATAGCAGCATCATTCCTTCCAGCCATCTTAACTTATCACTACAACACAAACAATAGTTAGAACCAAATGACAATACTCGATCGTCAATTGACACAATAACTGGACAACTTGGCCGGACAGACCGAAACAGCTCTGATACCACTATGTAACACCCCATTTCTACTCAGTAAAATAATACGAAAAATCAGAGTTTATAAAAATTTCCAACAATTAAATGGAGTGCCACACTTTTTTCTTAAAAACAACAAACATGAGTAATTCGCCTGTGAAAACAGATACATAACACTCTACTTTTTAGATGAACCAATAAACAACCTTTTAGTCTTCAAAAATAAGTCACTTCATTACTACGCAGCGGATTCGCAACAAAACTCAATTCAAAATAATCGTGGCGTCTTTAACCAACTTAAGACAGCTCAAAAACAACAAAATAACGACTTTAAGTTCCAACAAAAAAATAACATAGCAAAACAATCATAATGAAAACATGTGTTCATTCCCCCCCGAGTGTTACGTATCAGAGCGACGACACCGACTCGATCAAACGAAGGTAAGCAGCCTTCATTCGTGATTACCTGCACGTTACCAACGGAAGGGTAACATTCAAACTGAAGGGGTGAGATATCAAACCATATAATAGGACATATGAAAAACAGTATATTAGAATCAGGGGATCTAAATTCACCACTTCACAGCCAACAAACAACTTTGATCAATCACAAGTCATCAACATAATCATTTAAGGATGCAACATGAATACGACTCGATACTATGCATATGCATGTGGTACCATCGGAGCAGAACTCCCAACGTAAAAATCTGCCAATAAATAGAGGCATCAACAACATAATCTTTCAACATAATTTGCCAATCCAGGCCAACGTGTAATGCCATGCATGCGACGCGATGATGAATACTCAGGCAGTCAATAACAATAGCTACGTAACAGCATAACAACAATGGGATCTCAACGTTGGCCATAGGCCTACAACATAACACCTGCCAATAAATAGAGGCAATACAACTAGGTGCAACATTATCAACAATTCAACAACGGAGTCAACAATTTAGCAACTTAACAATTTTAACAGTGTAACAACTCAACCAATGGTTAACAACTTCCACAATCAACGAATAATAATTTAACGACTTAACCAACAAGTAGCCAACCGTGGGCCTAAATAT
Source organism: Astragalus membranaceus (assembly GCA_039519185.1). Lineage (NCBI taxonomy): Eukaryota > Viridiplantae > Streptophyta > Magnoliopsida > Fabales > Fabaceae > Astragalus > Astragalus membranaceus. Next base: position 157,647,618 of record CM076848.1, on the reverse strand, counting down.
ATATTCAACATCAACAAATCGTTTCAAGCAACAACCATAGAATTCACACTTGGGCAGCCACATTTGGCGCCCTTGGCGCCCACTACGCCCAGCAACAACACAGGGCAGCCACACTTGGCGCCCACTGCGCCCAGAACAACAACAGGGCAGCCACACTTGGCGCCCTTGGCGCCCAAGGCGCCCAGCAACAGAACAGGGCAGCCAACATGGCGCCCATGACGCCCACTGCGCCCAAAACAACATTAGGGCAACCACACTTGGCGCCCAGTGCCCAGCAACCAAACGGGCGGCCACCTACGGCGCCCTTGACGCCCAGCGCACCAGCGCCCAGCAACAACCACAATCGGTGCCCATGGCGCCCAGGACCAAATTTTCGCATCATTGTTCAAAAACCCTAAACCGAATTCATCATCAACATAAATATTTCAAGCATCAACAAATCAATTCAAGCATCAACAATAGGTTTCAAGGATTAATCAAACACCTAGGGTTCCTTATCTTCCTACAGAAAGCCCTTCATATACCCGATTATAGAGTTAGAACCCCACCCTTACCTTGGATTGAAGTTGAAACTCTCCTTGGTCCTTGCCCTAGCTATCTTCGCCGCTCCCTCTCTATGGCTCTCTCTCAATCCTTATTTTTTTTCTTCTAAATGAGCAAACCCTAAAATAACACCTATTTATAATTTATTTAGTCTTATGGGCTTTCTCATACACTTATGCGACTTTAGGTTCATGGGCATTCTTTACACCCCTTATTTTTCTACTCCTAACACCAACAATAGGCCCACATACGAAAATATATTTTCACTCTACTATTTTCTTACCACTTAATTTCCTAAATAATTCAATTAAATAATTAATTAAATATTCGGGCGTTACAATAATCCCTCCACTTTATCTTTTAAAAGGTTTGTTTACGTCCTTTATCTTTTTAAAATTGTTTAAAATAGTCCTTCCGTTAAGTATTAGTTAATTAGGGCGCTTGCGTGGACAGTGACATTGATGAATTGGCCACGTAAGCAGATAACTGTGCTATTACACCATTATATGTTTTTTCGTTTTCGTCCTTTATCTTTTTTAAAATATTCGTTTACATCCTTTACCATTTTAAAAATACTCGTTTACGTCCTTTATCTTTTACAAATTAATTAAAATGGTCCTTTTAGTAAGTAGTTATTATTTATGTTTCCTATTTAACTACTTTTTTTGTCAATTAGCCTTTAACTACTTTTTTTGTCAATTAGCCTTTAACTACTTAAACTCACTGACATCAATATAAACTAACTTACATACATGAATGATTGTAACTTTATGATGTGAAAGTGCAACATCTAGCAGGAGTCTTCAGCAAAAACAGATTCATCATGGCAATGGTGTTGGTATTTATGAATAGTTGTCTAACCCTCTAATAATAAACAAAGTCAACGTGGACACAGAAGTTTCAAGTAAAGTGTTGAGTTAAAAACACACTTAGAGCAAATGTACTTCTTCGCAGAAGTAGTATAAAAGATTAACGTCTCCACAGGGATTAATTAACAAGTACTAAACTAATCAAGATTATTTATTGTTTAGGCGAACAAATAATTTGATGGTTATAGAAACTAAAATAAAAAGAAATAAATAACAAGAAGTAAAATACAAAATATAATTAATTGAGAGAGGAGGTCTAGGGTCACGGTTTCACTTGCAAGCTTCGATTCCCCTATGTCTAACTCTACTGAATTCCTTTATCTCTACCCAATTTTTCATTCACGGCACCAACCATCCTCTTCTTTCCTTCACATGGGCTGAATTTAAGTTAATGGGCATTCTTTCTTTTCTCTTTAAAGTCCCACACCTCTCTTTTTACCTTAATAGCATCTCTTTTGTTTTGACCATAATGCTCCTTCATATTGGTCATGGGCCTTCTTCTCTTTTATGACATGGGCTACTCCAAGTTGAGATAATTTCCTTCTATTGCATGTCCATATATATTCTTTTTAATATTTTATTTTCCTGCAAAATAAAGCATAAAATAAGTCACCTATTTATTTAATTGGTAATAATTGCTCTAAAAAATGACTCAAAAATATTTCTAAAAATGCACTTAATTGGAGTTTATCATAAAGTAAAATCAATGAAGCCTTTATGTTACGGGAATTTTGAATTTTTTTTGTAACAAACAACAGTTAACACTTCTCAATTAGTTGATGAAAAGGGACAAAGAGTGTAAAACATAAAAGAGAAGAAGAAAAACAGAGCAAACCAGAGACCTACTTTTTTAACCAAGAAAATGAACGCAGACAGTGGAATAAAGAGAAAAACATGGTTTGATTAGTAATGTTCTAGCATGCTTAGAACAAACCATTGTTGAATTAATAAATACTATAATAGCATTCACATATTTTGCAATGAATTAATTTTCTGGATTTATGTGGAAGAAGAAACAAACCTTATGATTACCCAATAAAATAAGTAAACATCAACATTTTACATAGATAAATTCATCACGTAGAACCTAGTCCAACCCAGTTAACTAATTAATAGTTAACAGTTAAGATAGATAAAACAATTAATGGATACCAAAGCAAGCAGGAACAAAAACATCAGCATAATCACCATACATATTTTTGGTATGAGTATCTTTATCAAGGGCATACACTTTAGGAGGATCCGGATAAGTAAGAAAAACCGATCCGAAACACAAATGTAAAAGGTATCCACTCAATTAATCACCTTTAACTACATGATTCTAAATAAATAGTGAAATGATCCTAACTAATAACAACCTTTCATTCCCATGGAAGCTACATCATAGATAAATGATTTGTCCATTCCAACACAAATTCCCAATCTTCATATAAAAATGCAAGACAACGACTTTTGGTTGATCAAGATTGTCGGCCTCAGATCAAAATAAAATCCAAGTATTATATTGACTATTGAATAAGGGAGAGCAACTGATGTAATTTACAAAATGTTACCATGTGGTTTTGTTGCAAACTACAACCATTGAATCATGTAAACTACCCTGTAATGCAAAGACAAAACTACCAAAAGTTAAAATCGAAAAAGTGGGGATGAAATAATTGTTCTTTCCAAATATATAACAATATTGGCATAGAGATAGTAAGCTACAAAGCTATGAATCCACAATGTAAGAAAATCTATTTAAGACATGCAATGTTTCGATTCCTAGATTACATACTTCTCATCATTAAAATTTCAGTTCTAAAATCTGTGGTTATATTGTATTTGCAGGTTAGGTTTTGATGATGATGTGATCAAAGTCAAAGTGACAAATGGAACTAAGTCAAAATGACAAATCCACGGCACAAACAAGACTCAAGAAGTAAGGGTAGTCACTAGGAGTTTGGGTCGTATCTTAGGAATGTGTAAACCGCTTTTGAGGGTCAGCTCAAGTCACTCATCTGACAATCTCATAGCATTCACCTTTTCTAAACGCATGCATGCATAGGTAAGGCACGTAACATAAAAACCATTTTGTGAATCAGAAATCGATTCATATCATTCTTCCTAAAGCTTGAAATCGATTTCCAACCTTCTGTGAAAGATAGAAATCGATTCATGACTTCTCTCCTAAAGCCAAGAATCGATTTCCAAACTGTTTCAAAAGATAGAAATCGATTCCTATTATTTTTCCTGAGTCCAAAATCGATTTCCAACTTTGTTTTTAAAGTAACAAATCGATTTCCTTCCTGTTTTCAAAGCCATAAATCAATTTTCCTCTTACTTCAATCAAGCAATGAATCGATTCATAAACTATATTACTTCAAGCTAAGAATCGATTCTTCTCCTAATGCATCTAAGCATAAAATCGATTTCCTTCCTTTTAAAAAGCCATCAACGGTTATATTTTTAAGATGAGAATCGATTTCCACTTGTCCTTTAGAAGTAATCAATCGATCACACACTTATGAGTTATTCCTATTTTTAAGACAAGAATCGATTTTCACTCCTAAGCATTTCAAGCAATAAATCGATTTCTAAACTCTCTGTGATCTCATTCAACGGCCATATTTTCCTAAGTCTATAAATAGGGACTTAGTATTTCACAGAAAAACACAACCCATTCTCACGCATTACTGAAACGCAAAACAAACCCTAGCACACACACTTTTGTTCTTCACGCACTTTTCATCTGTCAGAGCTG